>CM040241.1:73934468-74679699 GCA_022545495.1 Chrysanthemum lavandulifolium | reverse complement strand
AGCTTTTGGGATGCTATCATGCCGATGCCCAAGTTTGCATCAACTCTCAAACACATGTTAAGCAACAAGGAAAACTGCTTGAGATGGCAAAACTCCTCGAACGAGAACCGCCTCATAGTTATCTTGAAGAAACTTCCGAGAAGCTTGGAGATCCCGGAAAATTTCTCTTACCTTGTGTATTTCCGTGAATGGTTGAATGCTTTGCCTTAGCCGATCTTGGTGCAAGCATCAACTGATGCCTTATTCAAGATGGAAGAAACTTTCTTCCTGACCTTACTCCTACATGCATGACTCTCGAGCTTGCGATCGACAATATCCCGTCCCTTGGCATTGCCGAGGACGATTTGAAAGTAGGAAAGTTCCATTTTCCCGACTTTGTGATTGTTGATTTCGATGCCGATCATCGGGTTCCTCTCATTGTTGGACGAGGATTCCCGAGAACGGGCCGTGTCTCATTGATGTATTTGAGCAAGAAATCACATTACGTGTTGGTAATGAAGTCGCCACCTTTAAACTTGATCAAACTCGAGGTACTCCGCAAACTATGATTCCGAGCTGCTAACCGAATAGATATCATTGATGTTGCTTCAAGAGTACTCTCAAGAAGTTCTTGGTTTTGATCATAATTCTTCGAGTGATAATCTCACTCATTCATCTCAACCCATCATTGCCAATTCTACCCTTCTCTCACTCCGCTTGAGGAAAGTGGCTTCATCTTGGAAGAGATAAGCATACTTGTCTAGTGATTCCGCTCCATGGAAATTGATCACGCCCCATCGACATCGAGGAGATATTCTTCTCATTGAGAAGTTGCTTAATGATGATCCATCATCACTCCCTCCCGCCGAGCTTCATAACAAGGAAGTCAAGTCATTGAGAAAATCAAGAATTTCCAAGTCGAACTTAAGGACTTACCACCTCATCTCGAGTATGCATTTCTTGAGGTGATGATAAATTACCGCATTATTTCTCAAGATTTGAGTAAAGATGAAAGATCGCCTCATAAAGGTCTTGAAGTCACACAAACAAGCAATTGCTTGGAAACTCTCCGACATTAGGGTATCAACCCTAAGTTTTGTACTACAAAATCTTGATGGAGGATGACTTCAAACCAAGAGCTCAACATCGTAGAAGAGTAAATCCAAAATCCATGATGTTATCAAACAGAGGTTATCAAACTTCTTGATGCAGATTAATTTACCCAATCGATAGTCCTCGGGTTAGCCCAATTCACGGTTCCTAAAAAGGGTGGCATAATCTGTCACAATGAAGATAACGAAGTTAATTCCAACTCGCGGTTACGGATGGCGGTTTGCATTGACTATCGTAAGTTGAATGACGCCACCCGAAAAGACCATTTTCCTCTACCCTTCATGGACCAAATGCTTGAGAGATTAGGTGGAACAATACTATTGTTTCCTTGATGGTTTCTCGGTTATTTTCAGATCCCCATTGATCCACGTGATCAAGAGAAGACTACATTCACCGACCATACGGAACTTTTGCCTCTAGAGTCGTCTTTGGCCTATGTAATGCTCCCGCACGCTCCAACGATGTATGATGGCCATTTTCCACGACATGATCGGGAAACAATGGAGGTGTTTATGGATGACTTCTGGTCATGGGGACTCGTTTCAAACATGTCTCTCCCATTTAGATAAAATGCTCAAACGGTGTGAAGACACCAATATTTGTCTAAATTGGGAGAAGAGCCACTTTATGGTCAAAGAAGGCATAGTCCTTGGCCATAAGATTTCAAAAACGGGATTGAGGTTGATAGGGCAAAAGTTGATGTTATTGCTAAATTGCCTCATCCTACTACCGCAAAGGTATTAGGAGTTTTTAGGTCATGCCGGTTTTATCGCAGATTCATACAAGATTTTTCTAAAATCGCTGCCTATGACTCATCTTCTTGAAAAGATGCTCTTTTATCTTCTCACCGAGTGCATCAAGCTTTTGAAACATTAAAGAAAAAGCCATCAAGCACCCATTCTCGCTGCTCCGGGATTTACCTTTGAGCTCATGTGCGATGCAAGGATTTTGCTATCGTGCATCCTGGGGCAACATAGATCCAAGCATTTTCACCTATCCACTACGCGAGTAAGACTATGATCAAGCTCAAACCCATTATACCACCACGTAAAAAGAGCTACTAGCCGTGTGTATGCGTTGAGAAGTTTCGCCATACTTAATCTTGACCAAATGTGGTGTATACGGATCACTCTGGCCTCAAATATCTCTTTGCAAAACAAGATGCAAAGCCGAGATTGTCTGGGTTCTCCCATCGCAAGAATTTGATATCATTATACGTGATAAAAAGGAGCCGAGAACCCGTCACGATCATCTCGTCCGATTAGAAAACCTCACCAAGATGTTTTCGAAAAGGAAATAAATGAAACATTTCTCTCGAGACACTCAATGCGGTTTCTTTCGTGGAACTCTTCACCCCATGGTTTGTGATTTCGCAAATTACCATGCGGTAACTTCATAGTGAAAGGAATGTCGACCCAAGAAGAACAAATTCTTCAAAGATGTTAAACATTACTGGACGACCCTACTTATTCAAAATCAGCGGATCAAGTCATCCGACGGTGTTTATGGACGAAGCTATTGACATTCTCAAAGCTTGCCATGCCGACCCACGGGCCATCATAGTCCAAATTACACACCAAAAGGTGTTTGATTTCGGTTTTATTGGCCCACGATTTACAAGGATGCCCACGAATTTGTAAAACTTGTGACGCTTTGTCAACGCCACGGAAATATATCTCAAAGAAATGAAATGCCGCAAACGCCATTCAAGTGTGTGAGATCTTTGACATCCGGGCATTGACTTTACGGGCCATTTCCATCATCTCGAGGAAACAAATACATACTTGTGGTGTTGACTATTTGTCAAAATGGGTTAGCGAAAGCTTTACCTACCAACGATGCCCGAGTTGTTGTGAAATTCTTGAAATCTCTTTTGCTAGGTTTGGAACTCCGAGCTATAATTAGTGATCGGGTACAATTTCGCAATTCAATTTGATCGGTCATGCAAAAGTATGGTGTAACCCACGCCTCTGCATACCACCCCAAACAAGGGGCGGGAAGTTTCAACCGTGGTATTAAAAGAATTTTGAAAGGAAGGGAAACCATGCATCCGGTGGATAAACTAGATGACGCTGGGCCTTTCGCGGATAAAACACCCATGTGTACTCCTCAACTAGTGTACGGAAAGGCATTCATCCCGATTGAGCTCGAGCACAAAGCATACGGGCCTTGAAACATGCCAACCGATATTCGAATTGGTGATCACAAAAGTTCAAATGAATGAATTAAATGAACTCCGTGATCAACATACGAGAACTCTTTGATCTACAAAAAAGACAAAGAAGATTCATGACTTAAATCAAGAACCGCTTTTCAACGCCGGTGATCGATCCTTCTTTTCAATTCAAGATTGAAGATATTCTCGAAAGCTCAAGTCCCTTGGTCCGGTCCATTTACTATTGCTAAGGTTTATCCTTATGGTACTATTGAGTTATCTCAACCCGATGGTCCAAATTTTAAAGTGAATGGTCATCGATTAAAGCCTATTTTGGAGGGACATTCCACCCGTGGTTGTCCCGACTACAAACTTTCCCCATGAACCAATGAATGCGGGATCGAGTCAATGGACTGAATCAAAAATAGTAGCACACCATATGGGTTTTCACCATTTCGATTTCTTTCTCTTTTACCACCCAGTGGGGGAGTTGCCCAGTTGTATATAAACCCTATCAAAAAAAATGTATATTCAAAATAAAATAATGGCCGGTATTTCCCTTTCGTTTATTTTAATAACCCGCTTTGAATATTGAGGACAATATTCATTTCTAATGGGGGGAAATTTAATTTGATCATAAATGTACCTTTTAGTCCCTTTTTCCAAAATGGCCAAATTAAAATTTTTTAGGGAAGTACTATGTACTAAACACAACAAATGGTAATCACCACCATGTCTAACCCACATAAGGATTGGCTAATCCGAGGAAACGCTCTTGGTAAAATATTTCAAACGTTATGGCTTGCATTTGCCCAAAATTGTATGGTGTTCAACTCCCATATCTTTAATTAGCAAGAGTTGGCTAGCCCGAAGTTTATGGTTTGGGAAAGGCTGGAAAGCCATAATTGGTAATCGGCCCCAAAAAATATTTAATTTTCTAAGAGTTAAGTCCGAAAAAACGTGAAAACAAATCAAAATAAATTGATTTCTCAAAATTTTGGTTATCTTTACCAAGGTTTTATTGCCCTAAACAATTTTCTCCGTAATGGATTTTTAAAAAAAAATTAAATTTTAAAAGTTCAGGGTAAATATTTAAAATGGGGATTGAATTTTTATCATTTTTACCTTTAAAATCAAAAATTAAAATTAAATGATCAAAATATTTCACAAATAAGGTTTTTGTTTTTAAATGAAAAATTCCTGTTAAAATAAGTTTCAAATTTGGGCCTTGTAATTTAAAATTGCTTGTTGAACCAAAAAAAGACATTAAGCCCAAATATTCAAATTGCAAAACCTTAATAATTTTGGGCTGGCAAAAAGGTTAAACAAAAGTTCAAAATTTCCAATTTAAAAAAAAAATTTTCCTTTTTTAAAATTCAAATTTTCCTTTATGTTTAAAAATACCTTTTCCTCAAAATCCTAAATTCAACCCGAATTTCAAAACCAAATGACCCTTTGTATTTTAACCCCAAACCAAGAGAGGGCCCCAATTAAATTTTGACCCCAAATTTTATTAATAAGTGGTAAAATGTAACCCCAAAACCATGTATTATTTTTCCCCAAAAGTTAAAAAAACCAAGTTTCATGGGGATTGTCTATCTTCGTGAATCAATTCAAAAGTGCGCGCTTTTCCTCACTGCATTTAAACCATTAATACTCTTAAGCACATGTGGAGGGGAGTATTTATGCAAAACTTCATCTCTCACCGTGGTTCAAACATGTTTTTCGTTAACAAACCCTTTGAGAGAGATTTTAACATACAAGGTTATAATGGCAAACATAGGTTAGTCATGGAGTTATAAGGTGACTAAGGTTAGAATAACTGTCCTATGATCCGCCAGAGTCGAGGGATCACCCAAGGACACTACCATTAGTTAGTGTTAGAAGTCCTTAGGAATGATTGTAAAAGGAGAAATGAGAATCAAGAAGAAGGAGTTGAAGAATCAAAAGAAATGTAAAGTAAAGGGTGAAAAGAAATAGCCTCCAGATTATTCAACTTAGGCGCATAATCGGGTTCAATTCATATGCTACTGTCACTTAGTGACACCGGTATTGAAGATTAAAAGTGTCATGGACCCAAAGGACGATGCACTAAACCTTCTTAGCCACTCAAGTTTTTCTCAATGTAAGCTTGTTTCATTCTCAGGAACCCTACATAAACTATTGGCTTTCTAGAGATCACGGTATTGAAAAGGAGACCTCTCCCTAGTCTCCGCCAGAAAACCAAAACGCACTATTGAGTCTAGAGCCACAGATTCATCAAAAGATCTCTTAGAACACTTGATATTTAATCACTTGATGATCAACAAATAAGATCATCGCTGGTTCATATCGAGTCCTTCATGCATCTTAGCAATGTCGAGAACATTTATGAGAGGTTCACATCTCGTGATCCCCGTGATTGAATGGAAACTCCGCTGTGGTCAACATCAAATGTACCAAAGCGTGTCACGGTAACCCCCGGATTACGCGAGTGTGTCTCATACGGCCCACAATGTGAGATGCTTTGGTGTACCTCAACACTATCTCGAATCGTAGATGTATCGCACATCGCGTTATCTCACTTGTGGGACTCAGCTCAGAACGGCCTTGTAAGAATTAGAGTTGTGTTTTCACATGTCATAACACTCAAGTTCAAACCTTGTGCTTAAACCGCTTATTACTAACCGCTTGAAATGTTTTCTTATGGAAGTCTTGAGCGGATGATCGCGGTTGATTCTTCATGCTCACACCAACATCATCACTAATGGAAGTTCTATTCGTATGCAACACAACAAATGTAATGATTCTTCATCAATCAAAGAATCTACAAAATCAAAGACTTGCTTAACTTCATCACTATTGATTTCCAACGCCAAAGAGCGTGTGAGCATGTTGAAGAATGACGGAGACACCGAGCAACAAGGCACTGAAGGCGCATCGATGCGCATAACAACATACTATCACTTTCACCACAAAGAACAATGATCAAAGAACAAAGTTAAAGATGACGCCAAAACATAATCGTTCAAAGATAACAATCTCTACACTGGGAGATTGTTCGAATCAAGACAATTCCTCTCACAAGAAAGAAGAATGTCGAAGACGCCACCGCTACTATTACATCAACGCCTTCACCGCTTACATTCATATATACTTGAGGGGAGATTGTTGGAATCACCCTAAACAAGATTTCAAGTATTTATATTTCATATGTAACAGGTAGCTTTATTATGGCCTTTATGTTTGTTTAAGGTCAAGCTTATGTAGGCCCATGCTTGATCCAAGCCCAATAAGGAATAGGGAAGGAGAGAGTGCCTCAGCTCCTCGCCTATATAAACTGTAAACCCTCATTTGAGGTTGGTTGTCAAGTTATTTTCACTCACATTACGCCCAACCGCTTCATACTATGTGTGTGTGTTTGTTTACTTGTTCAATCGCCTTTATCTCTCTTATAAGCTTGTGTTGTAAAACTAGTGACCTAACATAACACTTATCAAGGACCACCCGGTTTTAACCAATCCTAACATACAAAATCGAATCGAACCAACCTAGAATTAACCAAGGTTATCAAAACCAAGGTAATTTCTATCCTCAAGACCAAATCAAGGTTTCCAACATCAAGGAAACCTTAATCAAAACAATTTCAATCGAGGGAATCAATTTGTGGAAATGTGAATCCTAACCAAGGGAATTTCAACAACAAGGTCATAATCAAAACATACGACCTCAAAATTTCCTCCACATCCTCCAAGACCATCATCCGATGAGTTATTGAAGCAATTCATGAAATCCCAAGATGAAATGAACAGTTGTTATCGTACCGTATCGATCTAAAGAAGTCTTTAAATGATCAACCCTGCTCGTGGAAAACTTGAGCAACACGATCGCTAACCCGAGGGGCGATGCAAAGGCGATCAAACCAAGTGGTGTTTCATACAATGGACCCGCTTTCCTACTACCTCTTCTTCTTCTCCCGAAGGTAGTGGAAAGTGAACCGAGGCAACAAAGGACAAGGAACTTCCTACTAATAACGGAGGTACCAACAATGTCCATCCTCAAGTTGTCCCGAACCCAAATCCAATCCAGAGTTGTTTTTGAACCTCCCGTAGCTCCCTGCTGAAACCCCAAATCCAAATCTTCTATTCCTTACCCATCACGCTTGAATGAGCAAAGTTAAAAAGCTACCATCAAATGGACAAATTTTTTCAAATTTTCCAAGAACTACATTTTGACATAAGCTTTGCGGATGCTATCATGCGATGCCCAAGTTTGCATCAACTCTCAAACACATGTTAAGCAACAAGGAAAACTGCTGAGATGGCAAAACTCCTCGAACGAGAATCATAGCTTATCTTGAAGAAACTTCCGAGAAGCTTGGAGATCCCGGAAAATTTCTCTTACCTGTGTATTTCCGTGAATGGTTGAATGCTTTGCCTTAGCCGATCTTGGTGCAAGCATCAACTGATGCCTTATTCAAGATGGAAGAAACTTCTCTTCCTGACCTCCTACATGCATGACTCTCGAGCTTGCGATCGACAATATCCCGTCCGCTGGCATTGCCGAGGACGATTACAAAGTAGGAAAGTTCCATTTTCCGACTTTGTGATTGTTGATTTCGATGCGATCATCGGGTTCCTCTCATTGTTGGACGAGGATTCCCGAGAACGGGCCGTGCTCATTGATGTATTTGAGCAAGAAATCACATTACGTGTTGGTAATGAAGTCCACCTTTAAACTTGATCAAACTCGAGGTACTCCGCAAACTATGATTCCGAGCCTGCTAACCGAATAGATATCATTGATGTTGCTTCAAGAGTACTCAAGAAGTTCTTGGTTTTGATCATAATTCGAGTGATAATCTCACTCATTCATCTCAACCCATCATTGCCAATTCTACCCTTCTCCATCTGCTTGAGGAAAGTGGCTTCATCTTGGAAGAGATCAGCATACTTGTCTAGTGATTCCGCTCTGGAAATTGATCACGCCCCATCGACATCGAGGAGATATTCTTCTCATTGAGAAGTTGCTTAATGATGATCCATCATCACTCCCTCCCGCCGAGCTTCATAACAAGGAAGTCAAGTCATTGAGAAAATCAAGAATTTCCTAAGTCGAACTTAGGACTTACCACCTCATCTCGAGTATGCATTTTCGAGGTGATGATAAATTACCCGCTATTATTTCTCAAGATTTGAGTAAAGATGAAAAGATCGCTTCTCATAAAGGTCTTGAAGTCACACAAACAAGCAATTGCTTGGAAACTCTCCGATTATTGTATCAACCCTAAGTTTTGTACTACAAAATCTTGATGGAGGATGACTTCAAACCAAGAGCTCAACATCGTAAGAGTAAATCCAAAATCCATGATGTTATCAAACAGAGGTTATCAAACTTGATGCAGGATTAATTTACCCAATCTCGATAGTCCTCGGGTTAGCCCAATTCAACGTGTTCCTAAAAGGGTGGCATAACTGCTGTCACAATGAAGATAACGAAGTTAATTCCAAACCTACCGTTACCGGATGGCGTTTGCATTGACTATCGAAGTTGAATGACGCCACCCGAAGACCATTTCTTTCACCTTCATGGACCAAATGCTTGAGATTAGCGGAACTAATACTATTGTTTCTTGATGGTTTCTCGGTTATTTTCGATCCCCATTGATCCATGGATCAAGAGAAGACTACATTCACCGACCATACGGAACTTTTGCCTGCTGCACGGCGTCTTTTGGCCTATGTAATGCTCCCGCACGCTCCAACGATGTATGATGGCCATTTTCCACGACATGATCGGGAAACAATGGAGGTGTTTATGGATGACTTCTGGTCATCGGGGACTCGTTCAAACATGTCTCTCCCATTTAGATAAAATGCTCAAACGGTGTAAGACACCAATATTTGTCTAAATTGGGAGAAGAGCCACTTTATGGTCAAAGAAGGCATAGTCCTTGGCCATAAGATTTCAAAAACGGATTGAGGTTGATAGGGCAAAAGTTGATGTTATTGCTAAATTGCCTCATCCTACTACCGTCAAAGGTATTAGGAGTTTTTAGGTCATGCCGGTTTTATCGCAGATTCATACAAGATTTTTCTAAAATCGGCCTATGACTCATCTTCTTGAAAAGATGCCTTTATCTTCTCACCGAGTGCATCAAGCTTTTGAAACATTAAAAAAAGCCATCAAGCACCCATTCTCGCTGTTCCGACCGATTTACCTGAGCTCATGTATGCAAGCGATTTTGCTATCGTGCAATTGGGGCAACATAGATCCAAGCATTTTCACCTATCCACTACGCGAGTAAGACTATGATCAAGCTCAAACCCATTATACCACCACGTAAAAAGAGCTACTAGCCGTGTATGCGCTGAGAAGTTTCGCCATACTTAATCTTGACCAAATGTGGTGTATACGGATCACTTGGCCTCAAATATCTCTTTGCAAAACAAGATGCAAAGCCGAGATTGTCTGGGTTCTCCCATCGCAAGAATTTGATATCATTATACGTGATAAAAAGGAGCCGAGAACCCGTCACGATCATCCGTCCGATTAGAAAACCTCACCAAGATGTTTTCGAAAAGGAAATAAATGAAACATTTCTCTCGAGACACTCAATGCGGTTTCTTTCGTGGAACTCTTCACCCCATGGTTTCTTGATTTCAAATTACCATGCGGTAACTTCATAGTGAAAGGAATGTCGACCCAATGTAAGAACAAATTCTTCAAAGATGTTAAACATTACTGGACGACCCTACTTATTCAAAATCAGGCGGATCAAGTCATCCGACGGTGTTTATGGACAGAAGCTATTGACATTTCAAAGCTTACATGCGGACCCACCGGGCCATCATAGTCCAAATTACACACCAAAAGGTGTTTGATTTCGGTTTTATTGGCCCACGATTTACAAGGATGCCCACGAATTTGTCAAAACTTGTGACGCTTTGTCAACGCCACGGAAATATATCTCAAAGAAATGAAATGCCGCAAACCATTCAAGTGTGTGAGATCTTTGACATCCGGGTATTGACTTTACGGGCCATTTCCATCATCTCGAGGAAACAAATACATACTTGTGGTGTTGACTATTTGTCAAAATGGTTGAAGAAAGCTTTACCTACCAACGATGCCCGAGTTGTTGTGAAATTCTTGAAATCTCTTTTGCTAGGTTTGGAACTCCATGAGCTATAATTAGTGATCGTGGTACATTTCGCAATGATCAATTTGATCGTGTCATGCAAAAGTATGGTGTAACCCACCGCCTCTCGCATACCACCCCAAACAAGTGGGCAAGTGGAAGTTTCAACCGTGGTATTAAAAGAATTCTTGAAAGGATGAGGCGAAACCATGCATCCCGGTCGATAAACTAGATGACGCACTGGGCCTTTCAGACGGCTTATAAAACACCCATCGGGTGTACCCATACAAGCTAGTGTACGGAAAGGCATGTCATCCGCCGATCGAGCTCGAGCACAAAGCATATCGGGCCTTGAAACATGCCAACTTCGATATTCGTACACTGGTGATCACAAAAGTTCAAATGAATGAATTAAATGAACTCCGTGATCACATACGAGAACTCTTTGATCTACAAACAAAGACAAAGAAGATTCATGACTCTAAATCAAGAACCGCGTCAACGCTTGGTGATCGAGTCCTTCTTTTCAATTCAAGATTGAAGATATTCTCGAAAGCTCAAGTCCCGTTGGTCTGGTCCATTTACTATTGCTAAGGTTTATCCTTATGGTACTATTGAGTTATCTCAACCCGATGGTCCAAATTTTAAAGTGAATGGTCATCGATTAAAGCACTATTTTGGAGAGGACATTCCACCCGGGTTGTCCCGGATCTACAAACTTTCCCATGAACCAATGAATGCGGGATCGAGTCAATAACTTAATCAAAAATAGTAGCACACCATATGGGTTTTCACCATATTTCGATTTCTTTCACTTTCTACCACCTAGCGGGAGTTGCCCCCGTTGTATATAAACCCTATCAAAAAAAATGTATATATCAAAATAAAATAATGGCCGAGTATTTCCTTTTACGTTTTATGTTTCAAGATAACCGCGGTACTTTGAATATTGAGGACAATATTCATTTAATGTGGGGGAAATTTCGCAATTTGATCATAAATGTACCCTTTTAGTCCCTTTTCCCCCAAAATGGCCAAATTAAAAATTTTTTAGTGGAAGTACTATGTACTAAACACAACAAATGGTAATCATCCACCATGTCTAACCCACATAGGATTGGCTAATCCAGAGGAAACGGCTCGTAAAGATATTTCAACTGCTATATGGCTTGCATTTGCTCCAAAATTGATGGTTCAACTCACCATATCTTTAATTAGCGTAAGAGTTGGCTAGCCCGCAAGTTTATGGCTTGTGGTAAAGGCAATTGGAAAGCCATAATTGGTAATCGCTCACCAAAGATAATATTGATAATTTATCTAAGAGTTGGCTAGTCCGTAGCAAACGGCTTCCGTAAAGACAAATCAAAACCGCTGAAAGTCGGTGATTTGCTCAAAATCATTTGGTTATCATTGTACCAAGGTTCTTACTTGAACTGAAACAATTACACTCCAAGTAATGGATTTTGGTAAAGAGATGAAACCATTAAATTTTCGTAAAGATTGCTAGGACTAGCAATAGTTTAAAAGTGGGATTGATGAGCGTTTACTCATCATTTTGTCATTTAAACCGCAAAAACATCTCGAAACACCTCATAAATGTATCAAATGATAATAATATCACAAATAAGTGTTTTATGTGTTTTAAATGCAAAAATTCCAAAATCGTGAAAAACGATCAAGTTTGCATAATTGCTTTAGTCCCCAAGTTTCAAAATTGTCAAATCTAGTCCTCGAATCCAAAATATGGAGTTTTATCATTCAACGTCCTCAAATATTCTAAATTGTCAAAATGGTCCTGAATGAATCTTTGGGCAAATGGCATAAAAGGTCCTCAACTTTACAAAAGTGTCAAATTGGTCCTGGATATTTAAAAATGGAAAATAATAAATGTGGTCCTTGTACTATTAAAGATTGACAAATTTGGTCCTTTGATAAGTTTGAAAAAGTACGCTTTTGGTCCTCAAAAATCCAAAATTACAACTTTGGTCCTTGTAATAATTCAAACCAAATCGACCCTTTGTGTATTTTGAACCCAAACCAAACCCAAAGACCCCCGAGCTACCTATACCATTTATTTTGACCCCACTTTATTAATATAGCTCGGCAAAATAAGTCAACGCTACCAAAACCATGTCTACTGCTCATCTCCTCCCAAACATGTTAAACCAAACCAGAGTGGTTTTCTTCCACCTTGCCTGCTTTCACCTTTCCACCTCACCCCTAATAAATGTTTAACAACTCCCTAACACCTACATCCTCCAAATTACATTAAATGCAAAAACTCGTCAAGAATTTTTTGCCAAAATTGCCAAATGGATGCTGGTGATGAATTAGAAGGTTTCAATGGCCAAGATGAGGTGGAAACAATCGAGGTCGACAAGGAGTCTAAATTATCATTATAGAGATGGAGCAATGTATACATCTATCTAGTGTAATTTATTTTAGTTTATGTCTTTTAGCTTAATTTTAAATTCCAGTGTATGTTTTAGCTTTCAAGCTCAGATTTCAAGTTTTCACAATAATAAAGCTTTTGTGAACATCGATTACAGCTTTAAGTCTCAATTTCAGTTTATGCAATTTTACTTGTTCAAAATCTCAATAAGTTCAAATGTTGTTGTAGATGTTATTTTGGACTCATAAGATCACATAAGCTCCTATATAGCTTATGTGCTATTAGAAACCCATAAAAGCCGCTTTAGAAGTCAAAAGCAAATATACCAAAATACAAATAAATTAGTGAAAATAAAAATCCATGGAAATGAAGGTTAAAGTCGAGCAGGTTGATAATGGATTGCCTTCGTTTAGAGCTGGGAAGCTATAGGAAGTTGTTTCGTGTTTGGTTCTCAACTTTCACTTGAATTTGAATTGTAAGCAATTTTCTAAAAATTGCATTTCATAGTTTATCTGCTTAAATCTTGTTAATTTCTTTAATCTAGTCTCATTATAGTTAATGTAAGATAATTCTAGATTTCTTGGTTTGAAAAGCTAGTTTGGTACCTAAAGCCCTAAACCATCTCAATGGTTGTTTGATTTGCCTTATTAACCGTGTTAGAGTTTGTTAAAGTCTTTGTTCTTGTTTGATACATGTTATATTAGGTCCTAAGAACTCAGCAACAAAGAAAACTTACCTTACTTTGTAGAAAGTCAAAATACCTTTGATCACATCTTATCTCAACGTTGGATTTTCATGATCCATGATCATGATTTCATGTTCATAAGTTGTTATCATTGGTCAATCTAGTCTTAATTCACCTTAATACATCATAATCAGTGATTAGGATTGATTCAAAGTTCATTTTAGTCAACTTATTTGGTTTTTATAAAAAGTCAAAATTTCCATTTGGTCAGTTTTTAAATAAAATAGATAATTTTATATAGGGTTTAATATTAAGTTTCAAGATTTGAGCTTTTGGGATATTAATATTCAACCGCTATCTTTATCATAGTATTTTTCATATTTTCTTAATAGCTTATTTAATAGCTTATTCCTTAACTCTTTAAGACCTTTTTCAAATAGTGCTCAGTACGCTTAACCACCTTTTTCACAAGCTCATAAAAAGCTTAATAGTAAACCATAGCTTTGAAATTTGGTTCTTTGAAAGATAACCCAGCTATCTTGAAGATCCAAGCTTATTTTCCCATTTTCTAGCTTATTCAATGGGGTCGCTTATAGCTTTTACTTTGTCCCATTTTTCTTGTATACACCATACCCAGTACAATAAGCTTTTCATAAGCTCACCACAAGCTCATTAGTGAACCCTAGGTTTGATCTTGGACTTTTGGAAAGCTTACCAACCCAACTTGTTGACTCGCCTTTGTTTTGAGCTTTTGAGCTTATTTCATTAATTTAAATTGGCTTAGAAAATCTCCATGTGACTGCTTGATAGTAGGTTTAATACAAGTGCTTATTTGCTTATTTTTGGCTTTTAGATGGTTATTTGTACATTTTAGCTTAATTTGAGTAGCTTTAGCTTGTTTGTGTCTTATTTCACTTTGGTTCCAATTTTGAAGCTTGTTTGAACTTAAAAACATCACAATAAGCTCATAAGCTCATCGTTGAGCTAATAAGCTCTCAAACACTTATTTTCAAGTTTCAAAATTTTGTTTTCATAAAAGTTTCTTATTTTAAGTAGTTAATGTTTTCAAAAGAAAATCACAAAACATAATTTTAAAACAAGTGATAGCGCTTTATTTAATGTAATTTAGCTTTTGATTTTCTTCAAATTATTATTAAGCACTTCTTGTTTTTATAATTTTCTTATTTGTCACCATAGGATAATTTTATAAAAATTCATAATTTTCCTAGCTTGTTTAGTATTTATTAAAATTTAAAATAGTTAAAAGTATTAAATAATTAATAATAAATAGATAAAAGTGTAAAAATATATTTTCGCTTTAAAATAAGTTTTATAATATTTTAGATTTTTCTAAGTCATAATTTCATTTTTCTAGCTTTATTTCATATTTTATTATATTTTAGGATATTATTAAATAGTTAAAATAGTTTTTAATTAATAATAATTAAATAAATAGTCATAAAATAATTTTAATTTTCTAATAATTTTATTTTATTTTTAGGATTCCAAAATATCATTTTCATATTTGTAGGTCTTTATTCTTTAAAACTCACGCTTATTTTGTACGCTTACATAGTTTATTAAACGTACGCTTAAGTTTGTTTAATCTGATTGTTGCTTTACAATTCGTATCCAAAATCAATTCCAATCAATCAAGAGTGTAGTTATCAACAAAACTTTAGTGATCATTATCCTTAGTGATCATTCTATCATCTAAACGCTTTTAAAGCACCATTAATCCTCCCGGACTTAACGACCGAGGTAACACTATACTCCCTAGATCTTCATTGCATTGGTTTTAGATGCTTGAATTTTATTACGTTGACCATTCACAAGTGGTTGACTTGTGTAACTGACGGTTTGGACCCAATCAATATACCACTATAAACACAACACTACTGCTCCTAGAAGCTTTTCATCATCAATCCAAGCAATTCAATCACTGTGTAAGTCTTATCTTCACTACATTGTATTTCCATTCTCAAGTTCCTAGTTATACAATTTTACATCTTTAGAATTTTAATTCAAGTGGTTTGTCACATTTGTTATCACATGTTTTTAAATTAGCTATCTAAGATAACTAATTAAAGAACACACATTGTTAATACAAATTAAAACTCATAATGAATTCAAAAGGGATGTTTTGAGCAAAATTGTGATGAACCTCAAAAGGAATTATTCTCATAATTAATACATATTGTGGTTTTATTGTTTAGGATCAATCATGCCTAGTTCCAAACAACAAGATTATCAAGACACCGCTATTATATACTAATGCCACCGAAGGATGGTCTTGACCCTAAAGATCGAAAAACCTTCAAATGCTACAAAATGGTTTTTCATGAAGGCCGTAGTTGATCAATCTTTTCTCAATGGATACCCTCAAGTCTTTTCTAGGATCAAATTTCAGTGTCCTCCATATCGACGAACAAATATGTCCCGTGTTTGTCCTTGAGTTTTACAAAAGCTGCTCGGATCATAAGAAATGATGACGGAACCATCTCCATTGCCTTTATCATCATGATAACGCTACATCGCTGTTCGGGTCAAAGGAACTTCCTTTCTTCGAGAAGTTTTATAACACCCTAGGCAAAGGAACCTAATCGTAGTAGTAGTAATTGTGTAAGCCACGTATTGATATCGCTCTCTGGGGAATAGGAATGCTAGTAGGAGTTACTACGCTAAGGTTAAGGTTGAGGAAGATTATTTTTATCTTTTTATATTTTATGAAAATGAAAAGGTACGTAATCTGTATTGGATTTGGGGGTTGGTATTTCACCGATTACTCTACTATTATCTAATTATCTAAACTATGTGGGAGTCTATGTCTAATTAATGTGTGCTCACAGTGATAGTTTGATGTTTACTTAGTTTGTATTACCTTAATTATCTCCTATTGATGGTTGAGTGTCACGCCTTATTCCTAGTTGCGTTGTGTTTCTAAAGTTGTAGGGTATGCTTTCCCTAACTCTTTGAACTTACCAAAGGGTCTTGTCTACAAATCCACTTAGAGATTATAGACTCCTACTCTAAGGCACTCTTCGGATGTTTTAGCCTACAATCACTCGGTAATTATACTCTAAGGTTCACAAAGATGAATCAAGCATTATGCACAACGGATGACCTATCGCATTACTAGATCATAAATCAACTAAGATAAGAAACAACCAATCAATATTCAATAATTAAGTTTCATACTTCCCAGCAAACACACAAATAAATTAGCCGGACATGGAGAACATGTGCAACACACAAATAATCAAAGACATAATTGAATTAATGAAGCAAAGACTTATCTTGGTGTAAGATAGGTTAAAACCTAAAATAACGTGACAAGACACCTTAGGTTCGGTTTTAGGTTTTACCCAAAGACTTCCACACAAAGACCCGAAAAATTCAGATTCTATATAAGATTATAATTGCGACGGCGCCACCTTATGTTTAGTGACGCCGCCGTGTCGCCGCCATTAGGTTTCGCCTTGGCCACGTTAACTTTGCGGCGGCCACACCATGTCCGTGACGCTGGCCCTTCAGCCTTCTCTCGACGTCTCATTGCATCTAGGTCGCCCGAGTAGCGACGGCCTACTCTTTCACCACTAGACGCCCGCCTTGAAAATACGAGTTTAGAGTTCGTCCTCCACACACTTCTCCGACGGCGCCGCACTAACACCGACGCCGCCTTTACATTCAAAGAATCGTGAGTGTCTCGATTTGACTTTGGCCATTTTCTTCATATATTCGCGCCTTTCTGTCCAAATAAGTGTCATTCCAGATTTTGCCTTCACGAGACCTAAAAAGTGAAAAGGAACGATATTAAGCAATAACGGATAAAAGTGATCAAATAAGGACTTAAACGACCCTCAAATGGTACCTTTAAACCTTATCAAATATCCCTACACTTGTTATTTGCTTGTCCTCACAAATGTGCTAGCCAATTAATTTGTGTTGGTCATGAAGCATTAATCAAAACGGTCCACAACACATATAAGCCCCAAGAAAGTCATAACAAGCACGAAATTATATACTAGCACCTCACATGGGGTGTTTGGATACTCACATCTCTCTGTATAAATGAAATATAACAATATAGGAAATGGAAGATAAACACTCATTAACCGGTCCTAGTATATAGATTACCATAGGCTTCGAATAGATCAAACCTCCATCGCTTTGGCGAAGCACCTAGAAAGACTATCAAAGAGGTCTTTTAAAGGGTTGTAATGTTAGGCTTACAGAGGAAACAAGGGTTTGTGGGATAGGCTATTTAGTGGTGGCAAGTCAAAATCTCTATGTTAAATGATATGAAGAATGCGCTGCTAAGCCAAGACTCACACTTCTAAACTCTAGATAACTCAAATAAACAAACATAAATTTAAAGATAGATGGGATGGTAAAGTATGTTTTTTTTTTTTTTTTTTTTTTTTTTTTTTTTTTTTTTTACACTCTTTTTCTTCTTTTCTCTTTTCGATTTTTTTTTTTTTTTTTTTTTTTTTTTTCACACTTTACTCTACCATCCTCTACGGTAACATCAAAATACTAGGATTTATGAGCACATCCCTACACTTGAGTTTTTATTACTCTAACACTAATTTGACCCGATTTGAAAAGATTAAAACACTGGGGTACATTATTACGCAAACAAAGGGAATTTGAATTTAACGCCCTTCCGTCATTTCATAAACTTTAACTTTTCCCATGAATCCCAATCATCCCAAAATCAGATACAAAGGATATGACTCGACTTAGCAACTTATGCAAGCAACCGTGATAATTGAACTAAGGGTTTAGGGTGATAACAAATATTTGCACCTAAAAGTGAGTATGGTAGCTAAGGCGATTCTGGGTGTATATTCGGGGTGGGTAAACAATGTTTTCATTGATATTCCGAAAACCGAAATATCACGAGAACCATGAAAAGGATAGGCTGAGGGTTAACTAGGGGTATCGTGTACTAAAGATGAGTACAACGCAGGGTTGGGGAATTACTCAACCGATGTGGAAGAAGTAATTATATTATGTATCAAACAAGGGTTATCCTAATGCTCTTATCATTTAGTTATTCCTAACTACACAAGTGTCCTCACTCATATCTCGGAATGCATCACAAAACAAGTTCTAGAATCTAATATACTACCGGTTCACACTTGCATTAAAGATGAATGCTTTATTCCTACTAATCTAAGGGCGATCCTCACATTTTGGGGAATTTGTGTGGTAAAGGGTTTTGTGCTAATATGCAACTTCCTATCCGTGAGACGCTTTTGTTAAGACTAATGGCCCACCCTATATGTCATGAAAAATTTTAAATTTGGTGCCAAAATTACCCTAACCGACATTTTCTCATGGTTTATTACACAATCACAATTGACGAAACAAATAATCAAGGATAAACATAGTTTCAAAGTTCCTGCTTTATTTTCCCTCCCTACACTTAAACCGAACATTGTCCCTAATGTTCCCGAAGTATCAAAGATATGATAAAAGAAGGTAATAAAAAACGAAACTAATACTCCCCGATTAGCTCGGTAGGATCCGTAGTAAAGTGGTGGTTAAACTCTTTCCAAGAATTATTATGAAAAGTTCCTTCCAATCTTATGTAACTTCTTCGACAAACCAAACTCGACACTTGAAGAAAACAAACGAAACCTTCGCTAGTAAAATCATGTAATAATATATAAGACTTGATTTAAACTAAGATATAATGCTGTGGAATGGATGTTTACGTAATTTCTAAGAAAATTAAGACCGAAAATTCCAAAATTTATAAGTAGCTCGAAACGAGAAAAGTAACTGATGTTTTATCTTTCTCGACGCTCGTTGTAATCCGCCACAGTTGTAATCTCGACGCGCCAGTTATCCTGACAAAACCGGTCTCTGCTCGAAAAAAATTCGAAAATTTACATCTTTAGAATGGAAAATTTCTCAAACATCCATTATGACTCGATACAAGCATTTGACTCGAACAACAAACATATATATCTTTAGTTAATTGTTATTCTCATGTTTACGCTTCTTTTGAAACGGTGTAATCCTCCCTACACTTATCCTTATGTAAAAAATACCTTTATATGCAATTAAGACGAGGTTAAAAACAAAATAAAGCATTTTACAAATTTAAACATGAGGATAAACAATTAATAAAAGATATATGACACTAACAAGCAAACAATTAAGCATGGGTTGCCTCCCACTAAGCGCTTTTCTTTATTTAAGAGTCTCAGAGCTAGACTCATAGTCGGTTCTACGCTTCCTCACGCATCCTCAATGAGAATTCTATCATGTTGACAAAATCTTCATCGACTCTATACCTAGGCCCTAAAGTCACAACTTATAATAATGCTCCTTCTTCCCACATGAATTTATAACCTTTTCAACATCTTCCTTGCTTTTGTCCTCAAAAGCTTTGATGTTGTCTCGACATAAATGGACAATGGCCATACTCATTGTTTCAAGGCATCCTATAGGTGATCTCATTGGTTCCTTCCTTGAACCTAACTGCTCCATCATGCTTGTTATGGCTCATTCTAGATGTTTCAACAAACGGTTTCTAGTAACTACTGGGATAAACTATAGTCAATGACGATCCTACATCTTCTAGAACCATAAAATCAACTAGGTAGGTGAAATTTCCTATAAAGACATGCACGCCCTCGACTCTTCCCACAAAGTTGCAAACTTCACTTAGGGTCTCTCAATATTGAGTCGCTCATTCATAATGTCATCAGAGATGCAGATGACATTACATTGATGGGGGATTCCGTGATTCATGTGCGTGGTCGACACTCCTATATCCGATCATACAAGGGATTTTAGGTTCCGTGGATTTCCTCCTAATCTTTGGGCATATCCTAATGATGGGTGACCGTGGATTATTGATTATGTATCATGGTACGTAACCCTTCCTTAGTGGGTAAAGATGAAGTAAGCACTATTTTCCACATCCACGTTGTTGTTTATCATGCCATTTTCCGACCATCGCTAATCATGAACCAACTATAGCACCGACTACTTTCTCAGCTTCCTAATTGTATTATCGAATATTTTCCCAAATCGAAGGTCGTGTTTCTACTCATATCGCCTGGATTGGCCAGGTGTTATTAGTTGGGTTTCGAGTGACATTGAAATTTTGTTGGGTTATTAAGGTGGTTGGTTATCATTCTCCATGATGAAGAGTGTAACCGTGTCTCATGGGATTGTCTATCTTCGTGAATCAATTCAAAAGTGCGCTCTTTCCTCATCGTGCATTTAAACCATTAATACTCTTAAGCACATGTGGAGGGGAGTATTTATGCAAACTTCATCTCTCACCGTGGTTCAAACATGTTTTTCGTTAACAAACCCTTTGAGAGATTTTAACATACAGATGGTTATAATGGCAAACATAGGTTAGTCATGGAGTTATAAGGTGACTAAGGTTAGGAATAACTGTCCTATGATCCGCCAGAGTCGGAGGATTCACCCAAGGACACTACCATTAGTTAGTGTTAGAAGTCCTTAGGAATGATTGTAAAAGGAGAAATGAGAATCGAAGAAAGAAGGAGTTGAAGAATCAAAAGAAATGTAAAGTAAAGGGTGAAAAGAAATAGCCCTCCAGATTATTCAACTTAGGCGCATAATCGGGTTCAATTCATATACTCTTGGTTGTCACTTAGTGACACCGGTATTGAAGATTAAAAGTCGTCATGGACCCAAAGGACGATGCACTAAACCTTCTTAGCCACTCAAGTTTTTCTCAATGAAGCTTGTTTCATTCTCACGTGGAACCCTACATAAACTATTGGCTTTCTCTAGAGATCGTTGGTATTGAAAAAGGAGACCCTCTCCCTAGTCTCCGCCAGAAAACCAAAACGCACTATTGAGTCTAGAGCCACGAGATTCATCAAAAGATCTCTTAGGAACACTTGACATTTAATCACTTGATGATCAACAAATAAGATCATCGATGGTTCATATCGAGTCCTTCACGCATCTTAGCAACTGTCGAGAACATTTATGAGAGGTTCACATCCGCGATCCTCGGTGATTGAATGGAAACTCCCCGCTGCCGGTCAACATCAAACGACCAAAGCGGTCACTTGGTAACTCCCGTGGATTACGCGAGTGTGTCTCATACGGTCTACATCGTGAGGTGATGCTTTGGTGTACCTCGGACTATCTCGAATAGATGTACTTCGGTGCATCGCGTTATCTCACTTGTGGGACTCCAGCTCAGAACGGCCTTTGTAAGAATTAGAGTTGTGTTTTCACACTATGCGTTAACACTCAAGTTCAAACTTGTAAGTGCTTAAACCGCTTATTACTAACCGCTTGAAATGTTTTCTTCTTATGGAAGTCTCCGAGCGGGATGATCGTCTTGATTCTTCTCATGCTCACACCAACATCATCACTAATGGAAGTTCTATTCGTATGCAACACAACGAATGAATGATTCTTCATCAATCAAAGAATCTACAAAATCAAAGACTTACGTAACTTCATCACTATTGATTTCCAACGCCAAAGAGCGTGTGAGCATGTTGAAGAATGACGGAGACACCGGAGCGACAAGCGCACTGAAGCGCATCGATGCGCATAACAACATACTATCACTTTCACCACAAAGAACAATGATCAAAGAACAAAGTTAAAGATGACGTCAAAACATAATCGTTCAAAGATAACAATCTCTACACCGGGAGATTGTTCAATCAAGACAATTCCTCTCACAAGAAAGAAGAATGTCGAAGACGCCACCGCTACTATTACATCAACGCCTTTCACCGCTTACATTCATATATACTGAGGGGAGATTGTTGGAATCACTCCTAAACAAGATTTCAAGTATTTATATTTCATATGTAATAGGTAGCTTTATTATGGCCTTTATGTTTGTTTAAGGTCAAGCTTATGTAGAAGGCCCATAAGCTTGATCCAAGCCCAATAAGGAATAGGGAAGGAGAGGAGTGTTGCCTAGCTCCTTGCCTATATAAACTCTTGTAAACCCTCATTTGAGGGTTGGTTGTTCAAGTTATTCTTTCACTCATACATTACGCCTAACCGTTTCATACTATTGTGTGTGTGTGTGTTTGTTTACTTGTTCAATCGCCTTATCTCTTCTCTTATAAGCTTGTGTTGTAAAACTAGTGACCTAACATAACACTTATCAAGGACCACCCGGTTTTAACCAGAATCCTAACATACAAAACTGGAATCAGAACCAACCTAGAATTAACCAAGGTTATCAAAACCAAGGTAATTTCTATCCCGCACCAAATCAAGGTTTCCAACATCAAGGAAACCTTAATCAAAACAATTTCAATCGAGGGAATCAATTTCGTGAAATGTGAATCCTAACCAAGGAATTTTCAACAACAAGGTCATAATCAAAACATACGACCTCAAAATTTCCTCCACATCCTCCAAGACCATCATCCGATGAGTTATTGAAGCAATTCATGAAATCCCAAGATGAAATGAACAGTTGTTGGTCGGTCGATCACCGATCTAAAGAAGTCTTTAAATGATCAACCTCTGGCTCAGAAAACTTCCGAGCAACACGATCGCTAACCCGAGGGGCGATGCAAAGGCGATCAAAACCAAGTGGTGTTTCATACAATGGACCCGCTATTCTACTACCTCTTCTTCTTCTCCCGAAGGTAGTGGAAAGTGAACCCGAGGCAACAAAGGACAAGGAACTTCCTACTAATAACGGAGGTACCAACAATGTCCATCCTCAAGTTGTCCCGAACCCAAATCCAATCCAGAGTTGTTTTGAACCTCCCGTAGCTCCTGTTGAAAACCCCAAATCCAAATCTTCTATTCCTTACCCATCACGCTTGAATGAGCAAAAGCTCCGCTAAAAAGCTACCATCAAATGGACAAATTTTTCAAATTTTCCAAGAACTACATTTTGACATAAGCTTTATGGATGCTATCATGCCGATGCCCAAGTTTGCATCAACTCTCAAACACATGTTAAGCAACAAGGAAAACTGCTTTGAGATGGCAAAACTCCTCTCGAACGAGAACTGCTGCTCAGCTTATCTTGAAGAAACTTCCGAGAAGCTTGGAGATCCCGGAAAATTTCTCTTACCTTGTGTATTTCCGGGAATGGTTGAATGCTTTGCCTTAGCCGATCTTGGTGCAAGCATCAACTGATGCCTTATTCAAGATGGAAGAAACTTTCTTCCTGACCTTACTCCTACATGCATGACTCTCGAGCTTGCGGATCGACAATATCCCGTCCGCTTGGCATTGCCGAGGACGTATTGTAAGTAGGAAAGTTCCATTTTCCAAATGACTTTGTGATTGTTGATTTCGATGCCGATCATCGGGTTCCTCTCATTGTTGGACGAGGATTCCCGAGAACGGGCCGTGCTCTCATTGATGTATTTGAGCAAGAAATCACATTACGTGTTGGTAATGAAGTCGCCACCTTTAAACTTGATCAAACTTCGAGGTACTCCGCAAACTATGATTCCGAGTCTGCTAACCGAATAGATATCATTGATGTTGCTTCAAGAGTACTCTCAAGAAGTTCTTGGTTTTGATCATAATTCTTCGGTGATAATCTCACTCATTCATCTCAACCCATCATTGCCAATTCTACTCCTTCTCTCACTCCGTTTGAGGAAAGTGGCTTCATCTTGGAAGAGATTGAAGCATACTTGTCTAGTGATTCCGCTCCATGGGAAATTGATCACGCCCCATCGACATCGAGGAGATATTCTTCTCATTGAGAAGTTGCTTAATGATGATCCATCATCACCCTCCCGTCGAGCTTCATAACAAGGAAGTCAAGTCGGTTGAGAAAATCAAGAATTTCTGAAGTCGAACTTAAGGACTTACCACCTCATCTCGAGTATGCATTTCTTGAGGGTGATGATAAATTACCCGCCATTATTTCTCAAGATTTGAGTAAAGATGAAAGATCGCCTCATAAAGGTCTTGAAGTCACACAAACAAGCAATTGCTTGGAAACTCTCCGACATTAAGGGTATCAACCCTAAGTTTTGTACCACAAAATCTTGATGGAGGATGACTTCAAACCAAGAGATTCAACATCGTAGAAGAGTAAATCCAAAATCCATGATGTTATCAAACAGAGGTTATCAAACTTCTTGATGCAGATTAATTTACCCAATCTCGATAGTCCTTGGGTTAGCCCAATTCAACGTGTTCCTAAAAAGGGTGGCATAACTGTTGTCACAATGAAGATAACGAGTTAATTCCAACTCGGTTTACGGGATGGCGGTTTGCATTGACTATCGTAAGTTGAATGACGCCACCCAAAAGACCATTTTCCTCTACCCTTCATGGACCAAATGCTTGAGAGATTAGCAGGAACGAATACTATTGTTTCCTTGATGGTTTCTCGGTTATTTCAGATCCCCATTGATCCACGTGATCAAGAGAAGACTACATTCACCGACCATACGGAACTTTTGCCTACTGCACGTATGTCTTTGGCCTATGTAATGCTCCCCGCACGCTCCAACGATGTATGATGGCCATTTTCCACGACATGATCGGGGAAACAATGGAGGTGTTTATGGATGACTTCTCGGTCATTGGGGACTCGTTTCAAACATGTCTCTCCCATTTAGATAAATGCTCAAACGGTGTAAGACACCAATATTTGTCTAAATTGGGAGAAGAGCCACTTTATGGTCAAAGAAGGCATAGTCCTTGGCCATAAGATTTCAAAAACGGGATTGAGGTTGATAGGGCAAAAGTTGATGTTATTGCTAAATTGCCTCATCCTACTACCGTCAAAGGTATTAGGAGTTTTAGGTCATGCCGGTTTTATCGCAGATTCATACAAGATTTTCTAAAATCGCCGGCCTATGACTCATCTTCTTGAAAAGATGCTCCTTTTATCTTCTCACCCCGAGTGCATCAAGCTTTTGAAACATTAAAGAAAAAGCTTCAAGCACCCATTCTCGCTGCTCCGTGGGATTTACCTTTTGAGCTCATGTGCGATGCAAGTGATTTTGCTATCGGTGCATCCTCGGGGCAACATAGATCCAAGCATTTTCACCCTATCCACTACGCGAGTAAGACTATGATCAAGCTCAAACCCATTATACCACCACGTAAAAAGAGCTACTAGCCGTGGTGTATGCGTTTGAGAAGTTTCACCATACTTAATCTTGACCAAATGTGTGGTGTATACGGATCACTCGGCTCTCAAATATCTCTTTGCAAAACAAGATGCAAAGCCGAGATTGTCGTTGGGTTCTCCTCGCAAGAATTTGATATCATTATACGTGATAAAAAGGAGCCGAGAACCCGGTCACGATCATCTGTCCGATTAGAAAACCCTCACCAAGATGTTTTCGAAAAAGGAAATAAATGAAACATTTCTCTCGAGACACTCAATGCGGTTTCTTTTCGTGGAACTCTTCTCACCCCATGGTTTGTCGATTTCGCAAATTACCATGCGGGTAACTTCATAGTGAAAGGAATGTCGACCCAACGTAAGAACAAATTCTTCAAAGATGTTAAACATTACTCGGGGCGACCCCTACTTATTCAAAATCATGGCGGATCAAGTCATCCGACGGTGTGTTTATGGACGTGAAGCTATTGACATTCTCAAAGCTTGCCATGCCGACCCAACCGGGGCCATCATAGTCCAAATTACACGCCCAAAAGGTGTTTGATTTCGGTTTTATTGGCCCACGATTTACAAGGATGCCCACGAATTTGTCAAAACTTGTGACGCTTTGTCAACGCCACGGAAATATATCTCAAAGAAATGAAATGCCGCGAAACGCCATTCAAGTGTGTGAGATCTTTGACATCCGGGGCATTGACTTTACGGGCCATTTCCATCATCTCGAGGAAACAAATACATACTTGTGGTGTTGACTATTTGTCAAAATGGGTTGAAGCGAAGCTTTACCTACCAACGATGCCCGAGTTGTTGTGAAATTCTTGAAATCTCTTTTGCTAGGTTTGGAACTCCATGAGCTATAATTAGTGATCGTGGTACACATTTCGCAATGATCAATTTGATCGTGTCATGCAAAAGTATGGTGTAACCCACCGTCTCTCTGCATACCACCCCAAACAAGTGGGCAAGTGGAAGTTTCAACCGTGGTATTAAAAGAATTCTTGAAAGGACGAGGCGAAACCATGCATCCCGGTCGGATAAACTAGATGACGCACTGGGCCTTTCAGACGGCTTTATAAAACACCCATCGTGTACTCCATACAAGCTAGTGTACGGAAAGGCATGTCATCCGCCGATTGAGCTCGAGCACAAAGCATATGGGCCTTGAAACATGCCAACTTCGATATTCGACGGTTGGTGATCACAAAAGTTCAAATGAATGAATTAAATGAACTCCGTGATCAAGCATACGAGAACTCTTTGATCTACAAACAAAAGACAAAGAAGATTCATGACTTAAATCAAGAACCGCGTTTTCAACGCCGGTGATCGAGTCCTTCTTTTCAATTCAAGATTGAAGATATTCTCGAAAGCTCAAGTCCCGTTGGTCCGTCCATTTACTATTGCTAAGGTTTATCCTTATGGTACTATTGAGTTATCTCAACCCGATGGTCCAAATTTTAAAGTGAATGGTCATCGATTAAAGCACTATTTTGGAGAGGACATTCCACCGTGGTTGTCCGGATCTACAAACTTTCCCCATGAACCAATGAATGCGGGATCGAGTCAAGTTAGCGACTGGAATCAAAAATAGTAGCACACCATATGGGTTTTCACCATATTTCGATTTCTTTCTACTTTCTACCACCCTAGTGTGGGGAGTTGCCCATTGTTGTATATAAACCTCTATCAAAAAAAATGTATATATCAAAATAAAATAATGGCCGAGTATTTCCTTTTACGTTCTATGTTTCTAAGATAACATGCGTATTTTGAATATTGAGGACAATATTCATTTCTAAGTGTGGGGAAATTTCTGCTAATTTGATCATAAATGTACCCTTTTAGTCCCTTTTTCCCCAAAATGGCCAAATTAAAAATTTTTTAGTGGAAGTACTATGTACTAAACACAACAAATGGTAATCAGTCCACCATGTCTAACCCACATAAGGATTGGCTAATCCAGAGGAAACGGCTCTTGGTAAAGATATTTCAAACCGTTTATGGCTTGCATTTGCCCAAAATTGTATGGTGTTCAACTCACCATATCTTTAATTAGCTAAGAGTTGGCTAGCCCGCAAGTTTATGGCTTGTGGTAAAGGCAGCTTGGAAAGCCATAATTGGTAATCGGCTCACCAAAGATAATATTGATAATTTATCTAAGAGTTGGCTAGTCCGTAGCAAACGGTTCCGTAAAGACAAATCAAAACCGCTGAAAGTCGGTGATTTGCTCAAAATCATTTGGTTATCATTGTACCAAGGTTCTTACTTGAACTGAAACAATTGGCTACTCCGTAGTAATGGATTTTGGTAAAGAGATGAAATCCATTAAATTTTCGTAAAAGATTGCTAGGGACTAGCAATAGTTTAGTGTGAGGATTGATGAGTGTCAAATACTCATCATTTTGTACCATTTAAACTCAAAAACATCTCGAAACACTCATAAATGTATCAAAATGATAATAATATCACAAATAAGTGTTTTATGTGTTTTAAATGCAAAAATTCCAAAATCGTGTGAAAACGTATCAAGTTTGCATAATTGGCGCTTTAGTCCCCAAGTTTCAAAATTGTCAAATCTAGTCCTCGAATCCAAAAATATGGAGTTTTATCATTCAACGTCCTCGAAATATTCTAAATTGTCAAAATGGTCCTTGAATGAATCTTTGGGCAAATGGCATAAAGGTCCTCAACTTTACAAAAGTGTCAAATTGGTCCTTGATATTTAAAATGGAAAATAATAAAATGTGGTCCTTGTACTATTAAAGATTGACAAATTTGGTCCTTTTGATAAGTTTGGAAAAAGTACAGTTTTGGTCCCTCAAAAATCCAGAAATTACAACTTTGGTCCTTGTAATAATTCAAAACCAAACTGACCCCTTTGTGTATTTTGAACCCCAGCCAAACCCAAAAGACCCCCTGAGCCAGTCCAATATACCATTTTGACCCCCAGCCTTATTAATATAGCTCGGTCAAAATAAGTCAACGCGCCAAAACCATGTCTACTGTTCATCTCCCTCTCCCAAACATGTTAAACCAAAACCAGAGTGGTTTTCTTCCACCTTGCCTGTTTTCACCTTTCCACCTCACCCCTAACAAATGTTTAACAACTCCCTAACACCTCCACATCCTCCAAATTACATTAAATGCAAAACCGTCAAGAATTTTTACGCCAAATTGCCAAATGGATGGTGGTGATGAATTAGAAGGTTTCAATGGCCAAGATGAGGTGTGAAACAATCGAGAGGTCGATAAGGAGTCTAAATTATCATTATAA
The DNA here is from genome assembly GCA_022545495.1 of Chrysanthemum lavandulifolium. Lineage (NCBI taxonomy): Eukaryota > Viridiplantae > Streptophyta > Magnoliopsida > Asterales > Asteraceae > Chrysanthemum > Chrysanthemum lavandulifolium. The sequence goes on along the minus strand of CM040241.1, from coordinate 74,650,881 downwards.
AGATAGAGATGGAGCAATGTATACATCTATCTAGTGTAATTTATTTTAGTTTATGTCGTTTAGCTTAATTTTAAATTCCAAAGGTATGTTTTAGCTTTCAAGCTCAGATTTCAAGTTTTCGAGGTACAATAAAGCTTTTGTGAACATCGATTACTGATTTTAAGTCTCAATTTCAGTTTATGCAATTTTACTTGTTCAAAATCTCAATAAGTTCAAATGTTGTTTGTAGATGTTATTTTGGACTCATAAGATCACATAAGCTCTATATAGCTTATGTAGCTATTAGAAACCCATAAAAGTCGGTTTAGAAGTCAAAAGCAAATATACCAAAAATACAAATAAATTAGTGAAAATAAAAATCCATGGAAATGAAGGTTAAAGTCGAGCGTGGTTGATAATGGATTGCCTTTGGTTTAGAGCTTCTTGGGAAGCTATAGGAAGTTGTTTCAGTGTTTGGTTCTCAACTTTCACTTGAATTCCAAATTGTAAGCAATTTTCAAAAAATTTGCATTTCATAGTTTATCTGTTTAAATCTTGTTAATTTCAGTTTAATCTAGTCTCATTATAGTTAATATAAGATAATCTCTAGATTTCTTGGTTTGAAAAGCTAGTTTGGTACCTAAAGCCCCAAAACCAGTCTCAATAAGGGTTGTTTGGATTTGCCTTATTAACTGTGTTAGAGTTTGTTAAAGTCTTTGTTCTTGTTTGATACATGTTATATTAGGTCCTAAGAACTCAGTGCAACAAAGAAAACCAGACCTTACTTTGTAGAAAGTCAAAAATACCTTTGATCACATCTTATTCATCAATCGTTGATTTTCATGATCCATGATCATGATTTCATGTTCATAAGTTGTTATCATTGGTCAATCTAGTCTTAATTCACCTTAATACATCATAATCAGTGATTAGGATTGATTCAAAGTTCATTTTAGTCAACTTATTTGGTTTTTATAAAAAGTCAAAATTTCCATTTGGTCAGTTTTTAAATAAAATAGATAATTTTATATAGGGTTTAATATTAAGTTTCAAGATTTGAGCTTTTGGGATATTAATATTCAACTGCTTATCTTTATCATAGTATTTTTCATATTTTCTTAATAGCTTATTTAATAGCTTATTCCTTAACTTCTTTTAAGACCTTTTTCAAATAGGTGCCTGCAGTACGCTTTTAACCACCTTTTTCACAAGCTCATAAAAGCTTAATAGTAAACCATAGCTTGTGAAATTTGGTTCTTTGGAAAGATAACCCAGCTATCTTGAAGATCCAAGCTTATTTTCCCATTTTCTAGCTTATTCAATGGGGTCGCTTATAGCTTTTACTTTGTCCCATTTTCTTGTATACACCGAATACCCAGTAACAAGCTTTTCATAAGCTCACCACAAGCTCATTAGTGAACCCCAGTGTTTGATCTTGGACTTTTTGGAAAGCTTACCAACCCAACTTGTTGACTCAGTCTTTGTTTTGAGCTTTTGAGCTTATTTCATTAATTTAAATTGGCTTAGAAAATCTCCACAGGACTGTTTGGATAGTAGGTTTAATACAAGTGCTTATTTGCTTATTTTTGGCTTTTCAGTATGGTTATTTGTACATTTTAGCTTAATTTGAGTAGCTTTAGCTTGTTTGTGTCTTATTTCAGCTTTGGTTCCAATTTTGAAGCTTGTTTGAACTTAAAAACATCACAATAAGCTCATAAGCTCACTGTTGAGCTAATAAGCTCTCAAACAGCTTATTTTCAAGTTTCAAAATTTTTGTTTTCATAAAAGTTTCTTATTTTAAGTAGTTAATAGTTTTCAAAAAGAAAATCACAAAACATAATTTTAAAAAAAGGATAGCGTTTATTTAATGTAATTTAGCTTTTTGATTTTCTTTTCAAATTATTATTAAGCACTTCTTGTTTTATAATTTTCTTAGCTTTCGTCACCATAGGATAATTTTATAAAAATTCATAATTTTCCTAGCTTGTTTAGTATTTATTAAAATTTAAAATAGTTAAAAGTATTAAATAATTAATAATAAATAGATAAAAAGTGTAAAAAATATATTTTCAGTTTTAAAATAAGTTTTATAATATTTTAGATTTTTCTAAGTCATAATTTCATTTTTCTAGCTTTATTTCATATTTTATTATATTTTAGGATATTATTAAATAGTTAAAAATAGTTTTTAATTAATAATAATTAAATAAATAGTCATAAAAATAATTTTAATTTTCTAATAATTTTATTTTATTTTTAGGATTCCAAAAATATCATTTTCATATTTGTAGGTCTTTTATTCTTTAAAACTCACGTTTTATTTTGTACGTTTACATAGTTTATTAAACGTACGCGTTTAAGTTTGTTTAATCTGATTGTTGTACTTTACAATTCTGTATCCAAAATCAATTCCAATCAATCAGTAGTGTAGTTATCAGTCAAAATCCTTAGTGATCATTATCCTTAGTGATCATTCTATCATCTGAACGTTTTTAAAGCACCATTAATCCTCCGTGGACTTAACGACCGAGGTAACACTATACTCCTCTAGATCTTCATTGCATTGGTTTTAGACTGTTTGAATTTTATTACGGTTGACCATTCACAAGTGGTTGACTTGTGTAATAAACTTGACGGTTTGGACCCAATCAATATACGACCATAAACACAACACTCACTGCTCCTAGAAGCTTTTCATCATCAATCCAAGCAATTCAATCACTTGTGTAAGTCTTATCTTCACTACATTGTGATTTCCATTCTCAAGTTCCTAGTTATACAATTTTTACATCTTTAGAATTTTAATTCAAGTGGGTTTGTCACAATTTGCTATCACAATGTTTTTAAATTAGCTATCTAAGATAACTAATTAAAGAACACACATTGTTAATACAAATTAAAACTCATAATGAATTCAAAAGGGATGTTTTTGAGCAAAATTGTGATGAACCTCAAAAGGAATTATTCTCATAATTAATACAATATTGTGGTTTTATTGTTTAGGATCAATCATGCCTAGTTCCAAACAACAAGATTATCAAGACACCGCTCATTATATACTAATGCGTCACCGAAAGGATGGTCTTGACCCTAAAGATCGAAAACCTTCAAAATGCTACAAAATGGTTTTTCATGAAGGCCGTAGTTGATCAATCTTTCTCAATGGTACCGACATTCCCAAGTCTTTTCTAGGATCAAATTTCAGTGTCTCCTCCATATCGACGAACAAATATGTCCCGTGTTTGTCCTTGAGTTTTACAAAGCGTTCGGATCATAAGAAATGATGACGGAACCATCTCCATTGCCTTTATCATCAATGATAACGCTACACGCGTTGTTCGGGTCAAAGGAACTTCCTTTTCTTGAGCAAGTTTTATAACACCCTAGGCAAAGGAACCTAATCGTTGTAGTGTAGTAATTAGGGTAAGCCACGGTATTGATATCGCTCTCAGGGAATAGGAATGCTAGTAGGGAGTTACTACGCTAAGGTTAAGGTTGAGGAAGATTATTTTTATCTTTTATATTTTATGAAAATGAAAAGGTACGAATCTCGGGTATTGGATTTGGGGTTGGTATTTCTACCGATTACTCTACTATTATCTAATTATCTAAACTAAGGTTGTGGGAGTCTATGTCTAATTAATGTGTGCTCGTGTGATAGTTTAAAGATGTGTTTACTTAGTTTGTATTACTCCTTAATTATCTCCTATTGATGGTTGAGTGTCACGCCTTATTCCTAGTTGCGTTGTGTTTCTAAAGTTGTAGGGTATGCGTTTCTCCTAACTCTTTGAACTTACCAAAGGGTCTTGTCTACAAATCCACTTAGAGATTATAGACTCCTACTCTAAGGCACTCTTCGGATGTTTTAGCCTACAATCACTCGGGTAATTATACTCTAAGGTTCACAAAGATGAATCAAGCATTATGCACAACGGATGACCTATCGCATTACTAGATCATAAATCAACTAAGATAAGAAACAACCAATCAATATTCAATAATTAAGTTTCATACTTCCTAAGCAAACACACAAATAAATTAGCCGGACATGGAGAACATGCAAGCATACACACAAATAATCAAAGACATAATTGAATTAATGAAGCAAAGACTTATCTTGGTGTAAGATAGGGTTAAAACCCTAAAATACTTTGTATAAGACACCTTAGGTTCGGTTTTAGGTTTTACTCCAAAGACTCTCCACACAAAGACCGAAAAATTGATTCTATATATAAGATTACAATTGCGACGGCGCCACCTTATGTTTAGTGACGCCGCCGTGTCGCCGCCATTGTGGTTTCGCCTTGGCCACGTTAACCTTGCGACGGCGCCACCTTATGTCTGGTGACGCCCTCTTCAACCTTTCTCGACGCCGTCTCGATTGCATCTAGGCCGTCCGAGTAGCGACGGCCTACTCTTTCACCACTAGACGCCGCCTCTTGAAAATACGAGTTTAGAGTTCCGTCGTCACAATAATTCTCCGACGGCGCCGCACTAACACCGACGCCGCCGCTTCTACATTCAAAGAATCGTGAGTGTCTCGATTTCGACTTTGGCCATTTTCTTCATATATTCGCGCCTTTTCTCGTCCAAATAAGTGTCATTCCAGATTTTGCCTTCACGAGACCTAAAAAGTGAAAAGGAACGATATTAAGCAATAACGGATACAAAAGTGATCAAATAAGGACTTAAACGACCCTCAAAATGGTACCTTTTAAAACCTTATCAAATATCCCTACACTTGTTATTTGCTTGTCCTCAAGCAAATGTGCTTTAGCCAATTAATTTGTAAGTTAGGGTCATGAAGCATTAATTCAAAACGGTCCACAACACATATAAGCCCAAGAAAGTCATAACAAGCACGGAATTACATACTAGCACCTCACATGGGGTGTTTGGATACTCACATCTCTCTCGGTGTATAAATGAAATATAACAATATAGGAAATGGAAGATAAACACTCATTAACCGGTCCTAGTATATAGATTACCATAGGCTTGAGAATAGATCAAACCTCCATCGCTTTGGCGTAAGCACCTAGGAAAGACTATCAAAGAGGTCTTTTAAAGGGTTGTAATGTTAGGCTTACGGTAGGAAACAAGGGTTTGGTGGGATAGGCTATTTAGTGGTGGCAAGTCAAAATCTCTATGTTAAATGCATATGAAGAATGGCGTTGCTAAGCCAAGACTCGACACTTCTAAACTCTAGATAACCTGAAATAAACAAACATAAATTTAAAGATAGATGTAGGATGGTAGCCCGTATGTTTTTTTTTTTTTTTTTTTTTTTTTTTTTTTTTTTTTTTTACACTCTTTTTCTTCTTTTTCTCTTTTCGATTTTTTTTTTTTTTTTTTTTTTTTTTTTCACACTTTTACTCTACCATCCTCTACAGTAACATCAAAATACTAGGATTTATGAGCACATCCCTACACTTGAGTTTTTATTACTCTAACACTAATTTGACCCGATTTGAAAAGATTAAAACACTTGGGGTACATTATTACGCAAACAAAGGAATTTGAATTTAACGCTCCCTTCCGTCATTTCATAAACTTTAACTTTTCCCATGAATCCCAATCATCCCAAAATCAGATACAAAGGATATGACTCGACTTAGCAACTTATGCAAGCAACCGGATAATTGAACTAAGGGTTTAGGGTGATAACAAATATTTGCACTAAAAGTGAGTGCATAAGGGGTAGGCTAAGGCGATTTGGGTGTATATTTGGGGTGGGGTGTAAACAATGTTTTCATTGATATTCCGAAAACCGAAATATCACGAGAACCGCGAAAAGGATAGGCTCGAGGGTTAACTAGGGGTATCGTGTACTAAAGATGAGTACAACGCAAAGGGTGTGGGGAATTACTCAACCGATGTGGAAGAAGTAATTATATTACGTATCAAACAAGGGTTATCCTAATGCCTCTTATCATTTAGTTATTCCTAACTACACAAGTGTAGCCTCACTTGCGATCTCGAATGCATCACAAAACAAGTTCTAGAATCTAATATACTACCGGTTCACACTCTAAGCATTAAAGATGAATGCTTTTATTCCTACTAATCTAAGGGCGATCCTCACATTTTGGGGGAATTTGTGTGGTAAAGGGTTTTGTGCTAGTCATGCAACTTCCTATCCGTGAGACGCTTTTGTTAAGACTAATGGCCCACCCTATATGTCATGAAAAATTTTAAATTTGGTGCCAAAATTACCCTAACCGACATTTTCTCATGGTTTATTACACAATCACAATTGACGAAACAAATAATCAAGGATAAACATAGTTTCAAAGTTCCGCTTTATTTTCCCTCCCTACACTTAAACCGAACATTGTCCCTAATGTTCCCGAAAGTATCAAAGATATGATAAAAGAAGGTAATTAAAAACGAAGAAACTAATACTCCCCGATTAGCTCGGTAGGATCCGTAAAGTGGTGGTTAAACTCTTTCCAAGAAGAATTATTATGAAAAGTTCCTTCCAATCTTATGTAACTTCTTCTTGACAAACTAAACTCGCACACTTGAAGAAAACAAACGAAACCTTCGCGTAAAATCGGCGGTAATAATATATAAGACTTGATTTAAACTAAGATATAATGCTTGTGGAATGGATGTTTACGAATTTCTAAGAAAATTAAGACCGGAAAATTCCAAAATTTATAAGTAGCTCGTAAACGAGAAAAGTAATCGATGTTTTACTTCTTCTCGACGCTGTCAGTTGCAATCTGACGCGTCAGTTGCAATCTGACGACGTCAGTTATCCCGACAAAACCGGTCTCTGCTTTTTACGGAAAAAATTCGGAAAATTTACATCTTTAGAATCGGAAAATTTCGCAAAACATCCATTATGACTCGATACAAGCATTTGACTCGAACAAACAAACATATATATCTTTTAGTTAATTGTTATTCTCATGTTTACGTTTCTTTTGAAAACGTGTAATCCTCCCTACACTTATCCCTTATGTAAAATACCTTTATATGCAATTAAGACGAGGTTAAAAACAAAATAAAGCATTTTACAAATTTAAACATGAGGATAAACAATTAATAAAAGATATATGACACTAACAAGCAAACAATTAAGCATGGGTTGCCTCCCACGAAGCGCTTTTCTTTATTTAAGAGTCTTGTAGCTAGACTCATAGTCGTGTCTACGCTTTCCTCACGCATCCTCAATGAGAATTCTATCATGTTGACAAAATCTTCATCGACTCTATACCTAGGCCCTAAAGTCAAGCAATCCTTATAATAATGCTCCTTCTTTCCCACATGAATTTATAACCTTTTCAACATCTTCCTTGCTTTTGTCCTCAAAAGCTTTGATGTTGTCTCGATCATAAATGGACAAGTGGCCATACTCAGTTGTTTTCCAAGGCATCCTATAGGTGATCTCATTGGTTCCTTCCTTGAACCTAACTGCTCCATCATGCTTGTTATGGCTCATTCTAGATGTTTCAACAAACGGTTTCCTAGCACTACTTGGGATAAACTATAGTCAATGACGCATCCTACATCTTCTAGAACCATAAAATCAACTAGGTAGGTGAAATTTCCTATAAAGACATGCACGCCCTGACTCTTCCCACAAAGTTGCAAACTTCTCCCGGGTACTTAGGGTCTCTCCTAATATTGAGTCGCTCATTCATAATGTCATTGTAGATGCAGATGACATTACATTGATGGGGATTCCGTATCTATGTAAGCGTGGTCGACACTCCTATATCCGATCATACAAGGGATTTTAGGTTCCGTGGATTTCCTCTCTAATCTTTGGGCATATCCTAATGATGGGTGACCGTGGATTATTGATTATGTATTGATGGTACGTAACCTCTTCCTTAGTGGGGTAAAGATTGAAGTAAGCACTATTTTCCACATCCACGTTGTTGTTTATCATGCCATTTTCGACCATCGCTAATCATTGAACCAACTATAGCAATACGACTACTTTCTCAACGCTTCCCTAATTGTATTATCGAATATTTTCCGCAAACTCGAAGGTCGGTGTTTCTACTCACATATCGGCTCGACGGTTGTGTTGGTTATTGGGTTGGGTTTGAGTGACATTGAAATTTTTGTGTTGGGTTATTAAGTGGTGGTTGGTTATCATTCTCCATGATGAAGAGTGATGGGTGTTACGAACAAAGGTCACGAAGAGGGGATAGACTAAGGAAATCTAAAAAATAAGAAAAATTTACTTGATAGAATCAAGCAAAGAAACCTAAACGAGGTGGACTACTAACTAGCTATTCTATTCACGCAACAGCGCCTAAAACTTGATAACGCTACGCGTTGTTCGGGGTCAAAGGAACTTCCTTTTCTCGAGCAAGTTTTATAACACCCTCAGGCGTTGAACCTAATCGTTGTAGTGTAGTAATTAGGGTAAGCCACGGGTATTGATATCGTTCTCTGGGGAATAGGAATGCTAGTAGGGAGTTACTACGCTAAGGTTAAGGTTGAGGAAGATTATTTTTATCTTTTATATTTTATGAAATGAAAAGGTACGAATCTCGGGTATTGGATTTGGGGTTGGTATTTCTACCGATTACTCTACTATTATCTAATTATCTAAACTAAGGTTGTGGGAGTCTATGTCTAATTAATGTGTGCTCGTATGATAGTTTAAAGATGTGTTTACTTAGTTTGTATTACTCCTTAATTATCTCCTATTGATGGTTGAGTGTCACGCCTTATTCCTAGTTGTGTTGTGTTTCTAAAGTTGTAGGTATGCGTTTCTCCCTAACTCTTTGAACTTACCAAAGGGTCTTGTCTACAAATCCACTTAGAGATTATAGACTCCTACTCTAAGGCACTCTTCGGATGTTTTAGCCTACAATCACTCAGGTAATTATACTCTAAGGTTCACAAAGATGAATCAAGCATTAAGTGCACAACGGATGACCTATCGCATTACTAGATCATAAATCAACTAAGATAAGAAACAACCAATCAATATTCAATAATTAAGTTTCATACTTCCTAAGCAAACACACAAATAAATTAGCCGGACATGGAGAACATGCAAGCATACACACAAATAATCAAAGACATAATTGAATTAATGAAGCAAAGACTTATCTTGGTGTAAGATAGGTTAAAACCCTAAAATCTGTATAAGACACCTTAGGTTCGGTTTAGGTTTTACTCCAAAGACTCTCCACACAAAGACCGAAAAATTCGGATTCTATATATAAGATTACAATTGCGCAAGGCCACCTTATGTTTAGTGACGCCGTGTGTCGCCCATTAGGGTTTCGCTTGGCCACGTTAACCTTGCGACGGCGTCACCTTATGTCCGTGACGCCGCCCTCTTCTTGACGGCGTCGTCGGATTGCATCTAGGCGCCCGAGTAGCGACGACCTCTCTTTCACCACTAGACGCCGTCTCTTGAAAATCTGAGTTTAGAGTTCGTCCCGTCACAATAATTCTCCGACGCGCCGCAATTAACACCGACGCCGCCGCCTTCACATTCAAAGAATCGTGAGTGTCTCGATTTCGACTTTGGCCATTTTCTTCATATATTCGCCTTTCGTCTAAATAAGTGTCATTCCAGCATTTTGCCTTCACGAGACCTAAAAGTGAAAAGGAACGATATTAAGAAATAACGGATACAAAGTGATCAAATAAGGACTTAAACGACCCTCAAAATGGTACCTTTAAAACCTTATCAATCAACGAGCACAACTACACTTTAACCCTTGCTCCCCGATTCTCGCATCCCCACCATGGGGTGTGTATGTATTCTAATGATTGGTCACCGCCAAAATTCATGATATGGTTGATGATCACGAGGTTTATTTCACCCTTTCATGAACCGACCACGGTAACAAATGCCGTATTCATCCAAAGAAACTCTCAAACCCAAGTCACTAGGAACTCAAAATTCATCCACCGAGATCCCTTTCAAATGGAGCTTTTGAGATGTTCCCACTCTACAAAAAATGGGAACAAATTCTTAGGGAAAATGTTATTTGCTTGGTTGGAAACAAGGATCATCCGAATGCATGTCTTGTGTACATGATTTATTGCCTCATCAATGAAACTCCCTTCAACCTTGCATATTACATGGTCAAAAGGATGGCTAGTGTTTTTAGGACGGAGAAAATGGTTCTACCATATGCTATGCTTCTAACTTGACTAGCAAACTTTGTCTTTGATTTAGAACCCTCTCCTTGACGGATGATCATTTCTTCTGCAACCGGGTCATGATACCTCTCACCGAGGAAAGAGCATCAAGGTTCATGTTTGATGGGAAAAGGCCTCATCCACCTATCAACTCATCCGAGGAGACGGAAGGAGAAGCAAGCAACCCCTCCAACAACTACCATCTCGACCCGTGTCCTATATTGATCAATTGTCCGACATTCCAAATCCTTCTCAAGAGTTCCAATAAACAAAAGGAATGTTCAATCAATTGCTCATTTTCTCACGGGAAGAAGAAAAAGTGAGATGAAAGCTTGAGGGTGATTGAAGGTGATGTGTATGATCCCTATTTGAAACATGTGATGTATCTCTTAAACAATGTTGCTTTTATTTAGACAAAGTAGTATGTCGTAATATGGTGAAAACATGGATATCTTAACTTAGAACAACCTAATAGAATTTTACAACTTTTGATCACGTATCAAAAGTTGATCGTCATCCTAATTACATGCTCATATATTGCTTTTACATGCCATGATTGCTATGCTTTACTTACATACATGAATGCTTGGTGTAGAAATCATTAGTTTCAAATTTCAACACCTAATGCAAATTCTTGCACGTGTTACGTTAAGAAAAGCGTCCCGGATGCGGATCCTCAGGCTATAACTAGTTGAATCCTCAATGAAGGATCCGTGGGATCCGGTGGGTGAGGTGCTATTTTAACATCCTTGCATCAATCCAACCTTCCGAACTTATTAGACCAATTAAACATGATACATTAGGATCACTTAAGTCTTCTTCCGGATCAATTGATCCTACATTCACTCATAGATGACTTAAGATCACATTCAAGGTATTTTGATTTATCATTACTTCAAATCTCACCATATTTCCGCTCCAATGTTTACACATTGTTTCTCTCATCTCAAAACACCTAGTTTGATATTTCTCTCAGTTTTAGCAAATTGATTTTAGTCATCTTTATCTCAAAATGGTCTAAAGACTAGTTTTCATTTCTTGCGATTTTAAGGAATTTTCTAAATTTTCCTTAAGTCACCATCCGGTCTCTAGGATCATTTGACATCATTGACACCCTAAAAATTCTTAGTATCATCCTTGATCACTCATTGGTATTCATGAAAACTCCATCCTTCATAAAAGCCATTATTTGCTATCCTCACTCATTATGCTTGAACATTTAAGTCCCATACCATTTAAGATACCTTAGGAAACTTAAATACTCAAGATATAGGTCTAGACCTTGGTAGAACATCATCACTCCTTTACTTTGCTTCAAGAGCGGATCCTGAATTCACACTAGAACAAAAAGTGGATTTGGCCACAATCGAATATGTGTGACGATATACATATAGTCACACATGTTTTTCGACCGTGTGTGACTAAAGGTCGCGCGACCATAGGTAGCCTATGGTCACGTGTTTGACTTTTTTAGTCTCTATTGCAAAAGAGTAACCAAAACCGTAACATGTGTGACTAATTAGGTACAAATTTTGTTGGATTAATCCGATTAGTGACCATAAACATCGTATAGTCACACAAAGCATGTTTGTTTTGGGTATTTAGTCACATACAATTAAGCATAAAGTGGCAAAAGTGTTAATAAGTGTGACCATATGTTGTTTAAGGTGAAGAAATATGTCTTATGTGTGACTATTGATCATCTAATGGCCACTTGAATTTTATGTTTGTGTGGCCTTTTCTAACATTTATACACACAAAGCATGTTTGTTTTGGGTATTTAGTCACATACAATTAATCATAAAGTGGCTAAAAGTGTTAATAAGTGTGACCATATGGTGTTTAGTGAAGAAAGTGTCTTTTGTGTGACTATTGATCATCCAATGGCCACATGAATTTTATGTGTGTGGCCTTTTCTAACATTTAGTCACACAAATCATGTTTGTTTTGGGTATTTAGTCACATACAATTAACCATAAAGTGGCTAAAAGTGTTAATAAGTGTGACCATATGGTGTTTTAAGTGAAGAAATGTGTGTTTTGTGTGACTATTGATCATCCAATGGCCACTTGAATTTTATGTTTGTGTGGCCTTTTCTAACATTTAGTCACACAAAGCACGTTTCTTTTGGGTATTTAGTCACATCCAATTAATCATAAAGTGGCCAAAGTGTTAATAAGTGTGACCATATGGTGTTTCAAGTGAAGAAATGTGTGTTTTGTGTGACTATTGATCATCCAATGGCCACATGAATTTTATGTTTGTGTGGCCTTTTCTAACATTTAGTCACACAAAGCACGTTTCTTTTGGGTATTTCTCCAAAAGTCTACTCTTTAAATACAAAAATTGAATTATATATAGATTTACACTTGCGACGGCCGCCTTATAGTGTGGACGCCACATATCGCCGTGGTCTTGGTCAATTATCGATGAGACGCACGCTACAAGTAGTTGTGACGTCGGTTTCATGGGACATCGTTCGATTCGGATCCGGGCCACCGAGATGAAAAGTCTTTGTGATTCTTCCTCAAAGCCCCGAATCAGTGTTGCGAGCAAAAAGTCCATCGAGCTGTCAGTATTATTTATCAAATCAGTAGAGGACCGGCCGCTTTAGTTGACGCCGCCTTCGCTTTAGCAACTGGAGTGACTTCGATCTTGACTTTGCTGCTTTCTTCATGTTTTCACCCTTTCATTCAAATATGCATCATTCCAAGATTTTTCTTCCAAGAGACCTAAAAGTGAAAAGGAACAAAATTAAGCAAGAATTGATATAAAGTGGTCGATTAAGGGCTTAAATGACCCTTAAAAGTGTACGTTAAATCCTTATCAAATATTCCTACATTTGGTATTTGCTTGTCCTACAAATGTTATTAACAATCAATTTATAAGTTAAGGTGCATGAAGCATTGGTTTAACATAATTCACAACAAGTAAAAGCACCTCAATAGTCATAACGAGCACGAAAATTATATACTAGCACCTCACAAGGGTGTTTGAATTCTCTCATCTCGTGTATATGAATATAGTAAATGGAAATGGAAGATAAACACTCATTACTTGGCATAGTACATAGATTACCATAGGCTTGAGACTAGATCAAACCTCTACCGCTTAGGGCACCACCAGGAACAACTATCTAAGAGGTCTTTAAAGGGTTGTAACGTTAGGCTTACTTAGGAAACAAAGGGTTTGCTGGATAGGTGATTTAGTGGTGGCAAGTCAAAAATCTTATGTTACAAGCATGAAAAGCCATGGCTAAGCCAAGACCGACTCACTAAACTCTAGATAACATGAAGCAAACATACATAAATTAAAAATATAAACATAAGCTAGATGTAGGATGGTAGCCCATATGTTTTTCTTAATTTTTTGCATACACTTTTACTCTACCATCCTCTAAGATAACATCAAAATATAAGGGATTTATAGAGCATCCTACACTTGAGTTTTTATTACTCTAACACTAAATGAACCGATTTGAAAAGATCAAACACTTGGAGTCTTTAATTACGTAAATAAAGGGAATTTGAATTTAACGTTATTTCCGCACCCATAAAATATAACTTTGCCCATGAGTCCCAATCATCCCAAAATTGTGTACAAAAGATATGACTCGACTTAGCAACCATGCAAGTAACTAGATAATTGAATTAAGGGTTTAGTAATGATAACAATAATGCACTAAAGGTGAGTGCATACTAGGTAGGCTAAGGCGATTTGGGTGTACATTTGGGGTGGATTGTAAATATGTTTTCATTGATATTCCGAAACCAAACATCACGAGAACCGCGAAAAGGATAGGCTCCGAGGGGTTAACTAGGGTATATGGTACTAAAGATGAGTACATCGAGGGTGTAATTACTCGACCGATGTGGAAGAAGTAATTACAACAACAGTTTCAAACAAGGGTTATCCTAATGCCTCTTATCATTTAGTTATTCTACACACAAGTGTAGTCTCACTAGCGATATCGGAATGCATCACAAAACAAGTTCTAGAATCTATTATACTAACAGACACTCTCTAAGCATTAAAGGTGAATGCTTTATTCCTAAAGATCTAGGCGAACCTCACATTTTTGGGTAGAATTTGAGTGGTAAACGGTTAGTCATATAACTTCTATCCATGAGACGCTTTATTAAGACTAAAGTTTTTGCTCGCATGTCATAAAAAATTAATTTGGTGCTAAAATTGCCCTAACAAATATTTCTCATAGTTTATTACACAAATGACCAAGGACAAGACAAATAATCAGGATAAGCATAGTTTCTAAGTTCCTGCTTTATTCTCCTACACTTAAACCTAACATTTTCCCCAATGTTCCCCGAAAGTATCAAAGTTATGATAAAGTAAGGGTAAAAAAACTAATACCCCCGATTAGCTCGGTAGGATCCGTGTGAAGTAGTGGTTAAATTTCCCAAGAAGAATGTATACGTGATAAGCTCCATCCAATGTTGAATTTCTTCTTCTTGCCAAATATAACCTACACACTTTAAGAAAATGATTTAAACCTTCGTAAATCGGTGGTAAAACTATATATGACACGACTAAACTAGGATATAATGCTTTGGAATGGATGTTTTATTTTCAAAATTAAGACCGAGAATTTCCAAAAATTATACATAGCATGAAACGAAAAATTTGATAAGTTGTTTCGCCGACCGACGCATCAGTTCTAATCACGCCAGTTGTCATGACAAACCGATATGCTTGCTCGAAAATTACACCTTAGAATGGAAAAATTCGCAAAACATCCATTATGACTCGACAAGCATTTGACTCTAACAAACACACATATATCAATTTCAATAATTGTAATTCTCATGTTCACGCTAAAATATATGTAATCTTCCTACACTTATCTTTTGTAAATACCTTTATATGTAATTAAGACGAGGTTATAGACAAAATAAAGCATTTTCACAAATTAAAACATGAGAATAAACAACAATGAAAAGATATATGACACACAAACAAGCAAACAATTAAGCATGGGTGCCTCCCACTAAGCGCTTTTCTTTATTTATGAGTCTTGTAGCTAGACTCAAGTCGTGTTCCTACGTTGTCTCGTTTTCCTCAATGAAAACTCTATCATATTGATAAAATTTTCATCTACTCTATACCGAGGTCCTGGTCAAACAATCCCTATAGTAAAGCCTTTTTCCCCACATAAAGTTCAACCCTTTTTCAACATCTTCTTTGCTCTTTTCCTCAAAAGCTCTAATGTTATCGCATTCATAAAGGGATAAATGGTCATATCCGCTCATCTTCCAAGGCATCCGATGGATCTAAACACACTCTTTGTGTTGGTGATACTTTGAATTATATTAATAAGCACGAATATACTTAGTAATACTTAGAAGATGGTTTATATGATGTAAAAGGAGAAGCAGAATAACACAAAGCTCCAATATTATTAAGAAATAACGAGTGATCTTGCTTATCACTAGGGTTACACGAAGCTTATATGAATAATACGCACCCTAAGCAATGACCTAGGATCTCCTTTTATAGCACAAGGAGTCTTTTACAAGATAAGTATAAAGCTAACAATATAGAATATACACAAGATCTTTTCTATACTTATCAATACACGGATACATAACAATTATCCTAATAGCAAGGGTAATATTGTAACGCAAGGTAACGAGTTTCCACCGCTAGTGTAATCTTTAGCAAGCTAACCACAAGCGTATCAATGGTAATCGTTATCTTTATTCCCAACAATCCTCCCTAAACTTATGATTTCTCCGCAAATCAATAAGTTTCTTCAATCTACATCTTCAGAAGGATTTAGGAATTCTTTCAAACACTTCTTTCTCCTTAACTCCCGAATAGCTCTTGAACATTGATCTTGAAGCCTAAGTAATGTCGACCTTCATTATCTTCATGAACTCTTATTGTTGTACCACGCAGCACAATGAGAGTTCCACTGAATGGGTATTCTTTCTCAAGAAACATAAATGCATCCACTCCATCCGTAGAAACATGATAAACTCATGAATCATTATAAAACCATTTAGTACCGTGACATGAACATGAGAATTTCAAATCATCATGAGTATCTCGTTCATAGAGCCTTCTTAGATTAATCCATAACCGCATTTCCTTCCTATCCTTAAGATCTTCAGATCAAACCTTTCTTGAACCAATCTCCACAAAGTATCCAGATCATGTTCACATGCTTTATGAGTTCTTCAAATTGAATGAATGATGAAGTTTCACCACCTAGCCTCGTAATCTTCCATGTTGGAGCAAAATTGCTAGAAGTAAACACTTCAATCAATGATAGGATGTCCGACTCATGTGGTTTAGGATAAAATCTTCTTCTATCACAATCATTTCACCAATTGTTCTTCAATAATTTCTCGCTGGAACTTTTGTTCAAAGAAAATTTGTTTTCTTAAATGTCCGAGACTCACTATCTTTGGCCTCTCTTCAAATTAGGATACCTTCTTGCTTCTTCTTCGAGTCCATTGAATAAAATCTTTATCTTGTCTTGAACTCAGAGTAGATACTTTCAACTTTATCATCGTGCATTCCTTTGAATTGATGTCTTTTTAGCCACCAACCATGCAACAATAATCTTTCATCATTGAAATCACATGTGCCTTGTTGGTTGTCTTGGTTTCTTTGACCCTTCTTGATCAAACAATAGGATCTTGAAGTGCTTGATTATTCTTCATTTGAATGAAGTCCTTTAACCGAGCAGCTTCTTTGTTCTTCGCTAAAGACTTATCTTCTATAAGGTCAATTGATTTCTTCTTGATCGGATCATTAGCAATCAAGAAATCAATCTCTTAGTCTCAGAGGTACATAAATCGAGTCTTTTCTCTAAGTATTGGGTGGAATAGTGGAACCGGATCAAGTGGTTTCCATTATGTCCACCTTTTAGCCTCCATAAAGCTAGCAATCTCCAATTCATCGCTTTTTCTTTGCCGCAACTTCATCTTCATTAATCTTTCTAGCAACTCAAGATCATGAGCAACTGAGCTTGTTCTTTCTTTGAAATCTTTCTTCTTGTTTGCTCCTTGCTCGCATAATGGCTTTATCTTTTCTTTCTTTTACTTTTCATTTCTTCACTTGAAGTGGTAGTATCTTGTCCAAAGATGGGAACTATTTGCTCGCAAAGTGGAAATTGTATCATGGTAAAATCTGCAGCTTGCAGCTGCATCGATGAAAATTGTTGCTTGTTCTCGATTGCTGAGGATCTTCTCGAGTATCGCCCCCGCACTTTACTTGTAACACCTTCATCTCCAAAATCAATTCTCCTCCCGTGGTTTCAACATCCGCTTTTCCTCCCTTGTTTGGGAGAATTTCCCAAATCTTTATGAAAATCTTTCAATCACCATTATCAAAGTGAGGATGGAGATGATATCACTAGCTTTGCGCTTTCCTTGCTTTAACCCCTCGCAACTCTTCCTTCAAGGTCTGAATCTCTTTTGCAAATGTGTAACATCCTTGGCATGTTGCTCCTTTAGTTGCCAAGTCTTTCTCCAGAGATTCAACCTCGCTAGCTAATTTGGTACAAAGTTCCATTAATTCTATTTTGCCTCGCCTCAACACTTCCAATGTGTGACTCGTTGGAGAGGTGAATCATGGCATTGCTCTTCCTCCCTAGTTGGACTAGGTTGAAGCTCGAACCACCACCGCTTGTTCCTAAACCAAAAGGATCGTGACATGTCAGGTTGTAATGAGAGGAGTTGGCTTTTATGCCTCCTCTCATAGGTGTGAGAATGGAGTATAATCAATGTTTGGAATAGTGATTATGGGTAAGTTTTGTACTGAAATCTTTGCAAGCATTTGAGGAAAGAGGTGTAATCCTATTGCCATCTTTGTTCATGTTTTGAAAAACTTTAGGCTTAAGGCAACGGATTTTATAAACTCTTATATGGGGTTGCAGTTGAAATTCATTTAACATCGCTTGCACAAACCTTGGATACATCAAAATTTTGTTGAACTCTTTACATTGCCTTTCATACTTGTGAAAATATAGTTTGACCAATTAAAAATCCTATCTGGCTAGACAAACCAAAGGGTAAACCATTGTTGAACTGAATTGTTCATAAGATGTTTTCTTAGGACCTAAGCAATGTAAAAGAGTATGTATCAAAAATCTCCAATGAGGACAGAACCACCTTTTTGAAAGTAGTCTTTTGTCGTGGTATCATACCCCTGGATGAAAGATGTGTTTGAATTTCTTGCATAGCTATGTGATAATACCATTGAGATCATCCATTGGAGAATTCTCCTCAAGGATGCCTCAAGAACATCAATAGTTACCCCATCCACAGTGGCTCAAGAGCATCTAATGTTTCATGTGTATCTCTATTTTCAATGTTTATGGGTGAACAAAAGTCTAAAACTGCTTGATTTGAGAGATATAGATTGTGGGATTAGAAGTAAAGCATACCTTATATGGGTAGTATTTCGAAAGTCCAAAAACTGATGAAAACATGGCCACTCTTCTTGTTTGACTTTTTCAAGTAGGCCACTGGTTGTGCTCATCTCGCAGTGATAGGTGCTATAGAATCTTTTGAAAATATAATGTGTCAAGATGAATTGTATAAAGAACTCGCCAATAGAGAGAAGATATATAGGTAGGTTTAAGAGTTTTGCACAAGAAAGATTATCTTTGAAAAGATTTATCTTTGAAGATAAATAACCGTAAGGAAAGTAGATAATCTTCTAAAATTTTACCCTATATATATGGAAAGCAATTCTCCGCAGAACGGCTAGTAAAAATTAGTTATCGACACAACAGCTTGTAACGGCTAGATCAACAATGGTAAAAATAACATCACGTGGAAATCGTGAACTAGCGTGGTAATTTTTCAAAAGATTTTCAAAGATGGTAAAGAAAACATATGAAAATTGGACCGCTTTATCATAGTTTTTAGCAACTACCAGCTATCAATGGATTTGATATGTCTTTACCATGAGTTTATGGACTAGCCAACTCTTAATCATAAAGAATATGGTGAGTTGATAACCATATAGTTTTGGTAAACTATCAACTATAAACGGACTTGTTAAGTCTTTACCAAGAGTCGCTTTTCTAGTTGATTCTTATGGATTAGACATGGTGAATCAATGACCATTTGTTGTGTGTCTCACACACTTTTAAGATCAACTCCCATCTTTGCCGCACAAAGGTTAAACAAAAATACAAGCAAATATATACAAACTTATACAACAATACTAGTACCCAAAACTTCTTCTCAACACCAAAGACCATTAGACAAAAAGTTTATGGATTTAGCATTCCAATATTTACCAAGTATAAATCTACCCACATCAAGTCCTTTTGTTAATAAATCAAAGATAGTTCTCATCAAGATGAATTTTGACAACTTGGATTAGCCTTTTCTCATAACAATATCTTATAAAATGGTGTCTAATTTCAATATGTTTAGTCTTTGTGTGTTGAATTGATTCTTAATAATGCAAATGGTACGCTATTGTCAATATGAATGATGGTATTCATGAAATTGTACCCATAGTCCAAAAGTTGATTCAAGCCATAGAACTTGAGCACAACAACTTGCAGCAGCCCACATACTCCTCATTGATGAATTTGCCACCATTGTTTGTTTCTTGCACCGCCATGACACCAATCTATTGCCAAGAAATTGGCATCCACCGTAGTAGATTTTCTATCCAAACTAGCACCAAAGATAATCACTATCTCGAGTAAGTAACCGCCTCAGAGGCGATTCTCTAGGGTACCATAATCCCGATGGGAAATGCTTTAAGATATCCGAAAATCTCTTCAAGTTATCAAGTGAGAGAACTCGAGTGACTCGAAACCTTGCACAAGCACATACTGCAAACATAATATCGGTCTAGATGATGTAAGATACATCAAAGAACCAATCATAGACTCAGTACATGTGTACATCAACCGCTTCACCACTATTTTCCTTCAAAAGTTGATGTAGTCTTGTCTGCAGGGTGCTAGATGACTTTGCATCGAGAACTTGAACTTCCTTAGTATCTCACATATTTATCTTGATTGATGAAAATACCATCGCCTTTGTTGTACTTGAAGTCCCAAAATAATGTGAGTTCACCCATGAGCTCATCTTGAATTCTTCCTTCATTAGCTCAAATTCTTTGCACATCTCGGCTTTATAGATCCAAAATGATATCATCAACATATACTTGAACTAACAAGATATCATTCTTGTCTTTCTTGATGAACAAAGTCTCGATCCACTGCTCTATGAAACCCATTATCAAGAAGATAAGTAGTCAAGGTCTCATACCATTTTCTTGGTGTGATGCAAGCCATACAAAGCTTTAACTACTCAGATACTTTGTTTGGATATTCGGGATCCTCAAAGCCTGAGGTTGTGAAACATATACCTCATCAACTGCCATATAGAAAAGCACTTTTTACATCCATTTGATAGACTTTAAAGCCCATAAAGGAGGCATAGGCTAGAACAACCCGATTGCTTCAATTGCAACCTGGGAAAACACTTTTCATAGTCAATACCTCCTCCCGAGTATATCCTTGAGCCAAAAGCCTAGCTTTGTTCACGATAACAATTCTTCTTCATCCTTCTTGTTTCTAAACACCCATTTAGTACCTATTACCTTCTTGCCGAAGGTAAATCACAGCACCTAAACCTTTTGAAGCTTGAATTAGAGCAACTCTTCTTGCATTGCTTCCACCCAACTTTCATCTTCAAGTGCCTTGTATACATTCTTTGGCTCCATTTATGATGTAAAACACATGAACAGATTCATTATTGCCTTCATGATTCTTGGATTCATAGATTTCACTAATAAACCCATGAATATCGTGCAATTTTGTTTGTCTCCTAGTCTTCACCGGTGAATGGACATCCCCAATCACATTTTCAAGAGGATGTGATTTATGAATTGAAGTATGGAGTCTAAGGAACCAATCTCACTTGGCATATTTGAGATTTCAACATTATTGGCTTGAGCTCAGAATCGAGTTGGAACTTCCACTGTGTTGCAGGAAACTTTCCTCGCCTAGCAGAATGAATTCCACCGCTTAGAATTTTCGATGTTCATGTTGCTATCTCCTTCCTTTTCAAAATCATTAGAAGGTTGAGCATCTCTAGTCTTGGAATATCATCATGATCCGTGATAGTCCCAAAGTGGCAAACCAATTCATCTTGATCATCTGCTTGATCCTTGCTTGGTTCATCATTAAGAAATTCTTCTCGATCCTCGCAAAATCATGAGTAGATGTACCAGAGAGATAGGTACATAATTCATAGTATGGGTTAGAGTATCAAGATCAAAAATGCCTTCGGACCATTTCCTTTAACATTCACTTTGTTTTCCAGAACTCAACATGCGATTCTCTTCAATCTTTTAGGTTCTTAAGTTGAATACTATGAAAGCTTTACTAACCATGGAATACCCAACAAAATACCCTTCATCGATTTTTCTTCAAATTTGCCCGTATAATCTATGGTATTGAGAATAGATACATGACATCCAAATGGTCTCATGAAGTCTAGGATATGAGATCTACCTCTAAATAACTCATAAGGTGTCTTGTTCTTTGCTTTCACTACTAAACCCTATTTTGCACATAACATGCAGGTTAATCGCTCGCTTAAAAGTGATGGCAATTTTGAATCGCCAACATGGTTCTAGCAATCAAGTGTCTTGTTTCTCCCTCAAAGAACACCATTTTTTTGAGGAGTTCTAGCAACACTAAATTCTCTTTAATACCTTTATCTCTACAAAAATCATCCATAACGCTATTCTTAAATTCTGTCCCATTGTCACACCTAATGATTTTAACTTTCATATCATATTGGTTTTCAACTTTTGTGATGAAGATCTTTAGGATGCCAGTTGTTTATCCTTAGTCCTTAGAAAGAAAACCCATGTAAACCTGCTAAACCTGCAAGAAGCTCTGTGTTGTTTGCCTTTAAGACAAGCCACACATGTTTGATCATTTTCAAATCTTTTCTAAGGTAAGCCTCTTACCAAACCATCTTTGACAATCTTGTTAATGGTTTTGAAGTTAACATGACCAAGTCTTCTATGCCATAGCATGGATTCATCCATCGTGGGTTTTGCAAGCAAGCAAGCATAATCATCTTCAAGAACAATGTTGTTAATATCAAAGCTATATAAGTTGCCTTTTCTAGGAATCTTAAGAAGAATCGACTTTCATCAAGCATCTTAAAATCCTTAGAGAGAACAAAGCACATATCTTTAGTAAAAGAACATTGTTTTCTTGTCACACATTTGTGACACACTAAAAAGATTATACTTAAGCTCTTTTATATAGTACATGTGTTCAAAGTCCAAGTTACGCTTTTAATTACCCCTTTACCGTAAAATTTTCCATTAACTCCACCTTTAAAGTCGACATATGTCCATCATAATGTTCAAAATCCGAGAGATAGGACTTGTTGCCACCATGTGCCTTGAACATCCACTATCTGTAGCCTTGATCCGATCTTTTTCCGTCCTGGATGTTCGCACATATAAGTAAGGAGTTAGTTTCGGGACCCAAGCCATGATTGACTTGGATCCTCATGTATCAATATAGTTAAATCTATCAAAGGTCATTGATACACCATTGGGATTGGTTGTAGAGGTAATTCCTTTAGGTTTCCATTCCCAACGGCCGAGGCCTCACAAAGATTTCATGTTTCTTGGTCTTGTTTACAACACTTGCAGGGGAACTTTTGATTGAGCAAAGGTAATCACTGGTTTAGTTTTAGGTACCCACTGTTGGTTATATTTAACCCTTTATTAGAAAAAGACTTTTTCCTGTTTGTGCAGATTTTGCAAAAGTTGTTTTGGATTTTCACTTGTAACAGATTTAGCAGTTAATAGTTTTAGCAAGTACAAAGTTTTAAGGCCACTTAGTTGAACTTTCTTGGGACCATTTTGTCAGGTGAATTAGGGTGCATTATTTTGAAACTTGTTAGACTCACCCTTTTATTCCCATGGACTTCCCTTCTCCCAACATGATAGTCACAATTAGCATGTAAATGATAAAAGCTACCACAAATATAACATGCTTTGTTGTACATCACAAAATCACTACCTAGTTGTTGAGATTTACATGATTCCAACCTCCTGGTTACCCCTAGAGTTGATGGCTTGTTTCTATACATCTCAAAGATACCTTAGCTTGATCTAGGCTTGTTAACTTGTTTCCTAGGTTCCTCCGTAATAGTATTAACAAATTTTGGGATAGAAGCCTCTACATTCTTTTAACATTCTCATCTACAACGGATGAGTCACACTTTCAAAACATCGCCTATGCTTAACCTCTTCCCCACTTGTCACAAATTTGAGAGGACCATCACTTAATAGGTTCCCAAAATCTTCTAGCCCTGTATGAGCTAAATCTATGCCAGAGGTGATGGAACACCCTTAGTGGTGGAGGAGCAAAGGTTGTATCCCATACCGCACTTAACTTTACTAGTAACTGAGCATTCCAAATTTTATCAATTGACTTAGACCGATAATAACAGTGTCAACAGTTAAATTGGCATTCTCATTTATCTTTCTAAGTTTTTCAAACTCTTCTTTAATGCCTCATTGAGTCGTCTTATGATCTATCTCTTCTAAGAACAATCATGTCATAATTATATTTTGACTCATTTTCTCTATAATGCTCTAGTTGTTTTTCTAATACGCCTATGCCTCTTCTAAGGTTTGACACAAGATAATTAGCACCAAACAACTCGTCTTTGGTTGTCAAATAATTCATTAAGCCTTTCAACTTCTAGAAGCCCTACATGTTTTAGAACAACTTTCAAATTTTGTACCGTAGTCGAGAAAGCAAGAGAGGAGTATCGGTGACACAAGAGCAACATCTCAGGTTCTTCTGTCCATCATGAAACTCCAATCATAGCTCACACCATCAATTGCCAGCATTCCTTTGGTTCTTCCACAATTGGTTCTTCTTTGCTTGTACCAAGTAGATCTTTTGTCCCGTTCCTTGGTCTTCCATTCTCTAGCAAATGCCCCAACTTGTGACAGAAACACTCATCTTTTTTTATTGAACCTTGCAGCCACAACCATTGATGTGAATTCTTCACAAGATTCTTGTAGAATTTCTAGCCCTCATGCTAAGAAGAGCTATCTCGCCATTTTATATCCATCTCTCCAAGTCATCTTTATCAATTTGCTCTATGTCTTCGTGAGTTAATATAGAGCCATTAACTTTAGTGGAGATAAAAGCATAAAAGGTAGGATCTCCAATACCAAAGAACCTTCTTCTTTGAACTCAGTGGTAACAATAGCATTACCGGAAATCAGAGAACCGAAAGCGGCAATATCATCATCATTGTCATCATCGAATCATCACCGCCAACAGAGGTTGATAAGAATGCCAATGCTAGAGCTTGTACCAAGTTTCCATGCCTTCTTCGCCTGTTCAATGAGTTTGAAGTTATTAAAGATCATTGAGCTTCATTGTTTCAATATCGTTTATTTTCCTGATCAGTAACATTTGTATGAAACTCGTAGGCAAACTTTAGAAACTTCAAATTGAGGTCTTCCTTTTCTACCTCAATGCCAAACATCGCTGGGCCAGTGACAATCTCTCCTGAGTTCAGAAGATGATGTCATGAATTGCTGTCAAGAGAAGTTTTCATAACTTTGCTTCAACAAAGTGTCTTTGTGTCTTCTTTGTAGCATCATTGCCACCAAACACCAACAAATATCTTCAAAAGTTCTTTTGTAGCCTTGAATTTGTCAGCAATGATTTGGTCTCTAGAAGAGTCATTAGTAACAAACTCGCCTCGATCATTCTTCTTCTTTGCTCTTTCATCATTAGTCTCGTACAAGAAATGTTACTACATCCGTGTCACCAACTTTCTTACCTTCTATGCACTTGAAGGAATCACCGCTAAGATGATCTCCCATAGAGCATAGTCTTGAATGAGAAAGTATTGCTCAATCATTATCCTTCACATCTCAAACTCATTGAGTTTGAGCTTGCTCGAGAAGAGTCGACCGGTTGTTTTCCATCTCCATTGATTTGAGGAGTAGGTTGCTTATTCCTTGTATCCTCTAAATCAAAATATCAACCTTCGCCTCGATACCACTTGATGGATCTAAACACACCTTGTGTTGGTGATACTTTGAATTATATTAATGCACGCCGGAATATACTTAGTAATACTTAGAAGATGGTTTATATGATGCAATGTAAGTGAGAACAGATAACACAAAGCTCCAATATTATTAAGAAATAATACGAGTGATCTTGCTTATCACTAGGGTTACACCTCGCTTATATGAATAATGCACTTAAGAAATGACCTAGGATCTCCTTTTATAGCGCAAGGAGTCCTTTACAAGATAAGTATAAACCTAACAATATAGAATATACACAAGATCTTTTCTATACTTATCAATACACTGATACATAACAATTATCCTAATAGCAAGTGGTAATATTGTACCGGTAGTGGTAAGGAGTTTCAACGCTAGTGTAATCTTTAGCATAACCACAAGCGATCGATGGTAAATCGTTATCTTTATTCCAACAACATTCTATATGTAATTTTCTCGCCTTAAATTTAACCGCTCCCCTGATTTGTTATAGCTTAGTTTAGACTTTTCAACAAACGGTTCCTAACACAACTGGGACAAGCTATAGTCGATGACACATCCTATGTCTTCTAGGAACATAAAATCAACTAAGTAGGTAAAGTTTCCTAAAGACGTGGCATCCTTGACCCTTTCCACAAAATTTCAAATCCCACCGTGATACTTAGGTCTCTCCTAATCTTAAGTCGCTCATTCATTATGTCATTGTAAATACCGATGACATTACATTAATGGAGAGTCCGATTCTATGTGGGGCGTTTCGATATTCCTATATCCAATCATACAAGGGATTTTGATGTTCCAAGGATTTCGCCTAATCTTTGGGCATATCCTAATGATTGGGTGATCGAGGATTGTCGATTATCTATTGGTAGTAAAACTTCTTCCTTAGTGGGGTAAAGATTGAAGTAGGTACTATTTTCCTCATTCACATTTTCATTAACTAAATCATTACCTAAACTATTGCTAATCATGGAGCCAACAATCGAGGCGCTAACCACTTTTCAATAGCGTCCTAATTGTACTCTCAAATACCCTATGCAAATCTTGAAGATCATTGTTTCTATTAATATATCGGTTGCACGATGGTTAGAGGGGTGTGGTCAACTCCGTGGTTCGAGGGAAGTGGTTTATTTAGGTGGGTTATTGTTTGATGGGTTATCACCTTCATTATGAAAAGTGATGAGGCTACGAACAAAGTCAAGCGGGATAGACTACAAGGAAGCTAAAATGAAAAAATCTTACTTGATAGGAATCAAGCAAGGAACCTAAACGCGAGAAATCTAACTAGCTATTCTATTCAAGAATGCGCCAAAACTTGATGCGTGTACAAAGCGCATCTGGGTCAAAGGAACTTCCTTTCGTTGAGCAAGTTTTTCAACACCCTAGGCAAAAAACCAAATCGTAGTGTAGTATTGGGTAAGCCTCGGTATTGATATCGCTCTCTAGGGAATGCTAAGAAGTGTACTACGCTAAGGTTGGGGTTGAGGATGATTCTTTTTTATCTTATATATATTTTTAGAAAGTTATGGTAAAATCTCGGGCAATTGGTTTGGAGGGTGGTACTTCACCGATTACTTCTACTATCTAATTATCTAATACTACGAGTAGCTATGTATTTTGATGTGTGCTCGATGATGATTAAAATGTGTTTACCTAGATACTATTACTCCCTAGTTATCTTTTATTTTTGGTTGAATTGTCACGCCCTTATTCTTAACGCTGTTGTGTTTTCTAAGGCGTAGGTGTGCCTTTTCCCTAACTCTTTAAGAACACCTTTAGGTTATTGCCTATGAAATCCGCTACATGTTTCATAAACTAACTTTCGTGTTATCTTTGGATGTTTAGACTATGAAACCGCTAATTGATTCATAAACTAATGTTCACAAAATTACTCAAGCATTTAAACACAATGATAGTTGCACCCTAAGCCAATTACAATTAAGATAAGAGACAACCAATCATTAATTAATAACTAGGTTTCATATATCTGAGCAAACACATAAGAAATTTAGCTAGACATGTTAAACAAGCAAGCATTTATAAGGATTTAAATGTACACTTTGAGGGGTCATTTAAGCCTTAATCGATCACTTTATATCCGTTATCGCTAATCTCGCTCCTTTTCACTTTTTAGGACTCTTGAAGGCAAATTGTCGGAATGACACTTATTCGGATGAAAAGGCGCGAATATATGAAGAAAATGGCCAAAGTCAAGAATCAAGACACTCAAGCCATCGAATCGAAGGTACGCACATACCAAATGGCGATACTGCAAAAACAAGTTTTGAGACGACTTAAGCCAAATTGCTATTTTGCACTTGACGACATCAGTTTTAAAGAGTAGGCCAACCTCGGGACTACTAGATTTGATCCCACGACGAAGAAGTGAAGCCGCACGCATGACCATAAGGTGACGCCACAAAGTTGACGGCCAAGACGAAAACCTAATGGTCATGGTTCACCAAGGCCATAAATAAAGAGTGACGCCGCCGATATTGTAACTCTATATAGAATTCGAATTTCGTAATTTTAGAGAGGTAGTTTTGTGGAGTAAAACCTGTAGGATCAATATATTATTGTGTTGATGATTCGGTGGTCTTGGATGATCAAAATACATGTTTGCCATTAGAGAGAGAAAAGAGAGAGGGTGTTCTTGCTAGAGGTTTACACAAATGAAAGATTAGATTAAAATGAGAAGAGCACCACCCCTTCCATGGATGGGGTATTTATAGTTACATGAGAAACGACCTCCCAACGGCCGTGGATCGTGATACAATGGGTAAAGACCCGTCCTTCCTCCACGGTGTTGCACTATGCTAAACTAGACTAATTACTAACTAATAAACAAGCAAGTGAACCTAATCGTTGTAGTGTAGTATGGGTAAGCTCGGTATTGATATCGCTCTCTAGGGAATATGAATGCTAAAGAAGTGTACTACGCTAAGTTTGGGGTTGAGGATAATTCTTTATCTTTTATATTTTTAGAAAGCTATGGTAAATCTGGGGCAATTGGTTTAGAGGGTGGTACTTCTACCAATTACTTCTACTATCTAATTATCTAATACTAATGGCTATGTCTTTGATGTGTGCTCGTATGGTGATTAAAATGTGTTTACCTAGATACTATTACTCCCTAGTTATATTTTATTGTTGGTGAATTGTCACGCCCTTATTCTTAACGCCAGTGTTTTCTAAGGTCGTAGGTGTGCCTTTTCCCTAACTTTTTGAGAATACCTTTAGGTTATTGCCTATGAAATCCACTAGATGTTTCATAAACTAACTTTAAGGTTATCTTTGGATGTTTAGACTACGAAATCCGCTAATTGATTCATAAACTAATGTTCGCAAAGATTACTCAAGCATTTAAACACAACGATAGGCTAGTTGCACTCCTAAGCCAATTACAATTAAGATAAGATTCAACTAATCAATAATTAATTACTAGGTTTCATAGATCTAAGCAAACACATAAGAAATTTAGCTAGACATGTTAAACAAGCAAGCATACACACATTCAATGGAAGACATAATGATATTAATGGATTAAAACACTTATCTTGATATGTAAATAGGGTTTGGGACCCTAAGATACTATCCAAGTCGATCGCAAATGTTTAGGGTTTTACTCCAAAAGTCTACTCTTTAAATACAAAAATTGAATTATATATAGATTTACACTTGCGACGGCCGCCTTATAGTGTGGACGCCACATATCGCCGTGGTCTTGGTCAATTATCGATGAGACGCACGCTACAAGTAGTTGTGACGTCGGTTTCATGGGACATCGTTCGATTCGGATCCGGGCCACCGAGATGAAAAGTCTTTGTGATTCTTCCTCAAAGCCCCGAATCAGTGTTGCGAGCAAAAAGTCCATCGAGCTGTCAGTATTATTTATCAAATCAGTAGAGGACCGGCCGCTTTAGTTGACGCCGCCTTCGCTTTAGCAACTGGAGTGACTTCGATCTTGACTTTGCTGCTTTCTTCATGTTTTCACCCTTTCATTCAAATATGCATCATTCCAAGATTTTTCTTCCAAGAGACCTAAAAGTGAAAAGGAACAAAATTAAGCAAGAATTGATATAAAGTGGTCGATTAAGGGCTTAAATGACCCTTAAAAGTGTACGTTAAATCCTTATCAAATATTCCTACATTTGGTATTTGCTTGTCCTACAAATGTTATTAACAATCAATTTATAAGTTAAGGTGCATGAAGCATTGGTTTAACATAATTCACAACAAGTAAAAGCACCTCAATAGTCATAACGAGCACGAAAATTATATACTAGCACCTCACAAGGGTGTTTGAATTCTCTCATCTCGTGTATATGAATATAGTAAATGGAAATGGAAGATAAACACTCATTACTTGGCATAGTACATAGATTACCATAGGCTTGAGACTAGATCAAACCTCTACCGCTTAGGGCACCACCAGGAACAACTATCTAAGAGGTCTTTAAAGGGTTGTAACGTTAGGCTTACTTAGGAAACAAAGGGTTTGCTGGATAGGTGATTTAGTGGTGGCAAGTCAAAAATCTTATGTTACAAGCATGAAAAGCCATGGCTAAGCCAAGACCGACTCACTAAACTCTAGATAACATGAAGCAAACATACATAAATTAAAAATATAAACATAAGCTAGATGTAGGATGGTAGCCCATATGTTTTTCTTAATTTTTTGCATACACTTTTACTCTACCATCCTCTAAGATAACATCAAAATATAAGGGATTTATAGAGCATCCTACACTTGAGTTTTTATTACTCTAACACTAAATGAACCGATTTGAAAAGATCAAACACTTGGAGTCTTTAATTACGTAAATAAAGGGAATTTGAATTTAACGTTATTTCCGCACCCATAAAATATAACTTTGCCCATGAGTCCCAATCATCCCAAAATTGTGTACAAAAGATATGACTCGACTTAGCAACCATGCAAGTAACTAGATAATTGAATTAAGGGTTTAGTAATGATAACAATAATGCACTAAAGGTGAGTGCATACTAGGTAGGCTAAGGCGATTTGGGTGTACATTTGGGGTGGATTGTAAATATGTTTTCATTGATATTCCGAAACCAAACATCACGAGAACCGCGAAAAGGATAGGCTCCGAGGGGTTAACTAGGGTATATGGTACTAAAGATGAGTACATCGAGGGTGTAATTACTCGACCGATGTGGAAGAAGTAATTACAACAACAGTTTCAAACAAGGGTTATCCTAATGCCTCTTATCATTTAGTTATTCTACACACAAGTGTAGTCTCACTAGCGATATCGGAATGCATCACAAAACAAGTTCTAGAATCTATTATACTAACAGACACTCTCTAAGCATTAAAGGTGAATGCTTTATTCCTAAAGATCTAGGCGAACCTCACATTTTTGGGTAGAATTTGAGTGGTAAACGGTTAGTCATATAACTTCTATCCATGAGACGCTTTATTAAGACTAAAGTTTTTGCTCGCATGTCATAAAAAATTAATTTGGTGCTAAAATTGCCCTAACAAATATTTCTCATAGTTTATTACACAAATGACCAAGGACAAGACAAATAATCAGGATAAGCATAGTTTCTAAGTTCCTGCTTTATTCTCCTACACTTAAACCTAACATTTTCCCCAATGTTCCCCGAAAGTATCAAAGTTATGATAAAGTAAGGGTAAAAAAACTAATACCCCCGATTAGCTCGGTAGGATCCGTGTGAAGTAGTGGTTAAATTTCCCAAGAAGAATGTATACGTGATAAGCTCCATCCAATGTTGAATTTCTTCTTCTTGCCAAATATAACCTACACACTTTAAGAAAATGATTTAAACCTTCGTAAATCGGTGGTAAAACTATATATGACACGACTAAACTAGGATATAATGCTTTGGAATGGATGTTTTATTTTCAAAATTAAGACCGAGAATTTCCAAAAATTATACATAGCATGAAACGAAAAATTTGATAAGTTGTTTCGCCGACCGACGCATCAGTTCTAATCACGCCAGTTGTCATGACAAACCGATATGCTTGCTCGAAAATTACACCTTAGAATGGAAAAATTCGCAAAACATCCATTATGACTCGACAAGCATTTGACTCTAACAAACACACATATATCAATTTCAATAATTGTAATTCTCATGTTCACGCTAAAATATATGTAATCTTCCTACACTTATCTTTTGTAAATACCTTTATATGTAATTAAGACGAGGTTATAGACAAAATAAAGCATTTTCACAAATTAAAACATGAGAATAAACAACAATGAAAAGATATATGACACACAAACAAGCAAACAATTAAGCATGGGTGCCTCCCACTAAGCGCTTTTCTTTATTTATGAGTCTTGTAGCTAGACTCAAGTCGTGTTCCTACGTTGTCTCGTTTTCCTCAATGAAAACTCTATCATATTGATAAAATTTTCATCTACTCTATACCGAGGTCCTAGGGTCAAACAATCCCTATAGTAAAGCCTCCTTTTTTCCCACATAAAGTTCAACCCTTTTTCAACATCTTCTTTGCTCTTTTCCTCAAAAGCTCTAATGTTATCGCATTCATAAAGGGATAAATGGTCATATCCGTTCATCTTCCAAGGCATCTGATGGATCTAAACACACTCTTTGTGTTGGTGATACTTTGAATTATATTAATAAGCACGAATATACTTAGTAATACTTAGAAGATGGTTTATATGATGTAAAAGGAGAAGCAGAATAACACAAAGCTCCAATATTATTAAGAAATAACGAGTGATCTTGCTTATCACTAGGGTTACACGAAGCTTATATGAATAATACGCACCCTAAGCAATGACCTAGGATCTCCTTTTATAGCACAAGGAGTCTTTTACAAGATAAGTATAAAGCTAACAATATAGAATATACACAAGATCTTTTCTATACTTATCAATACACGGATACATAACAATTATCCTAATAGCAAGGGTAATATTGTAACGCAAGGTAACGAGTTTCCACCGCTAGTGTAATCTTTAGCAAGCTAACCACAAGCGTATCAATGGTAATCGTTATCTTTATTCCCAACAATCCTCCCTAAACTTATGATTTCTCCGCAAATCAATAAGTTTCTTCAATCTACATCTTCAGAAGGATTTAGGAATTCTTTCAAACACTTCTTTCTCCTTAACTCCCGAATAGCTCTTGAACATTGATCTTGAAGCCTAAGTAATGTCGACCTTCATTATCTTCATGAACTCTTATTGTTGTACCACGCAGCACAATGAGAGTTCCACTGAATGGGTATTCTTTCTCAAGAAACATAAATGCATCCACTCCATCCGTAGAAACATGATAAACTCATGAATCATTATAAAACCATTTAGTACCGTGACATGAACATGAGAATTTCAAATCATCATGAGTATCTCGTTCATAGAGCCTTCTTAGATTAATCCATAACCGCATTTCCTTCCTATCCTTAAGATCTTCAGATCAAACCTTTCTTGAACCAATCTCCACAAAGTATCCAGATCATGTTCACATGCTTTATGAGTTCTTCAAATTGAATGAATGATGAAGTTTCACCACCTAGCCTCGTAATCTTCCATGTTGGAGCAAAATTGCTAGAAGTAAACACTTCAATCAATGATAGGATGTCCGACTCATGTGGTTTAGGATAAAATCTTCTTCTATCACAATCATTTCACCAATTGTTCTTCAATAATTTCTCGCTGGAACTTTTGTTCAAAGAAAATTTGTTTTCTTAAATGTCCGAGACTCACTATCTTTGGCCTCTCTTCAAATTAGGATACCTTCTTGCTTCTTCTTCGAGTCCATTGAATAAAATCTTTATCTTGTCTTGAACTCAGAGTAGATACTTTCAACTTTATCATCGTGCATTCCTTTGAATTGATGTCTTTTTAGCCACCAACCATGCAACAATAATCTTTCATCATTGAAATCACATGTGCCTTGTTGGTTGTCTTGGTTTCTTTGACCCTTCTTGATCAAACAATAGGATCTTGAAGTGCTTGATTATTCTTCATTTGAATGAAGTCCTTTAACCGAGCAGCTTCTTTGTTCTTCGCTAAAGACTTATCTTCTATAAGGTCAATTGATTTCTTCTTGATCGGATCATTAGCAATCAAGAAATCAATCTCTTAGTCTCAGAGGTACATAAATCGAGTCTTTTCTCTAAGTATTGGGTGGAATAGTGGAACCGGATCAAGTGGTTTCCATTATGTCCACCTTTTAGCCTCCATAAAGCTAGCAATCTCCAATTCATCGCTTTTTCTTTGCCGCAACTTCATCTTCATTAATCTTTCTAGCAACTCAAGATCATGAGCAACTGAGCTTGTTCTTTCTTTGAAATCTTTCTTCTTGTTTGCTCCTTGCTCGCATAATGGCTTTATCTTTTCTTTCTTTTACTTTTCATTTCTTCACTTGAAGTGGTAGTATCTTGTCCAAAGATGGGAACTATTTGCTCGCAAAGTGGAAATTGTATCATGGTAAAATCTGCAGCTTGCAGCTGCATCGATGAAAATTGTTGCTTGTTCTCGATT
Organism: Chrysanthemum lavandulifolium; assembly: GCA_022545495.1. Taxonomy (NCBI): domain Eukaryota; kingdom Viridiplantae; phylum Streptophyta; class Magnoliopsida; order Asterales; family Asteraceae; genus Chrysanthemum; species Chrysanthemum lavandulifolium. Next base: position 74,617,174 of record CM040241.1, on the reverse strand, counting down.
GCTGAGGATCTTCTCGAGTATCGCCCCCGCACTTTACTTGTAACACCTTCATCTCCAAAATCAATTCTCCTCCCGTGGTTTCAACATCCGCTTTTCCTCCCTTGTTTGGGAGAATTTCCCAAATCTTTATGAAAATCTTTCAATCACCATTATCAAAGTGAGGATGGAGATGATATCACTAGCTTTGCGCTTTCCTTGCTTTAACCCCTCGCAACTCTTCCTTCAAGGTCTGAATCTCTTTTGCAAATGTGTAACATCCTTGGCATGTTGCTCCTTTAGTTGCCAAGTCTTTCTCCAGAGATTCAACCTCGCTAGCTAATTTGGTACAAAGTTCCATTAATTCTATTTTGCCTCGCCTCAACACTTCCAATGTGTGACTCGTTGGAGAGGTGAATCATGGCATTGCTCTTCCTCCCTAGTTGGACTAGGTTGAAGCTCGAACCACCACCGCTTGTTCCTAAACCAAAAGGATCGTGACATGTCAGGTTGTAATGAGAGGAGTTGGCTTTTATGCCTCCTCTCATAGGTGTGAGAATGGAGTATAATCAATGTTTGGAATAGTGATTATGGGTAAGTTTTGTACTGAAATCTTTGCAAGCATTTGAGGAAAGAGGTGTAATCCTATTGCCATCTTTGTTCATGTTTTGAAAAACTTTAGGCTTAAGGCAACGGATTTTATAAACTCTTATATGGGGTTGCAGTTGAAATTCATTTAACATCGCTTGCACAAACCTTGGATACATCAAAATTTTGTTGAACTCTTTACATTGCCTTTCATACTTGTGAAAATATAGTTTGACCAATTAAAAATCCTATCTGGCTAGACAAACCAAAGGGTAAACCATTGTTGAACTGAATTGTTCATAAGATGTTTTCTTAGGACCTAAGCAATGTAAAAGAGTATGTATCAAAAATCTCCAATGAGGACAGAACCACCTTTTTGAAAGTAGTCTTTTGTCGTGGTATCATACCCCTGGATGAAAGATGTGTTTGAATTTCTTGCATAGCTATGTGATAATACCATTGAGATCATCCATTGGAGAATTCTCCTCAAGGATGCCTCAAGAACATCAATAGTTACCCCATCCACAGTGGCTCAAGAGCATCTAATGTTTCATGTGTATCTCTATTTTCAATGTTTATGGGTGAACAAAAGTCTAAAACTGCTTGATTTGAGAGATATAGATTGTGGGATTAGAAGTAAAGCATACCTTATATGGGTAGTATTTCGAAAGTCCAAAAACTGATGAAAACATGGCCACTCTTCTTGTTTGACTTTTTCAAGTAGGCCACTGGTTGTGCTCATCTCGCAGTGATAGGTGCTATAGAATCTTTTGAAAATATAATGTGTCAAGATGAATTGTATAAAGAACTCGCCAATAGAGAGAAGATATATAGGTAGGTTTAAGAGTTTTGCACAAGAAAGATTATCTTTGAAAAGATTTATCTTTGAAGATAAATAACCGTAAGGAAAGTAGATAATCTTCTAAAATTTTACCCTATATATATGGAAAGCAATTCTCCGCAGAACGGCTAGTAAAAATTAGTTATCGACACAACAGCTTGTAACGGCTAGATCAACAATGGTAAAAATAACATCACGTGGAAATCGTGAACTAGCGTGGTAATTTTTCAAAAGATTTTCAAAGATGGTAAAGAAAACATATGAAAATTGGACCGCTTTATCATAGTTTTTAGCAACTACCAGCTATCAATGGATTTGATATGTCTTTACCATGAGTTTATGGACTAGCCAACTCTTAATCATAAAGAATATGGTGAGTTGATAACCATATAGTTTTTGGTAAACTATCAACTATAAACGGACTTGTTAAGTCTTTACCAGTAGCCGTTTTCTAGTTGATTCTTATGTGGATTAGACATGGTGAATCAATGACCATTTGTTGTGTGTCTCAGTTACACACTTTTTAAGATCAACTCCCATCTTTGCTGCACAAAGGTTAAACAAAAATACAAGCAAATATATACAAACTTATACAACAATACTAGTACCCAAAAACTTCTTCTCAACACCAAAGACCATTAGACAAAAAGTTTATGGATTTAGCATTCCAATATTTACCAAGTATAAATCTACCCACATCAAGTCCTTTTGTTAATAAATCAAAGATAGTTCTCATCAAGATGAATTTTGACAACTTGGATTAGCCTTTTCTCATAACAATATCTTATAAAATGGTGTCTAATTTCAATATGTTTAGTCTTTGTGTGTTGAATTGGATTCTTAATAATGCAAATGGTACTGCTATTGTCAATATGAATGATGGTATTCATGAAATTGTACCCATAGTCCAAAAGTTGATTCAAGCCATAGAACTTGAGCACAACAACTTGCAGCAGCCCACATACTCCTCATTGATGAATTTGCCACCATTGTTTGTTTCTTGCACCGCCATGACACCAATCTATTGCCAAGAAATTGGCATCCACCGTAGTAGATTTTCTATCCAAACTAGCACCAAAGATAATCACTATCTCGAGTAAGTAACCGCCTCAGAGGCGATTCTCTAGGGTACCATAATCCCGATGGGAAATGCTTTAAGATATCCGAAAATCTCTTCAAGTTATCAAGTGAGAGAACTCGAGTGACTCGAAACCTTGCACAAGCACATACTGCAAACATAATATCGGTCTAGATGATGTAAGATACATCAAAGAACCAATCATAGACTCAGTACATGTGTACATCAACCGCTTCACCACTATTTTCCTTCAAAAGTTGATGTAGTCTTGTCTGCAGGGTGCTAGATGACTTTGCATCGAGAACTTGAACTTCCTTAGTATCTCACATATTTATCTTGATTGATGAAAATACCATCGCCTTTGTTGTACTTGAAGTCCCAAAATAATGTGAGTTCACCCATGAGCTCATCTTGAATTCTTCCTTCATTAGCTCAAATTCTTTGCACATCTCGGCTTTATAGATCCAAAATGATATCATCAACATATACTTGAACTAACAAGATATCATTCTTGTCTTTCTTGATGAACAAAGTCTCGATCCACTGCTCTATGAAACCCATTATCAAGAAGATAAGTAGTCAAGGTCTCATACCATTTTCTTGGTGTGATGCAAGCCATACAAAGCTTTAACTACTCAGATACTTTGTTTGGATATTCGGGATCCTCAAAGCCTGAGGTTGTGAAACATATACCTCATCAACTGCCATATAGAAAAGCACTTTTTACATCCATTTGATAGACTTTAAAGCCCATAAAGGAGGCATAGGCTAGAACAACCCGATTGCTTCAATTGCAACCTGGGAAAACACTTTTCATAGTCAATACCTCCTCCCGAGTATATCCTTGAGCCAAAAGCCTAGCTTTGTTCACGATAACAATTCTTCTTCATCCTTCTTGTTTCTAAACACCCATTTAGTACCTATTACCTTCTTGCCGAAGGTAAATCACAGCACCTAAACCTTTTGAAGCTTGAATTAGAGCAACTCTTCTTGCATTGCTTCCACCCAACTTTCATCTTCAAGTGCCTTGTATACATTCTTTGGCTCCATTTATGATGTAAAACACATGAACAGATTCATTATTGCCTTCATGATTCTTGGATTCATAGATTTCACTAATAAACCCATGAATATCGTGCAATTTTGTTTGTCTCCTAGTCTTCACCGGTGAATGGACATCCCCAATCACATTTTCAAGAGGATGTGATTTATGAATTGAAGTATGGAGTCTAAGGAACCAATCTCACTTGGCATATTTGAGATTTCAACATTATTGGCTTGAGCTCAGAATCGAGTTGGAACTTCCACTGTGTTGCAGGAAACTTTCCTCGCCTAGCAGAATGAATTCCACCGCTTAGAATTTTCGATGTTCATGTTGCTATCTCCTTCCTTTTCAAAATCATTAGAAGGTTGAGCATCTCTAGTCTTGGAATATCATCATGATCCGTGATAGTCCCAAAGTGGCAAACCAATTCATCTTGATCATCTGCTTGATCCTTGCTTGGTTCATCATTAAGAAATTCTTCTCGATCCTCGCAAAATCATGAGTAGATGTACCAGAGAGATAGGTACATAATTCATAGTATGGGTTAGAGTATCAAGATCAAAAATGCCTTCGGACCATTTCCTTTAACATTCACTTTGTTTTCCAGAACTCAACATGCGATTCTCTTCAATCTTTTAGGTTCTTAAGTTGAATACTATGAAAGCTTTACTAACCATGGAATACCCAACAAAATACCCTTCATCGATTTTTCTTCAAATTTGCCCGTATAATCTATGGTATTGAGAATAGATACATGACATCCAAATGGTCTCATGAAGTCTAGGATATGAGATCTACCTCTAAATAACTCATAAGGTGTCTTGTTCTTTGCTTTCACTACTAAACCCTATTTTGCACATAACATGCAGGTTAATCGCTCGCTTAAAAGTGATGGCAATTTTGAATCGCCAACATGGTTCTAGCAATCAAGTGTCTTGTTTCTCCCTCAAAGAACACCATTTTTTTGAGGAGTTCTAGCAACACTAAATTCTCTTTAATACCTTTATCTCTACAAAATCATCCATAACGCTATTCTTAAATTTCGTCCCATTGTCACACCTAATGATTTTAACTTTCATATCATATTGGTTTTCAACTTTTGTGATGAAGATCTTTAGGATGCCATTGTTTATCCTTAGTCCTTAGAAAGAAAACCCATGTAAACCGCTAAACTCAAGAAGAAGCTCGTTGTTTGTTTTTAAGACAAGCCACACATGTTTGATCATTTTCAAATCTTTTCTAAGGTAAGCTCTTACCAAACCATCTTTGACAATCTTGTTAATGGTTTTGAAGTTAACATGACCAAGTCTTCTATGCCATAGCATGGATTCATCCATCGTGGGTTTTGCAAGCAAGCAAGCATAATCATCTTCAAGAACAATGTTGTTAATATCAAAGCTATATAAGTTGCCTTTTCTAGGAATCTTAAGAAGAATCGACTTTCATCAAGCATCTTAAAATCCTTAGAGAGAACAAAGCACATATCTTTAGTAAAAGAACATTGTTTTCTTGTCACACATTTGTGACACACTAAAAAGATTATACTTAAGCTCTTTTATATAGTACATGTGTTCAAAGTCCAAGTTACGCTTTTAATTACCCCTTTACCGTAAAATTTTCCATTAACTCCACCTTTAAAGTCGACATATGTCCATCATAATGTTCAAAATCCGAGAGATAGGACTTGTTGCCACCATGTGCCTTGAACATCCACTATCTGTAGCCTTGATCCGATCTTTTTCCGTCCTGGATGTTCGCACATATAAGTAAGGAGTTAGTTTCGGGACCCAAGCCATGATTGACTTGGATCCTCATGTATCAATATAGTTAAATCTATCAAAGGTCATTGATACACCATTGGGATTGGTTGTAGAGGTAATTCCTTTAGGTTTCCATTCCCAACGGCCGAGGCCTCACAAAGATTTCATGTTTCTTGGTCTTGTTTACAACACTTGCAGGGGAACTTTTGATTGAGCAAAGGTAATCACTGGTTTAGTTTTAGGTACCCACTGTTGGTTATATTTAACCCTTTATTAGAAAAAGACTTTTTCCTGTTTGTGCAGATTTTGCAAAAGTTGTTTTGGATTTTCACTTGTAACAGATTTAGCAGTTAATAGTTTTAGCAAGTACAAAGTTTTAAGGCCACTTAGTTGAACTTTCTTGGGACCATTTTGTCAGGTGAATTAGGGTGCATTATTTTGAAACTTGTTAGACTCACCCTTTTATTCCCATGGACTTCCCTTCTCCCAACATGATAGTCACAATTAGCATGTAAATGATAAAAGCTACCACAAATATAACATGCTTTGTTGTACATCACAAAATCACTACCTAGTTGTTGAGATTTACATGATTCCAACCTCCTGGTTACCCCTAGAGTTGATGGCTTGTTTCTATACATCTCAAAGATACCTTAGCTTGATCTAGGCTTGTTAACTTGTTTCCTAGGTTCCTCCGTAATAGTATTAACAAATTTTGGGATAGAAGCCTCTACATTCTTTTAACATTCTCATCTACAACGGATGAGTCACACTTTCAAAACATCGCCTATGCTTAACCTCTTCCCCACTTGTCACAAATTTGAGAGGACCATCACTTAATAGGTTCCCAAAATCTTCTAGCCCTGTATGAGCTAAATCTATGCCAGAGGTGATGGAACACCCTTAGTGGTGGAGGAGCAAAGGTTGTATCCCATACCGCACTTAACTTTACTAGTAACTGAGCATTCCAAATTTTATCAATTGACTTAGACCGATAATAACAGTGTCAACAGTTAAATTGGCATTCTCATTTATCTTTCTAAGTTTTTCAAACTCTTCTTTAATGCCTCATTGAGTCGTCTTATGATCTATCTCTTCTAAGAACAATCATGTCATAATTATATTTTGACTCATTTTCTCTATAATGCTCTAGTTGTTTTTCTAATACGCCTATGCCTCTTCTAAGGTTTGACACAAGATAATTAGCACCAAACAACTCGTCTTTGGTTGTCAAATAATTCATTAAGCCTTTCAACTTCTAGAAGCCCTACATGTTTTAGAACAACTTTCAAATTTTGTACCGTAGTCGAGAAAGCAAGAGAGGAGTATCGGTGACACAAGAGCAACATCTCAGGTTCTTCTGTCCATCATGAAACTCCAATCATAGCTCACACCATCAATTGCCAGCATTCCTTTGGTTCTTCCACAATTGGTTCTTCTTTGCTTGTACCAAGTAGATCTTTTGTCCCGTTCCTTGGTCTTCCATTCTCTAGCAAATGCCCCAACTTGTGACAGAAACACTCATCTTTTTTTATTGAACCTTGCAGCCACAACCATTGATGTGAATTCTTCACAAGATTCTTGTAGAATTTCTAGCCCTCATGCTAAGAAGAGCTATCTCGCCATTTTATATCCATCTCTCCAAGTCATCTTTATCAATTTGCTCTATGTCTTCGTGAGTTAATATAGAGCCATTAACTTTAGTGGAGATAAAAGCATAAAAGGTAGGATCTCCAATACCAAAGAACCTTCTTCTTTGAACTCAGTGGTAACAATAGCATTACCGGAAATCAGAGAACCGAAAGCGGCAATATCATCATCATTGTCATCATCGAATCATCACCGCCAACAGAGGTTGATAAGAATGCCAATGCTAGAGCTTGTACCAAGTTTCCATGCCTTCTTCGCCTGTTCAATGAGTTTGAAGTTATTAAAGATCATTGAGCTTCATTGTTTCAATATCGTTTATTTTCCTGATCAGTAACATTTGTATGAAACTCGTAGGCAAACTTTAGAAACTTCAAATTGAGGTCTTCCTTTTCTACCTCAATGCCAAACATCGCTGGGCCAGTGACAATCTCTCCTGAGTTCAGAAGATGATGTCATGAATTGCTGTCAAGAGAAGTTTTCATAACTTTGCTTCAACAAAGTGTCTTTGTGTCTTCTTTGTAGCATCATTGCCACCAAACACCAACAAATATCTTCAAAAGTTCTTTTGTAGCCTTGAATTTGTCAGCAATGATTTGGTCTCTAGAAGAGTCATTAGTAACAAACTCGCCTCGATCATTCTTCTTCTTTGCTCTTTCATCATTAGTCTCGTACAAGAAATGTTACTACATCCGTGTCACCAACTTTCTTACCTTCTATGCACTTGAAGGAATCACCGCTAAGATGATCTCCCATAGAGCATAGTCTTGAATGAGAAAGTATTGCTCAATCATTATCCTTCACATCTCAAACTCATTGAGTTTGAGCTTGCTCGAGAAGAGTCGACCGGTTGTTTTCCATCTCCATTGATTTGAGGAGTAGGTTGCTTATTCCTTGTATCCTCTAAATCAAAATATCAACCTTCGCCTCGATACCACTTGATGGATCTAAACACACCTTGTGTTGGTGATACTTTGAATTATATTAATGCACGCCGGAATATACTTAGTAATACTTAGAAGATGGTTTATATGATGCAATGTAAGTGAGAACAGATAACACAAAGCTCCAATATTATTAAGAAATAATACGAGTGATCTTGCTTATCACTAGGGTTACACCTCGCTTATATGAATAATGCACTTAAGAAATGACCTAGGATCTCCTTTTATAGCGCAAGGAGTCCTTTACAAGATAAGTATAAACCTAACAATATAGAATATACACAAGATCTTTTCTATACTTATCAATACACTGATACATAACAATTATCCTAATAGCAAGTGGTAATATTGTACCGGTAGTGGTAAGGAGTTTCAACGCTAGTGTAATCTTTAGCATAACCACAAGCGATCGATGGTAAATCGTTATCTTTATTCCAACAACATTCTATATGTAATTTTCTCGCCTTAAATTTAACCGCTCCCCTGATTTGTTATAGCTTAGTTTAGACTTTTCAACAAACGGTTCCTAACACAACTGGGACAAGCTATAGTCGATGACACATCCTATGTCTTCTAGGAACATAAAATCAACTAAGTAGGTAAAGTTTCCTAAAGACGTGGCATCCTTGACCCTTTCCACAAAATTTCAAATCCCACCGTGATACTTAGGTCTCTCCTAATCTTAAGTCGCTCATTCATTATGTCATTGTAAATACCGATGACATTACATTAATGGAGAGTCCGATTCTATGTGGGGCGTTTCGATATTCCTATATCCAATCATACAAGGGATTTTGATGTTCCAAGGATTTCGCCTAATCTTTGGGCATATCCTAATGATTGGGTGATCGAGGATTGTCGATTATCTATTGGTAGTAAAACTTCTTCCTTAGTGGGGTAAAGATTGAAGTAGGTACTATTTTCCTCATTCACATTTTCATTAACTAAATCATTACCTAAACTATTGCTAATCATGGAGCCAACAATCGAGGCGCTAACCACTTTTCAATAGCGTCCTAATTGTACTCTCAAATACCCTATGCAAATCTTGAAGATCATTGTTTCTATTAATATATCGGTTGCACGATGGTTAGAGGGGTGTGGTCAACTCCGTGGTTCGAGGGAAGTGGTTTATTTAGGTGGGTTATTGTTTGATGGGTTATCACCTTCATTATGAAAAGTGATGAGGCTACGAACAAAGTCAAGCGGGATAGACTACAAGGAAGCTAAAATGAAAAAATCTTACTTGATAGGAATCAAGCAAGGAACCTAAACGCGAGAAATCTAACTAGCTATTCTATTCAAGAATGCGCCAAAACTTGATGCGTGTACAAAGCGCATCTGGGTCAAAGGAACTTCCTTTCGTTGAGCAAGTTTTTCAACACCCTAGGCAAAAAACCAAATCGTAGTGTAGTATTGGGTAAGCCTCGGTATTGATATCGCTCTCTAGGGAATGCTAAGAAGTGTACTACGCTAAGGTTGGGGTTGAGGATGATTCTTTTTTATCTTATATATATTTTTAGAAAGTTATGGTAAAATCTCGGGCAATTGGTTTGGAGGGTGGTACTTCACCGATTACTTCTACTATCTAATTATCTAATACTACGAGTAGCTATGTATTTTGATGTGTGCTCGATGATGATTAAAATGTGTTTACCTAGATACTATTACTCCCTAGTTATCTTTTATTTTTGGTTGAATTGTCACGCCCTTATTCTTAACGCTGTTGTGTTTTCTAAGGCGTAGGTGTGCCTTTTCCCTAACTCTTTAAGAACACCTTTAGGTTATTGCCTATGAAATCCGCTACATGTTTCATAAACTAACTTTCGTGTTATCTTTGGATGTTTAGACTATGAAACCGCTAATTGATTCATAAACTAATGTTCACAAAATTACTCAAGCATTTAAACACAATGATAGTTGCACCCTAAGCCAATTACAATTAAGATAAGAGACAACCAATCATTAATTAATAACTAGGTTTCATATATCTGAGCAAACACATAAGAAATTTAGCTAGACATGTTAAACAAGCAAGCATTTATAAGGATTTAAATGTACACTTTGAGGGGTCATTTAAGCCTTAATCGATCACTTTATATCCGTTATCGCTAATCTCGCTCCTTTTCACTTTTTAGGACTCTTGAAGGCAAATTGTCGGAATGACACTTATTCGGATGAAAAGGCGCGAATATATGAAGAAAATGGCCAAAGTCAAGAATCAAGACACTCAAGCCATCGAATCGAAGGTACGCACATACCAAATGGCGATACTGCAAAAACAAGTTTTGAGACGACTTAAGCCAAATTGCTATTTTGCACTTGACGACATCAGTTTTAAAGAGTAGGCCAACCTCGGGAAACCTTACTTTTCATTTGTCACTTGTTCCAATTTCTGATGTGGCTAAAGAGTTGGCAAAACATATCGATCACCCTTACATAATGTGTGACAAAACTTGACTCTATGATTTAGACACAAAAATTACTTCATGTGACTAACGCATCAAGGTTACTTGTATTTGTCACGTTCCAAATTCATATGTGGCTAAATGATCCAAACAAAATCACCAGATACCTTTAGCCACACAACGCTCAATTGTGTGGCGATATAGTTCTAATGGTCACACAATTAAAATTTTCATGTGTGACTAATTAGTACATGTTGTCAATTTCGTACCTTCACCACACAAATATCACGAATGTGTGGGTTCCATTTCGACCATGCGTGACCAAATCCGTTTTGTACTAGTGTCACCATCCGGTGGGCGTGACAAATCTAAATAAATTAAAATAAATTTAATAATTGTATCATATATGAAAAACAAAACATATAAGCAAAAACAATAGAATTTAATTTTATTTATAATAACTCCTAGTATACCTCTACAAAAGGTCGAGGTTCAAGGTACCCTCACTAAAAATTTTACCACGCTGTGTAACAGACACGGTATCTTTGACGGATGGTCGTTCAGCCGCCGCTGCGTATCGAGAATAGATACCATTGTGATTGACCGTAACGTGTACCGCTTTGTGCGGCCACCGTTATTCACCGTGTTTTCGCTTTCGAGGATATGGTTATCTCAAACTCAGAATCCTTCTTCCTCGACGTTAACGCTTAACTTTCAAAGAGGAAAAAGCATTGTCTAAACAAGGTCGTTCATTACATTTAACAACATTTATGTATGAGGACTTGATCATTTTGTTCGCAAATTACAAAATTATGATACGTTAACAAGCTTCATAGTTAAATTCATTATTTCAAAAACAAGTTAAATAACATGAAAGGGCTGTAAGGTTTTCCTCTATAAACAATTTTTTTTTAATTTATGATATGATCATAAATAACCTCAACAACCTCTTTCATAGGAGTTTTATCTTCATTATGCACATCGGTAAAACCAACATTGCCTAAGTTTTGCGAATTGCCCACATTATCAACAACTCATCCGATTTTTTACACTCAAGAGATTTCTTCACCAAACTGGTATCTTGGTTCTCAACATACTCATCCTAATTTTTGACCTCAACATCTTCCTTCACCAAACTTGTTTCTTTGGTCTTCCCATCTTCGATCATTGCATCTAAAGAACAATTAGACGTATTCTTTTCTTCTTTATCATGGTTCATCATGTAATCGTAATCATGGACAAAATGATCATCCTTCCAAATTTCGAAATAATGTTATACCAAAACAAGATAACAAATCTAGAAAATATATAAAAAAGGCAACTATATGGGCATACACTAAAGGCCGCAACAATTTTTGGTTCAGTTAGGTTGGAAACAACTGGTGAAACATGATTATCAAACATAATGAGATCAAGTCCCGGATCATGATAACATCAATAGTCCTGAATATTAAGTGTCAATTTCCCCCGATAATGCTCGTATTTTATATCATTTATATGGATTTACGCTTGTTTTCCTCTATATTTCACTTTCAAGTAAATTATGAGCATTGGAGCTAATGAGACGCGGATTTAGAGAGTTTATTGAAGATATATGATAGTATGCCCACTGTGAAGTAATTACAGCGTAACTCCTCTCTCACATTACGCCGTAACAAGAGCGTGACTCAGAAGACCAACTCAACAGCATATTATAGCGTAACTCCATCTTAGGATTACGCCGTAACCAATTAGGTCAAATGATGTTCCACGCCATTGCAAGCTATGCCGTAACTCTTTCCAACGATTACGGCGTAATCCTAATTTTTGTAGCATGTATTGGAGATACGGCGTAACTCATTCCATGTGTTACGCCGTAGCCAACTTTAACAAGAGGAATTATGGATTTATATAGGTTATGGCATAACTCTCAACTTAAGTTACGCCATAACTAGATCCGCCTATCAATACCAAATTCTAAATTACGCATTTCACATCATTCACCCACACCACAAAGCGTATAACGTGAGTAGGTGATGAAGGCGATCTTGACGAGCATACGGAGCCATTTCCAAGGGAGAAATCACTCCCTAACAATAAGCATTAGCGATTTATCATTTCTTTTACTTTCAATTCATGTATTTCATTATGTCAAACCTTGAATTGATTGTTTCATTTAACATGATCGGCAAAGCACCTCTGGTGCTAGCATAGTTATGATTCCTTAATTATTATGTTTATGTTTACATTGCTTCCATATAATTTTTTTCTAGTGTATGCATGCATAGTTTGTTGGTAGCTACCCTTGTTTCGGTAGTTTTAAATGGCGGTAGTGTCTAGTTGCTTAGGAGAATTGACCAACCGACCCTAAGTAGGTAGACCGAGTGGGAAGGGTAAAATTGACCAACCGACGACCCTTCTTCGCTTGGCGAATCACCAAATGATCACCGCCGTTTGGAAGAACTTAAGAGTTAGGGATGAGTGTCTAAGATGCTAGCGCCGGCACTCATTGTTATGAATCTTGCATGTAGCGGAACTTAATGACTTGTCTTAGGGGACTAAAACAATTGGACTTTCAAGGGTAGTAGCTTGATCTCTGTGAAACCTTTCTTGATAGGTTAGACGAATCACCAAATGTTGTCCTAGCGACCTAAACCCCACGTGAAGCAATTGGAAGTAATTAGACGTGAACATAACTTGATAGGATGAGTAACTAGGTTAGCACACTTATCCTCTATTGATTACAACCTTTACCTTTATTTGCTTTCTTTCATTTCTTGTCTTTATAGTTAATTAATCATTTCAAATCTTAAAACCATTAAAACCAGTGACAATTTAGACTTAACTAGAATCGGCTCACATAGCTCTTGGGACGACCTCGGTTTTACCGATTACTACATTACACACGATCGGGTACACTGCCCGTTAGTGCATAAGGTAGACCATAGGTAAACGAGACACTTATAAATATTAGAACCTGCTCAGTAAAACCTGCATCAGATCACATTGTGTCTGACCAAGGCCTTGTATTAGAATGTCCAAGGTTAACTTATGAGAATCTGTATTATTTATATTGTTATATTCAGCATCGATATCCATAGCCTTGAAAGAAGTTCATGCAACTTCGTCAATATCCATAGCCTCGGATGAATCGCCTCCAACTTCACGATCACCCGCATCACATGGTAAGGTTGACATCTGTAACGCAAAACTATCTCATTATAATTCTTGTTTCAAGTTGACAGAAATCTATATGATTATAGTAACCTTTTGATGAGTATAATCAGCATCAGCTGCTTTTATAACCACACAAGATTGATCGGCCAATACCTCAGAATGACCAGCCTTGATTGAATCACTTGCAACTTCACCAATACCAGCTTCACAAGTTGAGGTATGTAAATTAAATTAAATTAATAAGTTAATTATAAAAGTTGTTACAAAGTGGCATGTGAAATAATAATACAACTTTTATGGTAACCTTTGAAAGTTCGGGATTCACTTGACTTCTTATCTTCAACACAATCTCTATCTCCACAATTCTTTTTCTCACATCATTGATCTCAGAGACAAGGTCGGGACTTTGAACACAACCAACACGCTTATCTATAGAATAAATATTTTTTTTTTCAAATATTCAACCTCAGCGACAAGTTTGGGTAAATCAACATTTCTTGCGACTTCGATCACAACAACCTCGTTAGTTTCTCCCACAACATGTTGTGTATGAATTTCCTAATGAACATTTTCCTTTAAAATTGCTCTTTCTTGAACCTTTTCGACAACATCTTCCTCGCTCACAACATCGTGGTCTTGGACAAGTTTTTCATTTACATGGCTGCCTTCGACATGGCGCTTTGTACTTGCCTCGCCTCGACATGGCGCCTTCGATTTGTTCCTTTCCATCTTGGCCAAGACGACGCCTTCGATAACACTAACATTTTTTACAACATTTCCATCATGGACGAGATCTTCGTCTTCATTAAAATTTCCATCAACAACAATATTTCCATGTAAGATTTGATTACCTTGATGGAAAACAATTGCATGTTTATCCAACCCTTGGAAACAATCGAGACTGACAATAAACCAGGGTGCCCTCATCTCTTGATTGGTTGGAATAAGGTCCAAGATTGGATCTTACATCTAATAAACAAAACAAAAACAACAGTGTTTCATCAAACTAGAAACATATAAAACACCAAAAAAACACTTATAGAAAGGACAGTAATATTAGTTCATTAATTGTTTCAGCATATTGAATAAACTAATAACAAATATAAGACAAACAAGAACCTTTGTTGTTTTGAAATGAATGTAAGAGACTGAAGTACTATACGATGTCCGTGGTCTTATGTAGATTCTTATCTATGTATCCCATTATCATATCTATGTAAAAGGTTATTAAGACATAATATTGTAGATTTCTTATTGATTTCTAAAGTCTTTTTATTTAGTTAACTACAACAATTTTAGATCACTCAGTCGCGCTTCAACACAGTTTCATTAACGCAAACACAATACTTCATTAAACATAATAGCTTAGAAGCAAAACACATAAACATCCTAGAACCATCTTAAGCATGCTAAGAATTAGCCATTCCTACATCGCTTTTATAACATCCTTACTTAGGACGCACCACATTTATTAGAAACAAACTAACCAAGCTAAACATGAGCCATTCTCAGAGACGACTCCAAGGTGTTATATGACCAAATTATAAGCACATAATCACGTGTAATAAGCAATCTCATTTTGGACTTAAACTTAGCATGACTAAAACAAGAAGGCGTGTTTACCCAACCAAAAGTGTATTATAATATGATTTTTCAAACTTCCTAGTCTTAGACCAAGCAAGGCCACGCGGGATCTTAGTAGCATCTTTCTTCCACCAAATCATGCTCCTCAGGAAACTCTTTAAAATCCATATATGTAAAAAAAAAATGTATAAAATTAGACCCCGATAGTAATAAGAATTAACTAATAATAGGAAGAGTAATCCAAACTAATGTATGATACATTGCTTTAAAAAACATGGTTGAATGTACACATTGCATTAAAATGTTTTCTAACCTTGAAAGCCCAAACAAACCCATAAAGATTATATGTGGCATTGAAGTCTAGGTTTATCTCCTTTTTTTGTCAAATGATGCTCGGCATGCTTAGGAACCACATTGACATTTCTTTCATATAATATCTTCCAAAAGTACTCACCCCAAGGATAGGCATCCCAAGCGGAAAATCCTCCACTAAATGATAATATGTTTAGGTATGTTGTACCTTTCTTCACGTCCATAAAACAACCACAAGCACAATCACAAGGCAAAGCCTAACAAAGATCTGATCTGACAAAGCTAACCACGTTTTTTCAAATTTCTCATCCAAAACTATGTCAACAAGCTCTTTCCCCTTGATGTTGTAGTTGTAAGCATTTTATCACCAATGTGGTAAATAATAGGGGGGCAAGCATCAGTAACATCACGGATGTATACTTGATGTTGCAAAACATAAGTCATCACATGATTATCATTATCTGGTTTTTTAGGAAGATTTAACCATGGACAAAAAACGCTGCTTTTGAAAACTTATAACGATTAACATTTACCTTGACATCAAAAAGTCGATTAAAATTAGCCATCACAAAATAATCGGCCGTGGATAGGGTTTTTAGGTTAGGGTTGTAGTGGGATTGTTGAAGAAGATGTATTCTTGCATGTTGGATGAAGTGTGTGTGTGAATTTGTTTTTGCGATTTTGTGTTAGCGATTTGGTGTGATTGATTTGTGGGATGAAAATGGAAAGTTTGTTAGCGATTTTGTATAATTTTATTTATTTTATTTTTTTTAAACATTTGAAAATAATGTATTTGCGTATTTATTTATTTGTGTATTTAGTATATTAAAAAGTATGTATTTATGTATTTGTGTATTAAATGGATTAGAAAAGGTACAATTTTTACCAACCGGTCGCCCAACATATTAAATACAAGTCGCCCAAGATACGGGTTGACCATCTGTACTATTTGAATATTTTATTATTTTTTTAAGTCTGACTTTTTTTCACAAAACGACAAAAATCGGGTCGCCTCAGCTGCTAGTAGCCTCGACAGAACAATAGTCGCCCAAAATACACCTAGAGGACTGATGTGCGTACGAAGCGCGTTTGGGGTCAAAGGAACTTCCTTTTCGTCGAGCAAGTTTTTCAACACCCTAGGCGGTGAACCTAATCGTTGTAGTGTAGTATTGGGTAAGCCTCGGTATTGATATCGCTCTCTAGGGAATATGAATGCTAGCAAGAAGTGTACTACGCTAAGTTTGGGGTTGAGGATAATTCTTTTTATCTTTTATATATTTTTTAGAAAGCTAAGGGTAAAATCTTGGGGCAATTGGTTTAGAGGGTGGTACTTCTACCAATTACTTCTACTATCTAATTATCTAATACTACGGGTAGCTATGTCTTTTTGATGTGTGCTCGTATGGTGATTAAAAATGTGTTTACCTAGATACTATTACTCCCTAGTTATATTTTATTGTTGGCTGAATTGTCACGTCCTTATTCTTAACGCGTTGTGTTTTCTAAGGTCGTAGGGTGTGCCTTTTTCCCTAACTTTTTGAGAATACCTTTAGGTTATTGCCTATGAAATCCACTAGATGTTTCATAAACTAACTTTAAGGTTATCTTTGGATGTTTAGACTACGAAATCCGCTAATTGATTCATAAACTAATGTTCGCAAAGATTACTCAAGCATTTAAACACAACGATAGCCTAGTTGCACTCCTAAGCCAATTACAATTAAGATAAGATTCAACCAATCAATAATTAATTACTAGGTTTCATAGATCTAAGCAAACACATAAGAAATTTAGCTAGACATGTTAAACAAGCAAGCATACACACATTCAATGGAAGACATAATGATATTAATGGATTAAAACACTTATCTTGATATGTAAAATAGGGTTTGGGACCCTAAGATACTATCCAAGTCAGACTGCAAATGTTTAGGGTTTTTACTCCAAAAGTCTACCTCTTTAAATACAAAAAAATTGAATTATATATATAGATTTACACTTGCGACGGCGTCGCCTTATAGGTGGGACGCCGTCATATCGCCGTGGTCTTGGTCAAGTTATCGATGAGACGGCGTCACGTTGTAGTTGTGACGCTGTCAGGTTTCATATGGGACATCGTCTGATTCTGGATCTGGGCCGTCTGAGATGAAAAGTCTTTGTGACGCTCTTCCTCTTCAAAGCCTGACCCCGTCAGGTGTTGCGAGCAAAAAGTCCACTGAGCTGTCAGGTGTATTATTTATCAAATCTGTAGAGAGGGACGGCGTCGCCCTTTAGTTGGGACGCCGTCCGCTTTAGTTTTAGCAGCTTGAGTGACTTCGATCTTGACTTTGCTGCTTTCTTCATGTTTTCACTCCTTTTCGTCCAAATATGCATCATTCCAAGATTTTTCTTCCAAGAGACCTAAAAAGTGAAAAGGAACAAAATTAAGCAAGAACGGATATAAAAGTGGTCGATTAAGGGCTTAAATGACCCTTAAAAGTGTACGTTTAAATCCTTATCAAATATTCCTACACTTGGTATTTGCTTGTCCTTAAGCAAATGTGCTATTAATAATCAATTTATAAGTTAAGGTGCATGAAGCATTGGTTTAACATAATTCACAACAAGTAAAAGCACCTCAATAGTCATAACGAGCACGAAAATTATATACTAGCACCTCACAAGGGTGTTTGAATTCTCTCATCTCTCGGTGTATATGAAATATAGTAAATGGAAATGGAAGATAAACACTCATTACTTGGCATAGTACATAGATTACCATAGGCTTGAGACTAGATCAAACCTCTACCGCTTTGGGCAAGCACCTAGGAACAACTATCTAAGAGGTCTTTTAAAGGGTTGTAACGTTAGGCTTACGGTAGGAAACAAAGGGTTTGGTTGGATAGGTGATTTAGTGGTGGCAAGTCAAAAACTTATGTTACAAGCATGAAAAGCGTGGCGTTGCTAAGCCAAGACTCGACTCACTAAACTCTAGATAACATGAAACAAACATACATAAATTAAAAATATAAACATAAAGCTAGATGTAGGATGGTAGCCCATATGTTTTTTTTAATTTTTTTCATACACTTTTACTCTACCATCCTCTAAGATAACATCAAAATATAAGGGATTTATAGGAGCATCCCTACACTTGAGTTTTTATTACTCTAACACTAAATGAACCGATTTGAAAAGATCAAAACACTTGGAGTCTTTAATTACGTAAATAAAGGGAATTTGAATTTAACGTTATTTCCCGTCACTCCATAAAATATAACTTTTGCCCATGAGTCCCAATCATCCCAAAATTGTGTACAAAAGATATGACTCGACTTAGCAACCATGCAAGTAACTAGATAATTGAATTAAGGGTTTAGTAATGATAACAATAATGCACTAAAGGTGAGTGCATACAAGGTAGGCTAAGGCGATTTGGGTGTACATTTGGGGTGGATTGTAAACAATGATTTCATTGATATTCCGAAAACCGAAACATCACGAGAACCGCGAAAAGGATAGGCTCGAGGGGTTAACTAGGGTATCGTGTACTAAGATGAGTACATCGCAGGGTGTGGGTAATTACTCGACCGATGTGGAAGAAGTAATTATAATACGTGTTTCAAAAAGGGTTATCCTAATGCCTCTTATCATTTAGTTATTCCTAAGTACACAAGTGTAGTCTCACTAGCGATCTCGGAATGCATCACAAAACAAGTTCTAGAATCTATTATACTACCGGTACACTCTCTAAGCATTAAAGGTGAATGCTTTATTCCTAAAGATCTAGGGCGAACCTCGCATTTTTGGGTGGAATTTGAGTGGTAAACGGTTTTGTGCTAGTCATATAACTCCTATCCATGAGACGCTTTATTAAGACTAAAGTTTTAGCTCGTACATGTCATAAAAAAATTTAAATTTTGTGCTAAAATTGCCCTAACAAATATTTCTCATAGTTTATTACAGAAATGACCAAGGACAAGACAAATAATCAAGGATAAGCATAGTTTCTAAGTTCCGCTTTATTCTCCTCCCCACACTTAAACCGAACATTGTCCCCAATGTTCCCGAAAGTATCAAAGTTATGATAAAGGAAGGTAAGTAAAAGAAAAAACTAGTACTCCCCGATTAGCTCGGTAGGATCCGTGTGAAGTAGTGGTTAAATTCTTTCCCAAGAAGAATGTATACGTGATAAGCTCCATCCAATGTTGAGTTTCTTCTTCTTGCCAAATATAACCTGCACACTTTAAGAAAATGATTTAAACCTTCTCGTAAAATCGGTGGTAAAACTATATATGACACAACTACACTAGGATATAATGCTTGTGGAAATGGATCTAAACACACCCTTGTGTTGGTGATACTTTGAGTTATATTAATAAGCACGCGAATATACTTAGTAATACTTAGAAGATGGTTTATATGATGTAATGTAAGTGAGAACAGAATAACACAAAGCTCCAATATTATTAAGAAATAATACGAGTGATCTTGCTTATCACTAGGGTTACACCTTGAAGCTTATATGAATAATAATTTACTCTAAGCAATGACCTAGGATCTCCTTTTATAGCACAAGGAGTCCTTTACAAGATAAGTATAATCCTAACAATATAGAATATACACAAGATCTTTTCTATACTTATCAATACACGGATACATAACAATTATCCTAATAGCAAGGGTAATATTGTAATCGGCAAAGGTAATGAGTTTCCACCGCTAGTGTAATCTTTAGCAAGCTAACCACAAGCGTATCGCTGGTAATCGTTATCTTTATTCCCAACAATCCTCCCTAAACTTATGATTTCTCCGCAAATCAATAAGTTTCTTCAATCTGCATCTTCCGTAAGGATTTGGGAATTCTTTCAAACACTTCTCTTCTTCTTAACTCCCGAATAGCTCTTGAACATTGATCTTGAAGCCTAAGTAACAATGCTCGACCTTCTCATTATCTTCATGAACTCTTATTGTTGTACACAACATCACAATGAGAGTTCCACCTGAGTGGGTATTCTTTCTCAAAGAAACATAAATGCATCCACTCCATCTCGTCAGTAGAAACATGATAAACTTCACATGAATCATAATAAAACCATTTAGTACCGTGACATGAACATGAGAATTTCCGTAAATCATCATTAGTATCTCGGTTCATAGAGCCTTCTTAGATTAATCCATAACCGCATTTCCTTCCTATCTTTAAGATCTTCAAGATCAAACCTTTCTTGAACTAATCTCCACAAAGTATCCGGATCATGTCCGTCACATGCTTTGATGAGTTCTTCAAATTGAATGAATGATGAAGTTTCACCACCTAGCCTTGTAATCTTCCATGTTGGAGCAAAATTGCTAGCAAGTAAACACTTCCCAATCAATGATAGGATGTCCGACTTGCAATGGGTTCGTGATAAAATCTTCTTCTTCTATCACAATCATTTCACCAATTGTTCTTCAAAGAATTTCTCGCTTGAACTTCTTGTTCTTCAAAGAAACTTTGTCTTCTTAAATGTCCGAGATTCACTATCTTTGGCCTTTCTCTTCGATTAGGATACCTTCTTTCTTCTTCTTCGAGTTCATTGGAATAAAATCTTTATCTTGTCTTTGAACTCGTAGTAGATACCTTCAACTTTATCATCGTGCATTCCTTTGAATTGATGTCTTTTCCAACCACCAACATTGCAACAATAATCTTTCATCATTGAAATCACCGTGCCTTGGTTGGTTGTCTTGGTTTCTTTTGACCCTTCTTGACCGAAACAATAGCATCTTGAAGTGCTTGATTATTCTTCATTTGAATGAAGTCCTTTAACCGAGCAGCTTCTTTGTTCTTCGCTTAAAGACTTATCTCGCTATAAGGTCAATTGCTTTCTTCTTGATCACCGGATCATTAGCAATCAAGAAATCAATCTCTTGGTCTCAGGGTACATAGCTAAATTCGAGTCTTTTCTCTAAATATTGTAGGTGGAACAAAGGAAACCGGATCTTCCATTGGTTTCCATTCCATCCACCTTTTTAGCCTCCATAAAGCTAGCAATCTCCAATTCATCAAGCTTTTTCTTTGTCGCAACTTCATCTTCATTAATCTTTCTAGCAACTTCAAAGATCATGAGCAACCGAGCTTGTTCTTTCTTTGAAATCTTTCTTCTTGTTTGCTCCTTGCTCGCATAATAGCTTTACCTTTCTCTTTCTTTTTGCTTTTCAATTTCTTCACTTGCAGTGGTAGTATCTTGTCCAAAGAGTGGGAACTATTTGCTCGCAGTGGAAATTGTATCGATGGTAAAATCTGCAGCTTGCGCTTGCATCGCTGAAAATTGTTGCTTGTTCTAGATTGTCTTGAGGATCTTCTTGAGTATCGCCTTCCTCAAGACCTTTACTTGTAACACCTTCATCTCCAAAATCAATTCTCCTCCCTTGGTTTCAAAGATCTGCTTTCCTCCCTGTTTGGGAGAATTTCCCAAATCTTTATGAAAATCTTCCAATCACCATTATCGGTGAGGATGGAGATGATATCACTAGCTTTGCGCTTTCCTTTGCTTTAACCCCTCGCAACTCTTCCTTCAAGGTCTGAATCTCTTCTTGCAAATGTGTAACATCCTTGGCATGTTGCTCCTTTAGTTGTGCCAAGTCTTTCTCCGTAGATTCAACTCGCTTAGCTAATTTGGTACAAAGTTCCATCAATTCCATTTGTTGCCCATCGCCTCAACACTTCCAACCGTGTGACCTGTTGGGAGAGGTGAATCATAGGGCATTGGCTCGATTCCTCCCTAGTTGGACTAGGTTGAAGCTCGAACCACCAACGCTTGTTCCTAAACCAAAAGGATCGTGGACATGTTGTGTTGTAATGAGAGGAGTTGGTCGTTTATGCCTCCTCTCATAGGTGTGAGAAATCGGTGGAGTATAATCAATGTTTGGAACAGTGATTATGGGTAGTTTTGTACTGTGAAATCTTTGCAAGCATTTGAGGAAAAGAGGTGTAATAATCCTATTGCCATCTTTGTTCATGTTTTGAAAACTTTAGGCTTAAGGCAACGGATTTTATAAACTCTTGTATGGGGTTGCAGCTTGAAATTCATTTAACACCGCTTGCACAAACCTTGGATACATCAAAAAATTTGTTGAACTCTTTACATTGCCTTTCATACTTGTGAAAATATAGTTTGACCAATTAAAAATCCTATCAATGGCTAGACAAACCAAAGGGTAAGCCATTGTTGAACTGAATTGTTCATAAGATGTTTTCTTAGGACTTAAGCAATGTAAAAGAGTATGTATCAAAAATCTCCAATGAGGACAGAAACCACTCTTTTTGAAAGTAGCCTTTTTGTCAGTGGTATCATACCCCATGGATGAAAGATGTGTATGAATTTCTGGCATAGGTAATGTGATGATACCATTGAGATCATCCAATTGGAGAATTCTCCTCAAGGATGCCTCAGTAACATCAATAGTTACCCCATCCACAGTGGCTCTAAGAGCATCCATCGCTTCATGTGTATCTCTATTTTCAATGGTTATGGACCCAACAAAAGTCCAAAACTGCTTTGATTTGAGAGATATAGATTGTGGGATTAAGAAGTAAAGCATACCTTATATGGGTAGTATTTAGAAAGTCCACAACTGATGAAAACAGGCCACTCTTCTCGCTTGACTTTTCCAAGTAGGCCACTTGGTTGTGCTCATCTCAAAAGTGATAGGTGCCATAGAATCTTTTGATGAAAATATATTGTGTCAATATGAATTGTATAAAGAACTCGCCAATAGAGAGAAAGATATATAGGGGTAGGGTTTAAGAGTTTTGCACAAGAAAGATTATCTTTGGAAAAGATTTATCTTTAGAAGATAAATAACAATAAGGAAAGTAGATAATCTTCTAAAATTTTACCCTATATATATGGAAAGCAATTTCTCTTCAACGGCTAGTAAAAATTAGTTATCGACACAACAGCTTGTAACGGCTAGATCAACAAGTGGTAAAATAACACCGCTGGGGAAACCGTGAACTAGCAAAGGGTAATTTTTCACAAAGATTTTCAAAGAGCAAAGGTAAAGAAAACATATGAAAATTGGATCGCTTTTATCATAGTTTTTAGCAAACTACCAGCTATCAACGGATTTGATATGTCTTTACCATGAGCCGCTTGCTATGGACTAGCCAACTCTTAATCATAAAGAATATGGTGAGTTGATAACCATATAGTTTTTGGTAAACTATCAACCATAAACGGATTTGTTAAGTCTTTACCAAGAGCCGCTTGCTCGGACTAGTTGATTCTTATGTGGATTAGACATGGTGAATCAATAACCATTTGTTGTGTGTCTCGCCACACACCTTTAAGATCAACTCCCATCTTTGCTGCATAAAGGTTAAACAAAAATACAAGCAAATATATACAAACTTATACAACAATATTAGTATCCAAAAACTTCTTCTCAACACCAAAGACCATTAGACACAAAAGTTTATGGATTTAGCATTCCAATACCTGTTACCAAGTACTGAAATCTACCCACATCAAGTCCTTTTGTTAATAAATCAGCATAGTTGTCATCAGTATGAATTTTGACAACTTGGATTAGCCTTTTCTCATAACAATCTCTTATAAAATGGTGTCTAATTTCAATATGTTTAGTCTTTGTGTGTTGAATCGATTCTTAATAATGCAAATGGTACGCTATTGTCAATATGAATGATGGTATTCATGAAATTGTACCCATAGTCCAAAAGTTGATTCAAGCCATAGAACTTGAGCACAACAACTTGCAGCAGCCCACATACTCGCCTCGCTTGATGAATTTGCCACCATTGTTTGTTTCTTGCACCGCCATGACACCAATCTATTGCCAAGAAATTGGCATCCACCGTAGTAGATTTTCTATCCAAACTAGCACCAAGATAATCACTATCCGAGTAAGTAACCGCTCTAGAGGCGATTCTCTAGGGTACCATAATCCCGCATGGGAAATGCTTTAAGATATCCGAAAATCTTCTTCACAAGCAGCCAAGTGAGAGAACCTGGAGTGACTCAAACCTTGCACAAGCACATACCGCAAACATAATATCTGGTCTAGATGATGTAAGATACATCAAAGAACCAATCATAGACCCAGACATGTGCACATCAACCGCTTCACCACTATTTTCCTTCAAAAGTTGATGTGTAGTCTTGTCTCAGGGTGCTAGATGACTTTGCATCGTAGAACTTGAACTTCCTTAGTATCTCACCACATATTTATCTTGATTGATGAAAATACCATCCGCCTTTGTTGTACTTGAAGTCCCAAAAGAATGTGAGTTCACCCATAGAACTCATCTTGAATTCTTCCTTCATTAGCTTCTCAAATTCTTTGCACATCTCTCGCTTTGTAGATCCAAAATGATATCATCAACATATACTTGAACTAACAAGATATCATTCTTGTCTTTCTTGATGAACAAAGTCCGATCCACTCGCTCTATGAAACCCATTATCAAGAAGATAAGTAGTCAAGGTCTCATACCATTTTCTTGGTGCTTGATGCAAGCCATACAAAGCTTTAACCACCCTATATACTTTGTTTGGATATTCAGGGTCCTCAAAGCCCGGAGGTTGTGAAACATATACCTCCTCATCAATCGCCCATATAGAAAAGCACTTTTACATCCATTTGATAGACTTTAAAGCCCATAAAGGATGCATAGGCTAAGAACAACTGATTGCTTCAATTCTGCAACTGGGCAAACACTTCTTCATAGTCAATACCTCCTCCCGAGTGTATCCTTGAGCCACAAGCCTAGCTTTGTTCCTGATAACAATTCCTCTTTCATCCTTCTTGTTTCTGAACACCCATTTAGTACCTATTACCTTCTTGCCAGAAGGTAAATCACAAAGCACCCAAACCTTTTGAATCTTGAATTAGAGCAACTCTTCTTGCATTGCTTCCACCCAACTTTCATCTTCAAGTGCCTTGTATACATTCTTTGGCTCCATTTGTGACAGAAAACACATGAACAGACATTCATTCTTGCCTTCATGATTCTTAGATTCATAGATTTCACTAATAAACCCATGAATATCAGGCAATCACATTTTCAAGAGGATGTGATTTATGAATTGAAGTATGGGAAGTCTGAGGAACTGAAATTTCACTTGGCATATTTGAGATTTCAACATCATTGGCTTGAGCTTCCTCTCAGAATCGAGTTGTAATTTCCACTCGGTGTTGCGTGGAAACTTCGCCTAGCAAAGGAATCAATTTCCACCGCTTTAATTTTTTCGTTCATGTTGCTATCTCCTTCCTTTTCGTAATCATTAGAAGGTTGAGCATCTCCGCTTTGGAATATCATCATTATCTCGCATAGTCCCAAAGTGGCAAACCGAATTCATCTTGATCATCTGCTTGATCCTTGCTTGGTTCATCATCATCAAGAAATTCTTCCGATCCCGCAAAATCATAAGTAGATGTACCGTAGAGATAGGTACATAGTTCATAGTATGGGTTAGAGTATCAAGATCAAACAACTTTTCTCGACCAGCCTTTGACATTCACTTTGTTTTCCAGAACTCAACATGCATTTTCTCTTCAATCTTTTGGGTTCTTAAGTTGAATACTCAAAGCTTTACTAACCATGGAATACCCAACAAAATACCCTTCATCAGATTTTTCTTCAAATTTGCCCAGATAATCTATGGTATTGAGAATAGATACATGACATCCAAATGGTCTCATGAAGTCTAGGATAGGAGGTCTACCTCTAAATAACTCATAAGGTGTCTTGTTCTTTGCTTTCACTACTAAAACCCTGTTTTGCACATAACATGCAGTGTTAACTGCTTCAGCCCAAAAAGTGATTGGCAATTTTGAATCTGCCAACATGGTTCTAGCAATCTATAAGTGTCCTGTTTCTCCTCTCAAAGAACACCATTTTGTTGAGGAGTTCTAGCAACACTAAATTCTCTTTAATACCTTTATCTCTACAAAAATCATCCATAACTCTATTCTTAAATTCGTCCCATTGTCACACCTAATGATTTTAACTTTCATATCATATTGGTTTTCAACTTCGTGATGAAGATCTTAAGGATGCCGCTTGTTTCATCCTTAGTCCTTAGAAAGAAAACCCATGTAAACCTCGCTAAAATCGTCAACACAACAAGACAATACTTAAGATTTAAGTCGCTCACGATGTAGGACCAAACAAGTCCATATGTAACATTTGAAGTGGGTGAGCAATAGAGTTAACCAACTTTGACCAAGAAGAAGCTCGTGTTGTTTGCCTTTAAGACAAGCCACATGTTTGATCATTTTCAAATCTTTTCGAGGTAAGCCTCTTACCAAACCATCTTTGACAATCTTATTAATGGTTTTGAAGTTAACATGACCAAGTCTTCTATGCCATAGCATGGATTCATCCATCGTGGCCTTTGCAAGCAAGCAAGCATAATCATCTTTAGCAACAATGTTGTTCATATCAAAGCTATATAAGTTGCCTTTTCTAGGAATCTTAAGAAGAATCGACTTTCATCGTGCATCTTAAAATCCTTAGAGAGAACAAAGCACATATCTTTAGTAAAAGAACATTGTTTTTCTTGTCACACATTTGTGACACACTAAAAGATTATACTTAAGCTCTTTTACATAGTACATGTGTTCAAAGTCCAAGTTACCGCTTTAATTACCCTTTACCAAAGAACTTTTCCATTAACTCCACCTCCAAAGTCGACATACCGTCCATCATAATGTTCAAAATCGAGAGATAGGACTTGTTGCCAATCATGTGCCTTGAACATCCACTATCTGTAGCCTTGATCCGATCTTTTGTCCTTGGATGTTCCTACACATAAAAGAAAGGAGTTAGTTTCTTTGGGGACCCAAGCCATGATTGACTTGGATCCGCCTGTATCAATATAGTTAAATCTATCAAAGGTCATTGATACACCATTGGGATTGGTTGTAGAGGTAATTCCTTTAGGTTTCCATTCCCAACGTGTTGAGGCCTTCACAACATTTCCCATGTTTCCTTGGTCTTGTTTACAACCCTTGCAGTGGGAACTTTTGATTGAGCAAAGGTAATCACGGTTTAGTTTTAGGTACCCACCGTTGGTTATATTTAACCCTTTATTAGAAAAGACCTTTTCCTGTTTGTGCAGATTTTGCAAAAGTTGTTTTGGATTTTGCACTTGTAATGTGATTTAGGGTGAGCAGTGTTAATAGCTTTAGCAAGGGCAAAAGTTTTAAGACCACTTCTTAGTTGAACTACTTTGGGATCATTTTGTCAGTGTGAATTAGGGTGTACTATATTTTGAAACTTGTTTGACTCCACCCTTTTATTCCCATGGACTTCCTTCTCCCAACATGATAGTCACAATTAGCATGTAAATGATTAAAGCTACCACAAATATAACATGCTTTATTGTACATCACAAAATCACTACCTAGTTGTTGAGATTTGACATGATTCCAACTCCTCCGTTACCCCTAGGAGTTGATGGCTTGTTTCTATACATCTCAAAGATACCTTACAGCTTGATCTAGGCTTGTTAACTTGTTTCCTAGGTTCCTCCGTAATAGTATTAACAACTTTTGGGATAGAAGCCTCTACATTCTTTTTAACATTCTCATCTACAACAGATGAGTCACTAGCACTTTCAAAACATCGCCTCATGCTTAACCTCTTCCCCACTTTTCACAAATTTGAGAGGACCATATTCACGAATAGGTTCCCGAAATTCTTCTAGACCTGTATGAGCTAAATCTATGCCGGAGGTGATGGAACACCCTTTAGTGGTGGAGGAGCAATATTGTATCCCATACCGCACTTAACTTTACTAGTAATTTGAGCATTCCAAATTTTATCAATTGACTTAGACCGATAATAACAGTGTCAACAGCTAAATTGACATTCTCATTTATCTTTCTAAGTTTTTCAAACTCTTCTTTAATGCCTCATTCATCGTTGTCTTATGATCTATCTCTTCTAAGAACAATCATATCATCATTATATTTTGACTCATTTTCTCTATAATGCTCTAGTTGTTTTTCTAATACGCTTATGCCTCTTCTAAGGTTTGACACAAGATAATTAGCAAAGAAACAACTCGTTCTTTGGTTGTCAAATAATTCATTAAGCCTTTCAACTTCTAGAAGCCCTACATGTTTTAGAACAACTTTCAAAGTTTTGTACCTCGTAGTCGAGAAAGCCATGAGAGCATGTTCAGAGACACAAGAGCAAGATCTCAAGGTTGTTCCTCTTGTCCATCACCCATGAAACTCCAATCATAGCTCACACCATCAATTGCCAAGATTGCCTTTGGTTCTTCCACAATTGGTTCTTTCTTTTGCTTGTACCAAGTAGACCTTTTGTCCCGGTTCCTTGGTCTTCTCGATTCTCTAGCAAAATGCCCCAACTTGTGACAATTGAAACACTCAACTTTCTTTTTATCGAACCTCGCAGCTTCACTACCATTGATGTGAATTGGCTTGCCGCCTTCTTGTAGAATTTCCTAGCCCTCATGCTAAGAAGAGCTATCTCGCCATTTTATGTCCATCTCCTCCAAGTCATCTTCATCAATTTGCTCTATGTCTTCATGAGTTAATATAGAGCCATTAACTTGAGTGGAGATAAAAGCATAAAAGGTAGGATCTCCAATACCAAAGAACCTTCTTCTTTGAACCTCGCAGTGGTAACAATAGCATTACCAAGGGAAATCAGAGAACCAAAGAAGGGCAAAATCATCATCATTGTCATCTTCGTAATCATCACCGCTCACAGAGGTTGACAACAATGCCAAGTCGCTAGAGCTTGTACCAAGTTTCCGCCTTCTTCAATCTTTGTTCAATGAGTTTGAAGTTATTGTAAAGATCATTGAGCTTCATAGTTTCAATATCCGGTTTATTTTCCCGCATCGTAACATTTGTATGAAACTCGAAGGCAAACTTAGAAACTTCAAATTGAGGTCTTCCTTTTCTACCTCAATGCCAAACACAACGGGCCAGTGACAATCTTCCGAGTTTGGTGAAGATGTCATCAAGTGAGTCATTGCTTGAAGCGTAGAAGTTTTCATAACTTTGCTTCAACAAAGTCTTTTGTGTCTTCTTTGTAGCATCATTGCCACCAAACACCGAGCAAATCTCTTCAAAAGTTCTTTTGCGCCTTGAACTTGTTGAAAGCAATGATTTGGTCTCTAGGAAGAGTCATTAGTAACAAACTTCCGCCTTCGATCATTCTTCTTCTTTGCTCTTTCATCATTAGTTTCGTGCACAGAAATGTTACTACATCCGTGTCACCAACTTTCTCGCCTTAGTTACGCACTTGAAGGAATCACCGCTA
This sequence comes from Chrysanthemum lavandulifolium, assembly GCA_022545495.1. Taxonomy (NCBI): domain Eukaryota; kingdom Viridiplantae; phylum Streptophyta; class Magnoliopsida; order Asterales; family Asteraceae; genus Chrysanthemum; species Chrysanthemum lavandulifolium. The sequence continues at coordinate 74,587,545 of CM040241.1, read as the reverse complement.
AGATGATCTCCCATAGAGCATAGTCTTGTATGAGAAAGTATTGCTCAATCATTATCCTCCACATCTCAAACTCATTGAGTTTGAGCTTAGGAAGCCTTGGAGAAGAGTTGGACCGGTTGTTTTCCATCTCCATTGATTTGAGTGAGTAGGTTGCTTATTCCTTGTATCTTCTAAATCAAAATATCGTAACCTTCGCCTCGATACCACTTGATGGATCTAAACACACCCTTGTGTTGGTGATACTTTGAGTTATATTAATAAGCACACGGAATATACTTAGTAATACTTAGAAGATGGTTTATATGATGTAATGTAAGTGAGAACAGAATAACACAAAGCTCCAATATTATTAAGAAATAATACGAGTGATCTTGCTTATCACTAGGGTTACACCTTGAAGCTTATATGAATAATACGTACTCTAAGCAATGACCTAGGATCTCCTTTTATAGCACAAGGAGTCCTTTACAAGATAAGTATAATCCTAACAATATAGAATATACACAAGATCTTTTCTATACTTATCAATACACGGATACATAACAATTATCCTAATAGCAGTGGTAATATTGTACTGGCAGTGGTAATGAGTTTCCACTGCTAGTGTAATCTTTAGCGCAAACCACAAGCTAACCACAAGCTATATCGCTGGTAATCATATCTTTATTCCCAACAACAATCGAGGCGCTAACCACTTTTCAATAGCATCCTAATTGTACTCTCAAATACCCTATGCAAATCTTGAAGATCATTGTTTCTATTAATATATCGGTTGCGACGATGGTTAGAGGGGTGTTGGTCAATCGGTTGTGGTTTGAGGGAAGTGGTTTATTTAGTGGTGGGTTATTGTTTGATGGGTTATCACCTTTCATTATGAAAAGTGATGAGGCTACGAACAAAGTCACGAAGGGGATAGACTACAAGGAAGCTAAAATGAGAAAAATCTTACTTGATAGGAATCAAGCAAGGAACCTAAACGCGATAGAAATCTAACTAGCTATTCTATTCCCGGCAATGCGCCAAAACTTGATGCGCGTACAAAGCGCATTCGGGGTCAAAGGAACTTCCTTTCGTTGAGCAAGTTTTTCAACACCCCAGCAAAGAAACCAAATCGTTGTAGTGTAGTATTGGGTAAGCCTCGGTATTGATATCGTTCTCTAGGGAATGCTAGCAAGAAGTGTACTACGCTAAGGTTGGGGTTGAGGATGATTCTTTTTATCTTATATATATTTTTAGAAAGTTAAGGGTAAAATCTCGGGCAATTGGTTTGGGGTGGTACTTCACCGATTACTTCTACTATCTAATTATCTAATACTACGAGTAGCTATGTATTTTGATGTGTGCTCGTATGATGATTAAAATGTGTTTACCTAGATACTATTACTCCCTAGTTATCTTTTATTGTTGGTTGAATTGTCACGTCCTTATTCTTAACGCGTTGTGTTTTCTAAGGTCGTAGGTTGTGCCTTTTCCCTAACTCTTTAAGAACACCTTTAGGTTATTGCCTATGAAATCCGCTACATGTTTCATAAACTAACTTTCGTGTTATCTTTGGATGTTTAGACTATGAAACCGCTAATTGATTCATAAACTAATGTTCACAAAATTACTCAAGCATTTAAACACAATGATAGCCTAGTTGCACTCCTAAGCCAATTACAATTAAGATAAGAGACAACCAATCATTAATTAATAACTAGGTTTCATATATCTAAGCAAACACATAAGAAATTTAGCTAGACATGTTAAACAAGCAAGCATTTATAAGGATTTAAAATGTACACTTTTGAGGGGTCATTTAAGCCCTTAATCGATCACTTTATATCCGTTATCGCTAATCTCGCTCCTTTTCACTTTTAGGACTCTTGAAGGCAAATTGTCGGAATGACACTTATTCGGATGAAAAGGCGCGAATATATGAAGAAAATGGCCAAAGTCAAGAATCAAGACACTCAAGCCATCGAATCGAAGGTGATTACACATGACCAAATGGCGACGCCTGCAACAAGTTTTGAGACGACTCGTAAGCCAAATTGCTATTTTGCACTTGACGACATCGGTTTTAAAGAGTAGGCCACAACTCGTGACGGCCTAGATTTGGATCCCGACGACGTAAGAAGATGAAGCCGACGACGCCATGACCATAAGGTGACGCCACAAAGTTGACGTGGCCAAGACGAAAACCTAATGGTCGCGACCCGACGGCGGCCATAAATAAAGAGTGACGCCGTCGATATTGTAACTCTATATATAGAATTCAATTTTCGTAATTTTAGAGGTAGTTTTGTGGAGTAAAACCTTGTAGGATCAATATATTATTGTGTTGATGATTCGGTGGTCTTGGATGATCAAAATACATGTTTGCCATTAGAGAGAGAAAGTTAGAGAGAGGTGTTCTTGCTAGAGGTTTACACAAATGAAAGATTAGATTAAAATGAGAAGAGCACCACCCTTCCATGGATGGAAGGGGTATTTATAGTTACATGAGAAACGACCTCCCAACGGCCGTGGATCGTGGATACAATGGGTAAAGACCCGTCCTTCCTCCACGGTGTTGCACTATGCTAAACTAGACTAATTACTAACTAATAAAACAAAGAATAACGAATTAAACGATATGTCACGAGCTAACTTATGCTAGATAATACTTGGGGCACTGACACTTCACTATGGAATTTTCTAATTCCTAACAATCTCCCTAAGGAGGTCACCCCATGTTTTACATTTCAATCCTAGCATTCTATTTTATCTTCGCCTTGAGCTCGAGACTTTAATTCTTCACTTTCGCAATCTTTGTGCTTAAGTAGTGCAACTTCAAAGTCCGCATTGATTTGTACTTTTAGTGGAGTCCTTTAATCGATCCATATCTTTGATGATCTTCGAGCTTCAATGAGATCATCACCACAAGAAATCTTTGGATCACCCTTTATTGTGTTGCCATCATGTGAAGTTGTGACTTTCGGACCGACATGCTCACACTTTTGAATCATGACATCTTTCCATCGAGTAGCGGAAGCCTTCGGTTCATGATATTTGCAAAGTGAAAGGTAAGCATAGAATAAAAATATCGTAACCGTTTATGTAGATATGCACCATCATGATTTCTTCAAATTAAGTGTGATGCCGTGAGCATGCGGCTTTGATTGATTCTCAATTCCGATCACCGCAACCGTCCAATTGTACCGCAAACAACAGCTAGCAATAAAACACACGAAAGTGTTTTGACCACTTTCGTTAATTAAGGTACACGCCCACGGTTCCCTCGCTGATCAAGACAAGTACCGCCTGTGATCGTATAATTCAAGAATCTCCTTGACTGTGGTTTCGCAATGTTCTAGTCGTTTCAAACCGAATGTCTCAAAGAAGACAACACGGAGTGAGTGAACCAAAGAATTGAGATTCACCGATTGATAAAATGATTTGAAAACAATCGCGTATTGCTTGAAGAAAGAGTTTTGCAATACGACGAATGTTTTATGAGAAAGATCAATTTTCAATCAAAATACTTTTTGTATTAGAGAATGAGTACACATTCGACGTGCTAGCTAAAAGAAGAGATTCGCACATCGAACGGTTTTTCAAAAAGTATTTTTCAATCAGAGATACTTTTTGAATTTGAAAACATAAGTACACATTCGACGTGCTAGAGAAAAGAAGGTTTGCACATCGAATGGTTTTTCCAAAAGTATTCGTCAATTCCATTCCTGGACCAAGGTTGATTCACGATTGAATCTCCCTATTGTTTCTATCCAGTTGTCACAAGTTTGATCTTACAAGAAGATCTCACATGTCACCCACCAAGAGCTTGTTTGATGTTGGCTATAGAAGGATTTCCATCTTCATCGTGAATATTTTCATATCACTCGGATGTTCTGGCAATACCACAAGGATAATGCGTAGGACTCTTAATATGTACTTACTTTCCACATTGTGTGAAAAAGCAAGTCTTCAAGAATTTAGTGTCCTAACGAGATATTGTGGATGATCTCTTGGCTCTAGACTCAATAGTGCACATTTGGTTCCCGTGTTTGAGACTAGGAGAGGGTCTCCTACTTCAATATCAACCATCTCTAAGAGAAAGTCGATAGATTATGTCGGTTCCCGTGAGAATGAAACAAGCCCTTTTAAGAGGAACTTGATGGCTTGGGAAGTTTAGTGCAAAGTGCATCACGGGTCCATGATGTCTTGTCTTCAATACCAAATGTTACCTTAGTAAACACTAGTAGATATGTATTGAACCCTACATCGCCCCTAAGGTTGAATTATTGGAGGGCTATTTCTTTTCACCTTTTCACATTCCAATTCTTTTTCATTCTTCAACCCCTTCAAGGTGCTTACCGAGACTTCATAACTAGAACCTTGTTGGGTTTATTCCAGCCTAGCTCAATCTCACCGGCACTCTTCCCATTTTCTCATTTTTCTCCTTTTCAATATACCTAAGGACTCTACACTATCTAGTGGATTGTCCTGGTAGATCCCTCCGTTCTCATGGATCGTGGGAACGAATACCTAACCTAACCATCCTTATAACTCCATGCATAAAGTAAATTGGCCGCCTTTTGGTATTGTTCTTTCTTTCTTGAAACCAATTGAAAAATCATTTGGAAAAACAATCAAGGTATTGTGATACGAGATCAAAACATTTTGTACCCTAATAGTTTTGATCATTTAGAAAACCTCCCTCAACATGTGCGATGATTTAGAAATTGTTCAAGACAATGAGACAAGAGGACTTTGAAATATTTTCTTTGATCACAATTTTCATACGAAAAGCCATTTGATTTTCATGGTAAAATTCTCCCCTCAATATGTGCATAGGATTGAAATCATTTTTATCACATAGAGGCAAGAGTTCTTTGAAGCACATCCACGATTACAAAACCATTAAGAAAACCATTTGATAACTCAATCAAGGTACTTTATAAGTCTCTTTAAAAACTTTTGTACTGATAGTTATGCTCCTCAATATGTGCTTCGAGATTCAAAGCGCTTAGCACATATGAGAGAGCAAACTGCACAACCGAATCAAACGATCAACTTTATCAAATTTCATAATTAAATCACAAATTCTCCCGATCAAAATATCAAACCCTTTGAGATTTTGGATCCCAAGTGATTCAATTAGGTTTAGAAAACATGGGAGAAAATGTGGCCTTGTTTAAACACTCATCCGGTTTTGGATAAATCCTCCTCCTCAACATGTGCATTGTATATTTGAAATCGTTTGGCACATGGAGGCAGGAGTGCCTATAAAGGACTAAAACCGATTCCATTAAAACAGATTTGAGATTTAAATCACGATCTCTCCCTTGATCAAAAATTTCAAACCAATTAGGGTTTTGGATCCCGATTGATTAAAATCATTTAGAAAGTTTTAGGGAAAGACGTGGCAAGATTTAATTTTGAAAAATGATAGATAAGGACCAGATTTAGACATTAAAGATTGTTAGTGTCAGGTATGAAAGTTTTTAAGAGATATTTAAGTAAAATAAAACAATTTCACAATCAAACAAGAACAGAAAAAATTTCATTTTGACAGATCTTTGAGTTTTAAAGAAAATCATACCATGACATAACATTAAATCTTTAGATCACCACTTATTTTGTACAAACGGACTTTTTGTGAAGAAATATCATTTGAAAATATTTTATATAAAATCACTCTCCCTCAATCCATGATGTGTCAATAATTGAGTGACTTAGGTTTTGATAACAAGAAGTCCGTGATTTTTAAAAACTTAGTCCAATATATTTTCAAAACAATATTTTCCATTTTCAAAACAATTTAATCAAATTATTCAAAATTGTTTAAAAATGATATCCTCGCATAAAGAAACGTTAGTGGTTGAGAAGCTTTTGTTGTTGTTGCCGAGGGTTTGGAAGAAAACCGCTCACGATGCAGATGAGACTTCTTCACGTTGCATTTTGAATGCCAACCGAGGTCAAATTAAGCTTTGTTTCTTCAATCACTTAAGAAAACCATCTCACGATGCAAGGAGACCTCTTACGTTGCATTTATGCCAACTCCATAGAAGTCCAATTAAGCTCCGCTTCTTCATTTGTCAACCCAAGATATAGTTACCCTTTCCTTTCGCATCAAATCATCATCATTAGTGGATCCGGATCGGGAACATTCTTATATCCATGATATATGCATACGTTAGTGAACACACATACGTATATATGGTGGTCGACATCACCTATAACAAAGAATCGACTAATTAAAGTCAATTCAACATAACAATCGATCATATATAGCATGGGAATAATGTGTTCATCAAACTTTAATCATCTAAACCTAACAATCATATCCTAGAAACCTAGTCCTTCAACATAGGCAATTATATTTTTCGAGATAAACACGAGGATAATTAAGAAAGTCCGTTAGATGATATAAATTTGAAAATATTCTTCCCTCAATCAATGACTCTTTTCTTGAAAAGTATTAAAAGTGTCAAGTCATCGATTGAGTTTTTATGATTAATACGAAAACTCGATCCCGATTGATTTTTCAAGCAACTCATTTTACCACCATTTTGAAATACAACAAATATTTTTCTCAAGAATTATAGACGAAAAACATTTGTGTAGGAACAAGATCCTTCGACATACTTTCCTCAAATAGTTTTAGGAAAAGTGCACGAAATATTTGAAAAATTGTTTAGCGCAACACTTTCCTTCCTTTAAAGAACGGGTTGCTATCGTAAATAATAGCAAGCCATAGTTTAAGCGCGGTTACATGCAAATAATCGTAAGCCATAGTTTAAGACATGTTTTGAAAAGAATATTTACACCTCCTGCTCGAACTTCATCTAAAGTCCCGTGCCATTATTGAATGACATTTCTAAGACCGTAGATGTTATCGATACCGAAGACATGTCTGAGAAAACATATTTTTGGTATTTTTGAAATTTTCTGATTTTTATGGGTTTTGAAGGTTTTATATTTTCTATTTTCTTTTGTTGGTTTTATAATTTTGTATTTTGTTTTTTTGGTTTTATATTTTTGTATTTGGTTTTTAATAAATATATACAAAGATAGAATAGATGATATAGTTAAAGAGGATGATGATACGAGTACCGAGATAAGGATATCGAAAAGACGTCGTAGAAGATAGAATTCGTCATCTCTTAAACATCCACCACCAAAGCTTCCAAGGGCTCTTGAATTGAAAGAAATAGAACCATCTCGAAAGTGAGACTTTGCGCTTCCCCAAACCAAAATCCTTTAATGAAAGCATACAAAGCTTTTTTTAAGCTTCTCTTAGCTGTGCACAAAGAAGCACACCATTATCATCGAACTTGTCCGCTCCTTTTAAGAATAATCACCGTGATTCTTCGCTCGAGGTTATATCATCCAATAGAACACCAAAGAACGCTTCATCCCACACTTAAATAATCTTCTCAAATTTCTTTTCCACCGAGGTATGAAGCAATCCATTCCAAAAGGTGTCAAGAGAACAATTCCCCAAGTAGTTGAATTGATGCAACAAACTTCTTTGTATAATGCTCAAGAACTCTCCGAATACACATCATGAGGGGAATGAAGAACACCTTCCCATGTTCACATTTTTCTTCCCCGATGAACGTATGAAGCTCAAGAACCAAGTACACCAATATCCAAGAACTCTCCTCGAATACACATCAAGAGGGTAATGTAGAACACCTCCCCTATGTTCACATCTTTCATCCCGATGAATGTGTATGAAGCTCAAGTATCCAAGTATACCAATACACAAGGAATGAATAATCGATAACATTGAAGAAGCAGCCAAGTCATCGATTATCTCTCGGGTGACAATCTGCGGATGTCAACACCGGAATAAGTGATTATATCTCTCAATCATCGATTAAGCACTCAAGTGAAACAATTGAGCATCCCAATGTACACATTCTCTCCCCGATCATTGCGATACCATCGAAATCACCATACTAGTGTACCTCTTTATCTTCGTAAACTTTTCTAATATCACTTCCCCACGAGATGAAATACTAACACTAAACGCCTGATGAGTAAAACCTTGAGTTTCTCTCGGTCATGACATTTGTTTTCCTAATATCTTCAATCACTTAGAAGAGTTAAGTTCATCAAGTTTACTCGCCATGAGTCAAACCTTGAGTTTCTCTGCAGTAATAACATTTGTCTTCCCGGATATCTTCAATCACTTAGAAGTATTAAGCTCATCAAGATTACTCGCTTAGATGCGTGTCTCCTTTCCCCTTGCTGGTTTTGATGCTTCGTAATCAAAGAACTCATTGAAAGCCCGTGATACTAGAAATTTGTTGAGAAGAACACTTGAATTCTTGTGAGAATCAACTTGTCAAGACTCTCTCCTGACAATTTTTATCAACCCTTATGTAGACAATTTGAAGTGACCATGAAGAAGAAAACGCGCTATACCATACTTGAAACTCAAGTCAACTTCCCACATTTGTATCTTAAGCTTGCACCTAATGATGGAAGAACGGTGTCGAGAATTTATGCTTCAAGCAAATCTCTAAGTACTCACTACCCAAACAAAGTATGAGACATTAACACCTCTTGAGATTATCCACATCATCATATGCGTGACACCGAGTAAAACAAAGTAACTCCTAATAGTGATAGTTAACCGTGTCTTCAACCATCCACCTCGATCACGGTAACTAGATAAGCCAAGTCTTCAACTCAAATTCTTAAGCCCGAGCAAGTTATCAAATAAGAACACGCCTTTGTGAAAGTCAACTTCAATCTCAAATAAGTGATAAATGATTAACTCAAGTAATCACCTTGTGTCAAATGTCCAACAATAGTCAATATCAACATCTCGAGAAGTCATCGCTAAAAAATATGAGCAAGTCTAATTGGGAATTGAATCGACTTATAACTTTCTCCCAATTAGTGCTCTCCCTAAACCGACAACTGTTAGATAGAAGCCAGATTAAGAAGAAGTCTTTAGATCGTTAAATGCAACTCGCCTTTGGTCTTCTAACATGTAGCGTAAAATGTAGAACAGATCAGACTCGACCTTCTTCAAGATTGTGCGCTGGGGAATAGATAGTTAAAATCTTCAACTCACACCAAAAGCATCCCACCAAAAAGCATCCCAATTAACTTACATCTTGCAAACTCTTTAACTAAAATCCTCCCAATCAAACAAGAACGTAAAGATGTTCATCAAGGAAATCAAGAATCGTGCCATAACGAACACACAAGATGGTAACACCAAACTACCAATCACATCAAACAAGAACAGAGATCGCTCGAATCATCATGTTGATGTATACGTGAAGCATTAACCGAAGCACTTTGTCAAAAAACTCATCAATCCGAGTGAAGATGTCAACCAACGGCTCTTCAAGAAACACCATGTAAAGATGATCCGATCAAGAGAAGCTCGGTTCTTACATGAGTTTGGAGCCGTTGACCATTTATATTCTCAAATATCAATCAACAATGCAAAAATTCACACTTTTCTCCCCTCAAGAATTGCATACGGAGATGCCATTCTTGATTAAACAAGTGAACATTATCCAAATGTAGTCTATTCACACTTCTCCCCACAAAATTAGCACAGATGTCGCCATCGTCATTATAGTCGAATAAACTCATGGCTCGATCAATCTCACGGATGTGGTACTCATGTCATTTGAACATTCTTCACTTTCAGTGACTAGACCAACCGTTAGACATAGATACGGGTTAGGCTAAGGTTTAAAGTGTAAAATCTTTTGTATTTTACGGTGAAGCAAGAATGAAAAGGATAGCTCGAGAGGGTTTAACTAGGGGTATCTAGTGCTAAAATGAGCACTACAAATGGGTCCATGTGGGTGGTTAACTAACCAATGTGGCTAGCTAATATATCATTAGATGTAAAATGGAAGGCCATTGGGTTAAATCTAAGGTGCACGATACGCTTCTGCCAGTAGCGTTGAATTGAAGGAACTTCCTTTTAAATCGAGCAAGTTTTCAACACCTGGGTAGTGAACCTAATCGTTGTAGTGTAGTATTAGGGTAAGCGCGGGTATTGATATCGTTCTCTGGGGAATAGGAATGCTAGTGAGAAGTTACTCGCTAAGGTTAAGGTTGAGGAAGATTATTTTTATATTTTTATGTTTTTAGGAAATTGAAAATCGAATCTCGGGTATTGGATTTGGGGGTTGGTATTTCTACCGATTACTCTATCTAATTATCTAAACTAAGGTGGTGGTAGTCTATGTCTAATTAATGTGTGCTCGTATGATAGTTTAAAGATGTGTTTACTTAGGTTTTACTACTCCTTAATTATCTCTATTGATGGTTGAGTTGTCACGTCCTTATTCTTAGTTGCGTTGTGTGTCTAAGGTTGTAGGGTGTCACGTTTCTAACTCTTTGAACTTACCAAAGGGTCTCGTCTAAAACCCGCTAGGGATAATAGACTCTTACTACAAGCACTCTTTGGATGGTTTAGCTTACAACTACTCGGTAATTATATTCTAAGGTTCACAAGATGAATCAAGCATTAAGTACACTGCGAATGACCTATCGCATTACTAGATCATTAATCAACTAAGATAAGAAACAACCAATCAATATTTAATAATTAAGTTTCATATTCCTAAGCAAACACACAAATAAATTAGCTGGGACATGGAGAACATGCAAGCATACACAAATAATCAAAGACATAATTGAATTGATGAAGTAAATACTTATCTTGATGTAAGATAGGGTTTGGAACCCTAAAATACGGTACAGAAGACCCTTGGTTCGGTTTTAGGTTTTACTCCAAAAGACTCTCAAAGCGAAAAATTGGATTCTATATATAATATTACATATCGCGACGATACCTTATGTTTTGTGGCCTTGATCGTGTCGCCGTCATTAGGGTTTCGTCTTGGCGCGTTAACCTTGCTGACGGCGTCACGCATATGCATGTGTGAGTCCTCTTTAACCACGGCGTCGTCGGGTCACATCTAGGCCATCCGAGTAGACGGCTACTAAAGCAAGCGTCGTCACTTGAAAATAGAGTTTTGGCCGTATCGTCACAAAAATCTCATAACATGATCATGATTATTTTGACGGATTCGTTCGGCTTTGGTTGATATTGTCATTTGACATTTGCCTTCAAGAGACCTAAAAGTGAAAAGGAGCGATATTAAGCAATAACGGATACAAAGTGATCAAATAAGGACTTAAGCGACCCCGAAATGGTACATTTAAAACCTTATCAAATATCCTACAACATTGTTGCTTGTCTTCAAAAATGTGCTTTTGATTAATTTATAAGTTAGGGGTCATGAAGCATTGATTTAAAGCGGTCCACAACACATATAAGCCCACATGAAAGTCATAACAAACGGAGTACATACTAGCACCTCGCATGGGGTGTTTGGATACTCGCATCTCTCTCGTGTGTATATGAAATATAACAAATAGGAAATGGAAGATAAACACTCATTAACCGGTCCTAGTACATAGATTACCATAGGCGAGAATAGATCAAACCTCCATCGCTTTGGCGTGGCACTAGGAAAGACTATCAAGAGGTCTTTTAAAGGGTTGTAATGTTAGGCTACGGTGGGAAACAAGGGTTTGGTGGGATAGGATATTTAGTGGTGGTAAGTCAAAAATCTCTATGTTAAATGCATCGAAGAATGGCGTTGCTAAGCCAAGACTCGACACTCTAAAACTCTAGGTAGCGAAATAAACAAACATAAATTTAAAGGATAGATGTAGGATGGTAGCAGTATATATATATATATATATATATATATATATATTTTCAACACTCTATTTTTCTTTTTCTTTTTCTTTTTCGATTTTTTCATACACTTTACTCTACCATCCTCTACGGTAACATCAAAATGATAGGGTTTATAGCATCCACTTGAGTTTTATTATTCTAACAATTTGACCGAATTGAAAAGATCAAAACACTTGGGGTACATTATTATGCAAACAAAGGAATTTGAATTTAATGTTCCGCCGTCATTTCATAAACTTTAACTTTTCCATGAATCCCAATCGTCCCAATACAAAGGATATGACTCACTTAGCAACTTATGCAAGCAACGGATAATTGAACTAAGGGTTTAGGGTGATAACAAACATTTGCACTAAAAGTGAGTGCATAAAGGGTAGGCTAAAGCGATTTGGGTGTATATTTGGGGTGAGTGTAAACAATGCTCTTCATTGATATTAGGAAAAACACATCACGAGAAGCAAAGGATAGGCTCACGAGGGGTTAACTAGGGTATCGTGTACTAAAGATGAGTACAATGAAAAGTGTGGGGAATTACTCAACCCGATGTGGAAGAAGTAATTATATTATGGGTCGAACAAGGGTTATCCTAATGCCTCTTATCATTTAGTTATTCCTAACTACACAAGTGTAGTCTTACTTGCGATATCGAGAATGCATCACAAAACAAGTTCTAGAATCTAATATACTCAGGTTCACCTCTAAGCATTGAAGATGAATGCTTTTAATTCCTACTAATCTAGAAGCGATCCTCGCATTTTGGGTGGAATTTGGGTGGTAAAGGGTTTGTGCTAGTCATATAACTTCCTATCGTGACAGCTTTTGTTAAGACTAATGGCCCACTCCTATATGTCATGAAAATTTTAAATTTGGTGCCAAAATTACCTAGCAGACATTTTCTAGTGGTTTATTACACAATCGCAATTGACAAAGCAAATAATCAAGGATAAGCATAGTTTCAAAGTTCCGTTTATTTTCCTCCACTACTTAGCGAACATTGTCCCCAATGTTCCCCGAAATATCAAAGTTATGATAAAGAAGGTAATTAAAAGCGAAAACTAATACTCCCACGATTAGCTCGGTGGGATCCGTGTGTGAAGTAGTGGTTAAATCCTTTCCAGAAGAATTTATGTGTGAAAATCTCCTCGATCTTATGTAACTTCTTCTTGATAAATTAAACTGCACGAAGAAAACAAATGAAACCGCATCAAATCGTGGTAATAATATATATAAGACTCGATTTAAACTAGGATATAATGCTTGTGGAATGGATGTTTACAATTTCTAAGAAAATTAAGACACAGAAAATTCCAAAATTTATAAGTAGCTCGAGCGACAAAAGTGATCGATGTTTTACTCCTTCGGCGAGTCAGTTGCAATCTGGCGCCGTCGGTTATCACGACAAAAGCGTGCGATTTTACGAAAAAAATTACGGAAAATTTACATCTTTAGAATGCGGAAAATTTCGCAAAACATCCATTATGACTCAATACAAGCATTTGACTCGAACAAACAAACATATAATTGTTATTTATTATTCGTTTCTTTTGGCGTGTGTAATCCTCACACTATCCCGTAAAATACCTTTATATGCAATTAAGGCGAGGTTAAAAACAAAATAAAGCATTTTACAAATTTAAACATGAGGATAAACAATTAATAAAAGATATATGACACTAACAAAGCAAACAATTAAGCATGGGTTGCCTCCCTTGGCGCTTTTCTTTATTTAAGAGTCTTATAGCTAGACTGTGAGTCGATACTCTCGTTGCCTCGTTTGCATCCTCGATGAGCATTGTTGTAAATATCGGTCTTAGCGGCGATATATCGATGATATATCGCTTATCGGTCCACCGTCGATATTTCATATCGGTCAAATTTATCGGTTGGTCAATATCGGTCAAATATCGGTCAATATCGGTTATATCGGTCAAATATCGGTTAAATATCGGTCAAATATCGGTCAAATATCGGTCCAAATATGAATATCGGTCAAATATCGGTTAAGAGTGGGAAATACATAACTAAATGCATATACAATGTAAAATTTGTAATATTTATATAAAATATATAATTAAAAATATTAAATATAACAATAAAACTAATAAATATTTATAAATATGTATATAAAATATATAAATACCTATAAAAAATTAATTTCTTTATAATTTAGGGTCTCAGTTATATCAACGATATATAGCAAAGGCAAATGTAAACGGCGGTGGTCATTCAATAGAAGACTGATGACGATATTTACAACACTTGTCAATGAGAATTCTATCATGTTGACAAAATTTTCATCGACTCTATACCTAGGCCCTAGGTTGACAATCCTTATAATAATGCCTCATTCTTTCCCACATGAATTTATAACCTTTTCAACATCTTCTTTTCTTGTCCTCAAAAGCTTTGATGTTGTCTTGATCATAAATGGACAAGTGGCCATACTCGTTTGTTTTCAAGGCATCCTAGGTGATCTCATCGGTTCCTTCCTTAAACCTAGCATTCCATCATGCTTGTTATGGCTCATTCTAGATGTTTCAACAAGCGGTTTCCTAGCACTACTTGGGATAAACTATAGTCAATGGCCGTCCTACATCTTCTAGGACCATAAAATCAACTAGGTAGGTGAAATTTCCTATAAAGACATGCCGTCCTTGACTCTTCCCACAAGTTGCAAACTCCTCACGGATACTTAGGGTCTCTCCAATATTAAGTCGCTCATTCATAATGTCATTGTGAGCAATGGATGACATTACATTAATGGGAGATTCCGTATCTATGTAGCGTGGTCGACACTCTCTATCCGATCATACAAAGGTTTTTAGGTTCGGGGTTTCCTCTCCAATCTTTGGGCATATCCTAATGATAGGTGACCGTGGATTATCGATTATGTATTGATGGTGCATGACCTCTTCTTTAGTGGGGTAAAGATTGAAGTAAGCACTATTTTCCACATCCGCGTTGTTGTTTATCATGCCATTGTCAGGATGCTAGCGTCATAGAGCGACTAAGTCTTGACTACTTTCAACGACTTCCTAATTGTACTATCGAATATTTTACGCAAATCCACGAAGGTCGGTGTTTACTCATGCGGCCGGTTGTGTTGGTTATTGGTTTGGGTTTTGAGTGACATTGACTTATTTGGTGTTGGGTTATCAAGTGGTGGTTTAGCTTCCATGATGAAAAGTGATGGGTGTCACAACAAAGGTCACGAAGAAGGATAGACTAAGAGGCTAAAAATGAGAAATTTACTTGATAGGAATCAAGCAAGAACCTAAATAGGTGGACTATTAACTAGCTATTCTATTCCCGTGGCGTAAAACTTGATCGCTTCTGCAGTGATTCGGGGTCAAAGGAACTTCCTTTTAAATCGAAACAGTTTTCAACACCACAGGCGATGAACCTAATCGTTGTAGTAGTTGTATTAGGGTTGGCCGGGTATTGATATCGTTCTCAGGGAATAGGAATTCTAGTGAGAAGTTACTACGCTAAGGTTAAGGTTGAGGAAGATTATTTTTATCTTTTGTATGTTTTTAGGAAATTGAAAAGTATGAATCTCGAATATTGGATTTGGGGGGTTGGTATTTCTACCGATTACTCTACTATTATCTAATTATCTAAACTAAGGTGGTGGTAGTCTATGTCTAATTAATGTGTGCTCGTATGATGGTTTAAAGATATGTTTACTTAGGTTTACTACTCCTTAATTATCTCCTATTGATGGTTGAGTTGTCACGTCCTTATTCTTAGTTGCGTTGTGTGTCTAAGGTTGTAGGGTATCGTTTCTCACAACTTTTGAACTTACCAAAGGGTCGTCTACAAAACCGCTATGGATAATAAACTCTTACTCTAAGGCACTCTTTGGATGGTTTAGCTTACAACTACTCGGTAATTATATTCAAGGTTCACAAGATGAATCAAGCATTAAGTACTGTGACGAATGACCTATCGCATTACTAGATCATTAATCAACTAAGATAAGAAACAACCAATCAATATTTAATAATTAAGTTTCATATTCCTAGCAAACACACAAATAAATTAGCGGACATGGAGATGTAAGATATAACTTTTCATGCACATGAACCATAACACAGTAGCATATAGATGGAATTCAGAGAAAGTTAGAGGTTTAGGGAACTTAGTGAGAGAAAGTGAAAGATATTATGAGCTCCAACTCTACACTTGGAAGGTAGAGTATTTATCTTACATAACTACGCCACACTTTGGGGCATGGATCGGCATCTGATGGGTAAAGACCCGTCCAGTCCTCCACGGTGTTATTAACTAATTACTACTTAATGAAAAGAACTACGACTACGAGCTTTCGCGATTACATATACTTGAGGTGACCGACTCTTTAATACGGAATTTCTAATTCAACAATCTCCTAAGGAGGTCACTCAATCATGTACCAAAATTACATAGAATACAACTAGATAACACATTAACACTTGATCTTGCATTCTTGGCGTAGTCCTTTGCTCTAGCTCGTGTCATTGATTCTTCACAATGCATGTTTGGTTACTCCAAGTGGAGGTCTTTCTTGATCCATGCGATAATAATTTTGAGCCTTCTTTTGAGATCATCGATATCAATCTCTAAGACATCCATTGTGGGTTGTGACTTGGGACCGACATGCTCACATTACGGATCATGATATCTTCTCATCGGAGTAAGCAAGCATTGTTGAATCATGATATTGGCGGCGTAGCGAAGCATGGAGTGAAAATATCGAGTCATTGATGCACTAATCATGATTTCTTTTGAGATGAATGTGTTAAGTGAGCATGCGGCTATGGATTGGCCGCTTCATTACGATCATTTTGCAAGCGTCGGGTGTACACCATACCTGATTAGCAATAAATGTATGAAAGTGTCTTTGATTTTCGTTGAATTGAAGTCTGCGGCCCGCGGTTCCCAGATTGATCGATTACAAATGCACTGTGATCGGTGGGATTCCTAAGAATCTCCGGGGTTTAATTTGTTCTATTTGTTCTCAGCGGAACATCTCAAAGAAGACAACACGAATTGGTGAACAATGGTTAATCCCCATTTGATTGATGAAAAGAGATTTGAAAAACAATCGTGTGTTGCTCGATAGAAATTGTTTTTGCAATACAGAAGGTTTTATTGAAAATCAATTATCAATCATAAAAACACCTTTGGTTTGAGAAATTAGTACGGTCGATGTGCTAAAGAAAAGAGTTTTAAGCACAATGACCCGGTTTTTCAAAGGTATCCGTCAATCCATAACTGAACGGGATTGATTCAAGATTGAATCGCCCCATTGTTTCTGTTCGGTTGTCACATGGTTAATCTATAAAATAGATCTCACATGCCACCTACCGGGAGCTTGTTTGGTTTGGCTCGAGAAGGCTTTCCATCTTCATTGTGAATATGTAAACACATCACTCGGATGTTACAGATACCACAAGGATAATCGTGGGACTCGAGATAATCTCTCTCCACATTGTGCGAGTCTTCATTGAAAGTGTCTAATGAGATTTATTGATGATCTCGTGGCTCTGAGATCAATTTGTGCATATTTGGATCACGTATGGAGACTAGGGAGAGGTCTCCTTCTTGATATCAACCATCTCTAAGAGAAAGTCGATAGATAATCTGGGTTCCCGTGAGAATGAAACAAGCCCTTTTAGAGGAACTTGAGTGGTTTGGAAAGTTGAAGTGGGTCGTCGGGTCCATGACGTCTTGTCTTCATCTGATGTTGCCATCGGTAGCATATGAGTGAACCGGTTTACGCTAAGGTTGAATAAATGGAGGGCTATTTGTTTTCACCCTTTTCTCATTCAATTCTTTTTAATTCTTGACCCTTGATGCTTACGAGACTTCATAGCTAGAACCTTGTTGGGTTTATTCGATTACTAGCTCGGTCTTAGTCGCTTTTCTTCCCATATCTCATTTTCTCCTTTTATCATCATACCTAAGGACTTACACTAACTAGTGGATTGTCTGGGTAGATCCCTCGATTACAGGCGGATCATGGAGCAACGTACCTAACCTTATCATCCTTATATCACCGTACATAAAGTAAAGTTGGTCGGTCTATTTGGTATTGTTAAATACGCCATTGGATCAATTGAAAACCATTTGAAAATCAATTCGGATACTTGTGATATATTATCAAAGCATTTTGTACTGAATTGTTTTTGATATTTTAGAGCGAGAACTCCCCAGACATGTGCATCAAGTATTTGAAAATGTTTAGCACACGGAGGCAAGAGAAAAATTAACTTCTTTGATTACCATTTTCTAAAGATATCAACATCACTTCCCATATCAAATCAAGTAGATATAGCATTTGGGAAGGATGAGGTTTCCATAAATTCGCTCCCCACCGATATGTGCCTCGAGGTTTGAAAGAGTTTTGCACATACTAGGAACACACATTATGGATGAATGATCACGTTTCAAATCAAAGTTTTAAGATAGATGCTCCCCTCAACATGTGCATTGAAAATTTGAAATCGTTTGTCACATGTGGGAAGGACATCATGTACATTCTTATGAAACCATTTACTCTTTCTCTGAAAAAATTTTTTTTTTTTTTTTTTTTTAAAATTGAACAACATCTAAGTCCGTGTCATTCTTTGAATGACGGCAAAGCAAGTAGATATTATCGAACCGGAAGAATATGACAAAAATAACAATATTTTTTTTTTTTTGAAGATTTTTTTTATGGATTTTGAAAGTTTTATATTTTCTATTTGATTTTGAAGGTTTTATAATTTTGTATTTTGTTTTCAAATATATATGTACAAGAGATAGATGAAGAAAGACCTTTACTCTCGTCTTCCTCACGAAGGCGTTTGAGAGTTACGGTTGAAGGCTTTTCAAACCAGTGGGTGGAAGAATAAACTCAGCGTTCTCTTGGAAGAGCTTTGGTGAATGTGCTAGCGATATTCGGACCTCACAAAATATAGTTCCACCACACTTTTTCCACTTTCCGGGTGAAATGATGTCGAATGTCGATATGCTTTGCTCTTGAGTGTTGAGCGTTGTTGCATGAGAGAGCAATAGCTTTATTATCCGCGATGCGAGAGGGATTTTGTTGAATTCAAAGCCATAGTCGAGATAATTGAGATCATCCATAAGATTTGAGCACAACAAGATGACATGGCTATGTATTCAACCTCGTAGAAAATAAAGTACTCATTTGCTTCTTTGAAGACATTCATAAGCTTATCAAAGCGAGCACCTCTGGCGTGCCGTGTATCTTGACAACTGCATGATCGGCATACTGTGGTAGTTAGTGACATCTAGGTGTCCTTGGTACCATAGTCCCATATTGATGGTTCCTTGGAATCTTAGAAGACCGTTTAAGCTTGAGGTGCTTTTAGTAGCAGCACGGTATCTAGCACACATGCACGGAGAACAAGATGTCAGTCTTAGCGATGAGATACATCGGGGATCGATCATACTCCGATATTTCGTTTGGTCGATCATGATCCACAGAGGTCCTCATCTAGTTTGGTTCGGTCGATCATGGGGTGTCAACGGCATAGATCAAATCAAATTTCTTTAAAATCTCTGTTGCATATTTAGATTGATTTATGAAAAAGCCTCAGGGACTTTGTGAAATTTGTAATCCCAAGAAAAATGACATTTGTCCATCATTGACATTTGAAACTTTGAACTCATTTCATTAGAAACGATCACATTCCATTGGGTGGGTCGAGGCAAAAATAATATCGTCAACATAAATTTGAACATGAGTTAAATGTTTGCACGACTACGGTGAACAATGTAGGATCAAGCGCTCCTTTCTTTGAATCCGGTTGATAGAAGAAACTTTGACGATGTATCATACCATGCCTTGGAGCTTGCTTTAAACCGTAAAGGCCTTGACGATAAGCGTGAGTAGGATGCTCTTGGTTCACAAATCCTTCCGGGTTGGTGGCGTGAACAACTTCCTAAGATCTCCGTTCGAAATGCCGTCTTTACATCCATCGATATACCACCATGCTTACTAGCGACGTGCGAGAAAGATTCGATTGCCTCGATTAGAACAGCTGGACAAACGATTCTTCAAAGTCATACCTCTCTTGGCGATATCCTTTAGCAACTCGGGCCTTGTTCTTCAACATCACCATGCTCATCAAGTTTTACTTTGAAGATCCATTTTAGAGCTATAATCATAGCCGCGATCACGGGCAGTACTAACTCCCATACATCGAGGCAGTCAAACTCATGAATTTCATCTTGCGTAGCATTGAACCATTACACCTTCATGCATGGGTTTTAACATCTTTTGGTTCGATCTTAGATAGTACGGAGTTGAAGAAGCACCATAAGGCATCGGTTGCGAGTTGCTTAGGGTTGGGGCGAGAGGATTTCCAATGATGTTGTCTAATGGATGATCGTGAGTCCATTTTACGAGGTGTTCATGTGGCATTTGTTGAGGCGAGGGTGGCGAGTTGATGCCTCACGAAGAAGATGGTTCGATGATGATTCGGGAGTAGCAAATATGTTTTCAAATGGAGCATCTTGAGAATCATGAAAGGATTAACTTCATCATTGATGCGAAACATTTCCATGATGTACATTTGAAGAATGATGATTTGTTGATGAGGCGAGGATCGGCGACGGTGCTTCTTGACTACTGATATTGAGGCGATGGATTGACTTCATTCACACGGAATCTGAGCATCCTCTGTTGTAGGGATCGGCACCTCATTGTAGTAGACTACGGTTCATCAAACATTGGATCAAATAATTTCTTTACATCATCTTGGATGAGTACATATGGAGTTTTTGAGAGGAGTTTGGAACAAGGGATGAACCAATGGGAATTTGTTTTGAGGTGCGGGTCTGGTGGAGTGTCCGGGGAGCCATAGGACCAGGATAGAAACTCTCTCGACTATCTTTATCAATATGTAGACAATTTGAAGTGACCAGCGATAAAGAAAACTGATATACAAACTTGGCGAAGAAGAATTCCATGCATTTGCATCTTAAGCTCACCTTTGTGAATTTTAACTTCAATCTCAAATAAGTGATAATTGATTAACTCAAAATAATCGGCTTGTGTCAAATGCCCAACACGTGAATAAACATACAATCGGATGTCGTCGATCCATTGAATGAGCCGGAACAAATGATTTCGACATTAATGCATTCTTCTAAAGGTATACATAGAGGCGATGGAAGATTCACCACAAATGTCTTGACGAATGAGGTAGTCATTTTCCTTAATGTTCATGTGGTTGATTTATAGCGTGCTGATGAGGAGGAACAATAATCCGTAAAGATTTGGCAGGAATACCAAAGAGCGGATCATTATCCATGAACAACAATCGTGAAGATTTGGCAGGGAATACAAAGAGCGGATCATTATTCAATAGTGCAACTTACAATATCATGATAGTCATTATAAGCGCCTTGTGAAATAGCGGAGATAAGGTTTCTTGAGAATTCCAAAGTACTTCTTAGATGGTGAACAGTTGAGTCAATAGAAGCCGACATGAGCTTGAGTGGATGATCAACATTCGTGGGAGGTTGAAAGTACTCATCAAACATATCTTTGAATCACAATGAATCCCAAACATTGATTCCCATTTATCCTTAGTAAGTGAAGAATTAGGCGTTGGAGGAGGTCATCAAAAATAAAAACAATGAATCCAGGTTATCCTTAGTATATTCACTCTTCATCAAAAGAATATACATCATCATCAAAAATTAAGTTATAACCATTATTCAAACATCCATCATCATGTAGTATATTCATTCTTCTCCCAAAAATTGCATCAAGTTGCCATTTTGATTTAACAAGTGAATAAGAGTAGACACCAATAAACATAGATCCACGATGATTGAATGAGCGTGGAAAGACATGAAGCTTGTTGATGAAGAATGTAGATGAGTATGGCCATTCATGAGAGAATTTCTCTTAAGTTGAAGATAAAGCGCCTGGGCGTACACTTTTCTTTTCTTTGAAGAGCAGGCACGAGGTGTTGTCTGCGGACACCATTATGATAATCACAGTCTGACTGAAGTGAGCAGACGTCATTGTTAAAACCATGTCATATGTTTAAAGGCGAATCCAAATACCAAGGGCGATTTATACGACTGCTTTGGACAACAGACGAAGGCAAGTGGAAACATTGGATCCCAGCGTCTTTGATGGGTTCCTTTTGGTTAGCTAGCAGGATCTTTGAATCGTGAAAACCTAGATCACGATGGCATTATCCTAGGAGGCACTAGTAGAAGCATCGAGACTTAGTCAAATGACATTTTGTGCTAATGGGATTATTCTGCGGTTGGCTTCCACTTAGCAGTACTATTCTAGGCATAGTGGATCTAGCTAAGGGTGGGTTTGCCATTCGTTAATATTCGACACATGGGCTTCCATGAAATCCTATATTTGTAAACACATTCCACTGTAGGTTTCCAGATTGCTTATCTGTTTAGCTCTCCAACTTTCTTAATGGGTTATGAGTCTTAGACCTCGAAATAACACATCACATTTATCATGATTACGGAAAATAAACATTTTTACATGTTTTGCTTGACTGACATGAGGCCTCGAATTAATTTGATAAGCTTAGAGCTAATACTAGAACTAACACGATTCTTTTTGTTCAAATCAAACTTCTTGTCCCTATGGTGTTCTTCCTTCCTTATCATGAACACTTTTAGTTGCGTAATCCTATCCTTCTTTGCATTGCTTCAGGTTTTGACCCGCTAACTTTAGTGTCAATCTTAACATCTGTAGAAATGTGATGGGAACATTACATGGCTTCACTACTACGCATTTACGGTCAGAAGTTTGGGATCTGAAGTTCTAAGGCGCATCAAGGTTGCTTCTTGAATTTTGACATGGAACAAGGCATATCAAGGGTCACATGCTTGGTTTTAGGCATAGAACAAGGCACACTATTCTATCTACTTATTGCTAGATTTGGACTTGTGACAATTATACTCTAGAGTTCCACGAGATCGTTTGGCATCCGTGCGAGCATAGGCTATAGTACTATCAAAGGTTTTCTAATCTTTCATCTTCAACAATCTGGAGACCAAACTTTCCTTAAGGTATAGAGATATGCTTTATGTGCAAGTTCATTATTCCTAATGGGCGGGGAATATATAACATATCGATAGCATATTTATCCTGGCGAAACCTTAGGAGCAGTATTTGCAATTTGGGATTGGCTTTCCTTTCACTTCAGCTTGATTCTCAATATCGTTAAGTAAAGTTATCTTTTCAATTTGTTTATCATGATTAACTTTAAATGAATCACATAACTCTGTTTTGATCATTAACCTTTGAAATTTGACTTTAAAACAATCATTTTCCTTTTAAGTTATCAATTATGTTTGAAGTTGGAAATTACGAGAATCTAAAGGTGGAGGCATATAGAACGATCGCATCCTTCTTTTCACCTTCGGTTGTGAAATTTGGGCTTTCAATCTTTTGATCGTGTTATAATGAGCTCGAATTTGTTCATCACGTTTGCTAATTTCAAAAGCGCATCAAACTCGGGAGCATCGGAGGATGTCTTGATATTTGAGGTTTAACATTTTCTTTGAGATGTTGATGTTTTAATTGCAAAGCAAGATGTTCAACTTCTAATTTAGAATAATGTTTGACCAAGTTATCATGATCATCACGTTCTATTTTCTCATGCAATTTTGAATTTGTTGTTTCAAGCTCAATGACACGATCATGGGAGACTTTCGAAGCAACAGATAATTCATGAAATTGAGAAGCATTAATGGAACAATTTGTAGTGATGAAAACACATCTTGAGCAATACATTGAAATCGATTCTCATTCGGTGTATGCAAGTTCTTCCTTTCAATCTCACTATATTTTAATTCTCTCTCATAGTCACTAACTTCTCGACAATCATTGCATCAAATACCTTTTCCATTTCTTTAATATCGAATCGTCCCTTTTAAGACTCTCAAATTGATCTTTTTGTTTAAAGAAAGGCATGACCTCGGTTAAATAGCATTCTTTAGTTGCTCAAAACCCTTTCCCTTGATTATCTGTGGGTGTGATCCTTTTCTTACAAGTTTTCTCAAAATCAACAAATAGTTGAAAGATAACATATTATTGATTAAGGTCTTGCTTTTAGTGGCGAGATCTAGGAACTAAGTGCATTGGTGTATTAGGAGGATACAGTTGATTTAGGCGGTTTCACTGAGTTCTTTCAACAAGATTTTGACTTTTGCATTTCCATATCCTTTTTCGAACACTTGTTCGGGGTTAATAAGTCGAGGCTTAAACTTGTTCAAGGAGATCCAATTTTCTTTGGTAATTATGGGGTTTGATCGTTATGTTATTCTTTTCAAGGATCTTAACTTCTTATTCATTTTCTCCTAGTGACTTCATGATTTCTTATCTTCCCGGTCACTCAGCCTTGACTAGGTTTCGCCTATGCTTAAGTTTCATTACCATCATAGCACCTTATGAGCATTTCTATCCTTTTAATTACCTCTGGTTTGGTTCCTCAACAAGGGGAATGCTATCTTATCGCTTAAGACTCATGCTTAGTGATCATGTGAAGCGATCTGAATGGTATTCCTTATACGTACAACTTATTTTCAAGCTTGTTTTCAAAGTTTTTAGATTGGAAAATCATTCAAAAGTTTTGATTCCTTAGCCTTGAATTCTTGCTTAAGCATTTTAACATTTTCTTGAGAGTTGTTTTGTAGGGTTTAGAAAGCTTTTCTTGTAAGGAGTTTAACTCTTGTTTTAGTACTTCTTCTCTAAAATTACTTTTCTAATGATTATGCGTGTTGGACATCCATTTCACCGCTCATGAGTGTCGACTCAAACTTAACCTTTGTTCATAAATAGACTTGATCCTTATATATGTTAAGCTCGGTGAAACAAAACTCCACCGACGCCATGCGAGCACCAAGTAAAAATATCTAAAGAGGACTTTATTCGGGTTATAATGATATGGCTTAGGGCTAAGGGTATGGATAAGTCATGGAGATGTTTATGAAATTGGTGTTAAAATAAAAATGAAATCAAGTCTAATACCGTGTTGCTAGCTTCCAAACATTCCACGAACCAAATAAATGATTATAGCTTCAATTCTTCTTTTTCCGCTTCCACCTTTTTGCTTTGCCATGACAATTGTTCTTCGATCATAGCACATTGGCTATTATTTTCATACTTTCAACACACTTTTTCTCTTTTTTTTTTTTTTTTTTTTTTTTTTTAACATAAACTCATGGCTCAATCAATCTCACAGATGTGGTACTCATAATCATTTGAACATTCTTCACTTTCCAGCGACTAGCAACCAACCGCTTAGACATAGATACGGGTTAGGCTAAGGTTTAAAGTGTAAAATCTTTTGTATTTTCCGTGAAGCAAGAATGAAAAGGATGGCTCGTGAGGGTTTAACTAGGGGTATCTAGTGCTAAAATGAGCACTACAAATGGGTCCATGTGGTGGTTAACTAACCAATGTGGCTAGCTAATATATCATTAGATGTAAATGGAAGGCCATTCGGGTTAAATCCTAAGGTGCTCGACACGCTTACGCAGCTGCTCAGTGGTCAAAGGAACTTCCTTTCGTCGAAAGAAGTTTTTCAACACCCAGGTAGTGAACCTAATCGTTGTAGTGTAGTATTAGGGTAAGCCACGGGTATTGATATCGCTCTCTGGGGAATAGGAATGCTAGTGAGAAGTTACTACGCTAAGGTTAAGGTTGAGGAAGATTATTTTTATATTTTTATGTTTTTTAGGAAATTGAAAAGTACGAATCTCGGGTATTGATTTGGGGGTTGGTATTTCTACCGATTACTCTACTATTATCTAATTATCTAAACTAAGGTGGTGGTAGTCTATGTCTAATTAATGTGTGCTCGTATGATAGTTTAAAGATGTGTTTACTTAGGTTTTACTACTCCTTAATTATCTCCTATTGATGGTTGAGTTGTCACGCCCTTATTCTTAGTTGCGCTGTGTGTCTAAGGTTGTAGGCATCGCTTCTCCCTAACTCTTTGAACTTACCAAAGGGTCTCGCCTACAAAACCCACTAGGATAATAGACTCTTACCTAAGGCACTCTTTGGATGGTTTAGCTTACAACTACTGTAATTATATTCTAAGGTTCACAAAGATGAATCAAGCATTAAGTACACAACGAATGACCTATCGCATTACTAGATCATTAATCAACTAAGATAAGAAACAACCAATCAATATTTAATAATTAAGTTTCATATTCCTAAGCAAACACACAAATAAATTAGCTTGGACATGGAGAACATGCAAGCATACACACAAATAATCAAAGACATAATTGAATTGATGAAGTAAATACTTATCTTGATGTAAGATAGGGTTTGGAACCCTAAAATACGGTATAAGACACCCTTGGTTCGGTTTTAGGTTTTACTCCAAAAGACCTCCTAAAATGTAAAAAATTGGATTCTATATATATATTACATATGCGACGGCCACCTTATGTTTTGTGACGCCGTGTGTCGCCGTCATTAGGGTTTCGTCTTGGCCACGTTAACCTTGCGACGACGCCACCTTATGTCCGTGACGCCGTCTCTTTAGCTTCGACGTCGTCTGGTCACATCTAGGCCATCCGAGTAGCAACGGCCTACTCTTTAAAGCCCGACCGCCACTTGAAAATAGAGTTTTGGCTTCGTATCGTCACAAAATCCTCCGACGGCCGCACTAACACCACGCCGCCGCCTGCTTTCGCAGCAGCCAGAGTCTCGATTCGACTTTGGCCATTTTCTTCAGATATTCGCGCTTTTTCGTCCAAATAAGTGTCATTCCAAGATTTTGCCTTCAAGAGACCTAAAAGTGAAAAGGAACGATATTAAGCAATAACGGATACAAAAGTGATCAAATAAGGACTTAAACGACCCTCAAAATGGTACATTTTAAAACCTTATCAAATATCCCTACACTTGTTATTTGCTTGTCTTCAAGCAAATGTGCTTTTAGCCAATTAATTTATAAGTTGGGGGTCATGAAGCATTGATTTAAAACGGTCCACAACACATATAAGCCTCAAAAGTCATAACAAGCACGGAATTACATACTAGCACCTCACATGGGGTGTTTGGATACCACATCTCTCTCGTGTATATATGAAATATAACAAATAGGAAATGGAAGATAAACACTCATTAACCGGTCCTAGTACATAGATTACCATAGGCTTGAGAATAGATCAAACCTCCATCGCTTTGGCGAAGCACCTAGGAAAGACTATCAAAGAGGTCTTTAAAGGGTTGTAATGTTAGGCTTACTGTAGGGAACAAGGGTTTGGTGGGATAGGATATTTAGTGGTGGTAAGTCAAAAATCTCTATGTTAAATGCATATCAAGAATGCATTGCTAAGCCAAGACTCGACACTCTAAAACTCTAGGTAACGGAAATAAACAAACATAAATTTAAAGGATAGATGTAGGATGGTAGTTCAGTATATATATATATATATATATATATATATATATTTTCAACACTCTATTTTTTCTTTTTCTTTTTCTATTTTTTTTTCGATTTTTTTTCATACACTTTACTCTACCATCCTCTACGGTAACATCAAAATGATAGGGATTTATAGGCACATCCCTACACTTGAGTTTTTATTATTCTAACACTAATTTGACCCGAATTGAAAAGATCAAAACACTTGGGGTACATTATTATGCAAACAAAGGAATTTGAATTTAATGTTCCCTTCGCTCATTTCATAAACTTTAACTTTTCCCATGAATCCCAATCGTCCCAAAACTCAGATACAAAGGATATGACTCGACTTAGCAACTTATGCAAGCAACCGGATAATTGAACTAAGGGTTTAGGTGATAATAAACATTTGCACTAAAAGTGAGTGCATAAGGGGTAGGCTAAGGCGATTTGGGTGTATATTTGGGGTGAGGTGTAAATAATGCTCTTCATTGATATTCGGAAAAACAAACATCACGAGAACCGCGAAAAGGATAGGCTCGAGGGTTAACTAGGTATCGTGTACTAAAGATGAGTACAATGCAAAGAGTGTGGGGAATTACTCAACCGATGTGAAGAAGTAATTATATTATGGGTATCAAACAAGGGTTATCCTAATGCCTCTTATCATTTAGTTATTCCTAACTACACAAGTGTAGTCTTACTTATGCGATATCGAATGCATCACAAAACAAGTTCTAGAATCTAATATACTACCGGTTCACACTCTAAGCATTGAAGATGAATGCTTTAATTCCTACTAATCTAAGAGCGATCCTCACATTTTGGGTGGAATTTGGGTGGTAAAGGGTTTTGTGCTAGTCATATAACTTCCTATCCGTGAGACGCTTTTGTTAAGACTAATGGCCCACTCCTATATGTCATGAAAAATTTTAAATTTGGTGCCAAAATTACCCTAACCGACATTTTCTCGTGGTTTATTACACAATCACAATTGACAAAGCAAATAATCAAGGATAAGCATAGTTTCAAAGTTCCTGCTTTATTTTCCTCCCTTACACTTAAACCGAACATTGTCCCCAATGTTCCCGAAAGTATCAAAGTTATGATAAAAGAAGGTAATTAAAACGAAAGAAACTAATACTCCCCGATTAGCTCGGTAGGATCCGTGCAGTGAAGTAGTGGTTAAATCCTTTCCAAAGAATTTATGTGTGAAAATCTCCTCAATCTTATGTAACTTCTTCTTGATAAATTAAACCCCGCACACTTGAAGAAAACAAATGAAACCTTCGCATCAAATCATGTGTAATAATATATATAAGACTCGATTTAAACTAGGATATAATGCTTGTGGAATGGATGTTTACGTGCAATTTCTAAGAAAATTAAGACCGAAAATTCCAAAATTTATAAGTAGCTCGAAACGCACAAAAGTGATCCGATGTTTTACTCCTTCCCCGACGCTGTCAGTTGCAATCTGACGCCGTCAAAGTTATCCTCGACAAAACCTGCTCACGATTTTC
Organism: Chrysanthemum lavandulifolium; assembly: GCA_022545495.1. Lineage (NCBI taxonomy): Eukaryota > Viridiplantae > Streptophyta > Magnoliopsida > Asterales > Asteraceae > Chrysanthemum > Chrysanthemum lavandulifolium. The sequence continues at coordinate 74,558,878 of CM040241.1, read as the reverse complement.
AAAAAATTCGAAAATTTACATCTTTAGAATCGAAAATTTCGCAAAACATCCATTATGACTCAATACAAGCATTTGACTCAACAAACAAACATATATATCTTTTATTTAATTGTTATTCTCATGTTTACGCTTTCTTTTGAAAACGTGTAATCCTCCCTACACTTATCCCTTATGTAAAATACCTTTATATGCAATTAAGACGAGGTTAAAACAAAATAAAGCATTTTACAAATTTAAACATGAGGATAAACAATTAATAAAAGATATATGACACTAACAAGCAAACAATTAAGCATGGGTTGCCTCCCACGAAGCGCTTTTCTTTATTTAAGAGTCTTATAGCTAGACTCGTAGTCGTGCTCCTACGTTGCCTCGTTTTGCATCCTCAATGAGCATTGTTGTAAATATCGGTCTTGGCGGCCGATATATCAGTGATATATCGCTTATCGGCGGTCCACCGATACGATATTTCACTTATCGGTCAAATTTATCGGTTGGTCAATATCGGTCAAATATCGGTCAATATCGGTTATATCGGTCAAATATCGGTTAAATATCGGTCAAATATCGGTCAAATATCGGTCAAATATCGGAATATCGGTCAAATATCGGTTAAGAGTGGGAAATACATAACTAAATGCATATACAATGTAAAATTTGTAATATTTATATAAAATATATAATTAAAAATATTAAATATAACAATAAAACTAATAAATATTTATAAATATGTATATAAATATATAAATACCTATAAAAATTAATTTCTTTATAATTTAGGGTCTCCGTTATATCACCGATATATCGCTAAGACCGATATGGCGCTTGGCGGTGGTCATCACGAGGATGTACCAAGCGATATTTACAACACTCACAATGAGAATTCTATCATGTTGACAAAATTTTCATCGACTCTATACCTAGGCCCTAGGGTCAAGCAATCCTTATAATAATGCCTCATTCTTTCCCACATGAATTTATAACCTTTTCAACATCTTCCTGCTCTTGTCCTCAAAAGCTTTGATGTTGTCTTGATCATAAATGGACAAGTGGCCATACTCATTTGTTTTCCAAGGCATCCTATAGGTGATCTCATCGGTTCCTTCCTTAAACCTAACTGCTCCATCATGCTTGTTATGGCTCATTCTAGATGTTTCAACAAACGGTTTCCCTAGCACTACTTGGGATAAACTATAGTCAATGACGATCCTACATCTTCTAGGACCATAAAATCAACTAGGTAGGTGAAATTTCCTATAAAGACATGCACGCCCTGACTCTTCCCACAAAGTTGCAAACTCCTCCGGATACTTAGGGTCTCTCCTAATATTAAGTCGCTCATTCATAATGTCATTGTAGAGATGCAGATGACATTACATTAACGGGAGATTCCGATCTATGTAAGCGTGGTCGACACTCCTATATCCGATCATACAAGGGATTTTAGGTTCCGTGGGTTTCTCTCCTAATCTTTGGGCATATCCTAATGATAGGTGACCGTGGATTATCGATTATGTATTGATGGTACGCAACCTCTTCTTTAGTGGGGTAAAGATTGAAGTAAGCACTATTTTCCACATCCACGTTGTTGTTTATCATGCCATTGTCCGATTCATCACGATCATAGAGCCAACTATGAGGTGCCGACTACTTTCTCAACGACTTCCCTAATTGTACTATCGAATATTTTCCGCAAATCTCAAGGTCGGTGTTTCTACCACATAGCGGCTTCCGACGGTTGTGTTGGTTATTGGTTTGGGTTTTGATGACATTGACTTATTTGGTGTCATTATCGTGGTGGTTGGTTATCACCTTCCATGATGAAAAGTGATGGGTGTACGAACAAAGGTCACGAAGAAGGGGATAGACTAAGAGGAAGCTAAAATGAGAAAAATTTACTTGATAGGAATCAAGCAAAGAACCTAAATGAGGTGGACTATTAACTAGCTATTCTATTCACCGTGGCGCCAAAACTTGATACGCTTCACGCAGCGCTCGGGGTCAAAGGAACTTCCTTTCGTCGAAAGCAAGTTTTTCAACACCCAGCAAGCGTGAACCTAATCGTTGTAGTGTAGTATTAGGGTAAGCCACGGGTATTGATATCGCCTTCAGGGAATAGGAATTCTAGTGAGAAGTTACTACGCTAAGGTTAAGGTTGAGGAAGATTATTTTTATCTTTTGTATGTTTTTAGGAAATTGAAAAGTATGAATCTCGTATTGGATTTGGGGGGTTGGTATTTCACCGATTACTCTACTATTATCTAATTATCTAAACTAAGGTGGTGGTAGTCTATGTCTAATTAATGTGTGCTCGTATGATAGTTTAAAGATATGTTTACTTAGGTTTTACTACTCCTTAATTATCTCCTATTGATGGTTGAGTTGTCACGTCCTTATTCTTAGTTGCGTGTGTGTCTAAGGTTGTAGGGTATGCTTTCTCCCAACTTTTGAACTTACCAAAGGGTCTCGCCTACAAAACCCACTATGGATAATAAACTCTTACTCTAAGGCACTCTTTGGATGGTTTAGCTTACAACTACTCGTAATTATATTCTAAGGTTCACAAAGATGAATCAAGCATTATACACAACGAATGACCTATCGCATTACTAGATCATTAATCAACTAAGATAAGAAACAACCAATCAATATTTAATAATTAAGTTTCATATTCCTAGCAAACACACAAATAAATTAGCTGGACATGGAGAATGTAAGATATAACTTTTCACATGCACATCAAACCATAACACAAAGTAGCATATAGATGGAATTCTAGAGAGAAAGTTAGAGGTTTAGGGAACTTAGTGAGAGAAAGTGAAAGATATTATGAGCTCCAACTCTCACCTTGGAAGGTAGAGTATTTATAGTCTTACATAACTCGCCACACTTTGGGGTCATGGATCGTGCATACAGATGGTAAAGACCGTCTGTCCTCCACGGTGTTACTTAACTAATTACTACTTAATGAAAAGAACTACGACTACGAGCTTTCTAACGATTACATATACTGAGGTGACCGACTCTTTAATACCGGAATTTCTAATTCCTAACAATCTCCCTAAGGAGGTCACCTCAATCATGTACCAAAATTACATAGAATACAACTAGATAACACATTAACACTTGATCTTGCATTCTTGACGTAGTCCTTGCTCCTAAGCTCGTAGTCATTGATTCTTCACAATGCATGTTTGGTTACTCCAAGTGGAGGTCTTTATCGATCCATGCGATAATAATTTTGAGCCTTCTTTTGAGATCATCACTATCAAAATCTCTAAGACATCCATTGTGGAGTTGTGACTTTGGGACCGATATGCTCACATTCTCGGATCATGATATCTTCTCATCGAGTAATGGAAGCATTTGTTGAATCATGATATTGGCGTAGCAGAAAGCGTAAGCATGGAGTGAAAATATCGAGTCATTGATGCACTAATCATGATTTCTTTTGAGATGAATGTGTTAAGTGAGCATGCGGCTATGGATTGACCGCTTCATTCGATCACCGCAACGTCGGGTGTACCCGCATACAACAGCTTAGCAATAAATCGCGCGAAAGTGTCTTTGATCACTTCGTTGAATTGAGGTACACGCCCACTTGCCCCCGCTGATCAAGACAAATCCGCACAGTGATCGTAGGATTCCTAAGAATCTCCTTGACAGGTTTCGCAATGCTCTAGTCGTTCTCAAACCGAACATCTCAAAGAAGACAACACGGAGTTGAGTGAACCATAATTTTAAGTCCACCGATTGATGAAAAGAGATTTGAAAACAATCGTGTATTGCTCAATAGAAATTGTTTTTGCAATACAACGAAGGTTTTATTGAAAATCAATTATCAATCATAAAACACCTTTTGGTTTGAGAATTAGTACACGGTCGATGTGCTAAAGAAAAGAGTTTTTAAGCACAATGACCGGTTTTTCAAAGGTATCCGTCAATCCATAACTGAACTGTGATTGATTCAAGAGATTGAATCGCCCATTGTTTCTCGCTCGGTTGTCACATGGTTAATCTATAAAATAGATCTCACATGCCACCTACCGGGAGCTTGTTTGGTTTGGCTCCGTAAGGCTTTCCATCTTCATTGTGAATATGTAAACACATCACTCGGATGTTCGCAATACCACAAGGATAATGCGAGGACTCAAGATATAATCTCTTTCCACATTGTGTGAAACAGAGAGTCTTCATTGAAAGTGTCCTAATGAGATTTATTGATGATCTCGGCTCTAGACTCAATTTGTGCATATTTGGATCCCGTGCCGGAGACTAGGGAGAGGTCTCCTTCTTCAATATCAACCATCTCAAGAGAAAGTCGATAGATAATGCCGGTTCCCGTGAGAATGAAACAAGCCCTTTAAGAGGAACTTGAGTGGTTTGGAAAGTTGAAGTGCAAGGCCATCGGGTCCATGACGCCTTGTCTTCAATACCGATGTTGCCATCGAGTAGCATATGAAGTGAACCCGGTTTACTCTAAGGTTGAATAAATGGAGGGCTATTTGTTTCACCCTTTCTCATTCAATTCTTTTAATTCTTCACCCTTCGATGCTTACCGAGACTTCATAGCTAGAACCTTGTTGGGTTTATTCCAAGACTAGCTCGCCTTAGTCCGCACTCTTCCCATATCTCATTTTCTCCTTTTATCATCATACCTAAGGACTTCTACACTAACTAGTGGATTGTCCTGGGTAGATCCCTCCGCTCACAGGCGGATCATGGACACATACCTAACCTTATCATCCTTATATCACCGTACATAAAGTAAAGTTGGTCGGTCTATTTGGTATTGTTCGTTCGCCATTGGATCCAATTGAAAACCATTTGAAAATCAATTCGTATACTTGTGATATATTATCAAAGCATTTTGTACTGAATTGTTTTTGATATTTTAGAACGAGAACTCCCCAACATGTGCATCAAGTATTTGAAAATGTTTAGCACACGGAGGCAAGAGAAAGAATTAACTTTGATTACCATTTTCTAAAGATATCAACATCACTTCCCATATCAAATCAAGTAGATATAGCATTTCCGGAAGGATGAGGTTTCCATAATTCGCTCCCCTCAATATGTGCCTCGAGGTTTGAAAAGAGTTTTGCACATACTAGAGGAACCTGCACATGGGATGAATGATCACGTTTCAAATCAAAGTTTTAAGATAGATGCTCCCCTCAACATGTGCATTGAAAATTTGAAATCGTTTGTCACATGTGGGAAGGACATCATGTACATTCTTATGAAACCATTTACTCTTTCTCTCAAAAATAATTTTTTTTTTTTTTTTTTTTAAAGAATTGAACAACATCTAAGTCCCGTGTCATTCTTTGAATGACAAGACAAAGACCGAGATATTATCGAACCCAAGAAACATGACAAAATGACAATATTTTTTTTTTTGAAGATTTTTTTTTTTTTTTTTTTTTTTTTATGGATTTTGAAAGTTTTATATTTTCTATTTGATTTTGAAGGTTTTATAATTTTGTATTTTGTTTTCAAATATATATGTACAAGAGATAGATGAAGAAAGACCTTTACTCCTCGCCTTCCTCCACGAAGACGTTTGAGAGTTTCGTTGAAGGCTTTTCAAACCAAGTCGTGGAAGAATAAACTCAAAACGTTCTCTTGGAAGAGCTTTGGTGAAGATGTCTCGCTAACCGATATTCGCACCTCACAAAATATAGTTCCACCACACCTTTTTCCACCTGCTCCTCGATGAAATGATGTCGAATGTCGATATGCTTTGCTCTTGAGTGTTGAACGTTGTTGCATGAGAGAGCAATAGCGCTTTTATTATCACAATGCGAGAGGGATTTTGTTGAATTCAAAGCCATAGTCGATAATTGAGATCTCATCCATAAGATTTGAGCACAACAAGATGACATGGCTATGTATTCAACCTCTGTAGAGGAAATAGAAGTACTCATTTGCTTCTTTGAAGACCAGCTCACAAGCTTATCACCCAAAACGAGCACCTCCCGACGTGCGACGTGTATCTTGACAACTCGCATGATCAAGATCTCGATAGGTCGTTAGTGACATACCGTGTCCTTCTGTACCATAGTCCCATATTGATGGTTCCTTGAGATACCGAAAGACCGCTTAACTCGCTTCAAGGTGCTTTTTAGTAGGCTTAGCTCGGTATCTAGCACACATGCACACGGAGAACAAGATGTCCGTCTACTAGCGATGAGATACATCGGGATCCAATCATACTCCGATATTTCGTTTGGTCAATCATGATCCCCAGAGGTCCTCATCTAGTTTGGTTCGGCCAATCATGGGGTGTCAACAGGTCACATGAATCAAATCCAAATTTCTTTAAAATCTCTGTTGCATATTTAGATTGATTTATGAAAAAGCCTCCGGACTTTGTGAAATTTGTAATCCCAAGAAAAATGACATTTGTCCCATCATTGACATTTGAAACTTTGAACTCATTTCATTAGAAAACGATCACATTCCATTGGGTCGGTCCGAGGCAAAAATAATATCGTCAACATAAATTTGAACATGAGTTAAATGTTTGCCCGACTTCGGTGAACAATGTAGGATCAATCGCCTTTGTTTGAATCCGGTTGATAGAAGAAACTTTGACAAGGTATCATACCATGCCCTTGGAGCTTGCTTTAAACCGTAAAGAGCCTTCTTCAAGCGATAAACGTGAGTAGGATGCTCTTGGTTCACAAATCCTTCTGTGTTGGTGACGAGACAACTTCCTTAAGATCTCCGCTCGTAAATGCCGCCTTTACATCCATCCGATATACCACCATGTTCTTACTAGCAAGATTAGCCGAAAGATTCTCGATTGCCTCGATTCGAGCAATCTGAGCAAACGATTCTTCAAAGTCTATACCTCCTCTTGACGATATCCTTTAGCAACTAATCGAGCCTTGTTCTTCAACACATCACCATGCTCATCAAGTTTTACTTTGAAGATCCATTTTAGAGCTATAATCATAGCACGATCTCGAGCAGTACTAACTCCCATACATCAAGACGATCAAACTCATGAATTTCATCTTGCATAGCATTGAACCAAATACCTTCATTCATAGCGCTTTAACATCTTTTGGTTCGATCTTAGATAGTACGGAGTTGAAGAAGCACCATAAGGCATCGGTTGCGAGTTGCTTCCGGTTGATATGTGACGAGAGGGATTTCCAATGATGTTGTCTAATGGATGATCGTGAGTCCATTTTCCGAGGTGTTCATGTGGCATTTGTTGAGGAACCGAGGTAGTCGAGTTGATGCCTCCGAAGAAGATGGTTCGATGATGATTCGTGAGTAGCAAATATGTTTTCAAATGGAGCATCTTCGTGAGTCGCAGGGATTAACTTCATCATTGATGCGTAAACATTTCCATGATGTACATTTGAAGAATGATGATTTGTTGATGAGATCAAGGATCGCAGCAGGTGCTTCTTGACTAATGATATTGAGACCGATGGATTGACTTCATTCATCGAATACGAGCATCCTCTGTTGTGGGATCAGCACCTCATTAGTAGTAGACTCATACAGCTCATCAAACATTGGATCAAATAATTTCTTTACATCATCTTCGATGGAGGTACATATGGAGTTTCTTGAGAGGAGTTTGGAACAAGGGATGAACCAATGGGACTGTTTTGAGGTGCGGGTCCCGAAATGGAGTGTCCAGGAGCCATAGGACCACCTGCGATAGAAACTCTCTCGACTATCTTTATCAACCCATATGTAGACAATTTGAAGTGACCACCGATAAAGAAAACCTCGATATACCAAACTTGAAACGAAGAAGAATTCCATGCATTTGCATCTTAAGCTCACCTTTGTGAATTTTAACTTCAATCTCAAATAAGTGATAATTGATTAACTCCGGTAATCGCCTTGTGTCAAATGCCCAACACGTGAATAAACATACAATCGGATGTCGTCGATCCATTGAATGAACCGGAACAAATGATTTCTACATTAATGCATTCTTCCTAAAGGTATACATGTAGAGACCGATCCGGAAGATTCACCACAAATGTCTTCGAGCGAATGAGGTAGTCATTTTCCTTAATGTTCATGTGGTTGATTTATAGCGTACTGCAATGAGAGGAACAATAATCCGTAAAGATTTGGCAAAGGAATACCAAAGAGCGGATCATTATCCATGAACAACAATCCGTGAAGATTTGGCATGTGAATACCAAAGAGCGGATCATTATTCAATAGTGCAACTTACAATATCATGATAGTCATTATAAACGCCTTGTGAAATAACGGAGATAAGGTTTCTTGAGAATTCCAAGAAGTACTTCTTAGATGGTGAACCAGTTGAGTCAATAGAAACCGACATGAGCTTGGTCGGATGATCAACATTCGTCGGAGGTTGAAAGTACTCATCAAACATATCTTTGAATCACAATGAATCCCAAACATTGATTCCCATTTATCCTTAGTAAGTGAAGAATTAGGCGTTGGAGGAGAGTCATCAAAAATAAAAACAATGAATCCCAGTTATCCTTAGTATATTCACTCTTCATCAAAAGAATATACACTCATCATCATCAAAATTAAGTCGATAACCATTATTCAAACATCCATCATCATGTAGTATATTCATCTTCTCCCCTCAAAAATTGCATCCGTTGCCATTTTTGATTTAACAAGTGAATAAGAGTAGACACCAATAAACATAGATCCACTTGATGATTGAATGAACGTGGAAAGACATGAAGCTTGTTGATGAAGAATGTAGATGAGTATGGCCATTCATGAGAGAATTTCTCTTAAGTCAAGATAAAGCGCCTAAGAGCGTACACTTTTCTTTTCTTTGAAGAACGGGCCCGAGGTGTTATCTGCAGACACCATTATGATGAAGTACGAGTCCCGAATCAAGTGAACAGACGTCATTGTTAAGAGCATGTCATATGTTTAGAGTCGCCCGAATCCAAATACCAAGGGACGATTTATACGACCGCTTTGGACAACAGACGAAGACAGAATTGGAAACATTGGATCCCCACGTCTTTGATGGGTTCCTTTTGGTTAGCACAACAGTTTTGAATCGTGAGAACCCTAGATGCAATGGCATTATCCCTAGGAGTCGAACTAGTAGAAGCATCGCACTTAGTCAAATGACATTTTGTGCTTAATGGGATTATTCTACCGTTGGCTTCAAACCTTAACTGTGTACTATTCTAGGCATAGTGGATCTAGCTAAGGGTAAGGTTTGCCATTCGTTAATATTCGACACATGGGCTTCCATGAAATCCTATATTTGTAAACACATTCCCTGTAGGTTTCCAGATTGCTTAATCTGCTTCGCTCTCCAAACTTTCTTAATCAAGTTATGAGTCTTAGACCTCGAAATAACACATCACATTTATCATGATTACCGAAAATAAACATTTTTACATGTTTTGCGACATGACATGAGGCCCTCGAATTAATTTCAAGAAGCTTAGAGCTAATACTAGAACTAACACGATTCTTTTTGTTCAAATCAAACTTCTTGTCCCTATGGTGTTCTTTCACTCCTTATCATGAACACTTTTAGTTGCGTAATCCTATCCTTCTTTGCATTGCTTCAGGTTTTGACCCGCTAACTTTAGTGTCAATCTTAACATCCGTAGAAGTAACGATGGGAACATTACATGGCTTCACTACTACGCATTTACGGTCAGAAGTCTTTGGGATCTGAAGTTCTAAGAGGCACATCAAAGGTTGCTTGCTTGAATTTTGACATGGAACAAGGCATATCAAGGGTCACATGCTTGGTTTTAGGCATAGAACAAGGCACAACTATTCTATCTCGCCTATTGCTAGATTTCGGACTTGTGACAATTACATACTCTAAGAGTTCCCGAGATCGTTTGGCATCCATGCAGCATAGGCTATAGTACTATCAAAGGTTTTCTAATCTTTCATCTTCAACAATCTCACGGAGACCCTTCAAACTTTCCTTAAGGTATAGAGATATGCTTTATGTGCAAGTTCATTATTCCTAATGGGCGGGGAATATATAACATATCGATAGCATATTTATCACAAGCGAAACCTTAGGAATGTAGTATTTGCAATTTGGGATTGGCAACTTTCCTTTCACCTCACGCTTGATTCTCAATATCGTTAAGTAAAGAAGTTATCTTTTCAATTTGTTTATCATGATTAACTTTAAATGAATCACATAACTCTTTGTTTTGATCATTAACCTTTGAAATTTCACTTTAAAACAATCATTTTCCTTTGCAAGTTATCAATTATGTTTGAAGTTGGAAATTACGAGAATCTAAAGGTGGAGGCATATGGAACGAACACATCCTTCTTTTCACCTTCGGTTGTGAAATTTGGGCTTTCAATCTTTTGATCGTGTTATAATGAGCTCGAATTTGTTCATCACGTTTGCTAATTTCAAAAGCGCATCAAACTCGGGAGCATCGGAGGATGTCTTGATATTTGAGGTTTTAACATTTTCTTTGAGATGTTGATGTTTTAATTGCAAAGCAAGATGTTCAACTTCTAATTTAGAATAATGTTTGACCAAGTTATCATGATCATCCTGTTCTATTTTCTCATGCAATTTTGAATTTGTTGTTTCAAGCTCAATGACACGATCATGGGAGACTTTCGAGCAACAGATAATTCATGAAATTGAGAAGCATTAATGGAACAATTTGTAGTGATGAAAACACATCTTGAGCAATACATTCGTAAATCGATTCTCATTCGATGTATGCAAGTTCTTCCTTTCAATCTCACTATATTTTAATTCTCTCTCATAGTCACTAACCTCAACAATCATTGCATCAAATACCTTTTCCATTTCTTTAATATCGAATCGCCCCTTTTAAGACTCTCAAATTGATCTTTTAGTTGTTTAAAGAAAGGCATGACCTCGCTTAAATAGCATTCTTTAGTTTGCTCAAAACCCTTTCCCTTGATTATACTGTGGGTGTGATCCTTTTCTTACAAGTTTTCTCAAAATCAACAAATAGTTGAAAGATAACATATTCATCGATTAAGGTCTTGCTTTTAGTGGCAAGAGATCTAGGAACTAAGTGCATTGGTGTATTAGGAGGATACACAGTTGATTTAGGCGCTTTCCTCTGAGGATTCTTTTCAACAAGATTTTGACTTTTTGCATTTCCATATCCTTTTCCGAACACTTGTTCAGGGGTTAATAAGTCTGAGGCTTAAACTTGTTCAAGGAGATCCAATTTTCTTTAGTGTAATTATGGGGTTTGATCGTTATGTTATTCTTTTTACACTCGGGATCTTCTAACTTCTTATTCATTTTCTCCTAGTGACTTCATGATTTCTTATCTTCCTCACGTGCACTCAGCCTTGACTAGGTTTCGCCTATGCTTAAGGATTTCATTACCATCATAAAGCACCTTATGAGCATTTCTATCCTTTTAATTACCTCTGATTTGGTTCCTCAACAAGGGAATGCTATGCTTATCGCTTAAGACTCTATGCTTAGTGATCATGTGAAGCGATCTGAATGGTATTCCTTATACGTACAACTTATTTTCAAGCTTGTTTTCAAAGTTTTAGATTGGAAAATCATTCAAAAGTTTTGATTCCTTAGCCTTGAATTCTTGCTTAAGCATTTTAACATTTTCTTGAAGTTCGTGTTTTGCTTAGCGGTTTAGAAAGCTTTTCTTGTAAGGAGTTTAACTCTTGTTTTAGTACTTCTTCTAAAATTACTTTTCTAATGATTGTGCGTGTTGGACATCCATTTCACGCTCACGAGTGGTCAACTCAAACTTAACCTTGTTCATAAATAGCAACTTGATCCTTATATATGTTAAGCTCGGTGGTAAAGGAATCATCGAGCACAAATCTGACGTACTCATGCAGTTCATAATCATCATTTTGAGTAGAAGATGCACAACTAGATGCAATGAAACTTCCATGCAACTTACCTCATCATTGACATGCACAGTACATGACGGTGCATCTCTATCTTGGGTACATCAGAAGCTTCCATGGGCGTTCCTTTGCATTAGCTTGCACGGGTTGTGGTGGTGCACCTCTCTCTTGTGAACATGAGCATGAAGATTCTATTCTAGCATTGTCCGACTCATCATTATTTGTTTTCTCTAACATTACGCATTCGGCAACACCCGATTCTTCCACGGATACATTACCCACTTATCACCACAATCTCTCATTGCACGACACTCATTCACTTTTCATCCTTTTGTGCGGTTTCCTCAATGTACTTTTTCACATTATCCATGAGTTGGATAAATGTCTCAATGAATTCTGAATTTCCATTCCGGTATGTTTTTGAAGGAAATTCGGTCAAGTGTTGATCGTGTCTATTGAATATTCCCCAGCGATGAATGGTGAAATTGTTTGTAGATTACTTGAAGAGTTGCTGAGCCATCCTTTTGAACTTCTTCATTGGTAAGTTGCGACTTTAAATGCTCTAAGTTCAACAAAGACGCTTCTTGTCAATGTAGGTAAGTCACATGGAAAGAGCACTACATGTTCGATCTGACTATGGATAACGGTGAATGAGGTGCGAGATGAAGTAGGCGATAGGGCTCAATCTTGCATTTCATTTGCATGGCATTACTGTAGCTTGGACCTGTGCAATTCTCTCATTAGATTACGAACACGGAGATCTCGCATCCTCATTGCTTAATTCAATCATCTTTAATCGTTCGATTAGCATACATTATTATTGTTGTCCACAACATCATACGGTTTAAGCATACGAAATCCAGGGTCGGTAGAGTAAGACATGATGTGGAAGGATGCACGGGATTTTACGTCTATGATTTAAGCAGAAATAGAATCTTTGGCGAGTTTTACTAAAATCAAGACGAAACCGTTAAGCAATGACCAGAGAGGGTGTTAAGATGACCGATGGAATGATACAATGAAAGACGATTGTGTGATAGGACTTTATATTGTTCGTAGGAAAGGGTGAAATGTTGATTGGTTGAGATTTGGATTGGTTGATACACGCTTACGGAGAATTTTTAGGTCTAAAAACTTAAAAGCTCAATAACTTCCTTCGGAGGGATTTGGGCCTCGAAAATTAGTTTCACGACATCGTGGTGATAGTTCACAATATTCAGTTTATTCGGTCGTTTTGACAAGTATTTATTTGAAAGGAGTTTCTGGATCAAAAGTTATGGCCGTTTGAGTTTTGACGTAAAAGTCAACTTTGGTCAAACCTCTTCTTCGTAAAAATCAACCAAGTCGCTATAACCCTTGAACTAAGTCGCTAAGTAGCAACTCGCTAACTCACCAAATCGCTAAGCACCAAGTCGCTAGTCAAGTCGCTAAACAAAGAACTCGCTAAGTAGTAACTCGCTCTGGGACCAAGTCGCTAGCCAAATTTTTGCGACAATTAAGCTACAAGTCGCTAGAGACACAAGTCGCTAAAGAGCAACTCACATTGACCAAGTCGCTACCACAGTCGCTACTCCGTAGTGGAGAGTCCACTACTTGTGCTTTAACTCGCTAGATCTAACTCGCTAGCTCCAACACCGTAAGTCGCTACAAAATGTGAAGCAAGTCGCTACCAAGAAAATATTCCGTGAACTAAGTCGCTGGCTTGAAAACCATATAAACATCACTTTTCAATCCAAAACAACCCAACCAAGATGATTCAAGCTACCAAATGAAAACCTAAACACTTTTGATGATTCTAAACATAAAAGTACCAACAAAATTCAAACTTTAACACAAGAAATCAACCAAATGATGCAAAACCACTAAACTTTTTCAAACTCAAAACCACCTAAAACCACTATAAATCCAAAGATGTGCAAGATATGATCTAACCATGGCTCTTGATACCAATTGTAAGATATAACTTTTCACATACATCAAACCATAACACAAAGTAGCATATAGATGGAATTCTAGAGAGAAAGTTAGAGGTTTAGGGAACTTAGTGAGAGAAAGTGAAAGATATTATTATGAGCTCCACTCTCTACCTTGGAAGGTAGAGAGTATTTATAGTCTTACATAACTCGCCACACTTTGGGCATGGATCGGGGCATACGAGTGGGTAAAGACCCGTCCGTCCTCCACGGTGTTACTTAACTAATTACTACTTAATGAAAAGAACTACGACTACGAGCTTTAACGATTACATATACTTGAGGTGACCGACTCTTTAATACACGGAATTTCTAATTCCTAACAGAGAACATGCAAGCATACACACAAATAATCAAAGACATAATTGAATTGATGATGTAAATACTTATCTTGATGTAAGATAGGGTTTGGAACCCTAAAATCAGTATAAGACACCCTTGGTTCGGTTTAGGTTTTACTCCAAAAGACTCTCCTAAAACCGAAAAATTGGATTCTATATATAATATTACATATCGACGGCGTCACCTTATGTTTTGTGGCCGTCCGTGTCGCCGCCATTAGGGTTTCGTCTTGGCTCGTTAACCTTGCAACGGCGTCACCTTATGTCTGGACGCCGTCTCTTGACCGGCGTCGTGCGGTCGCATCTAGGCCGTCACGGTAGCAACGGCCTACTCTTTTAAAGCCCGGCGTCGTCACTTGAAAATAGAGTTTTGGCTTACGTATCGTCACAAAATCCTCCGACGGCGTCGCATTAACACTGACGCCCGTCGCCTTACATTTCGTGACTTTGAGTGTCTCGATTCGACTTTGGCCATTTTCTTCGTATATTCGCCTTTTCGGTCCAAATAAGTGCCATTCCACATTTTGCCTTGAGAGACCTAAAAAGTGAAAAGGCGATATTAAGCAATAACGGATACGAAAGTGATCAAATAAGGACTTAAACGACCCCTCAAAATGGTACCTTTAAAACCTTATCGCCTCTTTATCACACGAATTCACTTATATCGCATACGAATGCAATCTCACTGCGGTCCGGTAATGATTTACAAGTACAAGTTCTAGAATAAATAAAATCAAACACACTTTCATAGCAAAAGATCCAAGCATAAAAATGTATGCTATTTATGAAATAGGCTTAAATCCTCACAATTTGTGGAAAAGGGTTATAATATGTCTTTGGCAAATGTTTATCGATCCGAATGGATTGCAATAGTAATTGGAACACATCTCAAGTTTCAAATATTACAGTTTACGATGGTTTGAACCGATTATTCTAATAGATAATCCTAAAAGTGTGAAACAACTAGATCACAAGGGCAAACAAAATTTAAAATTTAAGCATGAAAACTCTAATTTTCCTATTCACCCCCACACTTAAGTTAGACATTGTCCTCGATGAAAAACGAACTTCAAAGCATAGAAATAGGAAAATAGAGATGAAACCGGATATGTCAGCGAGTTTATCGGCATAAATTCTTTTCTTCATTCCTAGCATCCATTTGGAGAAATCATTACACCGCACACAATCTTATAAACAAACAAAAGATTTTATTAAAGGTGGCACCCCCCACACTTAAGTTCAACCAAAGGTTTAAACTTTGGGGAGTGACCACGAAAATCAAATCTGAAACACGGGTTGCCTCCAGAAAGCGCTTGTTTTATTAATGAGTCATCGGCGACTCGAATCTTCCCGAATTCACTTGGCCACAAGAGCAGCCTTGAACATTTTGAAAAGTTCGGGGATGTGCATGAATTCTTCACCGATAGCTCAATATCGTCCCAAGCGAACTCGTGGATGGTTTCCATGGAACAATTTGTGGGATTCTTCACGGAAATGGTGCTACAAAGGTGATAGTTTTGAATTCATTTCGGAAAGCTGCTGTAACCGAAACCTCATTCGTTTGCTCCTTGTCGTAATATAACTTGATTGATTGCCCATTAACAATGAAACTTCCACCACATTTGTCATTGAGTTCGACATACCGGATGGATATCCATGTTAAGCGATATATGGCCCAAACCATTTTGGTTGTAATTCGGGAGCTTTGAATTTGAATTTCATGTTAAAAAGTAGAACTTTATCTCGACTTTGAATTCTTTTCGAACTCGTAGCTTTTTGTCGTGATAAGCTTTTGTTCTAGCTTTATACGATTTGGAATTTTCATAAGCTCGAGTCTTAATTCATCGAGTTCGTGCAATTGCAAGAATCTCTTTTCTCCACTATTTTGAGATCGGTGTTCTGATTTCGAGAGCCCAATAAGCACAATGTTCAACTTGAGCGACAAATGGCAAGTCTTTCCATACAAGAGTGCATGAAGGTTGTGCCAATTGAGTCATATAAGCCGTCTGAAATGCCCACGAGCATCGTCAAGTTTCTTTGCCCACATTGAAGGATTGTCCTTCACTGTTTTCTCTAGTATTCTTTTGAGAGCTCTGTTGGTGTTTTCAACTTGACCAACCGGTTTGTGGATGATAGGCCGTCGCGAATCGATGATGAACTCCATATCTTTTCATGGTTTTCTCCATTTGTTGGTTATAGAAATGACTTCCTCGATCGCTTATCAAAGCCTTGGGAATTCCATAACGACGAAAAGCTTTTGAGGAAATTAACGACGACCACGAGCATCGTTCGTTGGTAAAGCTTCACCTACGCCCATTTGGACACATAATCTATAGCAACGAGAATGTATTGAATTTGTGGGATTTAGGAAAGGTCACATGAAATCTATTCCCCAAATATCGAATATTTCACACACTTGAATGCTTGTTAATGGCATTTCATCTCTTGAGAGAGATTGGTGGTTCTTTAGGCAAGCGTCACAATTTTGAACAAGTGTGTGTGCTTCTTTAAATATTGTTGGCCAATAGAATCCGGCATCAAAAACTTTTTAGGCGTGGTGGAAGGACCATAATGTCCCCAGTTGGGCCATGATGACATTCATCAAAATTTTGCGGGTTTGAAACCGAAACACATCTTGGATCATTAAAATCGGGACACATTTTGAAAAGATATGGCTCTTCCCAAAATATTATTTAAGTTCGAAAAGAATTTGCTTTGAGCATGAGTTAGACCTTTTAAGAATTCCTCCGTGAGGTAGTTCATAAGTTAGCAAACCAAGGATCGTCGGTTCCATCGATGGTCATGAGAGTTTCATCGGAAATAGTCATCGATTTCCTCTTCTTTTAACTCCTCAAGATCGGGGTTTTCAAGGCGAGATAAGTGATCGTGAAAGATTTTACGCTCCTTTCTTATCTTTGATTTCGATGTCAAATTCTTGGAGTAGCAAAATCCATCGAATAAGGCGTCTTTTAGCATCTTGCTTGGTGACAGATACTTGGCGAATGATTGGTAAAAGCATTGTTTTGAAAGCCGCAGTAGGATCGAATTTGTCGAATGCGAAAATGGCGGCGGTAATTCTTTTCGGTGATCGGTATAATTTTGTTGAGCACTATTCGATGTCTTGCTAGCAAAATATATAGGCGAAAGTGTTTTCCTTCACGTTGGCCTAAGACGGCTCCAACAACCAAAATCGCTGCGTCGCACATAAGTTCGAAGGGTAGTGACCAATTAGGTGAAACCATGATCGAGCACTAGTAAGTTGAGATTCGGTGTTTGAGCTTTTATGCAATCGACATTGAGTAAAAGATAGATTCTTTCTCGAAGTTTTGTCATTGGACGAGATATTTTTGAAAAATCTTTGATAAATCGGTAGGTAAAACCGGCATGTCCTAAAAAACTTCTAACGGCTTTGGCGTTAGTTGGTGGTGGAAGTTTCGAGATGACATCGATTTTGATTTGTCTACTTCAGGTCCTCCATTGGAGATTTTGTGGCAAGCACATTCCTTCGGTTACCATAAAGTGACATTTTTCGATTAAGGACAAGATGTGCGACTTCGCATCTTCGATCATTTTATCGAGATTAGAAAGACAAGCTTCAAATGAGTCTCCAAAGGCGAAAAGTCATCCATGAAAACTTCCATGGAGGTTTCTAGCATGTCTTGGAATATGGCGATCATACACCTTTGAAAAGTCGCGGTGCATTGCAAAGACCAAAGGCATACGCCCGATATGCGTGGGTTCAAAGGACAAGTGAAAGTGGTATTTTCTTGATCGTTAGGATCGATAGGAATTTGAAATATCACGAAAATGCATCGAGAAACAAAAAATTTATTTCTGCCGGTCTTCGAGCATTTGATCCATGAGCGGGAGTAGAAAGTGATCTTTTCGGTGGCTTTGTTTAACTTACGATAGTCAATACAAACGCCAACCGTGGCAGTTCTAGTTAGAACTAGATCATTTCGCTCATTAGTCACAACCGTCATTCCTCCTTTCTTGGGAACACGGTGAGCAGGACTTACCCAAGGGCTATCCTCGATTGGGTAAATGATTCCGACATCGAGAAGTTTTATGATTTCCTTTTTAACAACTTCTTTCATGTTGGGATTGAGTCGACATTGACGTTCTACCAGGTTTAATCCTTCTTCAAAATTGATTTTGTGTTTGAAGTGGGACTAATCCACGGGATGTCGGATGTTTTCAAGCAAAAGCTTGTTTGTGATTTTGAGGCGAAACTAAACTTTCTTTCTCCGTCCTCGAGCAATGAAGATATGACTCTTTGGAAAAGTAAGTTTTCCTCCAAGTAAGCATATTCAAGATGATGCAGGAGAGGTTTGAGTTCGAGATACGTGGGTGGTTCTTGATAGAGGATTTAATTCGCATCTCGTCATTGAAAGTTATTTCTTCAAATTTTCTTCCTCTTTCTCCATTTCTTCTTCTTCGAGTTATCTCCTTGAATTCTACTTTCATGAAATCATCAAACTCTTTGTCAAAGTTTGTTTCATTGATTTTTCGAAGTAGTCATGAATGGATCGGATTAGTTAAGTAATGCGTCCATTCTTCATTAGTGACTTCATCAATAATATCGATGTTAAAACAAGTGTCATCACTGGAATGTGGGTAGCGCATCGCTTTATCGATTAGAAAAGTGATTCGATCTTCCCAACTCAAGGTTGAGTTCTTTTCCTTTCATTTTGATGATTGCATCGGTATTTAGGAAAGGTCTTCCTAAGATGAGTGGAACTTTACTATCTTCTTCCATTTCCAAGATTACAAAGTCCACGGAAAAATGAATTTACCGACTTGAACAAGCATATTCTCGGCGATTCCCAGGGATATTGATAGGAATGATTTGCTAATCGAATCCTCATTTTGTTGGTTTGTTTGTTGTTGCACAACTTGGAATCTGATGAATAAGGCATCAAATTGATACTTGCGCAAGATCGGCCAAAGCATCACATTTAACATTATTCCGAAAGTACATGGAATAAAAGCTCCCGGATCTCCGAGCTTTGGTGGGATCTTGTTTTGGACAATAGTGAGCATTCTTAGTTAAGGAAAGTAGGTGATATTTGCTCAAGCTTGCTTTTGTTATTAAGAAGTTCTTTAAAAAATTTCCCGTAATTGGGCATTCCGGCTAAGACATCAATGAGAGGAACATTGAGTCTAACCTCTTTGATTATTTCAATGAAATTCTTATAACGCTCTTCCATCTTTTCTTTCTTTAGGCGTTGAGGGTAAGGAATTTTTGGTGTATACGCCTTGACGGACGGAATGTTTTTCTGTTTGGTGGTTTGAGTTGTGTTTGGTTCCTCAGATTCATCCTCACTGTCATCGGTGACAGGAGTATTAGGATTTGGTGGTGGATCATACGAGAGACCACTTCTTGTAAAGACATCATTGATATGCTCATTTCTTGTTTGTAGTAGACGGTACGTCTTATCATTTGATGGTTTTGGGTTGGATTGGGTATTACTTGGCAATGAACCGATGTTCTAGAGGAATGTTGGTCGAGAAAGTGCGCAAACTTGTTTTCAAGATCTTGGATAGATGCTTGATGATTTTTCGTCCTTGCTCAACTTTGGCTTTGAGATTGAATAATTGATTTATGATAAAATCATTTGCAGATTTTTGAGTAGCCACGAATTCTCTCATGGTTTTCTCGAATTCGGTTTCTTCCATTTTTGTCGGGGTTTTGTGGTGGTGGATCGTCGGTTCGTGGTTGAGAATCACGGTTGTCATCCGCAGTCGGCGATCTTGCCAATTTCAATTTCGACCGTAATAATTACTACGATATCCTCCTTGGCGTAACTCGATTCTCCTTCCTTGGTCCACCCATAGGCTTATCGTCGCTTTTCGGACGATGGATGATTTCCTCCACAATTGATGCATCCGTCTCGTATTTCCTTCATTTCATCTTTGATATCTTTGTCTTTGCGAGTCGATTTTTGAGGTTAACGCTTCCATCTTCTCCATAGGTTTTGAGGTATTGGTGTTTTCGACAAAAGCAGATTTTTCGGAGGGTTTAGTTTTGGAATCTTTGGACCAATCAAGTTTGAGAAGTACTCGATCTTGAGCAATTGATGTGTATCATTGGGAGTCTTATAGAGAAAATTCCTCCGGCATCAAGGATGCCTTGAGAGATTTCATCTAATCCATGGTAAAGATTTGGATAATGGTTCCTTTGGATAGTCCATGTCCATGACAACTACGAAGCAAATCTTTCATTGAAGCCGAGCTTCGACAAGTGATCGTTTGGGTTTTGGGTGAAAGCAATTTCTCCCATTAATCGATCAAACATGGCGGTGGAAAGAATGAAACACAAAAGCTTGCCTCATCTCCTCCCAGTATTGATGATTCACGAGGTTAATTCATTGTACCATACTTTAGCATCTCCGTGTGATGATGGGAAAAGTTTGAGTTTGATGGCATTGACATCGGTGTCGCCATAACGGAACATGCCGCAAATTTCGATGAATTCGGTAATGCTTGCGCGGATCGGCCCACATGCGGCCATCAATTGACGGTCTTTGATCATAGAAATGTGATGTCCTTCACGGTGAAGTTGTCACCAAGATTAGCGACAACAATAGCACTTTCGGGGTTGGTGCTACGGCTCGATTGGTTCCCACATGGGTTGATCGTCCGCCATGGGAAAAGGTAAGTTGGTGAAAGGGTTGTAAACAACTTTGGCTTCTACGAGGTTATCAAATGGTGGGTTTGTTACTCTTGGTACACGATTTTCCAATGGTGCGAAAAGTGTTTCTTCTTCTTCAAATCAAGCGTTCGGGGTTGGTAAGAGGTGTAATTGGTTCTATTCCGGCTGCTCGAGTGTTCATACAATGTCCTAGAAATCCGGACAATATCTAAACACACGGACAAACAACGAAAAATGATTTTTCCTGGTCGATTAGGTAACGGATCGGTTGCGGTTCTGACCGATCGGTTAGACCAGTTGAGTTATGGGTAAAATCATAACCGATTCGGTTGAAGGACAACCGGATCCGGTTAAGGTTTCGAGAGAAAATTTTTGGTTGAATCGATCAGGGAATTCAAAACTTGTTGAAACACAATCAAAATCCCGACAATGGCGCCAAAAACTTGATGTGCTACGTGTGTACAAGTTTTAAATTTATAAAGGTGAATTACCAATATTACCAATAACACATACGAGCAAGTATACTCGTCCGTTATAGCAAGATTATAAAGGTAAGTCGGGATCGTTCGCGAGGATTTGAGTGAATCTAAGCACAAGTTTGAATTAACGAGTCTATCAAAACATATAACAAAGCAAATAGATATAAGGAAATTCGGATGATTAAAACTACACTTGCTTAAACTTGTTTCATATCATAGATTAATGTGATTGTGTTAACCTTTTAACATGTTGGTTATGATAATTAGTTGGAAGACTAATCTATTGTTCTTACAAGTTAAACCTTAAATCAAGATTTTAGTTCATAAAAACAAGCATTACGTTTAACGATCAATTCAAGATCAATTCAAGTTTCATAAGTCTACATACATAAACTTAAACACAAAACATCCATTTGTTTCATCAAATTGCTTAAGAAATGGTCAATACAAAAGGTAACCGATCATAGACAAAAGGCTACAATTGATTCTTAACAACTAATCTTACGACATTTTAGATGTTTCCAACCAATCCAATTTGATAATCAAAAAGCGTTTCTATTACAACCACACCTTGGTTCCTTTGTATAATCAAGAATAATGGGTAAAACAATCATCCATACACAAAATGATTATGACTAGTTGAATAACAATAAGTTCTTTCGACCTCTCGATTACTATCAATTAGCCAAACTTGATTAACAAATGTCACTCTGAAACTTTAGCACAATTGGATCTTAGAATCAACTTGAAATTGAATTAAAACATGTTAACACAATCACTAACTAATCATATGATAATCAACATCATTTAAGCAAGTGTATAAAGAAACTAGCCACTCATAGCAAACATGAACATAAAATCGAACTTTGAACATTAGAAAACATGATTAAAAGTCTTACAATGCTTGGAATAAGATTACAAATGGTGAAGTAATGATTCCCTAAGTATTAGGGTAGACTTCTTGGTGATTTGGCCTCCAAATGTGGAACTTCGGAACTCAAACTTCGGACTTCTAAGGAAGAATTTGAGAGGTTAAAGCTTCGTTCGATTAGTAGAGATTTGTATTTGAAGTGTGTCTCATATGCTCACAAATGGCCTCTATTTATACTAATTCCAAAGCCTAGGGTATTAATTGCTGAACACGGCCTCCAAGGAGTAAGGAAGGGACTAGAATACACCAAGAAGGACCTAGAATCATTTGGATGCAAAGGGAAACTTAGTGATGAAGATTTGGCGATCAGACTTCTCCAACCGGATCGGTTATATGACCAATGATCCGGTTGGTCTTCTAAAGGGCCAACCATTCCGGTTGCGGGTGGCGACCGAGCGGTTGGTGATGGTATTGGCATTTACGGTCATATTCCAGCCGATCCGGTTGCACTTGCAACCGATCCGGTTGGATTTCTGATTCTGAAACTTGATCTTTCTTTCTTTATCTTGTAGAACTTGGTTCTTCAATCACTATGGTCTTCAAAGGTCCTTGAGATCTTGATTTAGGCTTCAACTGAGCGGAATCTTCTATTTCTTGAACATTTCTTTACTTTCCTTCCGTTTCCACGCACTTGGTTATAAACACTAGACAAACATCTTTTGATGCGTTTAAGCACTATAATTACATAAATATAACCAAATAACATATACAAAAGCACACATAACGCTACTAGAAACATGCACAATCGGCGTTATCAAACCTCCATAATGCTAGGCTCCCTCACGGCGAGGCGTAATCCTCATAACCTTGGGAGGATCGGAGGCCGATTATAATCGGTCAACTTATCACTATACAATAAAGAAAAGATATCGAGTCTGGATAAAATGTAAGATATTGGATTTCCAAACACATAACAAATCAAAGTATGGTTCGAATTAGGCAAGAGAGTTTAGAGATAAAGTAGTGTGGGAGCCTTTCTAGAGAGAAAGTAACAAAGAAAGAATATTAGATTGAAAGGTCCAACCTACTACCTTGGGAGGTAGAGGTATTTATAATTACATACTACCGTCCTCCTTGATTTGTGGATCATGCATCTGATGGGTAAAGACCCGTCCGTCCTCCACGGTGTTACTCTAGACTAAACTATGCTATAAACTAACTAATAAACTACTAAGTAATGTAAATAACGACAAGTCTACGAGCTAACTTATGCTAGATAATATTTGGGGTGACCGACACTTCACTATGGAATTTTCTAATTCCTAACAATCTCCCAAGGGAGGTCACCCCATGTTTACATTTGAATCCTAGCATTCTATTCTTGACTTTGTTCTTGAGCTCGTAGACTTGATTCTTCAATTCGCAATCTTTGTGTAGCGAGATTCTTTAAAGTCCGCATAGTTTGTACTTTAGTGGAGGCCTTTCAAATGATCCACATCTTTGATGATCTTGAGCTTTCATTGAGATCATCGACGCGATAAATCTGGATCACCCTTTGTTGTGTTACCATCATGTGAAGTTGTGACTTTTGGACCGACATGATCACACTTCGGGATCATGACATCTTTTCATCGAGTAGCGGAAGCTTTACGGGTTCATGATATTTACTGACGTAGCGAAGCATATTATAGAAATATCGAGCCGAGGTTATGTAGATAAGCACAAGTCATGATTTCTTCAATTAAGTGTGGATCTTTGTGAGCATGCGGCTTTGGATTGACTCCTCGATTACGATCGGTTTAAACCAGTCGAATGTACCTTGAGACAACAGTTAGCAATAAAACACACGAAAGTGTCTTTGATCACTTCGTTGAATTGAGTACACGCCCACGGTTCCCCATTGGTCGGTATAAATATTGCTGTGATCGGTAGGATTCTAAGAATCTCCTTGGCGAGGTTTCGTGGTGTTCTCAAACCGGAGCGTCTCGAAAGAAGACAACACGGGTGAGTGAACCGACAAATTGAGATTCAGCGATTGATGAAAATGATTTGAAAAACAATCGCGTATTGCTTGAAGAAAGAGTTTTGCAATCGTCGAAGGTTTTATGAGAAAGATCAATTTTCAATCAAAATACTTTTGTATTAGAGAATGAGTACACATTCAACGTCTTGCGAAAAGAAGAGATTCGCGCATCGAGCGGTTTTTCTAAAAGTATTTTTCAATCGGAGATACTTTTGAATTTGAAATGAATACACATTCGACGTGCTAGAAAAAGAAGGTTTGCACATCGAGCGGTTTTCAAAAGTATTCATCAATTCCATTCTGGACCAAGGTTGATTCAAGAATGAATCTCCCATCGTTTCTATCCGGTTGTCACAAGCTTGATCTTCGAGAAGATCTCACATGTCACCCACCAAGAGCTTGTTTGATGTTGGCTCTAGAAGGATTTCCATCTTCATTGTGAATATTTTTACATATCACTTTCGGATGTTACGGCAATACCACAAGGATAATCGTGGGACTCTTAATATATACTTACTTTCCACATTGTGTGAAAAGCAAGTCTTCAAGAATTTAGTGTCCTAACGAGATATTGTGGATGATCTCCGGCTCTAGACTCAATGGTGCACATTTGGTTCACGTAGCCGGAGACTAGGGAGAGGTCTCCTTCTTCAATATCAACAATCTCTAAGAAAGTCGATAGATTATGTCGGTTCCCGTGAGAATGAAACAAGCCCTTTTAAGAGGAACTTGAGTGGCTTGGGAAGTTTAGTCGCGTCGTCCTTGGGTCCATGATGTCTTGTCTTCAATACCAATGTTACCTTAGTAAACACCGATAGCATATGTATTGAACCCGTATACGCCCTAAGGTTGAATTATTGGAGGCTATTTCTTTTCACCTTTTCACATTCAATTTCTTTTCATTCTTGACCCCTTGATTACAAGACTTCATAACTAGAACCTTGTTGGGTTTATTCGATTCTAGCTCTATCTCGATCCGCACTCTTCCCGTATTCTCATTTTCTCCTTTTTTCAATATACCTAAGGACTCTACACTATCTAGTGGATAGTCCTGGTAGATCCCTCCGATTACGGCGGATCGTGGGAACTAATACCTAACCTCACCATCCTTATAACTCCATACATAAAGTAAAATGGCGATCTTTTAGTGCAGTTCATTCTTCCTTGAAACCAATTGAAAAATCATTTGGAAAAACAATGAGGGTACTTGTGATACGAGATCAAAGCATTTTGTTCCTTAAAGTTTGATCATTTAGAAAACCTCCCCTCGACATGTGCATATGATTTAGAAATTTTTTAGCACATGGAGGCAGAGGACTTTGAAATATTTTCTTTGATCACAATTTTCATCTGAAAAAGCCATTTGATTTTCTTGGTAAAATTCTCCCCTCGATATGTGCATAGGATAAGAGAAATCATTTTAACACATAGAGGCAAGAGTTCTTTTGAGCACATCCACGAACACAAAGGCCATTAAGAAAATCATTTGATAACTCAATCAAGGTACTTTTGTAAAAACTTTTGTACTTGATAGTTATGCTCCCCTCAATATGTGCTTCAAGATTCGAAAGCGTTTAGCACATATGAGAGAAGCGGCGTGCTGAATTAAATCAAAGCGATCACCTTTTATCAAATTTCATTATTAAATCACAAATTCTCCCAGATCAAAATATTAAACCCTTTGAGATTTTGGATCCCAAGTGATTAATTAGGTTTAGAAAACATGGGAAAATGTGGCCTTGTTTAAATACTCATCGGTTTTGGATAAATCCTCCTCCTCGACATGTGCATTATGTATATTGAAATCGTTTTGGCACATGGAGGAAGGAGTGCCTTTAAAGGACTAAACCAATTCCATTTAAAAGCATTTGAGATTTAAATCACGATCTCTACCCTATCGAAATATCAAACCATTTGAGATTTGTGATCCCAACTGATTTAGATCATTTAGAAAAATTTGGGGAAAGACGTGGCAAGATTCAATTTTGAAAGATGATAGATTAGGACCATTTTAAGACATTAAAGACAATATTAGTTAAAAATTGTTTTAACAAAAGGGTATAATCAAAATTATCATGCACAAAGATACGTTGGTGGTTGAGAAGCTTTTGTTGTTGTTGCTGAGGGTTGGAAGAAAAACCGTCTGCAAATGCAGTGAGACTTCTTCATCGTTGCATTTTGAATGCCAAGCGAGGTCAAATTAAGCTCCGTTTCTTCAATCACTTAAGAAAACCATCTGCGATGCGGTGAGACCTCTTCACGTTGCATTTATGCCAACACTCCATAGAAGTCCAATTAAGCTCCGTTTCTTCATTTGTCAACCCAAGATATTGTTACCCTTTCCTTTCGGCATCCAATCATCTTGATTGTGGGATCCGGATCGGAACATTCTTATAACCAATATACGCATACGTTAGTGAACACACATACGATATATGGTGGTCGACATCACCCATATGAATGAATCGACTAATTCAAGTCAATTCAACATATCAATCGGTTCATATAAGGCATGGGGTTTATGTGTTAATCAAACTCTAATCATCTAAACCTAACAATCATATCCTAAATTCCTAGTCCTTCGACACGAGCAAATATCATTTTTAATTAAGCACGTGGGATAATTAAAAAGCTCGTTAGATGATATAGATTTGAAAACATTCTCCCCTCGACCAATAACTCATTTTATAAAATATTTTAAAAGTCTTGAAGTCATTGATTGAGTTTCCAAATTTTATAAAACTACGAATCGATTGATTTTAAGCAACTCATTTTCCACCATTTTTGAAAACACAACAAATATTTTTCTCAAGAATTTTAGACGGAAAAATATTTGAGTAGGAACAACAGATCCTTGACATACTTTCCTCGTTTTGTTTATAGGAAAAGTGCACGAAATGTTTGAAAATTGGTTTAGCGTAGCACTTTCCTTTCTTGAAGAAGCGGGTTGCTATACGAAATAATAGCAAGCCATGGTTTAAGTCTGGTCACGATCGAAGTAGCTCGCAGCCATTTTTTTTTTTTTTTTTTTTTAAGACATGATTAGAAAAGAATATTTATACCTTCATTCGAACTTCATCTAAAGTCCATGCCATTATTGAATGACATTTCTAAGACCGTAGATGTTATCGATACGAAGACATGTCTTGAGAAACAATATTTTTGGCCTTTTCAAAATATTACGATTTTTATGGGTTTTGTTGATTTTATATTTTTCTATTTTCTTTTGTTGGTTTTATAATTTTGTATTTGGTTTTTGAAAATATTTACAAAGATAGAGAAATAGTTTAAGAAGATGATGATACAGAAATGAGCTAAGGAAGTCGTTCGACACTTTGTAGAAGATAAGTCATCATCTCTTAAACTTTCACCACCAAAGCTTTTGAGGCTCTTGAATCGTCGTCGAACTTGAGCCTTGAAAGTGAGACTTTGGTAGCTTTTCCCCAAACCGACAAACTAAGAACAAAGACCATATCTCCAAGAAGTAGAAATGAACAAAACGGTCTCATTGAATGAATCTCAAGACCAGAAGAACATGAGAACACCAAAGTAACAAGTTGAAACATTGATCGTCTCGGTGGATGTCAAATCCGGAATAGTCGATGAAGTCGATCACATGAACTGTTGTGCGTCCCGATGTACACATTACTCTTGAGATTGACCGGTTGTCTTATTCGGAACCATACATCAACATCTTCATTTTACCAAATGCATTCGAGCTTATCTTCCATATAACCAATTAGCCCATAATGTACACAAGTACCCAACGGAGTAGAGACAACAACATCACTTAACGGTTGAATAGCGATATCCTCTGCGGATGTCACCTCTAGAATAACCGATTAAGCTCGATCATGTGAATATGTTGTCCGGCCACGATGTACACATATATCTCCCCGATCGTTGTGATCTCATCGGAATCATCATTACATTGTGTACATGAAGCACTAACGGAAGCACTTTATCATAAATCATATAGAAGATGTCGATATGCAATATCATCTCACGAACCAAAAATTCTTTTCACATTTCTTCTAATGAATCTTGAAGTAACACATACCAAAGTCTCCGAGACCATTTCCCCAATTAGTTGGAATAGTACACCAAAGGCTACGAGATAAACATCGAGTTGCTCTACGGATATGACCATTGTCTTTCGGGATAACTTCAATCGGTATAAGTGTTAAGTTCATCATGTGTTGCTCGTTGTGCTTTTAGATACATGTCTCCTTCCCCTTGCGGTTTGATACCTCGATTGACAAAAACATAATATACCCAAAACTCGAAATCTTGTGAGAAGAACTCAAATGGCCCAAATGAATCATGTGAGAATCAACCGCAACGAAACTCTCTCGACTATCTTTATCAACCCATATGTAGACAATTTGAAGTGACCACCGATGAAGAATACCCGATATACCAAACTTGAAGCGAAGTCAAATTCCATATTTGTATCTTAAGCTTGCACTTAATAATTGAAGAACGGTTATAGAATTTATGCTTCAAGCAAATTTCTAAGTACTCACTACTCGAGCAAAGTATGAGACATTAACACCTCTTGCGATTATCCACACCGTCATATGCGTGTGACCTTTGAGTAAAACAAAGTAACTCTAATAGTGATAGTTAACGGTCTTCAACCATCCACCTCATTGCGGTAACTAGATAATCCAAGACTTCAACTCAAATTCATAAGCCCGAGCAAGTTATCAAATAAGAACACGCCTTTGTGAATGTCAACTTCAACCTCGAATAGGTAATAAAGAGTAACTTGAGTGATCAACTTGTGTCAAATGTCCAACACTTGAATAAACATACAATTGGATGAACATTAACCCACCGAATGAGCAGGGCAAATGATTCCTCAACATCAATGCATTCTTCCTCAAGGTATACATGTAGAAGGCGATCCGAAGATTTACCAAAAATGTCTCGAGATGAGGTAGTCATTTTCCTAATGTTCATGTGGTTGATTTATAGCGAGCACAAAGAGAGGAACAATAATCCGTGAAGATTTGGCAAAGGAATACCAAAAGCGGATCATTATTCGATGGTGCGACTACAATATCATGATAGTCATTGTCAACGCCTTGTAACCGGAGATAAGGTTTCTTGAGAATTCGAGAAGTACTTCTTAGATGGTGAACTAGTTGGTCGGTAGAAACCGGAGCATGAGCTTGATTGGATGATCAACATTCTTTGGAGGTTGAAAATACTCATCAAACATATCTTTGAAAAACAATGAATCCCGTTATCCTTAGTAAGTAAAGCATTAGGCGTTGGAGGAGAGTCATCAAAATCAAAACAATGAATCGATTATCCTTAGTAAGTGAAGCCTTAGGTGTTGGAGGAGTCATCATCATAAAAATTAAGTCGTATGACCATTATTCAAACAACCATCATCATGTAGTATATTCAAACATCCATCATCATGTAGTATATTTACTCTTCTCCCCCTCAAAAATTGCATCCAAAGTTGCCATTTTTGATTTAACAAGTGAATAAGAATATACACCAATGAACGTAGATCCACTTGACGACAGAATGAGCATGGGAGAAACATGAAGCTTGTTGATGAAGAATGGCGTTGAGAATGGTCAAAAACATAAAGATTTCTCTTCTTCTGAAGATAAAGCGCACTGAAGCGTACACCTTTCTTTTCTTTAAGGAACGGGGCCTGAAGTATATCTGTAGATGCCACAATGATGAAGTCGAGGCTGGAATCGGTTTGAGCAGGCGTCATAGCCGAATGAATATCAAGATTGAGTTACTTGAACCCGTGAGTTATGAGATATCAATCCATTTGTAATCCATACTTTAAGCGATCCATGTAGTGAAGGATGAAGTATCGACGAATCGAGTAAGGACTACTGCACTCATATTACAAACTTGATTGCATATATTTTGGTTAGTGACATTAGTATCCAAACCTTTGGGGTTTCACGATCAACCTTGATTTTGTCATCGATGAACAACTTTAGGTAGGAATCCACTTAAGTCCGACATCCTTAAACATTCTACCGCAGACGGTATCCACTTATGGCAAGGTTTAGGATTGTTAAGCTTCTTATGCACGTGGAAGACTTATCAATATTCCTAGACTCCAATGATTTAGCGGTTGGTATCCATCTAGGTGAAGTTTTGGGTTTGTTTTGCTTCTTATGTCTTGAAGATGATTTCTTGAATGTCGATACTTAACAGTTGAACCTTAGCATGTTGGAAGTCTTAGTGGATTGTACCTTGGCATGTGAATTAGGAAAATGTTTCTTATGTGGAAAAGACTCGAATTTCTATTTTGTTTTCTACATGCGTGATGAGTGTGTAAATACTCATCATTTTTGTAAATCTGAGCTAAAGCGTTTAAAATGCTCGAAATGCATCAAAATCTTGAAAATATTCCAAAATTGCATTTTATATGTTTGGATGCAAAATTTTCAAAATCGAGATGAAAAATGAGCTAAGTTTGCATAATTGCGATTCAGTCCCAAGTTTCAAAATTTGTCGAAACAGGTCCACAGCACATAATTTCAAAGTAAAATCACCAAAGGTCCTTTTAAAATCATAACTTGTCAAAATTAGTCCTTTGGTGGAAAATATAAAAGTTTGAGAAAATTACAAAATTAGTCCTTGAAGTTTGAAATTTGGCAAAATAGCCCTGAAATTGGAAAATGGCAAGTTTGGTCCTTGTACTTTTGAGATTGTCACTTTTGGTCCCTTGAAACATCTTTGATGAATTGGCGACTTAGGTCCCTCGATTTTGAAATTTACACAAGGTCCTTGATTATTAAACCCCTTTAACACCTTTTGACCACACCCTTTCATTTTGGCCCCTGTCATTTAGCATTTGGACCCCTTCCATTATTAAACCCTTGGTCAAATCTGGTCAAAACAACCCACCCCGCCAAAAGTCTTCCTTCTCCAACTGCCTCTCTGCAACAAGCTACAACCCATCCCAAGCTCAAAACCCAGCTTTCCATGTCCCCCCACCTTCAACTAACTTCCAAGGATCATTTAATGCACCTCCCCCCTCTTCACTCAACCTAACTGTCAAAAAACTCTTTTTGGCGCCAAAACTTGATTCAATGGCCAAGATCAGTTTTATCAATCCAATGGCTGAGAAAATGGTGGGAATTAATCAGAAGAGAGAGAGAAAGAGTTTGGATATAAAAAGGAAGCAAGAGAAGAAGCAAAGAAGAGTCTAGTAGTTTTTAAATTTCTATTAATGTCGTTTTTATATAAAGTTCTAGTTAAGTTAAAAACACAGTAATCTTTTGTTTGAATGTACTCATTATAAGTTATTGGATCATTATAAATCATTTTCAAGTGTTAATTCAAGTTGCACTATAAGTTTATGTTGTTGAGTTCATCGTTGAAATTTTCCATTTCAAACTTCCATTCCAAAGCTTCATCTGACTCATTTCGGTTTCAATAAGCTTATACAAGCTTTTAATAGCTTTCTATAAGCTTACATTTCGATTTTAAGCAAAAGTGGTTCTTGGTCAAAGAAAGTCAAAGCGGGTAGAAATTGAAAAGAAAATGGTCGATGGGTGAAGCGGTCTTGGATGTGGGTTGATTCGAGTCTAATGGGTTGATATAAATAGGTTAGAGGTCCATTGGTTCACAGGATTCAAGCCATTGTGGCTAAGGACCCTTTTGTAAGTGAATTTCAAGTTTCAAAGTACATCTTGTATTTGCAGTAATAATTAGTTCCTATATGTTTAATAAGTAGTATTTAGGTTATTAAAATTCAGTTTGATTGTCTGCATTGTCTATTTTAGCAGTTAGCTTCATTTTGTTTGCAAAGCGATGAGTTAAAGAGGTGTTTGGATCAACTTGTTACTCAGTATTAAAGGTTGGTTCAATAGTGGATACCGCTTTGAGTTATGTTTGTTTAGCTCATTTGAGCTCTATCATCTTAGTTTGTGCCTACAAAAGCGACCCAAAGTCAAAATTGACTTAAAGCTGTCTCAGCAGTTTAAGCTGTTGAGATTTTTGCAATTCAAAATACGGTTTTGTGTTTAAAACTCATAAACATTGGTTGCATTAAGTTTGTTTTATCATAATACATCATTATCGGTCCTTAAAATTGAATCAAAGTTCAAAAAGTCAAAGTTTCATTTTCACTTCAAAAGTCAAAAGCTTGAAATACTGTTTGAGCCAATGAGAGGATTTTTCATTGCTTGATTCGAACCAAATAAAGTGAAACTTGGTATTTGAAAACTTCCTTGGTCTACTTTCTTGTCATCATTTTATAAAATTTTGTGAATTTTTTAGAGGCTTCAAAATGCACATCAATATGGCTGAATCCTTCTCGTGACACACTCAAGATGGCGGGTGTGCAGTAGTTTGTCTTGATCTTCAACAAGCTCAAAACGGTTGTCTAGGTCTCGACTTTGGATTACAAATAGCCAACTGGTCTAGATTAAGCCCCAACTTTTGTTTTTCATTCTTAGCTTATTTTGAAGCTTGTGATCAAGCTGCAAAACAGACCCAAATCTGTTTTAGCACATTTGCTCAACTTCATCATATCTGTTCAAATCAGCTTATCAGAGGTCAAGGCCTATTAATACTTGTTGCATTTTGGTTACTTTAGCTTATTTTAGCTTGTGTTATCAGTTGGTGGCTTGTTTTGTTCATTTGGCTTGTTCAAGTGCTTATTTATAAGCACATTGCATATGATTGCTTAATCTTACACACAAGCACCTGTTTTCCATTTTCCTAGATTCCAAATATAATTTTAGAGTTTTCCTGAAATTTTCAGATTTTTCCAAGTCAGTTTGCTATTTTTCTTGATTGTAATTAGTTTTAAGCATTTTTAAATAGCATTTAATACAAAAATTAAGAAAAGGTTCAAAAAATAATTTTCATTTTCTTAAGTTTAGATAAATATAAAAGACAAAAAAAAATTTCTAGATTTTCTTAGTTAAATTTGTATTTTTAAGTAATTTAATTAGTTTTAAATAGTTTTAATTCTAGAAAATAGAAAAATAATCGAAAAATACAAAAATAGTTTTGAAAATTCTATTTTGTTATTTTAGATTTTCTAAGTCAAAATTTTATTTTTCTAGCTTTATTTCCTAATTTCTTGTATTTTAGGCTATTTTAAATAGTTAAAATTAGTTTTAATTAATAATAATTAGATAATTAGTTATAAAAATAATTTTCTTTTTCTATATATTTTCTTTTATCATTAGGTTTGTAAAATATCATTTTCATATTTTTAGGATTAATATTGTGTTAGTTTCACTTTTTCATTTGTACGCTACGTAGTTTTTAATTCAAGTTTTATAAAACCATAAAAGCAAAAACATCATTTTAAATATAGTGATAGCGTTTATTTAATATTTTTTATCTTTTTAATTTCCTTTAATTTGCATTTAAGCCCTTGTAGTTTATGTCCTTTTCCTGTAGTTATAATAATCTCAATTCCTTTTTCCGTTCAAATCTCTCGATCACTATACGTTTGGTGATTCTTCGCATGACTCATTGGGACATAACGACTTGGAAACACTATACTCCCCGGATCTTCATTGAGTTCGTGTCCGAACCGTTTAAGTTTGTTACGATTCGGCCATTCATGAGTGGCGGCAGAGTGATAAAACTTGGCGGTTTGTACCGGATCAATCGCGTAGCATTCTTATGCTCATAACTACTATTAGATGCACGCCAATCCCTAGTCTTTTGAGTGTTCCTAGGTAGTGGTTTACAACTACTAGCGATGCCTTGAAATCTTGTAGAATTCCTCACCCTAGGTCTTGCGCCTAAAATTCCGTCTTTTCGAATCTGTGCCTTTTTCCTAGCTTTTCTAGATAATAGTTCTTCCACAAGTCATTCATATCATATGAATTATGGGTTTTAATGCTTGGTTTTGACAACGTTTTGAACTAATCCTAGAGGTCTTGGGAGTAGAAGTGGCTACTTGTTGAGGGTTAACAGAGCTAGAGGCTTATTCTTGGGTAACTTAGGTGAAGTGGTGGTTTTGACAAAACTTGTTTCTCATCAACTTGGGAGGCAAACCGTGTTTTGAAAATTTTGGTCTTCGGATATAAACGCAGATGGGTTGCCTAACAACGGACCGTTTCTAATGGGATGAGAAGCTGGTTTCCCCAAGGTTGATGGTTTTGTAAACTTAGTGTTCACACTTTTCCTATAGTTTTCCTAAAATCTTTTCTTGAAGTTGAGCTTTGAGTTCATCAATTTTGCTATCAAAGAATTTGTTTGTTCCATTGACTTAGTTCTAGCTTCTTTGATGAGTCACTTAGTTCTATGTGATGCTTTCTCAAGACTCATTTTCCTTTAGTAATTTGGCCACAAAATTGCTAATTCATCATTCTCATTTGAATATCATAAATAGCATTAACATCGAATTACTTGTAACCAAATTACTTTTCACATGCATATCGAAATATGTTTCTTCAAATTGTTGATAGTTGACTCATTGTTTTGAAGTTGAGCTTTCAAAGTGTTAATTTCAAAAGTTCACGGAATTCGGGAAGTTAGGATTTTACATGGTTTGTTAAGTTGAAAACTTTCTTCTTTACTCAGTATCGCAATTTCAAGTGAAATGCAATGTTTTCAAGTTTTGAGAATTTGTTTGAAAGTTCATCAAAAGCCTTTTATCAACCATATAATTTGTTTTGAAATTATTAGACTCACCTCAACCAAGGAACATTTATCGAATCATGCTCGATTAAGATCGGTATGTTTAGGTACATTAGCGGATGCACTATGTTGAGCGATTAGAGTACCTCATCACATGACACCCGCTCAATTTACGGTCCGATATCCGCATCCACATCATGTGTAACAAGAGTCATTTGATCGCCGATCGTGTCAAGCTTATCTATCTCGAGCCTCAGACTCGGTGTCAATCGATCCATCATCCGGTGCTTTCTTTGGTCTCAACACAACAATTTATAGATTGCACTTGACATTCATTCACCAAACATTCATTACGAATAACTTCCTCAATATACTTCTCTACATTATCCATGAGTTGGATTAATGTCTCTGAACACATTAGCTTCCATCCCGCTTTGATTCTTAAAGCACATTTCGTCATCGATAATCATAATCAAGTGTATTCCTTTTGATGAATGTACCGTTGTTTGTTGATCACTGAAGTCGACTTTAGAACAAGCTTCTTGAACCTTTTTCCTATTAAGTTGTTGTTCTAATTGTTCCAAGTTCAAAACAATGTGCCATCATCGATGATAATTCTTGACGAAAGAGTGTAATACATGATCGCTCAATTCCTATTGTGTATTTGTCATCAATTCTAAGTAACATGAGGTGTGAATGAAGTTTTCGATAAGGTTCAATGAAACTTTCCTTACCTTTGCAAGAGCATTACGTAACCTTGACCGGTGCATTTACGTCTCTTTAGATTCTAAACACGGAGATCTCACATCCTCATTGATTGATTCCATCATCTTTAACCGCTTCGGTATAACTAATATTCTCATGGTTGTCAACAACATCATACGGTTTGAGTACTTACGAAATCACGGTAGAGCAAGACATGATGTTGAAGTATACACGGATTTTACAAGTCTATGATTTAAACAGAAATAGAATCTTTCGCGGGATTTTACAAAAATCAAGACAAAACCGTGATATAATGAGAAATAGGATGTAGTAAGGAAACTAGGAGATGATACGGAAGTGAAGATCAATTGGTGTGTGGTTGAGTTTTTGTATGTTAGGTTTAGAGACAAATCGTAGGAATTGACAAATCACAGTCCTTGACAAGTTGCTTAACAGATAACTCGCATAAGACAACTCGCTTCAATAAGCAAGTAGACAACTCGCATATGTGGCAACTCGCATAACACAACTCGCTTCAATAAGCAAGTAGACAACTCGCATATGTGGAAACTCTCTTAGGCAACTCTCTTTAGATACGATGAATATGGACAAGTCGCATAGGCAACTCGCTTATCAGACAACTCGCTCAATAGCTAAGTCGCTTTAGATCTCAAGTCGCTTAAAGAAACAACTCGCTTAGAACTCAAACCGCATAAAAATCAACTCGCTAAACAGCCAAGTCGCATGTACCAACTCGCATCCAATAACAAAGCAACTCGCTTTGAAGAAATGTGAATTCGAGACTCAACTCGCTTTGTACAATCTTCAAATATAACCACTTTATCAATCAAAACAACCAAACCACAATGATTTAAGCCTTCCAATTCAAAACCTAAACACATATGATGATCCTAAACACAAAGTACAAGCAAAATTCAAACTTTACCACTAGAATTTTTCCAATGAATCAAACTCTCCTAAACCCTTAATACACCAAAACCTTATGAAATCCACCAAACAAAGAGCATAAAAGATGAGTGATCAAACTCGGCTCGATACCAATTGTAAGATATTGGATTTCACAAACACTAACAAATCAAAGTATGGTTCGAATTAGGCAAGAGAGTTTAGAGAGAAAGTAGTGTGGGAGCCTTTCAGAGAGAAAAGTAACAAAAGAAAGAATATTAGATTGAAGGTCCAACCTCACCTTGGGAGGTAGAGGGTATTTATAATTACATACTACACGTCCTCCTTCCTGACCGGATCGTGCATCTGATGGGTAAAGACCCGTCCGTCCTCCACGGTGTTACTCTAGACTAAACTATGCTATAAACTAACTAATAAACTACTAAGTAATGTAAATAACGACAAGTCTGAGCTAACTTAAGCTAGATAATATTTGGGGTGACCGACACTTCACTATGGAATTTTTAATTCCTAACATAAAAAATAATAATAAAAAACACCCGCTCACATCATGAAGAAACTGTGGTACACATCCTCACCCAAAGCATAATAGCGGCTCGTGCCAACCCAACAAAGCAAAAGTTCGGGGAATACCGAAAAGGAGAAGGATTGTGACAAGAATAGCATAATGATCAAGCATTATACTCATCGACGCGAGGAACAGGATCCTTAAAAATATTCTTATTAGAATGCCGGGAAACAAAGCAGACAAGCAAAGTCATCAACCCGTAAAAGCGTTTGTTCCAACTTTTCAAAGAATCAAAGGTCTTAGTATAAACCACTGGAACACCATCGCGTTTACTAAAAGAAAACCACCCTTTGGACTTCGAATTAACATAAAAGCGACAAAACAAACCAACAGTAGGTGCAATGCCATGAGCACGACACAAGATCTCAAACTGCGAAATCTTGCACGCACCTAGAACTGAAAGTTGGGAAATGTTGATGCAATAATGCCTAATTAAATCGAAAAGGAAAATGACATCGGCATTTAAAATTTGCAAGGTCAAAAGCCAGATATAAGCCAATTTTCCTGGAAGGACACTCATGCATCGTGACACTTACGAGAGGATGCTCGGATGAACCTCGAAGGAATATGATATTTCCCAGCGAAGGAGCCAAATGTCTCGGAGGAGTACCACACTTTATGTCAACAATCAAACTCATAGCGAATGGATAAAAGACGGACGATTGAAGGTATTCTCTTCTCAAAAGATACAACCAAAGCGACGATGGTGAAAATAAAGCGGAGGAAGAAAATGAGATTAGTACAAATAAGGCGTGATTTATACTAAGAGGATACCTAAATTTGGATGATGACACGTGTCAAAGAAAATCGGAATAAACGATCGAGATCAAGAGTAAAAAGATAAGTATAAGAGAGCGCGCGAGACATTAGGTCAAATTAAAGGAGAAAACGAAGAGTCGAAAGGCGCCATCGTCGCATCGAAACACTTCCCAAAGAAAGGAAGTGTCGAAAGACGTCAAAAAGTTTGAAAAGGAAACGCCTTCCTCAAACTTAAAATCTAGCAATATCCACCGCGATGCGAGAAATATTAGCATGCAATAAATATGCCGACTGGGGACCGGATGACATGGCAATCCCAAAAAAGAGGAACATCATAGGTCATGTAGAAAAGGCACGGAAAAGAAAAGTGCTCGATCGACTCAAGTCTAGTAATATCCACCGCACGCGACAATATCCGCACGCAATGCATACACTAGACCGGGGGACTTGATGACGTATACGATAACAGCCCACTAGGCCCAATACGCACTACATACATCTTGGGCCCCGCCCAACAACAATAAAATAACTACGAACTCGACCAACAAGAAGCCCAATAACGAAATTGGCTATAGTCCGGACTAAAAGACGACGCAGATATTTAGCGGACCACCCTCCTGCATCGCTAAAAGTATCTTGTTTCCACATCCGCGATTAAACACGTAACCTTGCCCGACAAGGGTCCGGCTCCGGCGACTAACTACCATATGCGAGTACAACTTTCTCTCTCATAATTATACACACATATACTGTATTCTCTGTCAAGAATGTGTACTTACTCTCACGGAGTCTAATCATGGGGTCCGTCTCACCAGGTAAGGCTAACGGTCTACTCTTCTTGTGTGGGGATATCAATCAAACTACTTGGATTAGTACAAGATCGACCGCTAGTAGCTCGTTAGCCCAATCCAACAAGCTACACTAACACCCATTACAACCCGTCACACTTTTTGTACTAACATTTAGGGTTTCAAGCCCTTGCTTGAGCTCCAAGTTTAGAATATTATAAATACAGGGCCTCTTGTATTTATACTGTTCTATTTATCCCTAACAATGCTAAAATTCTCTTATTCTCCCCTCTATTGTGTTCGAATGAAATTCTATCCCTAATCCGTTAGGGAGATGATTTATTAAGGTTCTTGGTTATTGATTACCGTTACTTTTGAATTTGCTAAAGGTACATGTCATTTAAATTCGGTTAATTCTTTACATGTTTTAGATCCTATTTGCTTCCGCTATTTGCTTTGATGTTCTTTATGTTTATAAATTTTATGTATTCATAAAACCCAACAGTGGCATCAAGAGCCATTAGTCCTATGTAATTAATTACCGAAACGCATAAAAAATTGAATCTTGATTTGATAGTTACATGTTTTAGGTTTTTAGGGTTCTAAAAATTGAAAACCCTAATTGTTTTTATATATGGGTCGACTCCCATTAATTAGAATTATTAGGTTTTAGTTTTATTAAAACTTGTAGAAACCCTAAAATTTCATGTAAAATTTTATGTGTATAATTATGTGCAATTGTTTTGTGACATAATTATGTGTATCTTAGGGATTCATAATAATTGTTATGTGGAATTAATGGTGAAACATGCACGCTTTATCATGGATTTTGTATGTATGATTAATTGTTAAGTATATTCACATGTATGTTTATGATAAATCTTGAATTGGGAAGACCTCAATATATCTTATAAATCAATTATGTGCTATGTGGTATATGATTAACTATATTACATAATCGACTCGTCGATGTATGTGGCTCACTTTCTATAGTAAGTGAAAGCTCTAGTCGATATATACATTATTATAAACTGATGCGTGGTTCGAGGTTGTAAGACTTCCTTTTCCAAGAGCAAGCTTTACAACCCACTAAGCAGTGTACCTAATCATTGCAGTGTAGTATGGGTAAGCCCAGGGGGTTGATCGTTCTCTAGGAGAATAGAGATGCTAGTCGAGATGTATGATGAAAAGGCAAGGTTAAGGGTGATTCTTTTTAGTCTTTTTTATATATTTTTTAAAGTAAATAAAATCTCAGGGTTTGAAAGAGTGAGGGTTTGGTGTTTCACCAATTAAACTAATTAACAAACTAATTAAACTAAATAATAAAATAAAAGTTGTGGATTGTATGAAAGCGTTCTTATGATAATTAAAATCGTGTTTAATTAGATTTACTTACTCCCTATTTATCTTTTATCTGTCTGTTGAATTGCCACATCCTTTCTTAATTGATGCATTGTATTCCATGTTTTAGTCATAGGGCGGTGCCAAATTCCCTAATTCTATGAGTGTAAGTCTCCTCTAGAACACCTGGGATTGCCAACTACCGAAGTATCTCCCCCGAATATCCTAATATCCTCAACCCGCAACTCACGCAATAAATACAACAGGAGCCTAATAGTGCACTCTAAGGCTAATAATCGCTATTTAGGACGTTCAAGCTCACAACAATGGAAAAAGAAGCCAAATTTCCTTAATCTAGCATGAGAACCAATTAAAAAAAGAGACAACCTAACAATAATTAATAAATAGGTTTCATTGGATCTAAGTAGACACTAATTAATTTAGTAACATATGATAGATAAGCAAGAACACAAGCAAGCAATCAAACATAGATTAAACATGGTGATAGATTAGATAAAAAAAAAAACTTATCTTGAAGCAATAAAGAGGATTTAGAACCCTAAGGTAGTGTCCAAGTCGGACTCAAAACGAACTAGGGTTTGCTCTTCAAAATAACACACATAATATAGAAAATTCGAGGTCTATATATAGATTTTACAACCACGACGGCGCTTTTATCGTGACTCCGATCGATCGCCGTTATTAAGATTTCGTCTTTGCCAAGTCATCACTGGGA
Source organism: Chrysanthemum lavandulifolium (assembly GCA_022545495.1). Classification (NCBI taxonomy): domain Eukaryota; kingdom Viridiplantae; phylum Streptophyta; class Magnoliopsida; order Asterales; family Asteraceae; genus Chrysanthemum; species Chrysanthemum lavandulifolium. The sequence goes on along the minus strand of CM040241.1, from coordinate 74,518,257 downwards.
CGGCGTCGAGTAGAAGACAATGACGCCGTCTGGGTTGTATATGACGTCGTCTTGAGAAAACTTTGGTTGTTTGGTGTAGAAAGATAGAGTGATGGCCATGTGGAAATACACGTAACGCCGTCACTTGTTAAGATCAAAAGCGACCGAGCCATCGCTTGAGAAAGTTTGGACCACGTTGTGGCGACGCATTGCTCGCCTTGAGGTTGGGACGATCGTCCGCACCAATCAAGCTTCAAAGATTGTTTTCGACTTTGCCATTTTCTTCATGTTTTCGCCTCTTTTCGTCCAAAATGTTTTATTCCAACATTTTGCTTCCAAATGACAAAAAATGTGAAAAGGAATGATTTTAAGCGGTAACAGATATAAAATGCAACAATTTAGGGCTTAAATGACTCCCTAAAAACGTATGTTTTAAATCTTTATCAAATATCCCTACACTTGGAATTTTCTTGTACTAAATATGAGTAAATCGCAAAGGTGTGGGGAAAATTACTCAACCGATGTGGTTGAAGTAATTAAATTACGAGTTTCAAACAAGGGTTATCCTAACGCCTCTTATCATTTAGTTAATCCTAACTACACGAATATAGTCTCACTAGCGATCTCGGAATGCATCACAAAAAATGTTCTAGAATTTATTATACTACTCGTACACTCATTAAGCTTTAAAGATGAATGCTTTTATTCCTAAAGATCTAGGGCGAACCTCACATTTTTAGGGTGGAATTTGAGTGGTATACGGTTTTCGTGCTAGTCATATAAATCCTATCCATGAGACGCTTTATTAAGACTAAAGTTTTAATCATACGTGTCATAAAAAACTTTAAATTTGGTCTAAAATTACCCTAACAAATATTTCTCATACTTTATTACACAATTTACTAATGACAAGACAAAAATCAAGTGAGTGAATAGTTTCTAAGTTCCCGTTTTATTCTTCCTCCATACATTTAAACTGAACATTGTCCCAAATGTTCCCCGAAAGTATCAAAGTAATAAGTGTTGCTTCCATCTTGCATTTCATCTTTTGTCCAATATAACCTGCAAAATTTAAGAAAACGGAGACGAAACCTCGCGTAAAATCGGTGGTAAAAACTATATAAAACTAAACTAAACTAGAAAGCAAGATATAATGCTCGAAAAATAGATGTTTGCAGATTTATGGAAAAATAAGAATTCTGAAAATTTCAAAAAAGTACAAACTAGACGGAAAACGAAAATCTGTAAACTGTTTCTACATTGCCTGACGCCGTCGGGTATTAATTATGACGCTGTGAGGTTGTCCTAACAAAATGAGTCAAAGTCGTTTTTCGGAAAAAATTATGGAAAATTACTTCTTTAAAGACCTGGAAAAAATACTGCTAAACATCCATAGTGACTCGATACAAACATTTGACTCTAACAAACACACACACACACATATAAATATATATATATATATATATATATATATATATATATATATATATATATATATATATATATATATATGTATATATACATATATATACATATATATATATATACATATATATATATATATATATATATATATATATATATATATATATATATATATATATATATATATATATATATATATATATATATATATATATATATATATATATATATATATATATATATATATATATATATATATATATATATATATATATATATATATATATATATATATATATATATATATATATATATATATATATATATATATATATATATATATATATATATATATATATATACATATATATATATATATATATATATATATATATATATATATATATATATATATATATATATATATATATATATATATATATATATATATATATATATATATATATATATATATATATATATACAATTTCAATTATTGTTAATCTCATAAAATTCATAATAGTTCTAAAACACATGTGATCTTACCTACACTTAACTTTTGTAAAATACCTTTATATGTAACTAAGATGAAGTTAAAACAAAATAAAGTATTTTCATAAAATAATGAAAGCATGCGAATTTAGCAATAATGAAAAATATATATAAAACACGCAAATAAAGATGAGAAACATGCAAAAAAATAAACATGGGTTGCCTCCCAAGAAGCTTTTCTTTATTTATGAGTCTTGTAGCTAGACTCAAGCCATAGTACGCACTCTAGGTGAGTGAGTTCATCCTTATGGACATCGGTAGGATCAAACTTCTTTTAATCTCCTATTAGTATGTCTAGTCCTAGATGCCTTCTCAAACTTCTCACCATTGGGATCATAGATCGTCATTCTAATGTGCCACTCTCCATTACCATCACTAGGTGGCTTATCCCAATTCCACTTATGCTTAGGCTTATCGCTCTCAACTTTCCACCTATTCATGCAAAGATTAATATGCAAGGCTCCTAGGAATTTGGTCATCTTCCTAAACACTAAAGTATCCTCGAATGGATTCACCTCAATGTCCCTAGCCAATTTCTACTCTAAGTAAGATGTTTTATTCATAAATGCCTCTTTTAGATAGAAAGGTCGTTGAGGGCCCACGAAATCTCTGTTAGTACAAGGTCCATATCTAGATGGTCTCCTTTCTAAAGTAATCGAATAAGGTGTTTGTTCATCCTCATCGTCATAGGAATGGTTCTTGACATCATAGGTTGACCTAGCACTTCCTTCTCCCACCACTATTTTGGACATCTTACAATCAATTATAGCACTAGCGGTAGCTAAGAATCCTCTTCCAACTAACAATGGACATGTAGTATCACTAGCCATGTCTAGTACATGGAAATCTGCCAAAAGAGTCAATTTTCCTATATGTACTACCATGTCCTTCATTATCCCTACCGGATATGCAAAACTTCCGTATGCTAAACCAATAATGGTTTTCGTTGGTTCTAATTTTCCTAGGTTAAGGCTTTTATGGAGAGACAATGAAAGAAGGTTGATGATAGACCATAAGTCGGCTAATGTGTCGAAAGCTTTAGAATTTCCAATGCTACACGGCAAAATGAATAGGCCGAGATCATCTAACTTCTTAGGTGGTTTTTTTTGTACAAACGCGGACCCGCCTTTCCCAACTTTAGTCTTTGCTCATATTTTTCTCATAAAGCATGATAATAGGGTGCATGAGTCAAGACTTCAAGAACCGGTTTTTCTTGGTAGAGCTCCTCAAATTCCTCTTCTAGAGTAGGTTCGGGTTCTTGGTTAGTTGGTGTTTCAAGACTTGGATTGACCAATAACTTAGGTTTTTGGTCTTTTGGAGTAGTTTGCTTAAAACATGTTTTAATAGCATTAACCGAGTGGACTTGCGGGTGTAAGGGGCATGGATATGCGCCTTCCCTTGGTGGACAAGAACATTGGTTTGAGAAAATCGAATTAACTTTTGGGTTCTTGACGGTATCACTTGGGAGTTCTCCCACAACTCGGTCATTGAAGATTTTCAAGAGGTTGTCAAGTTTATTTGTCATCTCACCTTGTTGTCGTTTGAAATCGGCTTCAAACTTAGACAACCGAGCTTCTTGAGATGACATGAAGTTGGATACCATCCTCTCAAGATTTTTGGGATTGTTGGTGTTGGAAGGGTTGTTGTAGGGAATACGGTTCGAGGATGAACCGTTTGGTTGGAACCTATTAGGTGAGTCGAAAAGTTTTTTTGAGATGGGCTTGGGTTTTGTTTCCACCTAAGGTTAGGGTGATTCCTCCAAGAGGGGTTATAGGAGTCACCTAGGTTGTTTTGCTCAGGTTTGAAAGTGTACCACTTCTCCCGCTCCATCGGTACGTGTGAAGGCATAGTCCGCGAAGGCTTGTTCGAGGAGTTTCGTGGAATGACGAGTGTCATGAGGACCACTACATAACTCACACAAGGAAGTGATTTTATTCACTTGGCGTGAAGGTCTAGGAGCCTCGTAGGAACTCATGAGGAATTTGACTTGATCTTCAAGTTCAAGAATCCTACGATCGAAAGGTTGTCAGTCGATAGAAGGCAAGGATATTGCCTTGATGGTTTTGGGCAACTCACGGGGGTCATTCCAAAATTCGTTGTCATAGAGGGCAAGGTCCTCTATAGTGCCCCATGATTCTTTCGCGGTTAATTCACTAAGCTTGCCACTGGCCGCTTGGTCAATGGCTTGCCTTGTGGGGAGATTGATATGATCATAGAAGATTTTGACTTGGAGCCAAAGATCAATGCCATTGTGAGGGACTTTGTGGAGTAAGTCCTTGAATCGAGTCCACGCCTCATAAAGGGTTTCACCTTGATGTTGTTGGAACATCAAGATATCATTCCTAAGCTTAGTGGTTCTCCCTAGTGGGAAAAACTGGGCGAGAAAACGGGTAGTGAGATCATCCCAACTTGAGATGGACCCCGCAGGAAGACGCTCAATCCAATTACTAGATTGGTCCCCTAGATAGAATTGGAAGAGACGCAATCGTGTTGTCTCCCGAGTGGTAGCATCAAGGTCAATTGAGTCAACAATTTTTAGGAAATCTTTGAGATGATGATTTGGATCTTTGGAATGAAGTCCATGGAATGCACATCCGTTTTGCACCAACGGAATGGTGTCGGATCGCAGGGCCATAGTTTGAGCAAGACGGGGAAGCACAATGGTGTTTCTATAGCCTTGATAGCTCGGTCTAGAGTATTCACCAAGAGTACGGCCTCTTGGCGGGTCTTGTGGTGGTAGATTTAGAGGTGTTAGTTAATGTTGAGGTAGTTGTTGTTGACGGGTGGATTATCTTCTTCCATGATAGAATATAAGAAATCTAAATAAAAATAAAAAAGATCACTTGATAGGAATCAAGCGAGTAAACCTAATCGAGATAGAAACTTAACTAGCTATTTTATTCCCTAGCAGCGGCGCCAAAAACTTGATGCGTGGTTCGGGGTCAAAAGACTTCCTTTTCCAAGAGCAAGCTTTACAACTCACAAGGCAGTGTATCTAATAGTTGCAGTGCAGTATGGGTAAGCCCAGGGGGTTAATCGTTCTCTAGGGGAATAAAGATGCTAGTCGAGAAGTATGACGAAAAGGCGAGGGTGAGGGTAATTCTTTTTAGTATTTTTTTTAAATTTTTTTTGAAAGCAAATAAAATCTCGGGGTTTGAAAGAGTGGGGGTTTGATGTTTCACCAATTAAACTAATTAAACTAGATAATAAAATAAAAGCTATGGATTGTATGAAAGTGTTCTTATGATAATTAAAATCGTGTTTACTTAGATTTACTTACTCCCTAGTTTTCTTTTATTGGTCGGTTGAATTGTCACATCCTTGCTTAATTGATGCATTGTATTCCATGTTTTAGTCATAGGGTTGTGTCAAATTCCCTAATTCTATGAGTGTAAGTCTCCTCTAGAACCCTGGGATCACCAAGTACCAAAGTATCTCCCTCAAATATCCTAGTATCCTTAAGCCGAAACTCACGCAATAAATACAACGGGAGCCTAATAGTGCACTCTAAGGCTAATAATCGCTATTTAGGACGTTCAAGCTCGCAATAATGGAAGAAGAATCCAATTTTCCTTAATCTAACATGACAACCAATTAAAACAAGGGACGACCTAATAGTAATTAATAACTAGGTTTCATTGGATCTAAGAAGACACTAATTAATTTAGTTACAGATGATAGATAAGTAAGAACACAAGCAAACAATCAAAAATAGATTAAATATGGTGATAGATTGGATAAACAAACTTATCTGGAAGCAATAAAGAAGGTTTAGAACCCTAAGGTACTGTCCAAGTTGGACTAAAAACGAACTAGGGTTTGCTCTCCAAAATAACACACATAATGCGTAAAATTCGAGGTCTATATATAATTTTACAACTACGACGGCATCGCTTTGCGGTGACGCCGCCCGATCGCCATCATTAGGGTTTCGCCTTTGCCAAGTCATCACCGACGGCGTGGGTGAAGACAAAGACGCTATTTGGTTATATCTCGACGTCGTCTTGAAAAAACTTTGGTCATTTGTGTGGAAAACTGTAGGGGGTTGAATAATTTTACCAATTAAAACTTCGTTTAAAATATTTAGATCGACTTATGTCAATCCATTTAGATGTGTATGTTGGACATTGATAGATAGATATATAAATGTGTAATGAAAGATAAAGAGTAAGAAGCACATAACCACGACACGAGTATTTATAGTGGTTCGCTACAAGGACACCTTCCTTTCCCTACTCCACTCCCGAGTCACCTACTCGAGAGTTCGTAATCACTACATGACACCAACTCCTTATGGTGGAGAATCCTTCACAACGTCGCCTACTCTTTTTCTCGGTACTAGGCTAACCACCGGTTCTTTCACAAAGGAGAACCACACCTACCACAACGTCGCCACCCTTTATCCGTACTAGGCTAAGTACCGAGTTCCATTACAATGGAGGAACTACTACCCAACACTACAAAACACCTAACCCCAAAGGAGACCCACCTTATTACAACACCATCAAGGATATCAATATCCTTGAAACAACTATCACTATTTGTATAACGATGCACCTCATCGATTATACAACCTTGGCATCCTTCACTAATGCCACTTGATTTGACTCCTATGCATCTTTCACTAACGCCCTTGACACGAACACTTGGCACCTTTCACTAATGCCTTCGTCTTGACTCCTTTAGCATTCTTCACTATTGCTTTTGACATGGACATTAACCACCTTTCACTAATGCTTTTGTCTTGACTCTTTCGGCATCCTTCACTAATGCCTTGGACACAGCACTTCTATGGAGGAAGAAAGAAGTATCAACAAGAGAACCTCGAATCTTGATGATGACGGGCATGGCAACTCATGGACTTGAGCTTGCTCGACTTCAAGAAGTGGTGATCTCGCCTTTAAGAGGAACCTAGAGAATCACACAAAACAAAAGACAAACTACATAGAAAGATCCTTTAGGATCTGTGGTTAGAAAGTTACAATACTGGGGAAAGTATGTCCGGGAGTAGCAACCAAAAGGAAGAAATGGCTCACTATTTATAGAAGAAAACGACTATTGTTCCACGGATCCCACGGATCCTCACTTAAGGGATCCGTCCCAGTACATCGGGGATCCGTGGACGCCTCCCTCGCCCATGGGTTTTGGGTCATAGGTTATGGATCATGGGTATCCAAGTAGATATAATGTATCTATAAGATGTAATGCATCTAGTCCATGGTTCATGGATTAAAACTATGGGCCATGGATTAAAACCATGGGTCATGGATATTATCCATATATGACATAAGCATGATGTCATGCAATGGGTTATGGGTCAAACTCCATGAGTATGGGTCATGGACTTTGGGTTGTACCCAACTACATTCAATGTATTTGGTCAATGGTTTAAATACTTAAGTTTCTACCCAATTGTATTACCCATTATAATACATACTAGTTATGCATATATTTGCCCAATATGTAAACACTAGTTGTTGTACATATGTATTACTAAATCATAAAATCACTTATACTTGTTTTAGTGTTTTATGTGAAAACGTAAGTGTGTTAGAGAACTATTGGCTCAAACCATTTAGGTATTTTATTTGTTTCGTTAAAATGATTTTACTTTTGTTATCGACAAAACATTGAAGATCGTAAAATATAAATAAACGCTTACTACTTATTTGTATTAATAATCTCCCTTTTGTTGATGACAAACATAAAATTATTTTAAGGAAAACTAAAATTCGTAAAAGTTCGAATTGGAGTTTTTACTCTCTTCTCCCCCTTTTTTGTCGAAACAAAAAGAGCGTCGAAAAGAAACTAACACAATGCTTTAAGAAAAACATGTAAAGAAAAAAATATAGAAAGCAAGTGACGGACCACTATTTCAGCCTTGTTTTCTTGACTTTGTCATTTTCTTCATGTTTTCGTCCCTTTTTGTCCAAAAATGCTTCATTTCAGCATTTTGCTTCCAAATGACCTAAAATGTGAACATGAACGATTTTAAGCAGTAATGAATATAAAATGCAATAATTTAGGGCTTAAATGACCCCTAAAACGTTTATTTTAAATCCTTATCATAAACCTAGAATTGATTATTAGGTTTTATCGAACAAATTATGCATGTGCCTATTTGTTTTACATATTTTAATTGTTGTTGTATGTATATTATTTGAGTTGGTTATTTTATTAATTTCTTTTTATATTGTTTTGACATGTTTGTAAGCAAAAGGGTTATTTCGAGAATAGAAAATTAACTGACTAAATAATATTGAAGTTGGATTTGTTTTCAAGTATTAAATCCTGAACTTTTAATCGATTGATGCGACTGTATCAAATGGTTAAAAAGGCTCACCCATTATGATAAACTATGTGAGGGGTATAAGGAGGGTACGCATTAAATTATGACCCAAAAGAATAAGGTTTTTAATTCGCTTTGCGCTGACCAGCTTGTCCGCTCCTTTGTGCGTCATTTTTGGAGCTACCAAGTATAACTATTATATGCACGAAGCATCTTAAGGCAAAGTTGTAAGTTTTTCAATGACTTGATTAAAGCTTTTTAGATTTATTCTTAGTAATTATAAAACTAATGAGTAAGGTTTTGTTAAATTTTATGTCATGAAGATGTGTACATGCTTCTTTATACATAAGTTTTGATCACACATCAAAATTGTACCTTTAAAATTTAAGTTTATGCCATCTAATTATCAGAAACACTTGAAGTTGCAATTTATGTTATGTGAGATCTTAGCTAGATTGCAATGATAAGGTAAATCTCCATATTGTGTGAGACCTCAACTAGTATAAATTTGCAGTTTCTAAATTAGACAACTTAATTGAGTTAGTTAGTGAGATCTATGACTTAAGGCATAAGATGTGGTGAAACATGCTTACATTTGCATAAAGGTTTGGCAAATTGTAATCCCATACTTATGAATTGAAAATTGTTTGTCAATTATTGTCCGACGATTACCTTGTTGAATACTTTCATCACTAGCAGTTCAATTGATGTGGTGGAATTATGTCAATGAGGATCCTAGCTTTAAGGAAATTCTATGGTTTATATGAATATTAACCAATAGGTATTTTATTTCCTTAAAGATTTAATATCGAAAATACTAAAATTGAATTTTGTTACTTCTTTTGATTGTATTAATGCAACATTAAACCATAAACGTGGTTTGGGTTTTGGTAAATAGATCTAGTTCTGTTTTGAAATAAATGTTTGATCAATAAAAATTTACTAAAAGACAAACATAGTTTCTTTTCCTTGGAAGAAGAGTGAGACTCAATCATATTCCTTTTCATAATTTAGAAAGGTATCATAGGAGCATTAGAATTTTCTAAATTCTATTATAACTCATTGCAAACTCTAATGGTTAAGAAAATTGCACATCTTGTTTTTCAAAGAGATTTCATAACCCTAATTTTGGTGATTGAATTCTTTTGTAACAAATATGACATGTGGTTAACTAGAAAACATATATGACATTTTATGAGTTATTATATTAGAGGCTGGACTTACCGCAAAATGGTAAAAGGAAAACTAGGATAATTTATCTAGTTGTATTGCTTTGACCATTTAAAGGTGTTACATACCATTGAGGGGATAGTAGACCTATTAAGGAAAAATTGCATGCTCAAATTTTCAAGTTAATAGCATTGATGGATGATCCATCATCTACAGAGTAGACTACACTCTTTTAGTTCATAAGTAATTGTTACGAATGGTCTTGCAAAGCAGTAACAACGTAATAGCACGCTATTTTCACTGGTTAATGAAACACTTACAATGCTGTCAAATTCAGTGGGAGTATTGTGTTACTGAATAAGGCATTATTGTAACGTTGTCTAATTCAGTTGGAGTTACAAGCTTTATTATCTTGGTAATAACCTAGATTATTTCTAGATTTTCTTGAAATAATACATCACGTTCAAAATGTGGACACTCATATTCTCAAGGATAGTCATGAGCGTCTCCTTGTTAATTAAGTGAATCTACTTGTAATGATAATATATCTTTGACACTATCATATTGTTCACATAAACCAATGCAAGTCGTGTTTTTTGTATGCTACATGATTTTGTTGCATGCACAAGTGGCAGAAATATTTATTGTGCGCATAGGAACAACACATTGAAATATGATTAAAGGATTCTCTTAACTACAAGGTTAGAGACAAACATTCTAATAGGACTTATACATTCAATGTGTGAGAATGTCTTATTTAGAAAATGTGTCAAGATTATAACAAAGACTACTTTTATGTCTTATGTCATTCAAATTAAAGAAACACTTGTCGTGAGATCGAGCGTGGATGTTTTTGCAGTTTCTTAAGTTGGACACTTTATGGAATGACAAAAATAAATAAAGTACTCCAATACTACTTTGATTTAAATATTTATGTATTTTTGGAATGACATAAATAGATGGAGTAGCATATTAACTTGAAAATTAATTAATTGAAACCAAGACGTGGTGTTCATGATTACTTTAAATTATACATGGTTATGTGTTCCTTTGTAAAGTCACAAACATGAAGTCTTTTAATTATTACAAAACTTATAATTAAAAGTAAGACATTATAATTGTTATGTCTTTAGACTTGGTCAAAGAATACTTATGTTATAAAGCACGAAATTGGCTTGAGTTTTTTTTATTATACCATTCAGTTAGACTTGGTTGGTAAATAGGTAAGCCAAAATGGAATAAGTTTATCTTACATATTGTTAGATTGTCTTACAATATTAATTCTATTGAAATATTGTATGTATATGGTATGTCCAGTTAGAAGAATCAAACATTTGTTATATTATTTGACTCAAGATAACTATATCTTCTTTTCTTCCAAAAGTATCAAGGTTAGAAAATTGAGTATGGATTGAATATACTCAATAAGACTTCAACCTAAAAGATTAATAAGACACCATAAATTATGGAATGTGATGAATCACATTAAATCTTAAAATGAAGTTCTAAATTTGTTAAAACTGTTTATGGAATAGGGTACTAACAAACTAGAGTCATGAACTGTCAATGTATTTCGTAATATCCCAAAAGAAAACAATTTAGTGTTGTTCTACTTGCTAAAGTATTTATAAATAGTCTTCAAATTACAAAAGCAAATGGCAGTTTTATTTATATCTTGAAGAGATTTTTTACAAAATATACAATCTTCTAAAACACACTAGTAAATAACATGATGAGGCTAAACATGTAAATGATAGACCTCACGATTTTGGAATTCTCATTCATAGATTAGCAAGGATATCTCAGATATTTGATTAATATGTTGAGAATTATAAGTTACAGGATTATGGTAAACCTGTTAATCGTGAAGAAGCATTTACCAGATATTGAACTTTGGTAAATTATTCATACTATGAATGTCAAGATGTTGTTCATAAAGATAATCAACTTTGGATACTTGGTTTATCTTAATAAAAACTAATTTATTCAAAGAGAAGGAAAACCCTAGTGGTTTAAATCTTCGTGCAGAAATCATATGGACAATATTGTACATGCGTTTAATGCATGACTTGTGACAAAATTATTAATCACACTTAAGCAATTAATTGTGATTGAATATTCTTTCCTTGGCACATTAAAATATAAAGATTATGATTGTCATACTTAGTTTCATTTATATGAAATTTGAAAATTAATATCAAAACTCTTTCTTGTGTGATTACTTTTGCGAGGACGGTAAATAATACAAAGGAGTTTTATGAATTCACATAATCTTTGAAAATGTACAAACTGCAAGAATCCATGAATGGATATATGCATGCATTTAGGAGATGATTCTTATGTTTAATAATTAAATTCAAGTTTTGATTTAATAATTAAAATAAGGCAATTCCTAAGTATTTCTAAAAGCTAGTGAGAGTATTATGTTTGATTTTTGTTGTATATCATATGAAAAGTAACATTCCATCTAAACTAAATGTTAAGTTTTAGTTTGGGAATGAAACTTCACTTAAAAGATTTACAAAATAAGAAGTATAACATTGGAATATATGGTTATTATTAATAAACATGTTCGGTAAAATAAATGAGTCTATTAAGACATGATACGGAGTATATCATTTGGAAAATGAATATATATCTTTTGATAAGATAAAACGTGAATAAAATCTAAGTTTGACTGAAGGATTTTTCATGTAAGTCATGTTATAAAGTATTGTATCATGCTTGAATGCAAGATGATTTGACAACATTGATATCTAATGAAGTTATTAGATAACTAGTATAATAAATATTTTAATAGAATATGTATGAATTTAGAATTATATTCCTCAGCCTGAAGTTGCTCCTAAAATTCTATGGATGAGCAATACAGCAATTGTTGCGTAATTATCATAGCCAACAAACTTGAAAGTTTGGAAGGCATCAAACATTACACTCTAGATATTGAAGTTTACGGATTTTTAAAGAGCATATTGTTGTTTGAATACAATGATGCTAGTTTAATTGAGATGACACTCAATACTAGTCATGGTAGGATATCATCCTTGTTAATGGCCATGTGAACTAGTTGTGCTCAACCAAGAGCATAGTTGCATTATACATTAAAGAATAAGAATACTTTAAACTTTAAAATGTTTGAAAGTTTGATCGTCATAAATTGGTGGTTGAGGATGTTACACACTTTATGAAATATTATGTGGCAATATCAAGATATTTTGAACGCACATATTCAAGAACTTCACTAGTTGAATTCTTGAAATAAGTATTCACAAAATTCTGACAGATCTGACAGATCTAAATTGAAATTATGCCTTGTCAACAAGTATGATTGTCATTACTTGAGACATAATTTATTAACTAGTATTATCATGCATTGATCTATTTAGTATTTGGATAAGGGATGTTTTGAACAAATATTATTTAAATGAAATAAAATATTGGTTATGTTTATTTTTTATTTTTTTAATATTATGTCATATATTTGCATGTTTAATCCGTGAATAACTCAAGTTATTCTAAAAGTCCGTTGTCGATCAATGATGTGGGAATGTCATTAAATTAAGACAAATTTGAGTTTTGTAGAATATACTTAAAGTATATTGATGTGTGACACGCTAAATTCATACGATATTCAATGAATCAATATAAGATGATCCCAACTAATACGATTGTACTTTATGGATCCTTGTCATTAAGTAAATCATGAATATTTATCATCAGACTTGAGATACTAGATAACTGTTATGAATGTAGTGCACTTGTGTAAAATAGTTTAACGCTATTCGTAAAAGGTGGTTATAAGGGTTATTTTCAGAAGTGTTGCAAAGGTCATGAATTTTGCTTGTAGTCAAGAGAATTTGTTTCTTTGAATTTGTTTCAAAGCATAATATTGCCTCTCGTAGGGTTGTCAAGATGTTTGCAGGGCCGAATTTAGGGGAGTGCAAGAGGTGCGATTGCACAGGGCCACCGCTTAACGAGGGCCACAAAATTTTATGCACTTCTATTATATATATAAACACGATATGAGACTCGAAATTAATTAATTCACGCACTACTTATACATACGATATTATGTGTGTTTGAGGCTCTTTGTGAATAAGACGACCACCGAACCACTGACGGCCCCGATGTTTGTATGGCCATACCTAAGATGTATCCGGAATACGCTCGGATGATTTGGTAGTCTTGTTCAATCGATATAACGATAAACAAAATATTAACTTGTGAAATGACTCGATCCATATTCACAGTTAATGAAATATTAGAAGTAAAAGGATAAGTAGAATGATGACTCACTAAAATGACTTGATCATATTCCCAAAATAATTGTCTTGTTGTAACTTTTTGAAGTCTTTATTATTCAACTTTAATTTTAAATATTTTTGTTTGTGTTATATAATAATTGATGAAAATTATACTAATGAAAATACATTTAAAACTCAACCTATTTATAAGTTTTGCATCAAGTATTAGAGCAAAAAGAAAATAGTTTAGGTCAAAGTTGAATGAAAAAAAAAAAAAAAAAAAAAAAAAAAAAAAAATACTTTAACAAATAAAACAAAATATTTATTTTGAGCCAGATGAAGCAATTGATAACTTACTAAATAAATATAGCAAATTTAAATGCAAGGTTAATGTCAGACAATAAATTTTAATTACATGTACGTTATATAAACTGAGATATTTTCTAATTCTTGTTCTTCAAAAGAACCAAACATGAAATTTATGTGTTGGGTTTTAGGTTCCTTGCATCAAGAATTACTCTAAGTATCGGAACCACGGACAGTTTGATATAACCACGATGTAAGAGTGTAACCACGGATGAAGACAACCGCGCTAGTAGTATTGTGTAACCACGGATAATATATTGTAACCATCGCTAGTCTTGTATAGTCGGTTAGTTTATTGTATTAGATAAATATGGAAAAGATATTTATCTTGTAGGTTACGATTGTATATTGTATAGGACTCCTTAGCCTATAAAAGGAGGTTCTAGGTTAGGTTAGATATACGATGTTTTATATCTAAGGTCGATACACTTCAAGGTTGCAAAACCCTAATATCGTAAGAGTATTCAGATTAATAAATAATATTGAGGTGTTGAATGTTTATTATTCTTCTTCTTAAGATTAAGTATTAAATTCGCGTAATACTTAATAAGTTCTTTGTTCAAGTCGGCTTATATTAGATCGCTTGCTCAACTGGGATCAACAAGTGGTATCGAGCTTGTGATCTAGAAACCGTAACCAAGAAGAAGTCTCGTTAATCTTTATTCAAGTAAGTTAAGATGTCCGACGAAACTCACATGGTGATCGCTTCAAAAGTGCCCATGCTCAAACATGGTGAGTATCAACCGAGGATGCGAATGAGGCAATACATTCGTATGATTGATTATGCTCGGGATGTTGTTGAAAAGGAGACACTCTTCCTAAGAAGGGTGAGGATGGAAAAGAGATAGCTATTGTTAGTGAACCCGATAAAGCTAAAGGAAAATGGAGATCAAAGCTCACAAGATTCTCTACGGAATACCAAATGAGTTTGCCTTGGACTTTGATCAATATGAGTCTCGCTAAAGAATTATTGGATGCTCTTGAATTAAGGTTTGCCGGTAATGAAGCTACAAAGAAGTCAAGGATGAATATGCTCAAGCATCAATTTGAAACCTTCAACGCTCTTAGTGGAGAAAAGATTGATGGTACATACAATAGACTTCAAAACTTATCACCAATCAAGTCGCTGGTTACAAGTTCCTTCAAGAAGATATTAATTTGAAGTTCATTAGAGTTTATCATCCGAATGGGCTATTCATACAATTGTGTGGAGAAATAAGACGGACTTTGCTACAATGACTCTAGATAATCTCTTCAACAACTTGAAGGTTTATGAGTCCGAGAATAACTTTTCTCACTCATCTTCGCTAATCAAAACATTGCTTTTGTATCCACTAATCACAAAAGCCCACAAGATGTATCCATCGCCGCTTATGGTATAACCACGGCTATTGCAAACAATACCACCGTTAGTGATAATGTCGTTGATGGTGCAATTTGTGCTTTTCACGATTTAACTACCGTTGTTGATGTTTTGAATCAAGATCTAGATCAAATTGATCCCGATGATCTTGATGAAATTAACCTTCAATGGCAAATGGCAATGCCGACTCTCCAAGCAAGGAAGTTTCGAGGAGGACCGGAAGACATGTTAGGTATGATGGTCAAAGGAGAGTCGGATTCGACAAAAGCAAGATGGAGTGCTTTAACCGCAAGAAGAAAGGTCACTTTGCTAGGGAATGTCGAGCTCCTAAAAGAATTGAAGGCATTAAGAAGACAATGTAAGAGCTCGCCGCTTCTTCGCCTTTGGTTGCTCGTGATGGGCTTGGTGATTATGATTGAGTGATCGATTGAAGAAGGTCCAAATGCGCTTTTCTTGCTAGTGAAGCTTCAAAAGAGCATAACTTTGCTCTAATGGCCTATGCTTCATCTTCCGTTCGATTCGAGGTATCTAATGATTCTAAAACATCTACTTGTTCTTTTAAATCATGTTATGATAACTTAGAATCTCAAAAAGCTATCACTGAGAGTATGAGAAAAGAAGTAGAAAGATTGACTTTAGATAACTTAGGTTATAGAGTTGGTCTAGAAGGTGTGGAAGAGAAGCTAAAATTTTGTATTAAATGTGAGTTTGAGTATGTAGAAAAGATCAATATACTAGGTGGTGAAATTGATCTTAAAGACAGAGAGATTAAAATGCTTAAAGATAAACTAGCAGAGGCAGAGAGTGTAAAACTAAAGGCCCTAGATGAAAAAGAAAAACATGTTGTTAGGGTTGCTAAAACACAATATGCTTCGATCTAGTAAATAAGCCAATAGGTCAAAACTGCTCAAAGATGGTACCGGTCTAGGATACAATAATATGCCACCACCCTCTTTGATGAAACATGCACCACCGCTAAAGAACTGCTATTTAGTAGTGAATTCGCTTTTAACAAACCTCGTAGAAGAGATAAATAAGACCAAACACCTAAGATAAGTTCGATAAGTTATCCGATGCTCCCATAATAGAAGATTGGGAATCGACTGAGGATGATAGAACCGAATCAACTAAGTCCGAAAAGATAGAGAAAGTTAAGAAAGTTGATTCTCAAGAAGTCAACCTTGTACCTAGATTTGGAGCTAAAGTCACCAAGAAAGTTGTAGAGTACAGTGGAAATTCCTAGGAATGATGAAACAATATAAACCTAGGGGTAATCAAAGAAGCTTAAATGGTCTAATTTCTAATGATTAGGTGATGAGTTTCAATGTGTTAAAAGGCTTGTTTTGTGTGTGGTAGTTTTGAACACTTACGAGAAATTGTAATAAAAATGCACCACAAGTATGGAATCATTGGAGGAGGGTAAATCATCAAAACTTTTCAAGGAAAACAAACCTCATCCAAACAAAAACATGATTCCAAGAGCAAGGTTAATGAGGAATGGAAATACAAAATCAATTGTCATCGCTACACCTAAATGGGTTCCAACCATCGCTAAGCAAAATGTAAACACGGCTAAGCGTAATCAAACCATCATAAGCAAGATATCACCACCGATTCAAAAGAAGTTTTAAAATTCCAAAGGTGATAACCGATATGTTGGTTGGAAATCATTTTATGTCATAAGGCCTCAAAGAAGTTGGCAATGGAAGCCTAAGACCAAGGTTTTACCACATGTCAACTGTGCATCAATGGACCTAAAGAAATTTGAATATTTTGATGCATGTATGCACCCAAGTCAAGATTGGCTTGGGTCCACAAGAGGAACTAACTTGTGTAATTTTATGTGCAGGCAATCTTCAAACCGAGCTAAAAGATAAAGGAGTTTTTGATAGTGGTTGCTCGGGCACATGACTTGGGATGGAAGCAACTGGAAGATTTTGAAGCTTTGATGGAGGATATGTGGCATTTGGCAATGATCCAAAGGGAGGAAAGATACTTGGCAGGCACAATCGTAATAGGAATTTAGACTTTGAAAAGTCTATTTGGTACTGTGGACTTAAGTACAATTTATTCAAGTGTTTCTCAAATGTGTGATAAGAAAACTGGGTACTTTTGGGAAACCGAGTGTGGTGTTGTCTCCCGAGTTTAAGATGCCCGATGAGAAGTTTATACAACTTAGGGTACCTAGGAAGGAAAATATATATTGTTTTGATCTTAAAGATGTTCTTCCTAATAGGTCCTTATGTTTGTTTGCTAAAGCATCTATAGATGAGTCAAAATTGTGGCATAGAAGGCTAGGTCATCTCAATTACAAAACAATCAATAAACCGTAAAAGGAAACTTAGTGAGAGGGTTACCTTCAAAGGTTTTTGAGTGTAAGGAACTGTGTGGCCTGTCAAAAGGAAAACAACATAGAGCTTCTTGTAAGACCAAAATCAGAACACCATAACACAACCACTGCTTATGCTTCATATGGACTTATTTGGACCTACCTTTGTTAGAAGCTTGAACCATAAGCAGATTGCCTAGTTATCACCGATGATTATAGTAGATTTTCTTGGGTATACTTTTTGGTCGCTAAGAGTGAGACTAGTGAGATTCTTAAGAGTTTCATTACTAAGATAGAAAATCTAGTAAATCATAAGGTCAAAGTAATCGATGTGATAATGGAACCGAGTTTAAGAATGATGTGATGAATCGCCTGTAGCTAAAGGTATTGAAAGACGCTTTAGTGTTGCTAGAACACCACAATGTAATGGTGTAGCCGAAAGGAAAAATAGAACACTAATTGAGGTCGCTAGGACCATGTTGTCGAGTCTAAGTTACCAACTACCTTTGGGTCAAGTCGAGGAATTGCATGTTATGTGCAAAATGTAAGTAAGGTAGTGAAGCCTCATAACAAGACCCCTATGAGTCGTTACATGATAGGAAGCCAATGATTGCATTCCTAAAACCTTTGGGTGTCCTGCTACCATTTTGAATACCATAGACTACCTAGGCAAGTTTCAAGAAAAGCGATGATGGATACTTTTAGGCTATTCCACTAATAGCAAAGCCTTTAGAGTATACAATAGAGGACTAGAATTGTTGAAGAGAACTTACATGTTCAATTCAAAGAAAAGACTCCTAGTGTTGAGACCAAAGGACCAGATCGGTTGTTTAACATTGATATGCTAACCAAATCTATGAATTATGAGCCTATCATTGCAGTGAACTTCCACTAATGCCGATGCAGTACACAAAAGGATTCTGAGGCGATACATCTTCAAAAGAAGTCGATTCTCCAAAGGAGTTCTATTTGGTTGAAAAGTGGAAAGTCGGTTCTGCTCCTTCCATCATTCATAAGCAAAGTCCCACCGATGATGATGTATCGAATATGGAGGCAATGTTGATCATCATCAAGATAAGGATGAGTTGTTGAAAGATAACTCAAAGGTCGGTAGAAGAAATTGAAAAGAAGAAAAGCAGTATGCAAGCACCGCTAAGCCCACCGAAAGCACCGATAGGCCAATCAGAATCACGACAAGCCATCTTCTACCACCGATAGTTCAAGTGAAATCCCGCCACAAGTACTAGTGATAGTACTTACTTTGGACCACATCCAAAGCCACTATTTGGTGATGAGGAGTATCCACATGATCCTAATATGCCCGATTTAATAGAGATTGATACTCCCACCGATGATGAAGACATGGATGAATTCTTCAATGCCGATTTGTCTAATTTGGAAACCGCATTAATGAAAGTCCAATCACTACTACCAGATTCACAAGATTCATCCCAAGGAATGAATACTTGGTAATTTGAATACTCCAGCTCAAACAAGAAGGTGGTTAAGAACATCAACCCTTTCCGAATATGGGTTCTTTGCAAGATCACTTCACAAAAGAAACAATATAAAGATCTCGCAAAATTGCCTGCTTGCTTGTTTTCTGCCTCAAAAGGAGCCCAAGAGAGTGGAAGAAGCTTTATCGTCAAGAAGGTCGGGTAGAATCAATGCAAGAGGAGCTTCTTCGCTCAAACTTCAAGAGGTTTGGACATTGGTTGATCTTCCAAATGGGAAGAGGGCTATTGGGACTAAATGGGTGTTCGTAAACAAGAGGATGAAAGAGGAATTGTTGTGAGGAACAAGTCAAGGTTGGTTGCTCAAGGATACACACAAACCAAGGTTTAGACTATGATGAAGTGTTTGCACCAGCTTGCAAGGATAGAGGCTATCGATTATTTTTGGCTTATGCTTCATTCAAGAATTTTGTTGTGTATCGATGGATGTTAAAAGTGCATTTTATATGGCACTATTGATGAGGAGGTTTATGTTTGTCAACCTCCGGTTTTGAAGATCCCGATCATCCCGACAAGGTTTACAGTGGTGAGGAAGGCTATGTATGGATTGCATCAGCCCTAGGGCATGGTATGAATGCCTGCTACTTATTTGATGGACAATGGGTTTAAAAGAGGATTGATTGATAAAACTTTGTTCATTAGAAAGCACAAAGATGATATTTTATCGGTTCAGTTTATGTAGATGACATCATCTTTGGCTCTACTAACAAGGAGCTATGCAGAGATTTTGAGAAACTTATGCATGATAAGTTTCGATGAGTTCTATGGAGAACTCACTTTCTTTTGGGGCTACAGTGTTCAACAAAGGACCGATGGTATTTTCATTAGTCAAGACAAGTATGTAGCGATGTTTTGAAGAAGTTTGGGTTTCAAGATGTAAAGAGTGCAAGTACACCTATGGAGACTCGTAAACCTATGCTACCGATGATGGAAGTCCCAAAGTTGATTTGAAGTTGCATGATCCATGATTGGATCTTTGATGTATCTTATCGCATCTAGGCCGATATTATGTTCTCGTGATGTGTGTGCAAGATTTCAAGTAACACCAAATACCTCACACATGAATGTCATTAAGAGGATCTTTAGATATTTGAAAGGTCATTCTAAATTGGGCCTTTGGTACTCTAAGGATTCCCTTTGATTTGGTGGCCTACATCGATAGTGACTATGCCGGAGCTAGTCCGATAGGAAGTCTACCACCGGAGGATGTCGCTGGGAAGCAGACACTTTCTTGGCAAAGTAAAAGCAAACTATTGTGGCTAATTCTACAACCGTCAATATGTGGTCACGCTAGTTGTTGTGGTCAAGTTCTTTGGATTCGTAATCAATTGTCGGATTTTGGGTACAATTTATGCATACTAAGATTTACATTGATAATAACAAGACAATTTGCATTATCAAAATCCTGCTTTTACATTCTAGAACTAAACATATTGAGATAAGACATCACTTTATTAGAGATTGTAATGAGAAAAGGTTGATTCAAATGGTAAAATCCATACCGATTTCAATGTTGTCGATCTTCTCACCAAAGCTTTTGATGTGGGAGGTTTCAGATCTTGTTGTTAGTATTGGAATGATTAATCTCTAAACTCTCAAATTGTTTTGTATCGCTTGTATAAGTATTGGACCGTTATTATGTAATCTTAGTATTGCTATCTCTGTTTCTATCCACCGATAGTGTTGTTTCTAACCACCGATAGAGTTGTTCAAACCATCGCTAGTTGTTCCGTGTTTCCACTAACCATTGTGCGATAAAAGACACATTATAGAGTCATTATAGATTCAAGAAGTACCGGGTTACATTGTTCATTCAACAAAATAGTTTACACCATACACTTACAATGAAACTTCAAGTGCTAATTAAAGACTACTTCTATACATGATTTTCTACTAATATTTCTACTACTACTATCCTTGCTTCTATTGTTTAAATGTCGGATATGCATTTATCATATGCATGACCAAGACGACGAAGCAGCCTAAGGATCAAAATGGGAAGGATGGATTGATGCAAACGAAGAAGTCAAGTCGATTGTGGCGTATAGATGGATGATATGATATTCTTCTTGTGCTCCATCTACTCATTCCACCATTCAAAGAACTTACTCCATCTTCCTTTTTCCCTTCCTCCTTACGATGTGTGAAGAAGCACCACGACTTGGTGCACAAGACCAAGAACCACCTCTCCGTCCTTAGGGAGTGGTGGGTTTCGCTCGTGGTCTTGGTCAGGGGTTGGATGATGAAGGTTTGGGTTTGAAGTCCTCTTCTTAGAAGAGTCATCGAGTCTTCGTAGCATCACTTGATTCACCACACTATCATCTTCCGATGATGGAAGAAATGGGATTTTAATGGTTGTGGTTCTTGTGGAGGTCCACAAATCGCCATGGATTGGATTCTTGTGGAGGCGCACCGACCGCCATGGAGATGTTTCTTCGTCTCATCTTCATAGGGTGATACATACGAACTTAAAGAAGAGCTATTCTCTCCTTTGCTTGGATTGCTTGCCAAATAGTTCTTTTTCCATCTCTCCGCATCGCGCTGAGGAGGCATTGTCATCCGATGAAAGATTGATTGGGTTGAGCCGCTCATTATTGGGGTTTTGGAGAAATTAGGGTTTTGATTTTGATTGGTGTGCGTTATATGAGATTAAGGGTTCTTTTATAAGTGAAGTTTAGGGTTATGGAAGTAAATATGGGGTGTTAAATGTGGTTGGAGAGTTAATGAGTTTCTTGGGTATTGACCGATATTAGTTCTAGAAGTTGACTATATTGACTTACCTGCTTAAAACACGGATAGTTATTTTGGAACCACTTCGCATAAACTAACCACCGACAATAATAACCTACTTTTCTCGTGTTGGTTTTGTGTTTTGACTTGCGTGTATGAAGGATTTGTATACATAGGAGTCGTGTGTTAGCCGCTTGTGTTAGTTAAAAAAAAAAAAAAAAAATTATGTAATCCTTCATATTTTTGTGAGATCTCTTATGTTAAACACGACTTACTTGCTCTTTCTCTTGGATATTTGGAGGAGTGAACATCCGATCCACCGATGTTATGTTCTAACCGCGGATAGCGCTTATGGAACCGCTGGATAGTATGGTACTTTGTTTTGGATACTACAGGGTTGTTTCGACACTTTGGCAAAAGTATATATCTCTCCCAAAATCACGGATGGATCATTTATTTGATTCTCAAACCACTTCCAATTGGCGCCAACTTTAACCCTAATCACTTTCTTTGATTTATTCACAAAACCCACTTCATATCCATCATTAATCACAATGGTCGAAAAGTATTCCACTTCACATAACCTTGTTGCAAGACTCACTAAGGATGCTCGATCCAAGGGTTTCATCAAATGATTGATTTCTAGTTCACATCCCATTCACTATGCTTTAACAGCTTGAACCTACCATTCTTAAAGCCTACATACATCGCCTCGAGAAATGCTAAACTTGAAGAGGTTGATGGTTTGGAGGTGTTTAGTATCGCTGTGGATGAGAATGCTATCTCGCATCGAGGAGATCATTAGAGAAGTTTTAAAGCTTGATGATGCCGATGGTGTTGATAATCTTTCGATGTTGAGATTGTTGTCGGTTTAGAGAGATTAGGATATACACACGAGGTGAAAAGGTACAATTTTTAAGAGTTTGTTTTCACAACAATGGAAGTTTTTGATTCACACTTTGTTGATGTGTATGAGTAACAAGACCACAGGGTTTTAATGACTTTCCTTCAAAAATTGCTAGTGCTATTATTTGTTTTTCTGATGGAAGGAAGTTTAACTGGTCTAGGATGATATATGAGGGGTTAGTACAGAACATTAGGAAGAAGGGTAAATACTATTTGTATCCTAGGTTTGTTCAACTGATTGTGGAACATCAAATTGAGGATCCTGTTGAACATGATAGAGCGTATGAAGTACATCACATGCTTCCTAAGGTTTTTGCACATATGAGGAATCAGCCACAGAATGTAATAATTAGAGATGTTCCTTTATTTCCTCACATGATTACTTTGCCTCATCGATTCGAGTTTGATGAAGGTCTTGCATCATGGACTAGGAGAACACAGGCACTAAGCTTCCTCGTGCTAGTGTTAGTGGTGTTGTTAATGAGGTCACACATGGAGTGGAGGTGACATGATTGGAAGGGCTTCCACCATCGATTCATGCTTGATGTCGGTCGATAGTGGAAACATCAATAAGACCCAACCATTGGCAACTCCTAATGTGGAGAGTTCTTTGAACTTAACACAGTGGAGGAATCCCTAGCCAACCGGCTCGCATAGGTGCATAGATGATCGTGCTAGTCCGATGCTATGTCTTCTATATCCAAGGATTCACCTCTCTGAGCGCTTAACACAACTCAAGTGATGAGGATAGATTGGAACCCGACATTGAATTGACGGTTAATGACTTTGTACATGATGACTTTTCCAATGAACCACCTCTCTGACCGCTTAACACAGTCGGCTGGGAGGATATTCTTGAACGCTTAAATGAATTGACGGCTAAGTGTGCTAAAATGGAGGATAAAATTTCGTGTCTACAGGAGTTATCCGTGTTTCAAGGTAAGGATATTCGAGATTGAAGCATAGAGTGTTAGTTTTGGAGAAAGTAAGGAGACCCGGGTTGTTGCTTTGAAAGCTATGAGAAGAAAGAAAAGAAGGTGGACTCTCTTCACTCGAATGTGAAGGATGTATCCAAACAGGGAGGAGTGATGGCATGAATTGTGGGAGGCTGGATGTATCTCATGGTGTACCTATGGAAGAAGATGTTGATAGTGGAGATCAAGATTTTTGGTTTCGATAAAGATGGGAATGAGGTTGTTCTTGAAAATTGAAGAATGTTGAAGTAGTGCGTAACACAACAATCGATAGTATATCCGAAACCATGGTTAGTACTTTTGTAACCACCGATGCGCTTTCGCACTTGGCTATTGTTCCTACCATCGCCATACCCATCGCTATCATAACCACTTCCATCGTTGTCACAACTCTTTCTATATTACCATCTAAGCCTAAAGAAGTAGAGAAAGAAGTCGCAAGTACATTGATTAACTGAGCAAAACATCATCTATTTCTACACCTATCATTGCACCTGCTTTATCTGCTCACCATCGCAACCAAACCCGAGTTAAAAGTTTGGTTATTGGTGAACCTTTGAAGAAGAAAGTGGTTCAACTGATGTTGGAAAAGGTAAAGAGGTAGTGTAAGTTTAAAAATAAAGCGTAACAAGAAGCTTATGATGAAGAGTATGGAAGAAACTTGTTGGTCAAGAACAAGCAACTTTGGATAAAAGAAAGAAAGAAGAGGAGGAAGCTAGTGAGAGATGGTTAGCTATATGGTATGAATCACAAAACTATCTTCAAGCTTCTTTACAAATACTTGATGAGTTTATCGCACAAGAATGGGCACCGTTGGATGATGAGGAGAAAGCTAGACCGATGAGTGGATGGGCAAGGAATGTGAGCAAAACAAAGAAACAAAGTTATAAGAAAGAAACCTCCTACTATGGCTCGGATGAGGAATGTATTGATGAAAATTATTAAGAATTCAGCATTTATGTTTCGATAATCTTAGTAGATGCTCATTTGAAAGAATTTTGGAAATTTATGAGAGATGTATGAGGATTAATAAAGATGATTTCTGTCCAATGAATTCTAAAAAGGAAGAAGAGTGGATTAAAAGGATGAAGAATGGATTCAAAGTAAACGAAAGAGAAAATCTGAGGTTCAGGAGACATCTGATTCTAAAAGATTGAAAGTTGTTGAAGATGAAAATCAAATTATTTCTTATGAGTTTAAGCTTATAATTGAAGTGAAGGAGTTTGGAAAATTCAAAGACTCAACAATGAAGTTTCGAGTATAATAAATTTTCACAAATGCTTCAAGATTTTGATAGAGATGATTTGATGAATCTTTGGATACTTTACAAGAACAAGTTTGGTGAAGTACATCCAACTGATTATCATGAGAGGTCGGTTTATCATTATTTGAAGATTCTGTTTGAACCTACTCATGATGAACCCGAATGGCAAGGACTCTACAATGGTCAAGTTACTAGATGGTTTTTATATCAAACTTGTGGAGTTCATGTTTTAACTGCTTCGAAAGGTTATTCATATGCTTGTAGAAGGTGATTATCCTCAACCGAATAAGCATCCGTGAATTATTGCTCGATGTTGAAGCCTCGGTTGTATCAAGATGTTAGTATCTTATGATGGTCAAGCTTACGATTTGTTGTCAAGTATGAGAAGATACTTAAGGCTAGTAAGTGTTTGGCTACATCCTCCAATTCGTATGTTTTGAGTTTAAAGAAAACTTGAGAATTCGTTGGAATTTATCAAGTTTAGGGAGGATTGTTGGGTTTTAGGTTCCTTGCATCAAGAATTACTCTAAGCATCGGAACCACGGACAAAGTTGATATAACCACGATGTAAGAGTGTAACCACGGATGAAGACAACCGCTGCTAGTAGTATTGTGTAACCACGGATAATATATTGTAACCATCGCTAGTCTTGTATAGTCGGTTAGTTTATTGTATTAGATAAATATGGAAAAGATATTTATCTTGTAGGTTACGATTGTATATTGTATAGGACTCCTTAGCCTATAAAAGGAGGTTCTAGGTTAGGTTAGATATACGTATGTTTTATATCTAAGGTCGATACACTTCAAGGTTGCAAAACCCTAATATCGTAAGAGTATTCGTATTAATAAATAATATTGAGGTGTTGAATGTTTATTATTCTTCTTCTTAAGATTAAGTATTAAATTCGCGTAATACTTAATAAGTTCTTTGTTACAAGTCGGCTTATATTAGATCGCTTGCTCAACTAGGATCAACACAAAGAACGATGCTACCACAGAGAAATCGTGTGCATCGTCATAAGTCCTGTTGTTCCCGGTCCCTGCCGAGTCATTAAGTACCGCTACATGCTAGATTCTAAATAGTGAGTGCCCGATCGTTAGAACTTAGACACTACACCCCAATTCTTAAGTTCATCCAAATGATAGGTGATCGCTGGTCAAATCGCACAAGTAGAAAGGGTCATCAGCTTGGTTATATCTTACCCTTCCCGTCTCATCCGCCACCTAGGGTCGGTTGGTCATATCTCCTAGGCAATTGGCCTATATCGCCATTCAAAACTACCGAACCAAGGGTGACTACCAAAGAACTATGCATGCATACACTTAGAAATAATTGTACGGAAGTAAAGGTAAACGCAAACAAAACAATTATGAATCATAACTACGCTAGCACCAAAGGGTGCTTAGCATCATATTAATCATGCAAATCAATTCAATATTCAAAGGTACGAAATACATGAATTGAAAGTAAAATAAATAATAAACGCTAAAGCTTATCGTAATGGAGTGACTTCTCCTCGAAACACTCCATATGCCCCCTAGACCGCTTTGAGCTTTTTCCCACGCTCGTGAGTGTTGTGTGTGGAATGGGATGCTTTGAAATGCCGAATTGTGGGGTATTTATAGGTTAAGTCCGGGTTACACAGAACCAATAGAGGAGTTATGTCAGAACCTTCTATTTCTTGGTAAATGCACTAGATCCGCTAGTTACTGCGTAACCTTATAAGTGGTTACGCCGTAGTCTTCAATAAACTCGTTACGTCGTAAGTGATGCAAGAGTTACGGCGTAAGTATCGATGTGGAACCTCTTTTGACCTAATGGAGTTACGTCAGAACCTTTGGGAAGAGTTACGCCAGAACCTCTTGATAAGTTGGACTTGGTCACGAATAGTTACTACGAATGTGAGAGACGAGTTACGCCAGAACTTCTTCAAAATAGGCATACTGTGATAAATCTTTAGTAATGTTTCCATTTCGCGTCTCTTTTGCTCCAATGCTCATAATTTACCCGAAGTGGAAAACAATGGAAAACAAGCGTAAATCCATATAAATGATATAAATAACGAGCATTATCGGGAAATTGATACTTAATATTTAGGACTATTTGATGTTATCAAATATCCCCCACTGAACTCTACTTGCCCTCAAGTAGACCTTATTAGATAAATTCCAAAAGATATCTCCCAAAACCCGAAAAATATGAGTTTACAAACCTTTATGCTAGAATAAACAAAGCCGAACACCTCACGAAAGGGAACAAACACTCAAATCTCTCAACTATTCTAAGTGTCAATTTCGGGTGATCACTCAATCGCACAACCATAACATGTATTCTATCATAAGCTTGGCGGTTACACAAATCTCCACCACTAGAGTTAAGGGCTAAACAATTCTCAAGGCAATATGGTAGACACGAAAGGTTATGGTGACTCGTCATTACTAACATGTCACGGCGAAGTGGACAAAATCAATGATACATGACCAAATCCATGGCCAAGACACCAAAGATTGCTCACGCATCACCTAGACATGCTTCATGACTAAAGGGTAGGATAAGACATGGGATATATAATTGGTGTAAAATGAAAACAAGCGATAGTCTAAA
Organism: Chrysanthemum lavandulifolium; assembly: GCA_022545495.1. Taxonomy (NCBI): domain Eukaryota; kingdom Viridiplantae; phylum Streptophyta; class Magnoliopsida; order Asterales; family Asteraceae; genus Chrysanthemum; species Chrysanthemum lavandulifolium. The sequence goes on along the minus strand of CM040241.1, from coordinate 74,490,544 downwards.
TCTATAACCAAGTCATCACCACTTATCGTCCGCCCAAAGTTCAAGCTTAGAAGTCTAGAGACCGGATCATGAAATGCAAGGTAGATGCGTCATTAGAGGACGCCGTGATGGGCATACTACCTTTCCTTCTTCCGCTGGCAAACCACCAACCCAATCTTCAAATGTGACCGAAAGTGGCCTCCTCGATACTAATCAATAAAGCTTACTACTATAGTGCTTATAACATCGCACTTTACAATATCATAACTCAATCAACTTTTTTTTTTCAACATAACATAATAACATAATATCCCCCCACTTGAGATGAACAATGGGAATTCGGGGGGTCTTCAATGATCTTCATAAATGTCGTCGATGAGAGCGTGATTTCCAAACCTTTCCACTCGAACCTTGAACTTAGGCAAATGATGACTTCTCAATCACAAATAAAGACTACAGGGTAGCTTAAGGTGTATAGGTGTAACGAAACAATATATTGGGTTGACAAAATGAAAGGAATGGCTCATAAGGGTGTATCTAGGGGTATCTTGAACTAAAGGAGAGTGCAACAAAAGGGTTTTACATGGGGGTCGAAAAGTCGAGGTGACTAATCGATAGACTCACAATGGTAGGCTGTTTGGGTGATAATCCTATAATATTGCCTTCTAAAACTGAAAAGTCCAAATAAATCGAGCTAACTCAACATACCTCGTCTATGGTCTCGAAATGATGCAAAGGCCAAGTTCTAAAGTTTACAAGCTACCGGCACACTCATAATTTGGTGGATTTGGGGTAAAATATTGGAAACGGATAAGGCTAATCTCACCATGTAATGTCAAGTTTTGTGTGTGCTCGGCTAAGGTCTAATCTAGTTAGGTTCGGAAAAACATGTCAAAATTTTCAAAATGGCATAACTTTTCAAAATAAACTAGAAAAATGAGGGCGAAATAAAGTTCAAGAGATATATCTACTCCCGTTCCCCCACTTGAATTGTACAAAGTCCCTTTTGTACTAGGCATTAAAATAAAGGTGAAGAAAGGTAGAATTAGAGCGAGAACTTCCCGAAATTTGCTCCAAAAAGAAGAAGGCCCACGAGAAAGAATCGTGCTTCGCTTAAGCCAGCCATGAACAAACTTCAATCCTCGAAATCACAATACCAACAAGCATAATCCTAAAAGAAAAAAGAATAAAATGAAAAGCAAACCTAACTCACTTTCAGAGAATCACGGTTGCATTTAGCGAATGCAACAAGTTTTTAAACCACTTGGTGTCCCAAGTGGACGAGTGAAGTCTCGTGAGGGTTTACAGAGAACATACCCACAAAGTTCATTTAAAAACTAATACAAGGTCACCGTGTTTTAAAATGAAAGAATTAAAGAAGAGAGAGTTACGTCGAACTCCCATGAGGAGTTACGCCAGAATCGCAAAACCTCGTATGAGTCAGGTTAATAGTTACTGGCGTAACCACCGAGATTGAATTACGCCGTAATGGTAATCGTCAAGAATTTCTGCTGCTAAAATGTTGGTTATGGCGCATCACCAAGATGAGTTACGCCGTAACTCGCTCGTGATCAAAGAATCGCAGAAGTAATTACTTTTTGTCTTCGCAAAATGGTTAGAAAACACAAAACCCAATGAAAAGAAATAAAACAAAAGAAAGGGATAATTCGGGTTGTCTCCTAAAGAGCACTTTTCTTTATTAACGAGTCTTTGTTAGACTCAGAGCCGCTGGCTACCAAAGGCTTGTTCGTCATCTCGTGGGTGGGCAATCTCCATGTTGAAGCCACCGATCAAATTCTCATCCGCTTGTATCCTTCTCCAAGTTCTAAACACCCTAAGTAAAAAAATTGATCTTTTGGTAGGGTGATCAAAACCTTTGGCCTTATCTTCTTTACTAATACCAAGCAAATGCACGAGCATAACTTAACTGCTTTTTAGTCCAATTTTTAAAATTCTTGACAGCTTCTTGGCATTTTGAAAATAGTTTTATCATCGCCAATCTTTAACCAATCCAGTCCTTCCTTCTCGTTTTTATCAAGCCCAGATATTTCTTTAAAGGGTTTTCCAAAAATTACCCCAGTCAGCCCCTCTGACACGAACTCGCTAACATCATCCAAAACCACAAAGTCGACTAGAAACGAGTGAGTTCCTACAAAAACTCGTATGTTTGTTGCTATCCCGAGGAAGTTGTTCCCTTTGTAATCAAGCTCCTTTTCCATAACCTGGTTGTAGCATTCCTTAGAGATAATGTTGACTGGGGAATCTGTGTCGATAAATGGGTGAAAATCAATTAACACAATTTTGCATGAGATTTTCAGATAATAGGGATTCCTATGATGGATACGTGCCCCCATCTCATAAAACTGTGGTTGGTCCGATTGCAAGAATGTTTTTTCAGATTTATCTTGCCAATGGGTCATCTCGACATCACTTGAGAGGTCTTCAGTACTTAATCCTAAGTTATCCTCTTCCTCAAAATTCACAAAAACATCAAAATCCTTCCCCGAGACAACCTCTCCAGGATCCGGGGGGTCGCTAAGAAACTTTTCTAGAGCTTCACCAAAATCCCTCATTGGGTCAATTGCACACACCTTCTCCGGGGTAGACAAATGTTCATTAGGTCTGAATGTGGCGATTTCTCCATTAGCTTCAAGAGTCAATTTTTCGGCAAAGACATCCACCTTAGTGCGAGCAGTAGCAAGCATGGGTCTTCCTAAAATGACGGTATCCCGTTGTCTTCCTAATTTCAAGAATCACAAAATCTCATCGAAAAGGAATCTCTTAATCTTCACTAACACATTTTCAACAATTCCTAATGGCGATTGCATGGATCGATCACCATTTCAATTTTCATCTTGGCCGGTTTTAAGTTGCCAATTCCCATACACAAAAACATCGAACGAGGCATTATGCTAATACTAGCTCAAAGATTTTCCAGGGCGTTACACATGTTTAAGCTCCCAATATTGCAAGGGAGAGTAAAGCATCCTGGATCTTTTTCCTTTTGTGGTAGCTCGTTCCTCAAAACCGCTGAGCATCTTTCGTTGAGGCGAATAGTCTCATCATAACTTAATTCCCGTGCAATATCATGATGATTAGTATTATCAGAATCATTAGTAGGAGGGTTTTGCCAGCAAAGTTTGGTCCAAAAGTGATTGTCTCCATGTCGATCCGTCGCTTAACCTTTTCTCGAAAGGTCAAAGGTTCTTCGAGGATAGTTTCTACAAGTGGACAACTTCTTCCTCCCGAGTCGCTAGGTAATCGATATGGCTTCAACATGAACTAACACTTCTCTAATCTCTTTATCCTATCATCGTGAATTTTAATAAGAGACTCAGATTATCCACGAATGCTTTCATCATCTTTTCTATCCTATCATCGCGCCTCTTGATTCTTTGATGTGGTCAAGAATTTTTTCTCGAGATTGTTCCCTAATTGGTCTCAAATACACTTTTAACCTTCTCAACCCTACATGCTTCACCTTCTCTTTCCAACCTTCGTCTTTCAAAAATTTCCCCGTAATTGTATTCTTGCTTCGTTATTGTCTTCATTACCTTATGATTGAAGTTATCTCTCGTTACGTACCCTGTATCCATGTGCCACTTGTAGCAATGTTTAGAAATCCTTTGAATACATTCCAAGGCCTGATCAGGAGTCATGCTTGGAATAGGTCTTGGTGAGTCGAGAAGTTCTCGTGTTCGCGCATTAATCCCACGATAGAAGACGTATACTATCTGATGTTTGTTTAAATCATGAGTAGGGCATCGATAGAGAAGCTCATTAAATCTTTCCCATGCTTGGTAAAGCGTTTCTTCTCCAACCTGAATGAATTGATAGATTTTCCCAAGAAGCTTGGCCGAGGGCAAAATTGCAAGACGAATCCTTTTCTAAGTTTTCCCCATGCTTCTTTACAATTGTGAGGGATTTTGTTATACCATCTTTTCGCCATCCCAGAAAGGGTCATAGGAAAAATCCTTGCGTTGGTGATCGAATAGGGAGTACCTTTGATGTTGAAAAGAGAGGACAAGTGGAGAACTTCTTCACGTGGTTACGGCGTCCTCATCTTCGTTTCGTAAAACTCAAGTTCATGTAACTCACGAATAATATGATCCGAATAGAGTATTTTTCGAGGTGAGAATCTTGAGTAAAGCTTATTGGCGAGTTCTTATTCATCGCTCTAAATACTATTCCATAGTTAGGTCATTGATATTATATTCATTGATGACCTCACGTTCTGCGTCTCGATCGTCCGACTCGTAAAATGAGAAGATGTTGTGAATAGGAATCGGAGAATAGATTTTCCTTTTTCAAATTGTTTCTCAAGGTCGTGAATGGTGTAGCCGTAAAAGGCCTCATTGCGAGTCTTGTATCCCGACATTATCGTAAAGAAAATTAAAAGCAGCTTAATATGAAATCCTAAAATAGCTCCCGCAATGGCGCCAAAAACTTGATGCGTGGTTTTATTGACTGTGTCTTAATATTTATAGTGTCTCGCTATACCTATGGTCTACCATAATGCACTACTAATGCGTAATATAAAATAAAAGCAAATAAATGGTAAAGGAAATCAATAGAGGAATAGTGGTGCTAACCTAGTCAATCCTCCTAGCTAGTTATGTCTACGTCACCTACTTCCAATTACTTGGTGGGGTCAAATTCGAGAGGACATCATTTGGTCAATTCGCCTAACCTATCGGCAAAAGATGCCACCACAGAGAAATCAGGTGCACCGTCATAAGTCCCGTTGTTCCCGGTCCCCAAGCCGAGTCATTAAGTACCGCTACATGCTAGATTCTAAATAGTGAGTGCCGGCCGTTAGGAACTTAGACACTACACCCCTAATTTTTAAGTTCATCCAAACGATAGGTGATCGAGTTGGTCAAATCGCACAAGTACAAAGGGTCGTCGGTTGGTCATATCTTACCCTTCCTGTCTCACCCACTCACCTAGGGTTAGTTGGTATATCTCCTGAGCAATTGGCCTCTATCGCCATTCAAAACTACCGAACCAAGGGTGACTACCAAAGAACTATGCATGCATACACTTAGAAATAATTGTATAGAAGTAAAGGTAAACGCAAACAAAACAATTAAGGAATCATAACTAGGCTAGCACCAAAGGGTGCTAGCCACTCATAATAATCATGCAAATCAATTCAATATTCAAAGGTACGAAATACATGAATTGAAAGTAAAATAAATAATAAACGCTAAAGCTTATCGTAATTGAGTGACTTCTCCTTGGAAACAGCTCCAGATGTTCCCTAGACCCGCCTTGAGCTTTTTCCCACGTTCTCGTAGTGTTGTGTGTGGAATGGGATGCTTTGAAATGCCGAATTCGGGTATTTATAGGCGGTGTCAGGTTACTACGTAACTAATAGAGGAGTTACGCCGTGAACCTTCAATTTCTTCGTGAATGCACTAGATCTGCTAGTTATAGCGTAACCTTATAAGTGGTTACGCCGTAGTATTCAATAAACTCGGTTACGTCGTAAGTGATGTAGTAGTTACTGCGTAAGTATCAGCGGCGTGGAACCTCTTTTGACCTAATGGAGTTACGTCGTAACCTTTGGGAAGAGTTACGCCGTAACCTCTTGATAAGTTGGACTTCTAGGTCACGCAATAGTTACGGTGTAATGTGAGAGACGAGTTACGCCGTAACTTCTTCAAAATAGGCATACTGTGATAAATCTTTAGTAATGTTTCCATTTTCAGGTCTCTTTAGCTCCAATGCTCATAATTTACTTGAAAGTGGAAAACAATGGAAAACAAGCGTAAATCCATATAAATGATATAAATAACGAGAATTATCGGGGGAAATTAACACTTAATATTCAGGACTATTTGATGTTATCAGGGGTGTTAACCCGATAGATCTATTCACAATATTAACGCTTAAGAATAACTAACGGTTCATGATATAATGGGGACTTAAATGGCGTATGTGGTAACTTAGGAAATGTAACAAACGAATGAATGGGACTCCTGGTCCGGATCAAACCAGAGATTCCGACAACCCAGGGTTTTAGTACTTGTGTCCGTAAAAAGTAAGCAATGTATTCTCACCCTGAGGGTTTATAAATAATGTAATCAAGTAAAAGCGGTGCTATGAAACTCATCTAAAGCAATAAGTAATATGGTACAAGATAGTGTGCATGGAAAACGAGGATTGACAACTATAACTGCAGCCTAATTGAATAATATTGCGTCTTAAATTATGAAATTTAAATTAAGTGACGTGCATGCACTTTTATAGATAGTATATCACCTGTACATGTTTGTGTTAAGGTTTAGTAAAGAAAATATAGTTTACATCGAAGTATACTATTAATATCAAGTTATATACTTTATAATATTTTCCAATTATCCCTCGTATCTAAATCGTAACTAATACATTAATTAATATTTTGGAAAAACATCCAACTCGTATATAGAGTATATATGAAATGCTACAACATTTATTTAGGATTTTTTAGCTCGTTTGGACTTTAAGGCGCTCAAAAATGACTTTGGAGTATTTCTAACAGCTCACTTTTAGTATGTGTAAAAACTGTCAAGTTATTAGAAGTGTATTTTTCAACTCAAACTTTAACGGGCCGTAACTTATTCAATATAACTTCATTTTTAATGTTCTACCTATCCCCGCGAAGGTATTTATGTATACTGTTGGAACACGAAAAGTGTAAATCATAGTACAGGGACTTCTATTTATATTTAGTGATAGTTAGGGCATGTTGTGCAAGTTAGTTGTGCGTTGTGAGATGATAACGCTACACGCGTCGTTCGGGGTCAAAGGAACTTCCTTTTCATCGAGCACGTTTTTCAACACCCTAGGCAGTGAACCTAATCGTTGTAGTGTAGTATCATGGTAAGCCACGAGAATTGATATCGGTCTCTAGGGGAATAGGAATGCTAGTGAGGAGGTACTATGCTAAGGTTGGGGTTGAGGAAGATTATTTTTTATCTTTTTATGTTTTTTAGGAAATGGAAAGGTACGAATCTCGGGGTTTGGATTTGGGGGGTTGGTATTTCTACCGATTACTCTATTATCTAATTATCTAATTAACTAAGGTGGGGGTAGTCTATGTCTAATTATTGTGTGCTCGTATGATGATTTAAAGATGTGTCTACTTAGGTTTTATTACTCCTTAATTATCTCCTATTGATGGTTGAATTGTCACGCCCTTATTCTTAATTGCGTTGTGTGTCTAAGGTCGTAGGGTATGCGTTATCCCAACTCTTTGAAACTACCAAAGGGTCTCGCTCACAAAATCTCTAGGATTTATAAACTCTAACTCTAAGGTACTTTTTGATGGTTTAGCCTACAACTACTCTAGGTGTTATAGTCTAAGGTTCACAAAGATTAATCAAGCATTAACTACACAACGAATGACCCATCGCATTACTAGATCATTAACAATTAAGATAAGAGACAACCAATCAATATTCAATAGTTAAGGTTCATATTCCTAAGCAAACACACAAGTAAATTAGCTTGACATGAAGAACATGCAAGCATACACAAATAATTGAAGACATAATTGAATTAATGAAGTAAAGCACTTATCTTGGTGTAAGATAAGGTTTGGAACCCTAAAATACTATACAAGACAGCCTTGGTTCGGTTTAGGTTTTACCCAAAACACTACACACTTAAACCGAAAATTTGGATTCTATATATAAGATTACATTCGCGACGGCCACCTTATGATTTGTGACGCTGTCGGTCGCCGCCATTAGGGTTTCGCTTGGCCACGTTAGTCTTGCGATGGCGTCACCTTATGCTTGTGACGCCGTCTTCTTCACCTCGGCGCCGTGCTCGATCAAATCTAGGCCGTCTGAGTTGCGACGACCTACTCTTTTAAAGCTCGACATCGTCACTTGTAAATAAGCAATTTGCTCTTGGCCAGTCACAAAAGTGCTCCGACGGCGTCGCAGATAACACCGACGCCGTCCCTTGTATTTCAAAGACTTAAGTGTCTCGATTCTTGACTTTGGCCATTTCTTCAGATATCCGCGCTTTTCATCCAAATAAGTGCCATTCCATCAATTTGCCTTCAAGAGACCTAAAAAGTGAAAAGGAACGATATTAAGTAATAACGGATACAAAAGTGATCAAATAAGGGCTTAAACGACCCCTCAAAAAGGTACATTTTAAAACCTTATCATGAGACCAAGTACCCTCGCGACACTTGTATAGTTGCGAAGGGAATCTTTACGTTGTGAGGTCTCACAACATCTATCATGTTTAGGTATAAATACCCCTTGTTGGTTTTTAGGTTCCCAGAACAGGGTTAGATAATCAATGTCAGCAGAAACAAGTACCAAGTCAGCAGAAACAAATACCACTAGGTGGTTACCGAATATCACTTGGAATCGTGTGATCACTTTCCAAAGTAAACTATTCGACCCTAATGCCTGGGTATCACGAATATCTACTTGGGATAAGACCAAATGTATGTTATTGAATTAGGCACAAATTAATAACCCTTGCACTTATAAGTGTTAATCGTTTTCTGTATGTTTATCATGCATAATCAGATCTCCTATTTATAGGAGGTTACTCTGAGCTAGTCCAATGGAATTATGAGAATTAATCGGCCCATTAATCGCCTCATAATTATCCCCATTATAGCCGTTAGTGGTTACATGACCAATTAAACGTGGTCATTATGCAGTTGTAACTGCCACTTGAATAGGTTTACAAGCGAATTTCATAGCACTATCGGTGGAAACATCGCTTCGATGGAAACATCGCCCGGTGGAAACACCGCCTCGGAAACATCGCCTCGGTTGAACATCGCCTCGGTTGAACATCGCTATCGGTGGAAACCACAAGCGATACTTTCCACCGCAGCATTTCTACTAGCACTACCAATACAAACCACTATTAAAGTCGGGATGTTCATGGACCTTATGGGTGTACACTCCGCACCTCCTAACCCATTACAAGGTGTGAACTAATCCCACAAGTGCACTAAATTTTCCAACAATCCTTCCCAAATTTAGTTCACTTCCTTACATGAAAACAAACATTAAACAAAACATGTGCATAAACGAAAATGTCCTGAGGATTAAATTTCCATCTTAGTAAATTATACGTTCAAATATTCGAGAATCAGGGTGTTCTAAGAATTGAACCCTTCAACCCATTTGAATACCTGAAGATAAAATACGCACAAGTTTTCAAACACTTATCGCCTCGACACTATACAAGCCATGTGTCCATATCCAAATTCATAAATGTTGTAAAAGCTAAAAGTCCAAAAGCTCACAGAATCGCAAAACTTCAACATTTACATATGTAGTTCCTCTTTATTCATGCTCCGCCAAGCACTTTTTCAAAGAAATTAACCATTAAAAGTAAAGACTTCATCCTTCTTTCAAAGAGTTACGAGCACAACCTTGGGATGTAAATAAAACATGTGCTCCAGTCCATCGAATATTCGACTTTCCACATTGAACTCGGCTCCCAAGTTTCCTTAGGAGGAGTTGGGTGTCCTAGCATTCGGTGACTAAGTTGGACTTAAACCCATCCCTTTAGCGAGACTTTATAACCAAGTCTCTAGCTAATCCCTTCGCCAAGTGATCGCCTAAGTTCATTGAGATCTAACAAACTCTATAGATACCACCCCATTCATGATAAGCTCACGAATCATGCTATGTCCGACACCCAAGTGTCTAGACTTACCATTGTACATCCGCTATAAGCCTTAGCCAATGTAGTTGCACTATCATACCGGATAGAAATAGGTGCTATAGGTTTAGGCCACAATGGAATCTCAAAAGCAAGTTTTTCAACCATTCGCCTTCTTTACCGGTGACCAAGGCCACAAATTCGATTCCATTGTTGAACCGGTGATGCAAGTTTGCTTCTTGGATGCCCAAGAAATTGCACGCCCACCAAGTAGGAATACCCGACCATTTGGTAGATGAATTGTCTTGATGTTACTAATCCAACTTGCATCGAGTAACCTTCCAACATCGAAGGATAACCAAGATATGAGAGACTATAATCCATAGTTCTCTTCAAATACTTCATGCCACAATGAACAACTTGCTAGTGATGAGCACTAGGATTACTAGTATACCGCTCAATTTTCCCATTGCAAAACCAATATAAGGTCTTGTACAAGTCATGGCATACATCAAGCGACCAATTACCCTAGAATACTCAAGTTGAGATACAGCCTTGCCATTATTAGGCATCAACTTCTCACAAGTATCCATAGGTGTACTCACAGAGTACAATCAAAGTAATTGAGGATAACATCGCCTCCCCATGTCCTTCATGGAGAACCTTGATGACAAAATTCCTTTGTCGTCAACTCGATTTTGGTCAGCCAAAGATCAACATGTCATCAACATATAGACAAATGATGACTCCTTTACCGATTCATCAAATTTTCTATATACACATTTGTCGACTTGGTTAAGAACATAACCACTAGACAAAACCACTTCATCAAATTTTGATGCCATTGTTAGGTGCTGCTAAGTCCATAAAGAGACTTAATCGGTTTACACCTTGTTTTCATTGTCGAGCATGATGAAGCCCTAGGTTGGTTCATATAAACCTCCTCTTCCAATTCAAAGATTCAAGAAAGTTGTTTTCACATCCATCCGATAAATAATCGATTGTGAATAGGTGCCAAAGCAATCAACGGTCTTATAGGCATCGATACGAGCCACGTGGGCATAAGTATCAAAATAGTCTATCCCGACTTTTGTTTAAAGCCCCAATGACTAGTCTAGCCTTGAACTTTTCAATAGTTCCATCTACCTTCATTTTCCTTTTGAAAATCCATTTGCAACCCAAAGGTTTACAACGGAGGTAGATCAACCAACACCCAAGTGTTGTTGCCCATGATGGAATCCATCTCATCATTGATTGCTTCTTTCCGTAAAAGAAATATCACGGACTTCATTGCTTCTTCAAATGTCTTGGGATCATCCTCAACAATGAAGCAATAGGAGTATTGGTCTGAGTCCTCATTCCTTGTCCCTTCAACTAAGTATAGTTGAAACTCGTGTCCAAATGACTTTGGATTCACGACCCTTTGCTCTTCCCGAGCACGTGTTCAGTTGTTGCACCACAACCTCATCAGGACCACCGATGGTTCATCATCGTGGACCTCTAATACACCAAAGGTCATGAGTTCCATTAGGAATCCTCGACTTGGTCTAGGACTAATGAGAATCTATTCTCATCAAAGTCCGCATCCCTTGATTCAATTATTGAGTTAATTGAAATATATTCATTAGTTTCAATAACATAGAACCTAAAGGCCTTGGAATGCTCAAGATATCCAACAAAGATGCAATCGATGCCTCTTTCACCCAAAGTTTTCATCTTTAGATTAGGGAGTCTTACATGTACCCTACAACCCCAAACCTTGAGATAGTTTAGGTTGGGTTTCTTTTTAGTCCATAGTTCATAAGGGTAACCTTGTTCCTTTTGTTGGGAACCCTATTTAATAAATAGCAAGTCAAGTAACATAGCTTCACCCAGAACCCTTGACTCAATCACGAATAGGACAACATGGAATTAACCATCTCTTTCAAGACCGTTTTTCCTTTCGTAAATACCATTTCTTGAGGAGTATAAGGGCGATCGTTTCATGGATAATTCCAACAGATGAAAATACTGAGTATCCATGTACTACCTCTCCTATCGGTCCTTAATCTTTGATCGGGGACCCAAGTTGTAATTCAAATTCAATTTTAAACACTTTAAATTTATCTAATGCTTCATCCTTGGTATGTAACGATAGACATAACAAAACCTTGAAGCATCATCAATAAATGTCACAAAGTACTTTTATTCCCCAAAGAAGGTGTGGCATGCAAATCACACAGTCATCGTATAAGCTCCAAGAGCTTAGTCTCACGACTAACACCTTGAAAAGGTTTCTTGGTTATCTTGGTCAACATGCAAGTTTTACACTTTTCGTCCATGTCAAATGCTGGGATTAAACCATCCCTAGACATATCTTGCATTCTTTATAATGTACATGGCCAAGTATTGCATGCCATAGGGTAGAGTCACGGTCGATTGGTGGTCACAAAGTTGAATAAACACTATCGAGGAAATATTAAGCCCGAACATTTGATTACATAAATAACCAAAACCAATAAAACACCATGCTTAGAAAGCACAAATTTATCGAGACTCAATAACTTGTTTATATCCATGATTATTCAAAACACTACTTGAAACCAAGTTTTTCCTTATATCGGGAACATGAATAACATTAAACAAAGTTACAATCTTTCCGAACTAAACCTAAGGTCTACACAACCACGACCATGCACCAAGGTCATTGACTCATTTCCCATGTGAAGAATAGAACCATCATTCGTTGACTCATAAGTCTTGAACCAACTTCTATCTTTGCACACATGAACTGTTGCACTGAGTCAACCCACCACGTAACATCATCATCATGCACATAATGAGATTCAGATACATATGTAACATAATAAATCTGAAAAGACTTATTAACCATATTCGACCTTTCGGTGAGTTGGAAGAACCACCACTCCCTAAACCATTAGTGCACGATCCATTGGCTTTACCACCAACTTTAACACCCTTGCAGTCCCTTTTAATGTGACCAGCTTTGCCACATTTCCAACAAGTAGGTGTTGCCTTCTTGTTAGGATCCGCCTTGAGTTGTCATGATATTGCCTTTGTTGTCGTTGTACCGGTGGAGTTGTTATGCTCTACCATATTGACAATGATGGTCCAAGAAGATTGCTACCCTTTGGCTTGTCATTATCCCGCACCTTGAGAGATTCCTCAATGTGCGATGATCGCCTAACTCAACCGTGGTTAATTCCTCTTTCTTATGTTTCAAGGTATGCTTGAAATCTTTCCAAGAAGGAGAAGTTTATCAATAACACAACTTGAATAGCCTCATCCATGTGCATATTGTGTTGTGTAAACCTTCCAAGTATTCCAAGAAGTTCATTGTATTGTTCCATGACTGGTCTTGAATCAGTCATTTTGTAATTTGTGAAATTACTAACAAGAAACTTCTTACTTGATGCATCCTCAGTCATATATTTGGCATCCAAGGAATCCCACGGTTCTTTGGAAGATTCAAAGTTCTGATAAATATCAAACAGAGCATCAGACATACCATTGAGATTAAGACCTATGCATATGTAGTCATCATTCTCCCATTTGCTCCTCCTCCTGATCTGCTCCACAGTAGCATCATCCCCATCATCAGGAATAGGTGTGGTAAGAACATAGACCACACTCATGCTTGACAACAAGAAGTGCATCTTCTTCTGCCACCTCCTAAAGTCCACCCCTTCAAACTTATCAAGCTTGGCAAAATTTGAAGCCATGTGTTTCATTGCAGCAGCAGCCATTGATTATCACAAATAGTTTACTTTGATTGTTGGTTTTTAGGTTCCCAAAACAGGGTTAGATAATCAATGTCAGCACAAACAAGTACCAAGTCAGCAGAAACAAATACCACTAGGTGGTTACCGGATATCACTTGGAATCGTGTGATCACTTTCCAAAGTAAACTATTTGACCCTAATGCCTGGGTATCACGAATATCTACTTGGGATAAGACCAAATGTATGTTATTGAATTAGGCACAAATAAATAACCCTTGCACTTATAAGTGTTAATCGTTTTCTGTATGTTTATCATGCATAATCAGATCTCCTGTTTATAGGAGGTTACTCTGAGCTAGTCCAATGGAATTATGAGAATTAATCGGCCCATTAATCGCCTCATAATTATCCCCGTTATAGTCGTTAGTGGTTACATGACCAATTAAACATGGTCATTATGCGCTTGTAACCCACTTGAATAGGTCAAAGCCCGTTACAAGCGGTACTTTCATCAAGACTTTCATAGCACTATCGGTGGAAACACCGCTTCGGTGGAAACAACGCCTCGGTGGAAACATCGCTATCGGTGGAAACCACAAGCAAGATTTCTTTCACTAGCGCATTTCTACTAGCACTACCAATACAAACCATTATTAGAGTTAGGATGTTCATGGACCTTATGGGTGTACACTTCGTACCTCCTAACCCATTGCAAGGTGTGAACTAATCCCACAAGTGCACTAAATTTTCCAACACCCCTTACCTCATAGGTTATGAGGTGTGTGTCAATATTATGTCTTGCCAGACTTTCTTATATTCTCTATCGTTTCTCTCTCAACGGTAAAGTGTCCACACCCACTTTATCTCTTTTAGTTTATTAGTAGACGTGATATTTTGGAAACAACAATTGGTATCAAGAGCCTAATATGATACATTGTTTCATTTATCATGTTTTTCTCGACTTTAGATCTTCATTAGTAGTAAAGTTTAGATTTTATAGCTTATAAAGACTTTCTCTCTAGAATTTTATTTTCTAAATGCGATTATAGTTAAGATTATTCAATAAAGTGTTTAATCTTGTAAACTTGTTTTGGAAATACATTCTAGAGGTTAAAGAAACATTTTTTTTATTAATCTATACAAACACTTTATGAATTGGGTGAAGATTTTTGGATAAGAACGTGGCTAGAAGGTTTCAAAAAGTGTACTTTTTATTCGTAAAAATAGGGTTTTATTTGCTCGCAAAATTTTGTTAACAAGATTACGGTTTTGTTTTGACACCTAAGCTTAGATTGGTTGCTAACCTTGTTTTTTGGTTGCGACAGCTCCTTGCGAAGTCTATTGCTTGCGAACTTTTGGTTGCGATAGCCATTGTCTTTTGTTTGCGAGAGAAGTTCTTGCAATACCTGCTTTGCGAAGCATTCTGTTACCCACATCTTACGAAAGAAAACTCTACCCATTTTGCAAGAGATTGTTGCGAGAGCTTCAATAGCAATTGCTAAAGATAGTTTATGAGACTTTGTGTTGCGAGATATTGGTTACAAGAATTTTTATCCACAATTTTTACCACACTCACTTAGCTCTCACGTGACTTGGATTGCGAGACTTTGACCTTTGTTTGCGAGACTTGACTTTCCATTTCAATTGAACTCAAGTAAACTAAAACTTTTTTAGTGTACAAATTATTAGAAGACTTTAATCAAATTATAACTCACAAGCCCTAAACATCAAAAACTCAACAATCTCAATACCAAAAAGCTACAAAAACAAACTTTCAAATACAACATCTCATATCAAAGATCCACCATCACAATGTCTACAGCTCAAGATGCATTGGCCACGGAGAGTGATGTAAGGCCTCCCATGTTGTATCGGGGAAACTATGTTCAATGGTCTCCAAGGTTTATGAGTGTTCTAATTGGCTACAAAGAAATAAAATTTTTGATTAATTCTATCAAAAATTATCCATATTTAATGAAATAGATTGATGATGATTCTAACCCTGGACAAAATAAACTTCAAGAAGAAGAAGATCTAGCCTCGTTGAACTTGCACAATTTAAAGCTGATATCTGGGATAAGAATCTAATTTTGTTTGGGTTAAGCAATGAGATCTCCAATTCCCTTGAGAGTAAGGTAATGATTTGGTGTAAGTTTATGGATATAAATTAATATATGAATGTCCATATTCGAATTTGAGACATCGGGATTGCACACATTACGTATGAGAATTAATGTAAAATAA
Organism: Chrysanthemum lavandulifolium; assembly: GCA_022545495.1. Lineage (NCBI taxonomy): Eukaryota > Viridiplantae > Streptophyta > Magnoliopsida > Asterales > Asteraceae > Chrysanthemum > Chrysanthemum lavandulifolium. The sequence continues at coordinate 74,474,963 of CM040241.1, read as the reverse complement.
TTAATATATAAAAAGTTATATTTTAATTATTAAATCACCAAAATAAATATTTAACAACCGTTAGTAATTAATGAATATTGACTAACGACCGTTAGAGGTTTAAGAGATACGAATATATCGAAACAAGTTAAGAAGGATCCGGAATCCCTTGGGATCCATATATTCGGCCAAATAAAAGGTTTAGGGTTTCAAAACCTTGCTTGGGCTCCAAGTTTAGATAACTATAAATACAAGGCCTCTTGTATTCATTCTATTCTATTCCTTGATATCCCTAACAACTCTAAACTTCTCTTCTTCTCCCCTCTATTGTGTTCGACAAAAATTCTATCCCTAATTCCTTAGGGAGTCGGTTTCTAATGATCACAACAAAGTGTTTGGTTGTTGGTGATTCAAGAAGCTAGATTTTCTCATTGATTCGCTAGTAATACGTGTGTACATTGAAAGATTAGCAAACACACTCGAGTTTGCATACTTGGTGGTCGACTACTTTGTGGAAGTCGATTATTTAACCCTAATTTATTAAGGTTCTTGGTTATTGATTACCATTACTTTTGAATTCGCTAAAAGGTATGTGTTCATTCAAATTCGGTTAATACTTTACAGTTATTAGATCCTATTCGCTTCCGCTATTTGATTTGATGTTCTTTATGTTTATAATTGTTATGTATTCAAAAAACACAACAGTTGCTACACAAACTCAACAAACATTAGCTCTGTGGAATTATCAGTCTTTCAAGTAACTCCCTAAGGAATACCTAGAAGATTCATACATTCATTTCAACAAGCATATTAATGAAATGAATCGTCACAACCTAAAAAGAACAAACATTGAACACAACACTATGTTTCTCACCAACCTACAACCAGAATGGAGACGTTTCCCTATAGCAATCAGTTAGAATCAAGACCTAACAAAGAAAGACATCAACAATCTGTTTATCTTTTGAAACACAATCACGTTGAGGTCAATGACATCAAAGAACATAAAAGAAAAGAAAAGGAAAATTACTCAACAAACAATGCATGATCCTCTTGCCTTAGTTTCATCATTTCAACTAAATCATTCACAAATTCCACCATCCTACAGCTCAAACAACAACATAAGTTACTCACCCATGGAATATACAAATGACCCTACTACACAAGACTCTGGAAACATTGAACTAACTAAAATGGTTCAAAATCTGGCATTACTGGGGAAACAGATTCAGAAATATTTCAATAAACGTCCAACCAACAATAATCTCGTACCACTTCAACACCAACTGCAATTAACGAAAGTCAAGATGTTCCACCAAGAGGTGAAGTGATTAGGCAGGGTGCACAGAGGACTAAGAAGAATGATATTGTCCAGGAAGTTCAAGAACCAAGATGCTTGAAATGCGGTCAACAAGGTCATTTTGCTAGAGCTTGTCCAAATGGCAAAGTGCTTAACAAAGCTTACTACGTAAAGAAAATGTTCTTAGGCGATATGGAGGAGAAGGGTCGGGCATTGATCTAGCGATGAAAATGATTTTATGGTTGACATGGATGAAGAAGGAGAAATATTGAAACAAACATGGTGTTTATGGTTACTTTGGAGATGGTGAATGTCTATGAAGCTCAAGATACAAACTCAATTCCAAGCTATGACATTGATGCTGAAGAAAATGACATATTCATCAAGAAGGCACACTCATCAGATGCTTGCGAAATAACTGAACTTGATGAACTAATTTATGGTAACGTTCTAAAAAGTAGTAAGATAAATGAAATTAACACATGTAGCTTAGCATCTACAAGTGATAATCTTCAATTATCCACTACAAGTATCGAATGTAATCATGAATCAACAAATCAAGATCATAATGAAATGCTTCAAAATTATGCCACTATTTAATCTCATATTCAAAGTTATGTTAACTTGATAAAACTGGAACAAGATAAAAGTGCTTTGTTGGAATAGAAAATCAAAGACATGTTACACGATGAACAGTCTGAACGACCTTTAGTGCTTAAATTTCAAATTCTTGAGTTAATAAATAAGATTTTTCAACTAAAACAAAAAACTTGACTTACGATAACATTAAAAAGAATTATGAAAATGAAGTTTCAAAGCTCAATGAAGAAAAAGCTAATTGTATTCAACAATAACAATAGTGAAATTAAACTTCATGCCGATCGGACTATTCAATCTATACACATGTTAATACCCAAACCAGATTCAATTTCAGATCTAAAACAGGGTCTTGGTTGTCCTAAACCATCTTATCTTGACATGGTTAAATGTATTGAACCAAGTTTGTATAATGTTGATTACATGAGAAGTGATACCTTCAATGATTACTTGTTTGTTCCCAATGTCATATCTCAATAGGAAACTAAAAGATGTTTACATGTTAAACATAAGAACACCAATTTCTCCTACTTTAGTGCAGATTATGGTTTGATAAACAAAGAAAACATTCTTTCAAGAAAACAAACCAGCGTGAAAATCATGTGGAACAGATTTCTGAAAATCCCTATGATTCTAACAAATTCAAGAGTTTAGCGATAAATTTTTTTTTTTTTGTAATCTCAAAAATCAAATAAATTATACGTTATCTATCATTCGTGGAAAGCAAGAGTTTAAAATGTCTGGACTTTTGAAATTCAATTGGTATGAAATGGAAATCTTAAGTGAAGCCAAAAAGATTTTAAAATTTTTTATCGAACCTTCCATGATTAAAGTTAATGAACATTTATTGCTTTTGAAGAAGCATTGATTTACGAAATACAAGCTAATTTAACTTATGTCACATCTCTGAAGATGCCTATGACTTTCTCGGTCTAAATTCGCATTCAATAAGAATGTTTCCAAATCAATTAGAGTCTATCAAACCACAATATTAAGTAAATAAGGATGAAATTGAAGAATACGAAAAAGCACAAATGTTTTAGAGGTGGAAAACCTTTACTCAAAGAGAGTGTAAAAGAATGTTTGCAAAAGAATGCGAAGTTAAACGCTAAATTGTCTTGTCGTACTGCCAGATTTGAAAACACGTGTGCAAAACTTGAAAAACAATGTTTAACGTTTGAAGCAAACTGGCGGCGAAAAATGGAAGAAAGCAAATACGACAAGCTTTCCTATGAAAAATCTTTAAAATGGATTTCAAAAGAGAACGATGAACTCAAATCTAAAGTGCTTGATTTGACGAAAACAAATAATCATGGGTCTGTGAGCTCAAGCCAGTTGGACAATCAATATATCATTTTTTTTCAAACAACCAACTTCGGTGGCTAGCCAATACACAAAACTCAAATTCTTGAGCCAAAAAACAAAGAGGTTTTATCTAATCCAAATATAATTGCTCCTGGTATGTATAAAATTAAATCCGCATGTGTTAACAAACCATATGGTTCAAATGATATGATTCACAATCACAACTTAGCACAAGCTAGGAAACAAGCGTTACTTAGTCAGAATATACGTCTAGATGCACCAATGTGTTCTTTGACTCCTCCTCCTATAGAAAATAAACGCAAAGATTCAAAGTAACAAAAGAAAAGAAACATAAAAACAGGAAAATAGAACAACATGATCAAAACACATAATATCCTAACACGGATTTGCTTTTTGATCTAGGTTTAGACACTACTTGTAGCAAAGAGATACCATCTAAGATCGGTGCTTTGAAGTCTAGTGCCTCGGACTTCCACTTCTTGCGCGATAGCAAAACCTAAAATTCTTAAAGCTTTCAATAACAATGCTCAAAGCGAATGGATGACTATAATGACTTAATTATGCAAGGATTTGTAGCTTCTACAAGCAAGAATGTTTGTGTCAATTTTGTGATTTGTATTTCTGATTTTGATGATTGTGTGCATGCTTCCTTGAATTGTGATAATGTGAATGCCAAAAAAACTAGGAAAGCTCCTAGAAACCAAAGAAAGCATAAGATTAAGGAAAACGTATCTGGATCCCAATGGGTAGAATTTTTGAGAATCATGACTTATTCCTTAGATCCTGCATTACGTGGAAACCCACTGGAAGAATGTTCAAACACATAGGTTTAAGATGGCAACTAGTTAGGAAGATATGCGAACCTAGCACCACTAAAATAGAAAAATTCAACCCACTAGGTATGCAATCTATTCTGTCTAACTATGTGGAACCACTTTATTAACGGGTTCCAAGTTTTTTGTTTCTTGCTTTGATGTGTTGCTTATCCAAGTGTGCCTCTGGTACCTCAATTCGGGTTGCACCCGACATATGGCAGGTAACAAGGCACTGCTCAAGAACTTTGTGGCTAAATTCTTGGGTATAGTGCATTTTGGGAATGATCACATCGCCAAAATAACCGGCTATGGGGATCTCATTCATGAAAAAGTCACAATTCAACGAGTATACTTTGACGAAGGGTTAGGTCATAATTTGTTCAGCATAGGCCAATTTTGTGATAGCGGTTTAGAGGTGGCTTTCCGAAAACACTCGTGTATTGTTCGTACTCTGGAAGGCATTTCAAAGGCTCACAGGATTCGAATCTATACCAAATTGCTATAAAAGAAATAGCGTCACCCATACCAATTTGTTTGCTTGCCAAAGCATCATTATCACAAGCCTAGCTATGGCATCATTGCTTCTCACATCTGAAATTCAGGACGTTAAACAACCTTGCTCATAGCCTAGTCAAAGGATTGCCAAAATTATCATTCAAGAAAGATCATCTTTGCTCTGCATGTGAATTAGGAAAAATAACACGTGCAACACTAAAATCCAAAACCGAACATAGTTCCGTTGCACCTTTGCATCTATTGCATATGGATTTATGTGGTCCAATGCACATTGTCAGTCGAATGGGAAGAAATATATATTTGTTATTATGTATGACTACTCACGTTACACTTGGGTTCATTTTCTTGCCTCAAAAGCCGAAACATCCGATGTAATCATCAAGTTCGTCCAACGTTAAACGTACTGATAATGGAATGGAGTTTACGAATCAGACTCTTCAGAGTTTCTTTGATTCTATTGGCATTACTAATCAGAGATCTGTAGCTTACACTCCTTAACAAAATGGTGTAGTTGAACGATGAAACCGTACATTAGTATTAGCTCCCAGAACAATGCTCACCTTCACAAATCTTCCATTAGATATGTGGTCTGAAGCAGTACAAATTGCATGTTTCATACAAAACCGATCTATCATAAACAAAAGACTCCAGAAAACCCCATATCACATCCTTCATAAACGCAAACCCGATGTAAAATACTTACTTGCCTTTGGTTGTCGTTGCTACCCTATTAATGATCATAATGACCTTGGCAAGTTAAAAGAAAAAGGGGATGTAGGCATAGTCCTTGGTTATTCTACACAATAAAGTGCGTAACATATTTACAATCGAAGAACAAAGCTGATACAAGAAACAATCCATGTTCACTTGTAGATAGAAGAAATAGCCGATCAAGTCAGATTAGAACCCGCACTTAATCATGCTTCGATCAACAAAGTTCGAACCCGTTCTAAAGACTATGACTTCTGAACAAAGCAGTTCAGGACTCAGACCAAAATAAAAATCATCAACACCGAAACCTAAACACGTTCACAAAGAATTAGATGGTTTGTTTCAAAACTTCTACGATGAATCATGTGGAGGAAATAAGATGAAGATGTCTACAATAGCCGACGCAACTTCGACACCGAAGTTAATCAACAAGAAGACACACCTTCTCCCCTATCCGGTTCATCAACTACTTATGAAGATGTTGATCCCGTACCAGATACACCTCAAATCATACCGATTCACCAAGAACTTTCACCAAACAATACCACTCCAACCTCCAATCAGAATGTTGATGATCAAGAAATTATAAATGCATCGTCTGAAGATCAAATATTCACAAATCCATTCGCGACTCCCGAAACAGAGGTTGGTGAACCTTGAGAGCGATATGTTGATCCTTCAAACATACATACATTTTACCAACCACATCCGCGACAAGAAAATATGGACTCAAGACCACCTCTAGAACAAATTATTGGAAATCCTTTTCAACCCGTTCAAACAAGAAGTGCTACACCATATTACTGTTTCTAAAACTCATTCCTGAGTTAGATAAAACCTCTCAACGTCAAAGCCGCACTTGTAGATCCCGACTGGATTATCGCAATGCAAGAAGAAATTACCCAATTTAAGTGTCATGGCGTATGGAGAAAGGTTCTCAAGCCTCTTGGAAAACCGATAATTGCATTGAAATGGACCCTGAAGAACAAGTTAGATGAGGACTGGGAAGTAATCCACAACAAAGCTCGTCTTGTTGCAAAAGGTTACCGACAAGAAGAAGGAACTGACTTTGATGAATCATTTGCACCAGTAGCAAGGATCACAGCAATACGTTTATTCTTGGCTCATGCAGCTCATAAACCTTTCACTGTATACCAAATGGACGTAAAAACGGCCTTTTTGTATCGAGAGTTAGAAAAAGAGGTGTATGTGAGCCAACCAAAAGGATTCGTTGATCCAGACCATCCGGATGATGTTTATGTCCTCGACAAAGCAGTATACGTACTCAAACAAGAACCACGTGCATGGTAAAAAGTGTTGTCATAATATCTGGTCAAACACAAATTCGTTAAAGGTTCAGTCGATCCAACTGTGTTTATAAGACGAAAAAGTGACGACATCATGCTAGTCCAAATTTATGTCGATGATATTAATTTTGGATCTACGAATCCTAAATATTGCAAAAACTTTGAAAATATCGTGCGACATAAATTTGAGATGAGCATGATGGGGGAGTTAAAATTCTTTTTGGATCTACAAATCAATCAAACTTCTCATGGTATCTTTATTCATCAAAACAAAAACACGATGGAAATTTTAAAAAAGTTTGAAATGGAAAAATATGACCTTGTAAGTACACCTATGTAAATTATTACTAAACTAGATGACGAAATTAGTGGAAACCAGTTGATGCTACAAAATACTGTAGTATGATTGGTTCACTCATGTATCTTACTGCTATTCGGCCAGATATTAATTTTGTTGTCCAACAATCTAGGCCAATGGAAAAGCACCTTACTGCCATGAAACGGATCTTTCGGTATCTAAAGGGAACCATCTACATGGGTCTCGTGTATTCGAAAGGTTCTGGTTTCGAACTAACTGCCTATTCGAATGCAAATTATGCAGGTTTTCAAATTGATTGCAAAAGTATTTCAGGATCTGCTCAAATCTTGGAAGAAAAACTAACCAGTTGGTTTTCAAAGAAGCATAATCACACTGCCTTATCAACCACAGAAGTTGAATACATATCCCTCTCCGGATGATGTGCACAAGTACTGTGGATGAAAACTCAATTGATAGACTATGGTTTCTTCTTCGACAAACTCCTAATTTACTGTGATTCGCAGAGTGCCATTGCCATCTCTTGTAACTCAGTACAACACTCCTGGACAAAGCACATAGTAGTCATATACCATTTCATCAAAGAACATGTAGAACGGTGAATGTGAAACGTACTTCATGGCGGTTACACAAATTGTCGACTTCTTCACCAAATCCTTGCCACTTGAAAGATTTGATTATCTATGACAACGTCAAGGAATGGCAAGCATGCATGATGAAAATGAAAAATATGATGAAAAAGTCAAAGACGTCACCAGCGTAATAGTCAACACACGTACATCTAGTAAAACAAATGAGTAATTCATTACTCATAAAGGTTGTTGGTTAAATAACAGATCAAAACCTAAATTAAAGAAAGGACCCCATACGTACGTTTTAGTGCGTCAATCCTTAATATAAGAAGAGAAGTCTTCTTATTTATTGCGAATTTATACAAGATTTTTCAAAAAGTCTTTTATTCTCAAAACCTTTTTTAAACTTTTTTGCTCGTAATAATGACTAATTGTTAGATCACAGACAATTACTCGACCTTAAATAAGTCAAAGAAAATGTACTTGTCAGTGCATTTAAACTTACAGACTAAAAGAGAAGTCTTTTTGGTCTTTAACATGTTTTTATGATTATTAATTTAATCTTTTTTAGCTCAAGACGGAATAAATTTCAAAAATAATGATACCCGCTCCAAAAATAGATAAAAAACGGTTTAAATATTAAGATATTTTTGAGGGGGGAATTAGAATGTTTGTTTTTTAAATTAATAAGTTGTTAAAAATTGGTGAAAAATAAAAATAAAAAGTTGCTGAAAAAATGGAAAAAGCTAAAACGTTTTGAAAATACATCACTTCGAGATGGAGTGAAGCTTTTTATTAAAATATTTTAATATAACATAAAAGATCATTACAAAGATTTAAAATGTTTTCAAAGTTTTGTTAAAAATAAAAATTTAACAAAAAAGACCTTGTGTGAAATATGCATGAATCAAGGGGGGTTAATAAAATTGTCAAAATATATTTTGAACCCTCTCCTAGTTCAAACATATCGCAAACAAGGTCAAAAGTCAAAAGGTAAAAAAAACCAAATGAATTAATAACTATTCGGCCCCTTTGCGAGAGAAAATCACATAAACCTTTCAACTTCACATACTTTCTCTCTCTTTCAAAACTCTCTCAAAGCTAAAACCCTCGCAAAAATTTTGCTTCTTGATTCTAGTGTTTCCCGTGCTTAAGTAAGATTTCAAACTTCTTTAACATATTATTTTACATCTTTGTTTTTTATCTTTAACTGTAATGCATTACATTGATAGAAAATTAGATGTTACGGTTGCGTTTTGGCTAAACACTAAGAACACCATAGGGTTTGCGATTTTGTGTGTTTTGATTAAATTTTTGTGGTTAGATGACTCAGATAAGGTGTTTAGATCATTTGTTTTAAAGAAAATTGGGACTTAAACGGTTTGATTTAGTTTTAAATGGATCAAATTTGGGTGTATGTGAGCAGTGATAGGTTGCGACACCAATAATAGTGGTTTATAGACATAAGGATATAGCCAAAATGCTTTACTAACATTTTAAAAGGCTTGCGAGACCTTTGTGAGCATTTTGTTGCAATACCTAGGTGCGAGCAAATTGTTGCGTCGTCCCTTGTGAAAGCTATTCCTAAATTGTTTTCAATAACCTTTGGTTTCACAACTTTATATTGTGAGACCTATCTTTGACCATATTACGACGATTGACTTTGTTGCGATACCAAATTCTTGCAAGAGCTATCTTGCGAAAGTTTGTTACACTCATTTATAAACGTTACTCTACCAAAATTTTCAAAAATACTTGCTAGATTTTTAGAGTATTATACTCAAAACTTTCACAATTATTTTTCTTAATTTTGAAAAAGTAATATTTTGATCTAAAATTACTTTTCAAGCAGTCACTTTTTGTTCAAAAACTTAAAGTTTTGTCAAATTCATTTTTCAAAACTCAAAGTTTTTCACTTGAGCATCATTTTAAAACAACAAGTATATTTCTCAAAATTCAAAATCACTTTTAATGAGAAGTATCAATTTTTTTATAAAAAGAAGATTTTAAATTTCTGAATACAAGTTGCATACGATTAGTTTAATATTGATTAGACTAGGATTGTATCCCGATGTTGTATTTAAGTAGTTCGAGATGTATATGCTTAATTAAATAAATTAGACTTCTTTTATGATTGTATTTTATTAAATATACAATTTGTGAATGACTATGTCAATGAGAATGCATGATTTTGACTGATTCAAATTTAAATTTTCTCGGTTGCCAAAAAAAAAGCCTCGTGCAACCTTGAGACATTTTTTCACTCAAATCTGTTTCCAAAATGGTTTTGCGACAACTCAACACTATCTTAACTAAGAGTATCTCATTTTCAAGGTGGTTATTAGGGCTAATTGTCATGTAAAAAATGATAATGGAACCGTTTAGCTACATAACGTAATAGAGTATTCAAAGTTTTGACACGTTTAGGAAATCTCATTCTTATGCTACAACTAGCTCTTTTGAGATGAATTGTTCTTGACTTAGCGAGAACTTCTCATCTTCAAGATAGTTATTAGGAATAATTATCACTCAAAAGCTGATAATGGACTCTTTTAATTAGGCAACGTAATAGAGAGTTCAAAGTTCTGTCATTTGTCAAGAAAATCTCATATGCAATTAAATGATCTTTGCAAATGTTTTTTTTTTCTAAGCGAGTTCTCTAGTATAAACTAGATTACTTAAGTTTGATACAAAAAGTTAATACTTTTTCCAAATACTTTCAAAGATGGTCAAACGAATGTATATTTTAAAGCATGAGCAAATAAAACAAAGTTCAATCTGTACCTCAAAATTCTTTGAAAAAGTATCACTAAATACAAACTTTTGGTGAGGAAAAACAAAAACAGGCATAGAGAATTAAATCGCATATTAAAAGAAAAAAGAGCATGTGCTTATGCTATAAAAGCAAGAAAGCATTAGAAAAGAAAATTAAAAACAAATATGCTCGAAAAAGAAATACCAGAGCATACAAAAACAGAGTTAGTGAAATAAATAAATTTAAATCTATCCATATACTTAACATGTTTCATATCATTTCAGAATCATATCTTACAAAAATGGCTCAAGAACAAGAACAAGCTCACTGACCACAACACATTCAGGAAGATGTACAAGATGTTCAAGCTCTTACAAACGAAGAACTTCTTTCGGGAGAAAAATTCCTCTAAATTGGTGTATGCAACCATCAATTCGAACCTGAATCCTTTGAATGTGATCACTCCATAATCATTGAAATACTCAAAAATCACCCCATATATCCCGAATTATCCTATTCAGTCACACATGTCCCAGTGATCTATATACAACAATTCTAGAATCATGTTACATTACTTGGTAAAATTAAACCACCAACTCTCAGAACCACCATTGAGAGCCATGTATTTGATTTAAAAGACGAGAAACTCCGCACCGTGCTACATCTACCTATTGCTAAAAATGCTACTCATAAAGAGTATGAACAACTACCCAATGTCAAGCAACTGATAAATTTCTTCCTTGATCTGGGTTATGACAAAGATGCTGAAGGCTTCGCCAAATTATCTGACTTCAAAAGGAAGTACCTTCTGCGAGATGGGCTACGCTCTTCTCAATTCTAAACCGTTGTATAAAGGGAAAGAAAATATGGATTGATAGAGGAACACTTCCACTTTACCGATCATGTAGGGTATTTTGAACATGTGTCACTTGACTATCTTGTGAGATGATTTGGACGGACATAGACGATCATGTAACCGGCAAAGAAGAAAAAAGAAGGTATGCATTCCGTTTGTTAGATACATAAAGCTATTGATTTGCCGACTTGATGAGGCAACATCCAAGTATCCCGAAGACTAGAAGATCCAACGCATCCGAATCATATATGCATGAATGCGTTTGTTGTCGCTAACGCAACAACAAATACACCAATGCCTATCCCAAAAAATCTACTGAATCTTGCTGAGAAACAATCGAAAGCATATAAGGAGTATATAGAATTAGCTAACGCTTCTAAGGAAAGCTCATAACCGAGCGAACCTACCCCAGAAGCGCCTAGGATTAAGGTTGAGTCTAGCGCCAAACTAGGAATAGTTAAGATGGGTAGGAGGAAGAGAAAAGCTACCATTCGCTCTAAGCAAGCTGGTAAATGCACAAAAATGCAAATGCTTAGTAGTGAAACGAATGATGAGACTAGGAAAAAAACGAAGGTGAAGAAAGAGATGATAAGGGGAAAGATAAGGAGAAAAGTGAACCTTGTAAGGAGAATAAGGATAGTTCGGAGGATAGGCCTAGTGATGATCGTCCGGATGACGATGATGGAGATGATAAGGGAGACGGAGAAGACACCCGTAGAAAGGAGCCTAGGACGAAGACAAAGAATGATAACAATAGGTCTAGGTCCACTGAGTTACACCAACTCGTCACTCATGTTATTCCCGAAGGTACTCCATCTGAACCAACAACAACAACAACAACCGACAATAATCACAACAATCACTATCACAACTCACGCCATCATCTCAACCAATATTGAATCATATACCAAGAACATCAACATCCACTCTTTTTCAAATAATACAAGTTGAACCAATTCCATTTGTGACTACAGAACGTCTTCACGAGATTATGGGCAAGCTAACTGCAGACATGGAAGCAAGAATCTCATCCCAACGACAACGTCAAACATAAGTAGAATCTTCAAAACCAACAAAAAAAACTATCACTAGATTTTCTCAAGGAAATAATGCTTGATAGGTTTTTTAATGATCCATCCCTACAAATAGCTCACCCAAATATCTACAATGGATTGCTGGAGCCCTCCGTTGAACCACCAACTGAAACCCGCGCCGACAACACATACAAAGACCTCCAGAACATGATGAATAAGAATAACAAAGAGGCAACCAAGCTTATCAAGAAGCTATCTGACCGGGTATTTGAATTGGAAGCTCAATGTCGCCCATAGTTTAGAAAGCACCATCAGGATGATCCTGAGGGGGAGAAGAGCGCTAAAAGATTAAGATCTTCAGAAACATATACAACTTTCACTGAACAATAACATATTTCACCCCAACAACAACTACACAACACGCCCAATTCACAAAAACAAACTAAAGATCAACAAGTCGTGAGCATAGAGCAAGAAGTGGCTGATGTTGGAACATAAAAAGAAAGTGTAGAAACTGAAGATTTTTGGGTTGAGTTAACTTATAACGAATGGGATATACCTCTAGGGCTCTGGGGATTTGATGATTCAGACATTGATGAAGATGATGAGTTAGACGGTGTGTTGAAGGATCTAATGGTTGAACAACCAGAAGATACTGCAACAGCACTCGATCAGTTATTCTCGGACATACATGAAAGATTCGGAATGAACTTTAGGGATGATGATCCACTAGATGAAAGAATGGAAGACGTCTATAACTCGATAATCTATAAAATAAACAAAGAAAGAGATTTGATAGAATATTCATCAATCATGAGATATCTCAAGTGTTCAAAGCCTCAAACACCAGGGAGTGCCCTCTATCAGAAAAACAAGATCTAATAATTACAGAAGATGTGGCAGTACCAAGGAGAAGAGAGCGCATTATGTTATGTAAACGAAACCTTAGAGTTCCGAGATCAAATGTCGCACCTTTAGTTCCTTACCTCAACGAAGATCTCTTATACATGCTCCACGGTCCAGACAAATACTAACCATCAACCAAGGAAGTCGCAACGTTTGAGGAAATTCAAGGTAAAATGCGGAAGAAGGTAGATTTGCTAACATTTACGTGACGAAAGAAATTGATCTGTAATGTCGAATGTAGGCGTTTATCTCGGTATTATAAATGTCAATGAAAGATTGAGGGATTCTGATTAAGGCGGCTCGGGCGCAAGCCTCGTGAAAAAGTATACTCAAAGCACATAATGCAAAGATATGTCAAAGGAAATACCGATTATCACTTCTCCCATGGACTGAAATATGATGGTCGTGTAATTGGCATAAAAAAAATGTTTTTTTGCAATCAATAATCCATATCTAAAAGTAAGGAGATTTTCGTCAATTCAAAGTTTATATCTCATATTTAGCAATATGTCCCAAAGTTGAATCACATTGTATATAAGTGTCATATTGTGACTCAACTTTGCATTTGTGTGACCCACGATGACACTTATATCAATTGTGACCAACATAACTGAAAATCGCGGGCAATGGTGTAAGAACGTATAAAATTTGTCTTCTATGTGAATATAGAGTACTTTTGACATTTAATAAAAAAAAAAATCCTTGTTTTATAAATAGCATCATAAAATGAGCCAGAATCGAAAATAAGCGATTTTATAAAAATGCAATTTTTTTTATATAATATTACTACATAATAAGATTTTTTGTGTTTATATACATGAAGAATTAATTTATAATGACTATATCATACTATTTTATAATGAAAGAAGACCTCTTCCTTCAATAATTTTCTTAAAATTCAGCAATACGAATAAGAAAGCTAAAAATTAAATGTCAAAACATATTTAAAACTGAAAATTAAACAATACAAGTAAGAAAGCTAAACGTACAACATGTTTTTCTCATGAACATAAAACACTCACTTAATGATAAATACATGTATTAAAATACATAGTACACAATTCATGCAAGCTACTAATTAATGATACGTAGGTTTTGTTAAACATTGTCCACTGGGCAATGGTTAAACCAATAATTATGATAAATATAAACGTTAATTTGTAGTTTATTTATTGTGCATTAAATATATGACTAGTTTAAATATAAAAAAGACTAAAATACACCGTTGGTCCCTAAACTTGTAGTGGAGGATCGCGATGGGACGAAACCGGGCATAATCATCGCCACCGGTCCAAACGATGGCGATTAAATGCCGAGAATGGTCCCTTGACCACTAACACCTATGTCAACGACTCTTTTCGTTAGTTTCACGAGGGTAATATAGTCCAATCACATTTATAACTCAACCTAGTTAATTATGAAAACGGTTTACCATATACCATCTTGATTGTTTCCGCCTTCTTCACACAACCCTCGCACACACTTTAACAATGGCGACAAGGAGCTTACTTGTGCGGATGTAGCGATGAGATGGTAAATTATGTGAAGGCAAAATCTGGAATACTTGGTTAAAAGAAGATGAAATGTCGATGAAATGTTTGATGATTTATGCAGATTTGCGAAAGAAGCTCAAGTGATGAAAGGTTAGTCGGGTTTTTTTTGTATTTTTGTTATTCCCATTTTAAGGGAGGAGCATAAATTACTCCTATTTATTTGACAGAAATCCGAGCGGTTTCAGAATCTGTCAAAAAAAGGGATTATAGCAAGCTAAAGGTATCTGCCGATATGGTTGACTATGCCATGGCTACTTATGGGAATAAGTGGGATATAGGAGATGACATTGCTGATGTGATACTTGAAGACTTAGGGGAAAAATATGGGAATAAGGAGTCTCAGAAAGGTCAGACTTTAGAGTGAATGTTTACAAGCTAAGAAAGTTGTAATGGGTCAACTCTGATTATATCATTTTGTCTATCTTTCTAGATACTAACGTGAAGGAAATGAAGTTGATGTCATCATTATTTCGAGACACATCGATGATGAGTGTGGAACATGTCTTCTAAGACCACTAATTCTAAAGGTTCCACTTCCCAAGCTTCCAAGGCGTCCAAGGCTTCCGCTCCCAAAGTTGTACTTGGTCTTGTAGTGGGCGTGGGATGCTCCGGCACAAATAGGAATGAGTGGTATGTGCCTCCTCTAAGGACCTCAAGTCTCCCCATGAATAACAAGCCTCCCATCAAAAGTTCACTGTTATTTTTAGTTGTTGATGTAATGAAGATGTATAGGTTTTGCACGATGATGGTTCTTGAAAACGATACTTGTTAACATGTATGTTTTGGTTCATATGGTGTAATTAGGTGGTGGTGTAGGTATATTTTGGAAATGTTGTTTTCTTTTGTAGTTTGCGCTTGCATATCCGGTTTAGGTGGGTGCTTGGGAAAACCCATTTTGACTTATAAGGTCAACATAAACCAAATTATTAGAGGATACGAAACCGAATTGTTAGTTTTAAAATCTCGCTTGTTTGACTTATAAAGTCATGATTCAAATGTAACAAAAATTCAATTATTATAACAAAAGAAGCACACACATATCGATTAAAGCTACATTTACACCGAAAGACAACATAACATTTCTTGCTAGGAATTCACCGCGATAAATGACTAGTAGGTGATCCATTTGCTCTTTCGATTGCGAGTGCTTCACGTGGTGTTTGGCTTGGCGAACTCCACTTGCTATTCGATTGTAGGTGGTTCACTTTGTTCTTCATCACCGCCAAGGATGCACCAACACTAGTAGGTGCGAGAAACATGTAGACCCATCACATATCCACCACTATCTCTTGTGGTTGTGTTTTCCTTGTAACACCATCTCTACCAAGATAAGATGTGTTTCCCATTATCTCGAGGCACACCGGACAAACATACCACATGAAAGCTCTATAAGGTGGACGCTTGCAAAAAGGTCAATCCACCTGTTTTCCCTTTGAAGCCAACAATCGATGCATACCATTTGACAACCATTTTCTACATCCATGGTGATAATATGGTGGCATGATAAACAATTCTTGACTTAAGATGTGTTATATAAGTAGATGGGAGTTGTGGTTGTTGAACAAGTAGATAAGGAGTAAAGACAACATAAATTCTTACAAGCTAGTCAACTTATAAAGTCAACAAAAAACAAAAACATGTTGAAACATAATATTTTCGATATTACAAAATGGCTAGAAGAGTAGAAGCCTCTGACCTTAGAAAATCATGGAATTTGTTACTTTCGGGCGTGAATTTTATCCGGCACATATGGATGTCTTGGATATAACTCTTCCACGACACTCCATAGTAAATCGCCTCATACTCTGCATCTTGAAGCCAAATTTTCCTCTCCCATTCCTCTTCAATTCTTTTGTACATTCTCTCTCTTCCAAAACTTTGGAATGCTTCTTCATCCAACCCGGATCGCTTCTTCATTTTCCTCCAAATTTACGTGTTCTTCTTCTTCAGTAAAGAGCATCATAAAACTCTTGTTCCATAGTCTTTCTTATATCCTCTTCATCCATCCACTTCAAAAGTAATACATTTGTACATCAACTAGAATGTAAACACACTAGAACAATCGTTATACAAATGACAATTAAATGAATACTGTTGCCTTACGCCATCACAATGCCTTTTCTACCTCGAACCATACTTTTCTTTGTTGGTTTTGGTACTGATCCTTGTGATGCTAGACTTATTATGTCCAGCAGTTTGACAATTGGAGCATTGAATGCTTTCGAGCTCTAGATTTACCCATTTTGACTCAATTTCTCCGAAAGGGTTGGGTTTATGTATTTGAATTCAAATTTGTGGTAAAATGTGAGAATAAAGTGCTTGCTATAAGTTAATGCAAGACAGGATAGGGGACTAAAACCTGTGTCCCCTACACTCTAAATCTGTTTGATCAAGGACCATAGTTCTACCAACACCCAATACAATCAAAACCGATATAACAACTCTCTTAGACAAATACAACAATTAACAACATAATTAACAAATTAAAACACTAGAACACAACATATAGATTCATTAACTTCATCACCGTAGTTCGAAAGCCTTCGATCTCAGAGATGTATTCTTGGGTTTCCTTCATACCCCGAATCAAGTCAGTCAAAGTGTTTTGGAGTCCTTTAGCAATTTTGATGTCCTTATCGTTTTCTCTCGATAAAAGAGAAATCGAGTCAAACATGTAGTCGAGTTCAAGCTTTAGCAAGTCCTTCAAGTAGTGGGAAGTTAGCCATTGGGAGGTTGATGAGATTTTCTTAGGATATGTTTCTTGTGATTGTTGGTATGCAATTGGTATAGTGTATTAACCAATAAATACCAAAACAACCGGACGTTCAAATTCGGGGACTATTTGTGAAGTTAGTAAACAGAGAAAAGTCAAGTTTGTGTGAGAAAAAGACGGGAATTTTAAGTGCAAAAAGCGGCTAAGTGGCCAAATTGAGGGACCAAGTGTGACATTTTAAACCTAATACCACGCAACTTGGCCTTTGCCTTCCTTGATACGCTTATACACAATTAATGTTTTGGGAATCACCAAAGAACCCAACTAACAAGATCCGAAACCATAAACACTATCATAATAACCCGACCCAATTAACAAAACCCAATCAAACGAAACCTAACATACATCCACACGCATCGTCTTGAAACACACATCTAGTCAAAATCATTCTTAAAAAACTAAAAAGTAAGAATGAAGGACGAAGCATATTCGTCTCCACTTTTAAGGATGTGAAGGAAGAAGAAGAAGGTGAGGTCTGTTCGAAATCCACTATAATGGGGTTTTGATTATAGCCCACTCGGTATGAACGAGGTTCATTAATTAATCTGTGCCTTTACCAATGATAGAGATATATTTAGTTCAAGCCTTGATAATGTGTTATCGTAAATTAATGAACAAAAATGGGCGTTGTTTTTCTCGTGATCCTAAACAATCCCTAGAAAATGGTTTGCATTTGATTCATACCGATGTTGATGTTCATACCTTGTTTGGAATGGTTTGAAACAAATGACTCGCTTGATATCTTCATAGCCCACAAGCCCCAAAAGTTAGCACAATTTTACTTAAAAACATCGCTTTTGAAGTTGTGGGTTGGGTAGAGCGAGGATGCTAACTTTAGGATGCTTAGTCAAACACCTTTTAGGACTACAAGTCAATGGCGGGGATCGATAAGAAAAAATGCGGGAGTGGGCTGGGACACCAAGAGTGAAAGGAGGGTAGTAATCAAGGACGAAGAAGGGTTGTAGCTAAGAAAGGGACAAAATTAAAGGAAATGGAAAAGGAAAGATGGTTGATGAAGAGGAGGTTTGCCCGAAAAAAAGGAGACAAGTTGTTCAAGAATTTAAGCGAGGTTTAGGCAGGAAGGGAAGGCCAAAATGGTTGAGTTTGCGGGGTTTGATGTTGAGAACTTGCACAGGTTTGAAAAGGGTTGGTGGTGCTTCTGCAGATGTTTCAAGCGGTGTTAAGACACCCTTTCTGAGCAAAGAAAAGATTACAAACTGCGTCCTAGCACTCTTCGCCAAAAGCGACCCTAGGTGATGTTTCGATGATGAATACCATGTCATGTGTTAAATTCCATTAACTGTAACACTCTGCTTCATAACTTATATGTTTGTAATTTGTATACTTGTTTTAGCGAGACAAGGTGGCGTGACATCATCAACTTAGGCCTAACAGTTTTGTCGGTTCAGCAGTTTCGGATATCAATCTCATCTGTGTAGATCATTTGAAGCTTCAAGGTTGAGCGTTTTGAAGTTGGGCCCAAATTCATCTTCTATATTTTGTAACGAATCGAGAAATTAACATGTATCGCATAATGACTCCATAGTATCGCTTATGTTCCGGTTTAAAAAAACCGTATATAGTTGATCGTTATAAGTCAACTAGCTAAGTAGTTGATAATGTATAAATTTGTTTGTTAATCACGGGTAAATTTCGCGAGCTATTACTTTCTTTACAAGTTGACTTTTTATGAACTCATACTTAAGTGGTGAGGACTCGAGAACACCGATATTATTTGTTCAAAGAATACCACTTTTTGTTTTGGTGGAATAGTTCTTGGGTTATAATTAACTAAGTTGAGTTATAAATGTGATTGGACTATATTACTCTCGTGAAACTAACGAGAAAGAGTCGTTGACATAGGTGTTAGTGGTCAAGGACCATTCGGCATTTAATCGCTCTTGTTTGGACCGGTGGCGATGATTATGCCGGTTTAAATCCCATCGCGATCCTCCACTACAAGTTTAGGGACCAACGGTGTATTTTAGTCTATAAAAAAAGTATGTTACGTAAGTTAACTTATATGTTCATTTATTGTGTATTAAATACACAATTACTTTAAATATGAAAATAATACTCCCTCCGTCTCAATTTAATTGTCATGAAAGAGAAAGCACAAAGTTTAATAAAAGTGGGGCAACTTTAATTTTCAACCACACAAATAGAATATTCCCCCTTTATATTCCCTAGTTTTTACTAAAAAGGGAAAGTTGACAATTTTTTTGAGACATCCAAAAATGGAAATATGGACAATAAAATTGAGACGGAGGGAGTATATTATTTGCTTTGATTTAACCATTGCGTGGACAATGTTTAGCAAAGTCTTTATTAAATACACAGTTACTTTAAATATGAAAATAA
This sequence comes from Chrysanthemum lavandulifolium, assembly GCA_022545495.1. Taxonomy (NCBI): domain Eukaryota; kingdom Viridiplantae; phylum Streptophyta; class Magnoliopsida; order Asterales; family Asteraceae; genus Chrysanthemum; species Chrysanthemum lavandulifolium. The sequence continues at coordinate 74,455,286 of CM040241.1, read as the reverse complement.
TATATTATTTGATTTGATTTAACCGTTGCCTAGTTGATTTGATTTAACCGTTACTTTAAAAATCCCCTTTCAATAAAAAATACAATTAAAAAAACACATTGTACAAACTAAGCAAGGTACTAAACACAAAAAATTATACATATTGCGAGCAAAGTTTCACCAAACTTTTGTCATTGCTTATCTATATTACATATAATAGAAAAATGGTCAAACCTTGAAAAGTGAAAAGTTGAAAGTCAAAGGTGAGAGAAATATATTTTGTAATTAATACTCTTATTAAAACACCCCATTACTTAAAAGTACAATATATTGTGTAATTAGTGTGTTTAATTATTTTATCTTTAGGATTATGTTGTAACTTGTTTAAATTATGACGTTGTAAAAATTTTATCAGACTTTTTAAGAAGGGTGTTTTAATTAGTGTTTTAATTTGGTATATATGATTTTAATTGGTTGTAGAATGTGAATAAATTATTGACTTTTAAGTAATGAGGTGTTTTAATAAGGTATTAATTACACAATATATTTCTCTTTACATTTGTTTCAACTTTTCACTTTTCAGGTTTGTATTTTTCTATTATATGTAGATATATATATGCTTAAATGCTAATAAATCTTTTCAAAATAATAAAATTAACCCTTTTTTATTTTTATTTTTTTTTATTTTGGGCTAATCACATTCATGCTAATTTTGGTACTTGCGATCTTCTTAACAACGACACCATTAATCCCATCCTTGTTAGTTTTTACGCGACAAGTAACGTGTTTTGTTAGTTTTTATCTCATAACTGATGTAATGTTTACTTTTTATTTTCATTAAATGTTTTTATATGTTGTTTGATAGATGTTAAGAATTTTGTCCAGACTTTAGTTATTGTATAGTACAACCGTTTGCAATTGATTTTCACCTGCTTCACGTTATATTTTAAACGCTACACAAAACACTCACCACAATATCACAAATCATTAATTATCGTACGCTAGAAATCGGCTGCTTGCTGAGATCTTCCAAGTATAAGAAAAAACTAATCAAGAAAGTTTATTGCCAAAAAAACGTCAAATAAAATAAATTATTAATTTAATAAATTAAATATCGAGTCTTCATGAAACGCATCGCATGAACCCCAGTAGTAATCAATGAAGATGTAACGGATAACTTACTAACTAAATATGGCAAATGTAATTGCAAAACTAATGTCATAGAATAAAAAATTATTACGTTATATAAACTGGTATATTTTCTAACTCTTGTTCTTCAAAAAAAACAAAACATGAATTTCATGTTGAAAACATGTCTCGTATATAGTCTAGTGGCATTTTCTTTTATTTCTCCAACATTTTCATGTTTTATAGCAAAACACTGGATGATTCACATCACCAATAATATCCTAGATGATATTACGATTTTCGTTAAATCAGGAGATACTGATTTGGAAATCATACCATTCCATTCAATAACAAATATGAATGGAGCTTTTGCAATAGAATAGATGGACGCACTCTTTATTTTGGCTCGTTTTGTTGGCGGTCATTATTCAAAAGTTTCGAGTTGTTTAATAAAGATATTTCTAGATTTTGTCATACTCATGGTGCTCGTCATGAGAACTGTTATTGGTTGATAAGAGCAGATGGATTTTGGATATCTCGTCGAAATTTACCATTTCCGGATAGCTGGAACATAATGAGGACATGGACCGATTAAGGAGAATGGAGAATTTTACCGGCCGTTCCACTACAAGAAAAGTTGACTATATCAAATAAAAGCTTACCGCGTTATTTGTTTAAAAAAAAATTGTTAAGTATATGTTGGTAGTTTGATGTCTTTTCATATTGTTCATTGTTAAGGTTGGTTGTATTTCAAACAATATCTCATTTGTTTTTCTAGTGAAAACTACCTCATATTGTTATGTTATGGTTTATTGTCTAATGTTCTAAACTAGTGCATGTAACTTTAAATTGAATGTGTCGCATCAGGTTTCTCTCTACTCAAATTAAAATTCTTATATGATTGACTCGTTTACAACCATATTTTACACAAGTTACGTTTATCTACATCGAAACTACACAGGCATTGAGCCATTTCCAAAAGCATCTCCAATACACTAAACTTATATGAATCTTATACAAAATAATGAGATTTTTAATGTTTAATGAGATATTTTATTTACACATGTGTTCATGTTCTCCCGGACATTTTGGAGACTAAAATTCAATCAAATAGTGACACTTGTTTTGTAATGAACCACTGGTTTAACTGGTCCTACTGTCTAGTAAACCGGTTCGTTTTTTAGTTCAAATACAAGCCTGCAGGTTGAACCATGGACCATTAGCTATACCCTTTATGGGTCTACATTCACTCATCTTAACAAACCAATACCTGTGTGTTAATTTGGCATCTTAAATGCTCCCAAAAATAAAATACAAACAAAAGTAAATGATTTGAGACAATTGCATTGTGGTATGCAAAATTATTCTAGAAAAAACTTCAGGAAATGTCTTTACACTAATGTACTTTGTTCTTGCATTACTTGATAGTAGTAACTTATACATGTGATGAAAACTTTGTTACTTGTAAACTTCATTTGAGTTAATCTTGCAAGAAATAATCTATTTGATACAAAAAAAAGTTCATGTAACTTTTATCAATAACAACAACAATGCTAGATTCGGTCGGACAGGGTCCGTAAAGCTGAATTGTATACATTCACACCCCTATTCGATGATAGGGACTTTGAACATTGAAAAATAAAATTTAACATAGCAGAATGAAAGCCCGGTTACTCATATGCAAATTTAACAAAAAAGCTTAAATGTTTTTCCCCATATTTACCACAATGTGATTAAATAGTATACTTCTCCGGTGATTATTGCATGAAGAGTAATTTTGCTATAATCTCTAGCTTAGGTCGAGAAATACTAAAACTAGATTCGAAAATGTGTACAAACGTTAGCTTAGCCTTAAAAAAGCTACTCGGATAGCTCAAAATCATCTCCAGAAATCATTTACGTACGGCACACCATAGTCGTGGTCAATCCAAAAATATTCAAATATACACACTGTTTGGTCGAGAATTTATAAAATCAAACACATCCCATATTCTAAAAAGACTCAAGTTCCATAAAAATCAACTACTTGATTATAAACAGGAATGTGTCAATTACCAACGTTCGTATTTTGCCAAATGTACATATAACTCGTAAAATATGACCCTAGTGGATTTTATGCTATTTTATTTGTTCATGGTCCAATTCTAAAACAATAAAGTGTGCTAAATGTGTATGATTGTTTGTTGTCTTTTTATTCTTGGCTTTTTGGTACTAAAAAGAAAAAAGGGTAAATACAAAGTGTGTAGAGGAACGTCTTGTCGCCACGTTTCGACTTTTTATTATTGTCATTTACAGTCGGCTCAACATCTTGCCATGCCATCATTTAGTTTGATTGTTGGTCGAAATTGTTTGGTTTGAGATTTCGACAAGTTTCGTTTGAGTCTTTGATGGTTTTCACCCGCTTCCATACTCTTTTATTGAGTGGTTGCCCTTAGTGGTTTGGCGTTATATTTGAGTTGGGATGGCGAGGCTCATCTTCTTGATTTTTGGATGTTCATCGTTGTAATTTTAAGGTCTTTCGGGTTGTTGTTTGTTTGAAAGGTGTTGTTAGCTTAGGGTCGTTGAGGTCGTTGTTAGTTTAAGGGGTTGTTGTTAGTTAAAGGATTGTTGAGGTCACTTTAAGTTGAGGATCATTGTAATTTGAGGGTGTTTGACTCGTTGTAGTTTTAGGGTCATTGAAAGTTTAGGGTCGCTGTAGTTTGTGAGTCATTTTGGTTGTGGTACTAAATTCGTTAGTTAAGATTATCGTGTTGTGTTGTTCTAATTACTAGTATCTTACTAGTTTTTTTATTATTTATATGCAGGATGTCTATAGAAAATCTACTACAAGTTTTCAGATAAGACGATCATGGTCACATTTCAACTTCACTCATTCATCTTTCACCTCAGCGTCACATTACCATTCATCACGTCATTTTTTCACACCTTTCAGGTACAATGGTCACTGCTCCTCTCACATTTCAAACATACCCCTACAAAATACATATACTCACAAATTAAATAAACAATAAATAAAGTGAAAGGTGATTTGTATCACCTTTTGTCTCTCCTTTTTGCTTGCCTTGCGCGTCACATAAGGTGAGTGCAAGAGTGAAAGGTGAGGGTGAAGAGTCACAACTCACACCCATACTGACTAGTCTAAGGTTCGCACATTCAATGGGTGGAGCTCTCGTGCACGAGTCAATATACCCGTGTTCGAGTCCCACCCTTGTCCTAAAGTTCTCAATAGTACCATCCCTCACTGCAAATGCTTATATTGACTGGTTAACGAGAGGCATATTGGAGAAAAATGGCTATGGTTTAAAGTCCACCTCCTGATAAATACAGTCACTGAGACAGATGCTTATTGTTTGAGACCGAGTTTTTGGGTGGGGTGTTGTTGGCATCCTTAAGATGCATGGGAAAAGGGTGATCCCATCTTTCTTAAGTCACAAACTTAAATGTACATTGACTAAAGAAATCACTTACTTGTTATGTAAATGTACTATTTTCTTTTGGTGATTATGGAAAAAATCTAGTGAAAAGAGAAAATAAAATAAACAGAATGAGAAATATATAGTCACATATTTTAAATAAAGAAAGAGAAATTAATAAAAGTTTCTTAAGGTGCATCTGAAATGTGTGATTGTGGTTATTTCTCATTCTTCTCATTTTACTTCTTTTTTATAGAACTTTTGATATATATTCCCGAAACGCAAAATGCGATATATATCCAAAGCATACATAAAAGCCATTGTACTACATGCATAAAAACTTCTGAAGAATATATACGATTATTTATTTTGGGAAGGATATATATGCGATTTTGCCATTTTTATTTGATCGATCTTCATGTGATTAACCCCTACAAAATAAAAGTGGATTTTTAAACCAAATGTTGCAAGTTGAGAGAGTACGAGGGAGTGAATGTAAATCTTGATAAAACTTCACAGTACATACACAGTGACACACGAATAAAATGAGCTTACAATTAAGGTCCTTTATTTTCTGTCTATTTTACAGGTCTATTTACGAATTTTTATGCCTACATTTTTGGCCGTTCAGTTGATATATTTCCTTTGAATTTTTGATTCTTCAATAGGTGGATATGGTAATAGATTATCGGACGGTGGATGTAAATTAAAACAAACTAAAAATCATACACCTTGCACAGCATAATTACGTGAGTTAAACGGTTAAAAACCATTTATGGTAACTCATTTAAAGAGTTGAAATTAATTAAAAACCAAATGAGCACAAGCTGTTACTTTTTAGATGACTTAATTTTTATTTTTTGGAACGATTTAAATGACTAAATTGGTAAATGAAATTATGCTACACTAATACCTTGGATTGATGGATCATGGATGGGCATTAGGTGTGAGTAGGTAGACTTCTAGAGTGACAATGTTGAGCATTACCATCTTAATTAATTTTAGAGTAAATTGTTTCACACTAGCTTTATTTATTAAATTTTAACCTAACTTGTGTAGTTTGATATTTTTATATCGTGAATGACAGTTAAAGGTGACACGTTCAATGATGTTCAAAAAATAATGAAAGAGAATTGATACTTACATCACATCTTTGATCGTCATCACATCTTGCATTCACAGTTTATACCTGATCTGATATCAGAATGCATGATTGTAATCGTCGTAAAAAAAATGTGATGTTAGTATCATCCCCAATAATGAAACTAATAAACTAAAAAAAGAAATAGAACTAAAAATTAAATGTTTATTTCTTAGTTTGGTGATCTATACTATGTGTTCTACTGTTAGTTTACAAATAAAATTTGGTGATTTATACAATGTGTTCTAGTGTTAGTTTACAAATAAAATTTAAAGCTAAATATATAATATTACATAAAATTTAAAGCTAAATATATAATATTTTTTCTGTTCATTTTACTCGTAGAGGTCCGTTCTTTACCTCAAATTTACAACGCCTAACCAGTTATCTTCATTTTTTGTTATGATCTTTCTTTGATCACCTTCAAATTTGAATTGAATGACGTTTGAACTTTCGATCTCTATTGAACAAATAAAGTGTTTTACAACTAAGTTATTTGACCCCCATTTTTACAATCCGAAAAACATATATACATTTCATTGAAACTCAATCCATTTCCAACGATTAAATTTAGAACCAGAAAAGATTTTTTTATTAACCATGTAATGTTTGGTATTGTGTGTGGGTCCTTTGATGAACAGTCTTTCGGCCGTCTGCTTTGTCATCTCCCTGGTTCTTCTTCCACCACGTTGGTTCTTTTGTGTTTGATTCTACTTTCTATCTCAAATAGTTACTACTAAAAACACACATTTTTCTTTTTCATTTATTTCACTTTTTATGGGTAATTATCAAAATAGACCAGTCATTTTACGACTTATTAATTTCTATACCTAAAAATTTCAAAATTCCAAAATAAAGCAGGCATTAAAAGAACTTATCTACTCAAATTATTAGTCGATAAGATCCACTCATGATATGTGAATTAATCCTTTTCTAATTTTTTTAAGGACATGTATCAAATGCAGACACAAATTACCCAAAAAATGAGTCGTCATCATTCTATTTTAGATTTTTGAAATTTTATGTCTAAAAAATGATAAGTCGTAGGACGAGACGTCTATTTTGTTAATTTTCTCCACTTTTTATTACCAACAATGGCATTCACACAATTTTTTAAAAAAAATCCAGTCACAAATGTAATTTTCTCCACTTTTTATTACTAACAATGGCATTCACACAATTTTTAAAAAAAAAATCCGGTCACAAATGCATCAAGTGACTTGTATCAACAAAATTGTATTACCAGTAATTATTTTCTTTCTTGTTTACTCCCTATAATTAAATAACACATGCATGTATGTTGATTTCTTTTTATAGAAATTTTGTAAGTGTGGATATTTCTTTTTTATTATTCTAAATTTCACCCTACTATTTTCTTAAAGACAAATGTTATGTCCACATAATTTTTACAAAAGAATTTCACACTGGAATATGACCAGATAAATTGTTCAATCGAAACAATTTCTCTTTCTTGACAAAACAAAAAATTTGATTGACAAATGATCTTGAGTAATGATTGGTTAAAACATTTTTTTTAAACTTTTTATGAACATATTGTTACATTTTCTTAAATTAGCAATAACACGTTTATTTTTCTTCTCTCTCACATTACACCTACAAAACACATAAGTATTTAATACCTTATTTATTTATTACTCCCTTCGTCTTATAATAAGTATCCACTTTTAAACGCACAAGATTTTAGAAAGTCTCATTGAATACACTCTCCGCTAGGGCTGAGCATCGCAGACCCAAAACCGACCGAGACCGAGAGGACCGATCGGAAACCGCTTAATCGAAGGACTAACGGTCCGATCTCGGTCCGCATTTTTCCCTTATTTCGGTCTCTGTCTGGTCCGGTCTGGACCGGTCTTACGTAAAACCCGACTATTATGTCTTTTTGGACCGGATCGACCGAAGGACCGGACCAGATGAGACCGAACACATTCGGTCCGGTACTCGGTCTAAGGTTTTGGGCTAGTTCGGTCTTGGTCCGGTTTGATTTTGATCGTTCCGGTTCGATTTTGGACCGTTGATCACCCCTACTCTTCACTAATAAAATATCATTTCAATCCACTAAAATCTCCTTTCATTAGTTAAAATACGTTGGACGCTTATTTTATGACATACCAAAATAATAATATGGACACTTATTATGGATGGAGGGAGTAAACACTACCTAGAACTATAAAATTATTACCATTAGGAAAAAAAATAAAAATTAAATGAGAGTTTCTAAATGCATAAGCTTTTTAAAACATGAGGGTAGTACAAAGGATTTTTCTGGCTCTATTTTACAATTGTATTAAACATTTGTGTTTTTTTTTCAACAGCCTCATAACTTTTTAGTTGAGAGAATGAGCTAGGATCATTTGCTATGGTTGTCCGACCATGTCATCTATTGTTCTTGCATCAATGCAGAGTCGAGTAGGTAAGTTAAAAGGATGAAACATCGATCGTCTGATTGTTTCGTCTATTGTTGTCACAAGTAGGAAAATGATACAGTGAAAAGAAAAAATAAAATGAGAAAGGTTAGAAGTATTTTTAGCCACACATTATAAATAAAAAATAAAAACTTAAGAAGAAATGCATTTACATTTTGTAGATCCATTTAAAATTTTTGATTATATTTCGTTCTCACTTTTTTATTTTAGTTTTACTTATCATTTGATTCTAACTCGTCACAAGTAACTACTTTTTTGGAAAAATTATAGTGTCACCACCACCTGCACAGAAAGACTTTCTAGAAAAACTAACAATTCAAAAAGATCAATGTGCAAGCTACTTTCTATTTTTGGCGACGACACTCTATGACTAGGCCAATAAACGTTGGCACTAATGCCATGTCGTTATTTTCACGTCGTAGTAGATGATCTAATAATGAATGGTAAGAAGAAAAGGCATATAAACTTTCTTTTGCAATCAACATACCTCCATTTTGAATGCAAAGAGGTGAGATAGTCTAAAAATGTTTTTAACTATTATTATTAAAATGATTTATGTTAGTTGTAAATAGGGGTGTTAATCAGGTCAGAATGTCAGATTGGTCAGGTTCGGGTCAGGCTATGGCTAAAAGTAACATACCCGAACGCAATCTTATATAAATTCAGGTTAGTCGGATTCAAGTATATTTAGGTTGGATCCATCCAGGTTCGGGTCAACCTGGATACGAGTAAAATAAAAATAAAAAAATTATCTATATATACTTGTTTAAATAGATAATATACAAATTTCTATATATATAAAAAGACACCTTATTTGAGTCGATCAAGTTGACCTGAACCCTAGTTAGCTAAACATTTCAACCGTATCCAACCTTATTTATTATTTGGGTTGATGCCAATAAACAGAATAATATTATTGACCCGAGTAATCCGACCCATATAGTCATAATCATATTCGGATAAGGTGGAGTCATATTTTTTGAAACCCCTAGTTATAAATACGAAATTATATTAGAAAAAACAAAAAAAAGAAAAAAGATATAAAATCACCTTCATTTTTGCTCAAATATAACACAGTTTCTCAATTCATTTCATTTCTCTTATCTTTCACTCTACCACACTTCCTAAAACAACCAAAAAAACCACCCTCCCCATTTCCACTTTCTCTCTCTCTCACACACAGTAATAAACACACACACTACCCTTCAAAAACCAATCTGGGTTGTTTTCTTTTTTAAACATCAGACAAGTGTCTTATCAAAAGACCACCCAGATCATCATATTATTATGTCTAGTCAAATACTCTTTTAAGGTTCTTGTTTTTTGTTTTTGTTTTCTTGAATCTTGATGGCTGGCAGTAATGAAATCAACGTAAATGAAGCCAAGGTAATCTTTCTGATCTATTTTTTTGTAAAGATTTTTTATGGGTTTTTATAAAGTTTTGATTTTTATTAAATCTTGATGTACATTTATTTATTTTCATCATCAAAGTTTCCATTTTTATGGGTAAGTGTTTGGTTTTTTATTTCCTCATGATCTACAACTTTCTATTTTTAGATTTTTTACATTTGTTTTTATAAAAAAAAAGTTTCTTTTTTGGGTTTTGTTTTTCTTGATCAAAAATAATTTAGTCATTTTATTTGATTTTCTTTTTAATTTGACCCTAAAAAAATTGATGTTTTGTTTTCTATAAAAAAAGTGTCTTTAGAGCTACCCATTTGCACTTGATCAATCTTGTGTAGCCAGCTGTAAAAACCCATAAAAAAATCACATTTTTTTATAAAAAAATAAAAAATAATTTATCTACTTTTTTTGTTTTGTTTTCATAATCTACAGTATTTTTTTTCTTGATTCTTGTTATTGCCATAAAATTTCGTGTATTTATGATTACCCATTTGTTTCTGATGAATGTTGTGTAGACAGATGTAATAACTCCTCTGCAAAAAAAAAATTATATAAAATAATAACTTTTTTTATGTTTATTACAGAAAGTTGTTCCACTACACACATGGATACTTATTTCCAACTTCAAGTTGGCTTACAATATGCTCAGGCGCCCTGATGGTACATTTAACCGAGAATTAGCCGAGTTTCTCGACCGAAAAGTAGCCGCAAATGCTGCCCCGGTAGACGGGGTCTACTCGTTTGATGTTTTGGACCGGTCTACTGGCTTACTTAACCGTATTTACCGTTGTGCCCCCACGGGGGCACAATCGGCCCCCTTCGGGGTCCTAGACCTCGAAAGCCCTTTAAGTACCACGGATATAGTGCCGGTTATTATTTTTTTCCATGGTGGGAGTTTTACGCATTCTTCTGCTAATAGCGCGATTTATGATACTTTTTGTAGACGGTTAACCGGGTTGATCAAAGGGGTTGTGGTCTCGGTTAATTATAGACGGTCGCCTGAGCATCGGTTTCCGTGTGCTTATGAGGATGGGTGGGAGGCTTTAAAATGGGTTGACTCGAGAAAATGGCTAAAAAGTGGTAAAGATTCTAAAGTTAGGATATTTTTGGCCGGTGATAGTTCGGGTGGAAATATTGCACATCATGTAGCGGTTAGAGCCGCGGGGTCGGGTATTGATGTGCTTGGGAACATATTGTTGCACCCTTTATTTGGTGGTGAAGAAAGAACCGAATCCGAGAATAAGTTAGATGGGAAATATTTTGTTAGGGTGCAAGATAGGGATTGGTATTGGAGGGCATTTTTACCCGAAGGCGAAGATAGGGATCATCCGGCTTGTAATATATTCGGGCCTCGTGGGATTGATTTAAAAGGGGTTAAATTTCCTAAAAGTTTAGTTGTTGTTGCGGGTTTTGATCTTGTACAAGATTGGCAATTGGCGTATGTTAAAGGGTTGGAAAATGCGGGACAAGATGTGAAATTGTTGTTCTTGCAAAAGGCGACGATTGGGTTCTATTTCTTGCCTAATAACGAGCATTTCTACACGTTAATGGAGGAGATCGAAAACTTTGTGAGATCTTGATTTAATAACCCTTTTGTTTATAGGATTGAAAACCCCTAAAAAAAGACTTAACTTTTCGACTATAGAAGTTATACATAACACATGCTTTTGACATTTTTAGTACTATTTGTCTATTACTACTACTAGTCTTTTTGGTTTCTTGATCTTTTTCCTCGTGTAGTTATATATGATTTTTATGCATTTTGTTGATGTTATGATTTGAGAGATGGGATATCTCTCGGGCAGGGGTGAAACGGTAATTTCACACGGGTTAACGGGGTTTGAGAATCTGTTTTGCATTTGATCAAACCAAGGGGGCTGATCATTGTTAGTTAAACTAACTTCAGAAGAACATGGATGTTTGAAGAGGGTGTCTCTCCGTCCGGGTAAAATAGTAATTCATGCGGGATATCCGGATTATTTGCAAGAATATCATTGTTACTGAAGCCAACTTCAGAAGAACATGGATGTTTGAAGGAAAGAAAGCATCCATTGATGTTTTATTGTTGCTAAAAACTTTGTAATGTTACTATTATTATTGTTCTTACATATACTTTTGGTAATTGATCTAGTACAGTATATAAAGGTTTGCTTGGTTTGCTATCTGTACTGTCCTTGAGTTTCTTTTACGCGATATAGGTAGCTGATTAACTTAAGTGAACCGCGTTTATTGCTAATCATACTTATTATAAACAAACCTCTTAAAAGCTTTGCATGGTTTGAACATGGCATATCATGCTTAAATAGGCAAGCATGTAACCTTCTTGATTATCATTGTTGCTCCCGAAATATCCATAAAACTTTATCGAAAGTTATTTGAGAATTCACCCGACAAGTAATAACTTAACATGTTAAGCTATTAGCGCGTGTTAATTGATGATTTCATGTTTAAGTTATTTGAGAATTTACCCAACAAAAAATCTAACACGTATGCATTTAGGCATAAAATTGCAAGCGTTTTTAGTCATCTCAATCATTTATCTTTGGGAAATACTCACTTGAGCATAAGGTCTTTAGGTAATTTCGCAAATTCCCTCGTCGCGTATAATGCTATTTTTGTAAATGTTGTCGCCACGACTTATACTATAACTAACTATTATTGTTTGAGTCATGTAAAATCAAAGTGATGGTTTTTCAACAAAGAATTCAAGTATAGTCAATTGAACTTTTACACTATGCTTTAAACTTAGAAAAATACAAATAAGAAAAGTTATATACGAAACGATAGTTGTTTGTGCAAGTGTGGTATGTGTGGACCATTACAATATGGAATAAAAGCATTTAGAAAAAAAAGACATGAGAATTTGGGAAAAGAAAAATGATTGGGCAAATGGGGACAAAAGTCCAAATCATGCATATTTCTTTTTCTTTCTTTCTTTCTTTCTCTATTATATATTTTGATTTATTAGTTGAAGTCTTATGTGTGATTGCTTGTTGTATTCATGGGTTTTGTTTTGGAGTTTAGGATAATTGCAACTAACAATGGGAGCAACATTTGGCTTTGTGTCAATTCTAATAGAAAATCAAAACTTCTTCTCACTTGTGGTTGGGAGCTTTGGATGCAACCTAGGCTAGGGGCCACTTTTGGAAACCACAATTCCCATGCCTTTTTATCTTCACACTTTTATGTTTTTACTAATCAAAATAGTGTTTCAAAATATTGGTTAATTGTATATAAATCCCTCTTAAACTAATTTTATGAAATATCATTTATGATTGACACATAATGAAATATAAGTTACTCTTTTATGTAATTTTTACTGTTTTGCTGGTATAAGTGTGAAAGTAAATTATAGTTTCGCGTAATTGGCTTCCTAAGTAGAAATTAATATGAAAAATACTACTACATATTTAGCACCTAGGAACCTGAATTAGTCATGGGTAAGCATAGAGGTGCACAAATTAACCGGTTGAATATAACTGAACCGGCGGTTTGAAAACCGGTTTGAGAACCAATTCAGGGTCAGGGAACCGTTTTTTCATGTCTAAAACCGATTTTTGGCCGTTTAACTCAAACCGAAACCAGTTCGATTAAAGGTTTATAACCGAAATGTGTACCTCTAGGTAAAGCATGGTTTATATCATGTATAACTCGTTGCCCAACGTTTATTTTTATCTTTACTAATATCTGTATAGTTACCTATGACGACAAAATTAGTAACAATCGATTGACGGGTCTTCAATAGAATTTTATAAAATACGTAGTAAGATATATGTGATCATGCGTACTTGAATAAGCCAAGTGGTAAGCATAGCTTATACGATAAATAACGTCTTGTTTAACTTTTTCGTTATATTGTATAAACTATTGTGATGCCAAAATCCGTTTGCAACGACAAGAAAATTAGGTTTTGAATTACGGAAAAATGGTAAAACAAATGTCAAAAATTCTTGTTGCAACGACAAGTAGTAAGATACCAAAACGCAAGTTTGGATTTACTCTAAATCCACATGGTTTTCAAGCCACTTTTCGAATTATACTTCGTTATACGAAGACAAAAAAATCGATTGAATTTATAGTTTCAGACTAGAAAAACATCAAATAAGTATGATTTTGAATGAGTCAAGTACTAAGCATAGTTTTAGGATGCAAGCTTTTAACGTTAGCTTGTTTTAACATATGTAAATTGTCGTGATGCTAAAATATATCTCTACGATGAAACACTATTGTTTTTGTTTTGTGTCATTAGAAACAAATTTACGGCTTTAATTAGTTAACGAAAGGCATGTCAAAATTAGTATGGATTTGAATATGTCAAGTAGCATGCATAGTTTGTTTGATGCTAAAGTGTGTTAACCATGAATGATATACACGATATTCTTTAGAAAAATTGTAGTTCTTATGAAAATGACTCGGTAATGTTCTCTCATTTCAGTATACCCCAATGTTTTATTTGTGAGAAAATATTACCGATTATGTTCATATGAACTTAAGAGAATCTCAGTTCTATCTTCTAACTCAGATATTTCCGCCCTAATAAAGATCATCGCACTCTATTAGATATTTGATGATGTACTCTTTGTGTCTTACATGTTGTTAGGCCTTTTTCTATGTCGTTACATTAGATATTTCACAACATGCAAGTTAAGTATACATAATTTAATATTCTTCTATTTAAGGATTTTAATATTGAATGAAGTACTATTTGTGTCGTATAGGTTGTTAGGCACTTTCCTATGTCGTAACATGGAATTGTCACTTTAATATTGGTTGTACTTTTTGTATTATTGGTTGATATGACGTAGTATCAAGACAAAGTCATTGTCTATTTATTTCGTGTAAGTTAATTAATAACAACGTAATCAATCATTAGTTCGATAGTAATTCATGTCCTTGTTATGTTGCAACAATTTACCCTTCTTAAAAAAGGAAGGAGATCCTCTCAAGTTGGAAACTCAACTTGACTCAAGTTAGAGACTTGTGAGCCATTGGATTTAATCTAATGGCTCAAATTAAAAGAACTTCTTTTGATTTGAATCATTAGATTAAATCCAATGACTCACAATCATTTAACTTGACTCAAGTTGTGTTATGCAACTTGAGAGGATTTTGATCCCTTAAAAAGTAGCCATTTTTTAAAGAATGTTGAAACAACAATATCAAATCTCGTCGGAGCAATATATAAAAAAGATATGATGTAGTCAGTATTTCATAAAAGCTTGTGTTTTCAAAATCTTATATCATATCGATAGTTTGATACTGCATCTTTTTATGTGTAGTTTAGAACTTATGTACATCATTTAGCTATATTAGCTTTTTTGTACATTCGTTTTTTTATTCATATCGAAAGTAAAGTAAAAAGGATCAAGGTTTTAAAAGTCCTTGTAGGAAAATAATTGTTTGAGAGAGTAGCTTGACCCAAGTTAAATTTAGTTCGGCCCACCTGATTTTCATGTTAACCCATTACTAGCTAAAGGGTTGTTTGTAGGGGGCGTTCACAAGCGGTTCAGTTCGATTAGTTGGAAAATTTATATTATTCATCGCGGAGCGGGTAACTAATTTTAGCAACCGAAACCGAATTTATAGGCGGGTAACCAGACACGTGGGTATCTAAAATGAGCGGTTACTCGTGGTTCGAGTCACGATTAACCATTTTAGACGTTTAATCAAGTTTAACGTATCAACAATAACATGTTCTAGAACCTAAAATGTCATTTTAGTAAAATTAAACAACGTTGAATAGATTAAAGTCATATTAAAGTTTTTCGGTCACAATAATTAAATTCAAATAAGCATACACAACAGATTACCAAAAAATATTTGTTCGACGTTTATAAGTTATGACTAGGGATGACAAAAAAAACCCCGTCCCCGATCCCCAAACCCGATTTGACTGGAGAATCTCCGAGTTGACCGGGGATGGAAATGGAGACAGGGAATTCGCGAATTATGAAACTGGGGATGGGGCGGGGATGGGGATAGCATAAATCCCCGCCACCGAACCCGACCCCGAACTTTTTAATATACAAATATGTATAAATTATATGTATATTAATACTAAATGTACTTGTATATGTATACATTAGTGAGTATTTACAAGTATTATACTTGAAGTATTATGTATATGTGACATTTAATGGACCAAAATCATCAAATATTTTAAAATGTTAAGCACTAACTACATATTATCCAACCAACATTTTGCCCGAATACACTCATTTGATGCACTCTATTTTTTATATTATAGGATGTTTCAATATATACAATGCTTTAAAGTTGAATGACATTTTAATTAATCCAACTATGTACAATGTACGTTTTTTAAGACATTTTATAGGTCAATTATTTATATTTTCGATTAATATGTAATTTTTATGTTTAATTCATAAGAGTCGAAATTCTCAAATCCCCGTGGGAATCCCCTATCCCAGTTGTGGACGGGGATGGGGATGTAAAACGATTCCCGATGAGGATGGGATGGGAGTGAGAAATGGAGATGGGGATATCGTAAATACGATCTCGATATTCCCCTTGCCCCGTTCCCATCCCTAGATGTCAAGCAAATATTTACATTATGAACAAAAAATAGTCATTATACAATAAAATTAGTGTAATAATATAATCAAATATTCTACATTATGTGAATATTTAGTTAAAAACCTTTATGTATATTATGAATAATATAATTTGTTTGTGGGTAAAAAATGTCTGAATAATATATAAATATAAAGCAGTTTCATTCTTGTTACATAAATGTTTAAAAATATTAAATAGAATAACTGAGTCATAAAACTAACACAACCTGTCAACGTGAAAAGAAAATGTGTTAAAAAATGACATTATGTCGCAATTTGATTTGCAGAATAGTTATATATTGTTGATATGCTATATTCCCATATTTTTAGACATCTTCATCATTTTGTAAAATATCAATATCAAGTATGTGGAAAACTAGAAGGGGGGTTGAATAGTTTTACCGATTAAAACTACTTAGATCGACTTATGTCAATCTATTTGATATGTGTGTTGGATAATGATAGATAAGCATATGAGTAAGTAATGCAAAGATAAAGAGTAAATAAGCACAAAACCACGACACGAGTATTTATAGTGGTTCGGCTACAAGGACACATTCTTTGCCCTACTCCACTCCCCGAGTACCCCACTTGAGAGTTCGTAATTGCTCAAGGGTTAAGAAAGGATTTTGAAAGTGCCAATGTAAGCCACGGGGTCGAGATGGTAGTTTCCTATAGGGTTGCTTCCTTCTCCCTCCATCTCTTCGGATTAGTCCGTTGGTGGATGAGGTCTTTTGCCTTCAACCATGAACCTCGTTGTCTTCTCATCGGATAGGGGTGCCATGACTTTGTTGCAGAAGAAGTGGTCATCCGTATAGGGAGATGGTTCTAAGGCAAAGAGAAAGTTAGCTAGACGAGTAAGGAGCATAGCATAAGGTAGCATCATCTTGTCCGTCCTTGAAAAACTAGCCATCCGATTGGCCATGTAATAGGCGAGGTTGAAAGGAGTTGAGTTGACAAGGAAATAGATCATGTAAACTAGACATGCGTTAGGATGATCCTCGTTTCCAACCAAACAAATGACATTCTCCCTAAGAACTTGTTCCCATTTCTTGTAGAGAGTGGACATCTCCAAAAGCTCCATTTGGAAGGGATCCCGATGGATGACCCTTGAGTTCCTAGTTACAAGATGTTTCCTTCTCCAAAAGCACAACTTTCTGTATCTTTGCTTTCGTACAAGATGCCCACGTGTCGGCTTTCTTCTTGACTGATTTTGACGATGATTTAGTTGTTTCCTTTGTTGGTGGTGGTGATGAGTGCGAAGATGATTTGGTTTTCGAGGTGTCGAGAGGTGGTTCCAAAGATGTTGGGTTCAGTAAATACCCAAACCCCTTAATCTAGGATTTTAATAGAAAATAGCCCAAGTATTTAATCCGTTAACACAAACAGTCACCGAGTGCATAGTCTCTCGTGAGTCGTCTTCGGATACTCGAAGAGGCAAAGAAGAAGTCTCCACTCGATGGGCGGAACTTAAAGGGTGAAGACGGAGTCGAAGAAGATGATGGATTCGGTGGTGATGACAATAACTCACCGAATCCTAAGATTCTCTCCAACTTCTTACATCAAGACAAACCAAGTAGAAGATCAAGGATGTAAAGATCAAGAAAGAGCGGGACAAGGCGGAAAGGTTGAATCGATAAGACGAAGTCCTTATCAACCAAAGTCAACTTTCCTGAATGGCAAAAGATCGTGCTCGGTGTCATCGAACCTAGGAAAGTAGTCTTGTCTCTTACCTAGAATAGTATTTAGAATGAGACAAAATACATCGAGATTTTGTCTTACGTATGATGTCGGTTGTCACTTAGGAAAGAGTCAAATATCATACATGTATAAATAGCATAAGAGATGGAGTGAAAGGTTAAGCTTGTGAATTGTAAAAACACATACACGCAAGCCATCTTTTCACTCCTCCAAATACAACTTAGTTCTGAGATAGCTCGGTGAGCTCTAAGAGTTGTGCTCGGACTTAGCACGAGCTTAGAGAGAATCACCAACTTTGTCATTTCAATCCCAAGTACTATTCCACAAGTACTTGGGTAACGATTCTTTGTTGATTTATTTCTAATAAGAATATGATGTTGAAAATTACTTAATGTGTTTTCTTTATGTTAATTTCGGTCATAGTTCACTTTTAACTTGTTTTATAAACTTAAATTGTTTTAAACGATAGTGAGCGGGGAACAACAAGTGGTATCGAGCAAGGCTAATTATAAAACTCGTTTTAGGCCGCTCTAAAAGTTTTAAATTAGGATCCTAAATGGTGAAATTAATGTACCCCAACTAGTCGATAAAAGGGTGGAGCTTATTCAATTTGTTGCCCTAGACTTGAAGTTGGCAAATTCAACAAATAAAAAGCGAATGCTTTGCTATTTGATTGGGATGGAACATTATTATATCAAGTGTATAAATGAAGGTCCATTTGTCCCAAAGATCGCAAGGGTTGCCCAAACACGAAGCTCGGTGGACCCATGATGAAAGGAGAGTGGTCAACTGGGACCAAAGACTCAAAAGTATCATAATATCCTGTCTTCCGACGATATTATGGAGTCTCATTATAAGTCGTAGTCTTGCTAAGCAAACACAGGATGACCTAGTTCATAGTCATGAAGGACCATCGATACCAAGGAAAACAGGATAATGGACACGAAACTTGAGTATAACACCTTCGTGGCTAAGGACTCGAAACTCTCTCTAAACTTACACCGGATACAAAACTCTTTAAATGAACTTTCAAATGATGGTGTTAAGTTGTCTAAGCATGAAATCAATGTTGGTTTTGTAAACCTGTCTCCACGAGAAGTGGTTGAATTTCATCGGGGACTTAGGAATGCTAATCATATCCAAAATCTTGAGCTTCACGAATTTTATGGAAATTTGTCTATGAGGAAAACCTCATCAACAGACGATACCGACTTAAAGAAGTCTCGTGAAGTCAAGAAGTCCCCGACCACCACCTCATCACCAATTTCAACCGCTTTCTCTAACAATGTGGTTCAAGATTTCCAAGAAAACTCGGATGATGAGCCCGATGAGAGATCAAGTGAGAGTACCTAAATGACACGAATGTTGAATTTCGGAAAGGGCACTTCTTGCTAACTCTCGAAGGTTTATAAAAAGAAACAAGGTTTTCAACTGCTAAAGCAATCGAAGACACCGAATGCTATAAGTGTCATAAAGAGGCCATTTTGCAAAAGACTATTTTTCAAAACAACTTCGAACCCTCTTACGCACCATCGTGATCTAATCGGTCTTGTGCTTTAGCAAATTTCAACCAAAAATCTATCGGTCTCATCAAAATGTTCAAAACAAATCGATCTTAACAAAACCATTGATTATGAAGCCAAGTATAAGAAAGCAAAAGCTAAGCTTGCTTTGCTTGAGGCCGATCCTCGAAACAACAAAAATGTTCAATGCATGGGGGTAAGAACAAAGGCCTAGTTCTTGAAACCTTTGATCGGATGAAGAGCCAATCTCATCGGATGATGAAATGGTACATGTCGGTGCTCTAATGGCTCTCTCGAGAAGAAGACAAGCTAGTCATTGGGAAGAATCATGCCGAAATGGAGAATGGGTCAACATCACAATGAAGAAGGTAAACAGTTTACTTTCTATGGATGATGACTCGATTGGCGATCTTATATGAATTATCTAAATGTTGACCTTAAGTTTGTAGAAGAGCAAAGACCTAATCTTTTTCTAAGTACAACAAGTTGAGTTTTGAATTGAATAAGTGTAGGGATGAATTGCTTATTTTAAAACAAGCTAAGCTTGAGGTCATCACTTTGCAAATTCAAAACACCGAACTAGTTAAAAGAAATCGAAATCTTCAAGATGAACTTAAAAAGGCAAATGACATTCTTAATAGTTGGATCGCTAAGAATCCTGTGGTCTTTGATCTTGTGGGGCCCCAAGAGGCAAGAAGAGAGTCATAGGTGAAGATCATCTCCCGACTCTCTCAACAAAGACCCGTCTCCTAAGCCATTTGTGTCACGGTGGCATGATTACAAGTATGTTGGTGATTCCAATTCCGTGATTGGATTGAACGAGTTAATCCTAAGAGTAAGCTTCCAAACTTCGATTACGGAAGGATTCTAGAGCTCGAAAGTCAAGCTCTAAAGAGCATGCTTGGACTCCCGATGTGCCCGGTTGTCTTGAACACATCTCACAGTCTCAGCGAATCTCAGCACCGCCCACCACCGAAACCTCTTGAGTGCTGCTCCAAGCTCGAGCTTACTCTACTACAATTCAATCCTCATTCACCAAAAGAAAGGTCCGGACTTGGTAGAACCATCCTACAAAGACAAGCAAAACTAATCCAACAAGAGTCTACTCCTACCGAGACTTCATCATCCTCTGTCCCCATCAAGCTAACCAAATCCAAAGAATCGATCGAACTTGTGAGGAAGCTTACTAAAAAATGGAATCCATTGAAAAGGTCCCTGAACCAATCAAAGAGACAAAGTCGACTTCCTCCGCCTCAAAGTCTAAGTCAACCTCCAAAACAAACAAAAGTGTGAAATGTGTCATTACACCACCATACCATCGACAATCGCTATAGAATCCTTTTGCATGATCGCAAAAGGATGATCACAGATCGCAGATCATCTACGAGATGTCGGTCAAGCAAACTATACCAAAGTTGGTCATCGGTATGCTTCATCCTCCAAAACTGCTCCAAAGAATAGAGCAAAACCTTTTCCTCTGTGCCTCTCATCGTGGGTTTAATGATCATCATCGGGATGATTGTCTCATGAATACATGTTGTGATATATGCGGTAATCCACTCATGAGACATCCCAACATGACAAGATCATTCATGCAAGGAGAAACTCCAAACAACCCGAGTCACCGAGTCATCCTCGACCTCTAAATGCAAAACCATGGTAGCACCATGCACACAACTCACCGACCATGAGTCGATTGCAAATTTCAAAGAGACCTTGAGATCCAAGCCCACTAGTAAGTGGGTCACGAAGAGAAACTAATTCGGTTTACTACTTGTGTAGAGACATGCCGGGGAACCTATTTGGCATCTAGACGGTGGATGCTCAAGAAGCATGACTGGTGTGAAGGAATATCTGCACAAGTATGTAAAGGAACCAGAGGCCAAGGTAGTATTTGGTGATAACTCATCATGTCCCATCAAGGTTATGGTTCAATAAACTGCAATGGAATAGTTTTCTCTAGAATAGCCTATGTCAACGGTCTCAAATACAATCTCATCAGTGTCATTCAACTATGTGATGCAAAATACATTGTACAATTCAATGATAAACAAGGTACCATTTTCAATGCCAACAAGGAAGTTGTGTTGATAGCTCCTAGGAGAGATGATTTTTATGTGCTAGACATGTCAACACTCTCCCAAGATGGAACGTGTCTCTTTGCTAAAGCCACTGAAACTATAAATTGGCTATGGCATAAGAGACTTTAACACTTAAACTTCAAAAACCTCAACAACTTGGCAAAACAAAACAACGTCCTTGGCTTACCATCACTGGTTTTTGCAAAAGACAAACCATGCTCTGCCTGTGAAATGGGTAAACACCACATAGCATCATTCAAAACCAAACAAAATTTCTCCATCAAAAGCTGCCTTCACCTTCTGCACATGGATCTCTTTGGACTGTAAGTCCCGATCAATCCAAATGAGAAGTATACACTTGTCATTGTTGATGAGTTCTCAAGATACACTTGGGTATACTTTCTTTCCAAAAGAGTCGAAGTTGATACAATAATGTCATTCATCGGGAAGATTGAAAACCGTAATGACATTCTCATTAAACAAATCGAATCCGACAATGGCATTGAATTCGAAATCAAGAACTTGAGTGTTTACGTGATGAAAAGGAATTTCTCAAAATTTCTCATCTCCTTATACCCCGAACAAAATGGGGTTCTTTGAAGGAAAAACATAACTCTCATTGAGGTCGCTAGAACTATGTTAAATGGCTCACCCTCTCAAAACATTTACAGATGAAGCGATCAAAACGCTGTTACACTCAAAATAGGTCAATCATTGTCAAAGACATAATAAAACCCTATATGAGATCTTCAAAGGTAGACTTTCCGACATCGACTATTTTCATGTGTTTGGATGTCCTGTTCATTCACAACCACAAGGATTATCTAGGCAAGTTTGATGCAAAAGTCGATGATGGATACTTTTAGGCTACTAACCGATCTCCAAAGCCTTCAAGGTTTTAACACAAGGAGACAACAAGTTGAGAAAACCTTTCATGTCACCTTTGATGAATGTCTTCGAAGCATCAGTTCACCAACACCTCGATGGAGGAAATAGGAATTGATAACTCATCAAGATATCCTCCCGATGAGTACAACACCGAACTCAATTCCTCATATCAAGTCGATGCGACATCTCATATTATGTCTTACCCCACAACCTACCCCAACCAACCATCAATGAGTTCATTGATAATCATCGATCCTAGCCGGATAAGTAACAATGATCCAAATGATCGAGAACACGTAACTCATGATCCTCAACTGATCAAGACATCTCTATAGATGTTCTAAATGATTTTGTGGCCTTGCACCGAACTCACATCCGAAATCCCAAGGACATCTTCAAGCTCGGATCCCGGACCACAAAGTAAGTGGACAAGATCTCGTGACATTGAGCTTGTAAACATCATTGGTGAACCCACCGAGGGCATGCTCACTAGAAGCATGGTGCTAATCTAATCGCAGTTCACCAATGAATGTCGATATCTTGATTACCTATCGACATTGAACCCAAAAGTGTCATCAAGCTCTAAAATACCCAAGCCGGGTTCAGCTATGCAAGAAGAATTGCAACAGTTTGATAAAAACAAGGTCATGACCTTGATCAAATGTCCTCGGGATGTAGTAGTCATAGGAATGAAGTGGGTTTCGAAAACAAAGCCGATGAAAGCAGCATCATTAAAAACAAAGCCGGACTTGTAGCCAAAGGTTACGATCAACAAGAAGGCATTGACTATGATGAGACATTTGCTCTGTTGCAAGAATGGAAGCCATCGATCTTCCTTGCATATGCAACATACATGAACTTGTGGTATACCAAATGGATGTTAAAAGTGCATTCTTAAATGGTGATCTCAAGGAAGATGTGTATGTTCAAGAACCTCCGTGCTTTGAGAGTAGTGAATTCACGACTATGTCTCAAGCTTGACAAAGCCCTTTATGGACTTAAACAAGCTCCCGGGGCATGGTATGAAACTCTCTCGCCTTCCCGATACAAAACAAGTTTGTCGAGGAAAGATAGACAACACAATCGTTTGTCTATAGAACCCAACAGATGTGATACTAGTCCAAGTGTATGTTGATGATATCATCTTTGGCTCAACAAACTACAAACTTTGCAAACAGTTTGAAAAACTAATGACAAAGAAGTTTGAAATGAGCATGATGGGGAGCTTACTTACTTTCTTGGACTACAAATCGTGAAAACCGATAAAAGAATATCCATCGGTCAAGAGAAATACACCGAAATATCTTGAAGAAATATGAGATATTTGACTATGCCTCGATGAAGACACCAATGGTCCCACCTAACAACCTTGGACCCGATCTCACCGGCAAATCGCTTAATCAAACTCATTTTAGAGGATTGTTGGCTCATCGATGTATCTAACCGCTACTAGACCGGACATACAATTTTCGATCTGCCTAATAGCAAGATATCACCCAATCCCAAAGAATCCCACCTCACTGCAGCCAAAAGAATACTCGGTACACGAAAGGAACCCCAAACCTTGACTCTATTATCCAATATGCTCGGGGTTTGATCTCGGGGGTTACTCGATTACGATTATCTTTGGTCGCAACATGGATGTAAAAGTACCTCGTGGTCCTGTCAATTTCTTGGAGGAAAAGCGGTGTGTTGGAGTGCAAAGAAGCAACAATCGGTGGCTATGTCCTCATTGAAGATGAATATGTAGTCAAGCAGGATGATGTGCCAATGTATTATGGATGAAAAGTCAACTCGGTGACTATGACATCCATTACAAAATGGTGCCCATCTTCCGTAATAACACTAGTGCAATTGCAATCTCCAACAACCCCTGTCCTCCACCAAAGAACCAAACACATTGCTATCGATATCACTTCACCGTGGATCACATAATGAAAGGAGACATAGAACTTCATTTCATCCCTCTTGAATATTAACTGGCCGATATCTTCACCAAACCTTGGATGAACCTACCTTGTGAGGCCGAAAATTTGAATTAGGAATGCTTGACATTGAAAGTCAAGTATCCGAAAACCAATCTCGATAAGTTCTCTCAAATGGTTCATCCTCCACGAAACAAAAAATAAACCTCTTCTTGAATGAGTAAGACTCATTCAGGGTCCCCGACACTGACAAAGAGCATTGAATGAGTAACTAAATGGTCCAAGTATCGCTTACTTTAATGTCCTAGGTTGGTAACTATGCCAATTTAATAAAGGAATATATGTCTCTTTGTCTTCTGTCATCCCACTTGGCATTTAATGCCTCTCACAAAATATCAAATTGATATTTTATCTCTCGCAAAAGTGCACTTTTCCGCACCGCAATCGCTCCTTGAAAACGGGATTTTTATCATGGTAATGGAGTGGTAGCATTAAATGTGGAAATTCAAGAGTCTTTCAAAACCGACTCTTAATATTTCCATTTGTGCACAAAACACCCTCTTATCACTCTATAAATACCCTCTTCTCAACACAAACAACACACACAAATCTTTTACGCAACTAAACTCACAAAATCATTTCAAAATTCAAAACATTTGTGTGTTCAAAACCTCTTTTGGAAAACCTTCTTGTAAACATTTACAAAAGTTTTCATCACATACTCAAGAGATCTAAACACTTTGATTGTTCTAGTCAAAACATTTTTAAAAACCCTAAAATCTTCGTTAATGGAAATGGCTAGAACACAATCTCTTCGCTTTGCTTCTCGTTGGGTAGGGGATCTTACTAACGTTGAATTCAAAACAAATAATGTCATAGGAAATTTTGAATATCCCGAAAATGTCCCAACCTATAAAGACATTATAAAATTTTTATTCAACCGCCCACTCAAAAGCGCCTTTGTAAAATGTCCTCAAGAGTGTACCCAAACTACCTCGGGGAGTTTTGGGCTCTTCTAGAGCCTTTGACCCGACACCTTCCATCGATGAGAATAACCTTAGACCTCTCGGGAGTATCTCATCGAGTTCGGTCTAAATGGGGAAAACAATACACCTGGATTACAAAACGTTTTGCACTACAATGTGGTTAGATTATAACAAAGGCACTTATGTCGCCCATCCCGAACCCTCCACAGTGAAGGATGGGTTAAAACAAATCATTTTAGATCCAACTTTTTGGACAAGACCCCAGTCACTAAAAGCTCATTCCCGTGGCTTGGAGGATCCTCTTCACTTTGTGATTCGGTCCTCGTGGAACCACTCATCCACCGAACAAGTTAACTCTATTCGGTTGATGATGGCATCTTATGATGAATGGGGTCACTATCGACATAGGGAGATCATTTATAGTGATCTCGTAACGGCTACAGCAAAACTAGGACGAAGCACGTTTCGTATCCTAGGTTTGTCTTTTGTGCTCGCAATCGTTACTAGGTTCAAATTATACTCGGGATGAAAAATTTGGAAATTTACCGGCATCCCGAGCCCATCAAATTTTCAAAGGACCCATCCTTGTCACTCCCATTGAATTGACGGCCCACATGATTGTTGTAAACAATCAAAGTGGATCGGTGTCTCAAACCCCGCTCCTAAAAAGAAAAGGGAAGTCTCGGTGGGACTAAGACTAAACCAAAGTCTCGGGGCCTGAGGCTTCAGGAGCACGACCTAAGAGGCACAAAAGTCCTTGACCAAAAAGACACCCACCGACTGGCAACAACCACCCTAGTGACAACGAAGGACGATACATCACGCCAAGTGCCCTTGGTCACACCTACTACTCCCAAGATCCGGAGGGACAACACAACCCGGCCGGTAGGGGGCGCCTTCCACAACACCCGGTGATGACATTAGCAAATCCAAGCCTTTGTCCGAGGGCACACCGATCTCTCCCAAAGACTCGGAGGAATCAAACAACCCGCTAATAGGGATACAACTATCACCGACTCTGCTAAAGGCATTGGAAATGCCCACCGGTGTCTCGGGGTCACTGGGGACAAAGACTCGGAGGAAAGGAACAACCCGCCGATACGGAACCCACAACCAATCCCGACTCCAATGAAGACATCGGAAACACCCACCGGTGTCCAGGGGTCAACGGGGACAAAGACTCGAGAGAAACATACCACCACGATATGGAACCCATCACCAACCCCCGTTAACTATTGCGATGTCACCGGGATATTATTCTCTCAAGATGAAATTCTTGAGGCCGATGATGAAATCTTATCACCGGAGAAGAAATGGACGCCGAGGTTCAAAGTTGAATAAGAGCCTCACCTGATCCAGCAGAGCATACTAAATCACCGATCAAGCACGCAAATGATGACTCTCTTCATCCACCGATGAATTTGAAAGATTTGATAATGTTCTCCCACTCACCGAAAGACAACTCGTTCGGTGGATCACCAAAGCTTCAAGAAGGTTATATTAAGGGTCAACGACACATTGTGGGAGCAACAGATCGAGGCTATCGCGAGTTATCTTGATCTAAAGGTGAAATACATGGCTTTGATGAAAATGTTCATGAGCATAGGGATCGATGTATGACAACATTCATCGATTGGATGAAAACATGGCTAAATTCCTCGGACATCTTCGTGGTGTAGGAACCACGATAGATGAAATCGGGAGTTTGTCAAAGAAGACCCAAGACTCAACTCTAAAGTCTTTGGAGGCTCTTGAGGAGCACTTGAAACAATCCTCAAACCTCACCGAACTACTCAACATGCTCAAGTCTCGCAAATGTTCGTGGTCTTCCATCCTCGATCCAGTCTCTTCAAAATACATTGGACTCTATAAATACGCAGTGACTACTTTGGCTCGGCATCCTCTTCTATGGCACGGAATCTTGGGCCCGAATGACACCTTGGAAGTTTCTCGAGCTAATTTGGAAACAAAAGTCACCGGTATTCAATCGACACTTGACATCAAAGCTATGATCTCGAAATTTATCGGGCCTTCAAGGTCAAGTCGCTGCCACCCTCTTCAAAGACCCACTCCAACTCTTGCCCTCACCAAGCTCCGCAGCAGTTGAGGGGAGAATATTGTCAAGAAACTCCGCCTCACACCGAGGGGAGCCAACACCAACAATATCGATGGCTCAAATCTCATCATCCCCACCGCCTCAAGAACACCGATCTCATCAATCCCACCAACAACATCAACAACAACAACACCGACAAGAATCACTCCAATAACATCAACAACTCCACCCCTAGTAGCAACTTCATCTTCCTCGTGCCAGACAAAGGAAAAGGCAAGATGGCAACTTCGAGCCCGAGAAGATTCCTATAAAATTGGCGACATCAATACTGCTCACACCACAACAAATAAGTAAACACCTTGCTAAAGAAGAAAAAGGTTGAAACAAGCTAAGGAAGAAAAAAAAAGAAAAGCATCGAAAAGGTTGTCGTAGAAGAAGTCGAGAACATGGGATTAGATGCAAGCAAACTTCAAAAGGGCGAGGGGCAAAATTTAAAGGAGGCTCAGGCGGCTCGGATGGTCGTAATGAAAAGCATTGGAAGAAAAGAAGAAAAAAGCAAGCTCTCGTGCAAAGCGGGATTGAGGAGTACAAGCGGATAATGACAAGTCAAGGCTTCTGAAAAATCACAGATGTCGAATCATCCCCAATACCAAACCACCGCCATGAACGTCTATAGAGGGTTGATAAAGACACTTGAGGTCCATGATCCCCAAATTCACCGACTTTGGGATCACCGAACTTGATGAGCTTGGTCCAATCATTGAAAAGAAGAAGAATGCGGTGGTTAAGGACCGATGAAAATGCTCGGTAAAGATATGAAAGATCGAGAGATTGTCCACCTAACTGGAATTCGAGCCGCTTAATCGCACCTCAAGGATCTCAACCACAATCATCCACCGGCAAAAGGAAGAGTTGAGTTCCAACCGAGATTAAAATGCTCGGACCGGAGTGTAACAGGAGTCATGAAGGGTTAAACTTGTGAATTGTCTAGTGATAGAGAAGCACGAAGAGGGCTATTCCACATTGATGTCTATGGAAACCCCGATTTTCAAAGATGGAGTGATATTGATCGGTGGTGTGGTCGCAATGCTAAGCTACATACCGGTTGCCTCTCAAATTTAAACCCAAAGAAACATCGTGTTCGCCAAGACCGAATGCCAAGATAAGAGACCATCCTAACAAAGAAACACTCATCACCAAAAGGTCAAGCTTGAAGCATTGGGAATCCATCCGGATTGACATCATTTAGTTTTATCTTTTGTACTAGTGATAGAAACTATGTAATCGATCAATAAACGATGTATGTTTTATTCATTTACTCGGTGTTCCTTATTGTATTCATTAGTACATTCGGTGTAAGAAGAAGCCTCTTGCTCACTTACATCGATCAACCACTTAGGCTATTTGTATATCCAAATAGGGGAGACTGTTGGGTTCAAGAATACCCAAACCCCTTAATCTAGGATTTGAATAGAAAATAGCCCAAGTATTTAATCCGTTAACACAAACAGTCACTTTGAGTGCATAGTCTCTCGGTGAGTCGTCTTCGTGGATACTCGAGAAGAGGCAAAGAAGAAGTCTCTCCACTCGAAGGCGGAACTTAAAGGGTGAAGACCGAGTCAAGAAGAAGATGATGGATTCAATGGTGATGACAATAACTCACCGAACCCTAAGATTCCTCTCCAACTTCTTACATCAAGACAAATGAAGTAGAAGACGGGATGTAAAGATCAAGAAAGAGCGGGACAAGGCGGAAAGGTTGAATCGGATAAGGCGAAGTCCTTATCAACCAAAGTCAACTTTCCCCGAATGGCAAAGATCGTGCTCTGTCATCACCGAACCTAGGAAAGTATTCTTGTCTCTTACCTAAAATAGTCTTTAGAACAGAGACAAAATACATCAAGATTTTGTCTTCAGTATGATGTCGATTTGTCACTTAGGAAAGAGTCAAATATCATACATGTATAAATAGCATAAGAGATGGAGTGAAAAGGTTAAGCTTGTGAATTGTAAAACACACATACACGCAAGCCATCTTTTCACTCCTCCAAATACAACTTAGTTCCCGAGATAGCTCGGTGAGCTCTAAGAGTTGTGCTCGGACTTAGCCCGAGCTTAGAGAGGAATCACCCAACTTTGTCATTTCAATCCCAAGTACTATTCAAGTACTTGGGTAACGATTCTTTGTTGATTTATTTCTAATAAGAATATGATGTTGAAAATTACTTAGTGTGTTTTCTTTATGTTAATTTCAGTCATAGTTCACTTTTAACTTGTTTTATAAACTTAAATTGTTTTAAACGATAGTGAACGGGGAACAACAAAAGATTTATGGGGTTTATGTTCAGGGTTGTCAACAATGTAGGCATCGGCTTCCCTTTTCAAACGTTCATCTTCAGCCTTAGCAGCTTCTTCGTCAGCCTTTTTCTTCTTTAATTCCTCTTCAGCTTCCAAAATGTAATTATCTGTAACTCTCTCATCTTTTTCTTGATCGTCTTCTCTATAATCGACCAGATGCTCATCTTCTTCTTGTTGTTGTTTTTCTGTTGATTTCTCCTTTTGAATGGTAGTTGTGGTGATGTCACCCGTGTCCTTACCGGGTTGATTAACTGGATCGGTTATGAGTTGAGTGAGTGGAGCACCACCACTAGAACCACCTGGTCCTTCGGGTTGAGTAAGTGAGAAGTCAGCAGCTACTTTCTCCATCCTTTGTTGCTTTAGAGTTTTCTATAGTTGTTTCTCTTCAGCCTTTGGATCATACTCCCACTATGAATCTTCTTCTTCTTCTTGGTCCAGAGGCTTCTTCCCTTTGTCAGATTTTTTTACGTCATCAGGAGATTTGTAAATGTCAATGTCTTAATCTAGTTGCTCATAAGAAGGACTTTTAGGTTTTGTTAATACAAATAAGCTGTAAAAACGTTTATTTATATCTTACGATCTTCTAATGTTTTGTCGATAACAAAAGTAAAATCATATTAACGAAACAAATAAAATACGTAAATGGTTTGAGCTAATAGTTTTCTAACACACTTACGCTTTCACATAAAACACTAAAACAAGTATAAGTGATTTTATGATCTAGATATATATATATATGTACAACAACTAGTGTTTACATATTGGCTTAACAAGTATAAGTGATTCTATGATTTAGATACATATGTACAACAACTAGTGTTTACATATTGGGTTAATACATACTTATATTAAGTACACTAAAATGGGTAAAACAAGTATATACTAAAATGGGTAAAAGCAAGTATATACTAAATAGATAAAACTAGCAAATGGTTTTGACCCATAACCCATGGTTTTATATATACCACTTACACAAGTTCAATGTATCCTTAAGGTACATTGTATCTAGATTGAAAACCATGGATCAACCCATAACCCATGACCCATGACCCATAACCCAAAATACCCATGGGCAAAGAGGAGGCGGACCACGGATCCCTAGCTTTGTGCTAGCGGATCCCAGTGGAAGGGATCCGTGGGATCCGGGAAACATGAGTGAATTTCCTCATAAATGAGAGCCATTTCTTCCTTTCTATTCATCCTCTACACACATACTTCCCCAGTATTCTAACCTCTAACCTCGGATCCAAGAGATCTATGTAGCTTTTCTCTTTGTTTTTGTGTGATCTTGTAGATTCCTATTAAAGGAAAGATCACCACATCTTGAAGACGTGCAAGCTCAAGTCCATGAGTTGCCATGTTTCGTCATCATCAAGACAACGAAGGTTCTCTTGTTGATAGTTCTTCCTTTCTCCATAGATGTTGGGTTGAAGGCATTAGTGAAGAATGCCGAAAGTGTCAAGATGAAAGCATTAGTGAAGATGTCGATCATCCGCGTCAAAGCATTAGTGAAGAATGCTTAAGGTGTCAAGACGAAGGCATTAGTGAAGGATGCCAAGTGTTGTGTCAAAGGCATTAGTGAAGGATGCCGAAGAATCAAATCAAGTAGCATTTGGGAAGAATGCTTAGGTCGTATAATCAATGAGGTGCATCGTTATACATATAAGTGTTTATTTATTCATAAGGATGGTGATATCCTTGATGGTGTTGTAACAAGGATTAGATCTCCTTGATAATAGGTGTTGTGTCGTGAAGGGTAGTAGTTCCTCCATAATGGAACTAGGTGCTTAGCCTAGTACCTAATAAAGGGTAGGCGACGTTGTGATAGGATTAGTTCTCCTAAGGTGTGAAAGAACTCGGTGGTTAGCCTAGCACCGTATAAAGGGTAGGTGACGTTGTGATAGGATTAGTTCTCCTAAGGTGTGAAAGAACTCGGTGGTTAGCCTAGCACCGTATAAAGGGTAGGCGACGTTGTGTTAGATGTGGTTCGCCTTGGTGTGAAAGAACTCGGTATTTAGCTTTGTACCGGAAAAGGTTAAGCGGCGTTGTGAAGGCTTCTCCGCTATAAGGAGTTGGTGTAGTGCTTACGAACTCTCGAGTAGGTGACTCGGGGGTGGAGTAGGGCAAGGAAGGTGTCCTTGTGGCCGAACCACTATAAATAACTTGTGTCGTGGTGATGTGCTTCTTACTCTTTATCTTTCATTATATGTTTATATATCTATCTATCAACGTCCAACATAAACAATCAAATAGATTGACATAAGTCGATCTAAATATTTAAAAGGAAGTTTTAAATTGGTAAAACTATTCAACCCCCTTCTAGTTTTCCAAAATTGGTACGAGATTCAGTAACCAAGTTTCTTAAAGTATATTGTACTTTAAAGACTTGATACGATCCGTGTATGTTTGAAAACTACAAAGAAGGATTTTTTCTTTGGATCATATTTTCTCGTTAAAACATTTTGTTGGACATTGATAGATGATTCTAACAATATTCCGTTCTCGAGTAATTTTCATGCTAGAATTCTCCAAAATCTTCACTCAAAGATGAAGTCAACACTCAAGGAAGGATTCTTAAAGTAATCACAACTTAAGTACATCAAGTACAAAGGATTACTTTAAAAGCTCATGAAGTATCTTTGGTTTTATACCAAATCAAGAAGCATAAAGGTATGTTCTACTTTTCATTAGATAGGATACTTGAGTTCTATTTTTTCACAAATACTACTTTGATTATTATAACACTAAGAGCGTTAGAAGTCTCTTTTCGTCACTCTTCCACCTTTCTCGTCATAGGAATAATTTTTTAACGCCATCACATCCTCGATATGAGATTCATCAAAATCCGTCATTCAAAACAATCGTCATCTAAAACCTCCGAACTATTTTTTGTAAGCTATTCAGTAAGCATACTACAAAAGATTGTCAAACAAATTTTTTTGTTCTTAATAGCCGGATCCTCTAGTTGTACTAGCCGGATCCCAAATACAAAGGATCCGGGAACCGTGGAATGTAACTCACCATACGCTTTCAAAAATCACCACCGATCTTTTCCTCTATTCTCATAACACAAAACGACCAAGCTCGCATCCATCCTCATTGGCTTTCATAACCTCAAAGCATTTCTTCCTAGAACACCATTGTAAGTAATTACATTAACTTGTTCTAATTTTCATCATCCTCATTCTAGGGTTTATGGTTCCTTAAGTTTTAATCAAATTAATTTAATTAGGGTTTTCAAATTAATCGTGAAAAGGGGCTTTTAACTAAATCACATTGTGCTCACAACATTGTTAATACAAACCAAAACCATAAACCCATTTCCAACTAATTTTACCTAATTGGAAAATTTGTATTTCTAGGACCAACCATGCCCAAAGCCACTCAACAAGATCATCATGATACCGTCCACTATCTTACTCACTACTATCGTAAAAGGGTCCGACCAAAACTAACCGTAAAATTTTCAAAAGCCTCACAAACGACTTATTCACGAAGGTCGTGTAGTCAAGGAATGTTTCCTTGAAAATACCGACACTCGTCAAGTTTTCTCGACAATCAACTTTGATTGTCTTCTTGAAATTGATGAACAAATTTGTCCGGTTTTCATTTTTGAGTTTTACAAAAGCTTTAGGATCATTAGAAACACCTATAATAGCATCTCAATCGCCTTTATCATCAACACACAAAACTTTACTCTTCCTCTCAACACTTTTGCTCAAATTCTTCGCATTCCTTGTGAAGGAATTTGTATGTACTCTCAAGATTGGGCAATTAACGCCAAAACCTTGCACTCGATCCTAAGCCTCTTTACAACACCTCTCGACAATCCCAAAACCATTCGCGATACTATCTTTAAGATTAGGACCGACCAATCCGTACGATCGTAACAAAAAGCTAATTCACCGTAATCCCTTTAAAATGGAACTTTTGAAATGCATCCCATGTTTAGAAAATGGGAAGAAATCCTTAGAGAAAACATCATTAGCCTAGTTGGAAACAAAGATCATCCAAACGCATGCCTTGTGCAAATGATCTATTGTCTTATCCACCAAAGGCCATTTAATCTCGCCTTATTACATGGTAAGGAGAATGGTCGGGGTATTCAAAGCTTCCAACATGGTACTCCCATATGGTATGCTCCTAACACGACTTTGTAAGCACGTTAGTGCATTGCAACCATCCCCTATCAACGATGACCATTACCTTCCGATCACGTCATGGTACCCCTTACCAAACAACCATCTAAAAGGTTCATGGTCAATGGAGAGAACCCGAAGCCCTCTCGGACTCCTCGGCGGAGAAGAGGAAGAAGAAGATGAGAGGACATCGACCCGTATCCAACATCAAATTGGACATTCTTGAATACCACGAACAACTTCCAACCATTCCAAACGAGACCGCTGAATACAAACAAATAAGAGGCATGATTCAAACCTCGCTACAATCTCACTAAGTCAAAAGAAAGAGGAAGAATTGACGAAAGAGACAATAGGAATGTGTTTAATTTTTATCTTATGTTTGAATGATTTCTTTTTAGCATTGTTGGTTTATGGAATTTTGGATATTGTTTCGGTGCTATATGATGGCTTGCTTGTTTCTAAATTGCTTGTTTCATAGATTTAATAGTGTACAAAATCGCACATCATTTTTGGTTCGTGTTGATTACGATCTGCAGATGCCGGATCCCTAGGATTAGCCTAGCGGATCCTTCCTTGAAGGAACCGTGGGATCCGTGACATCGATCAACAATACAAAGATTCAAGACATTAAAGCGCTTTCTAGATAACATCACATTAGCTTAGCATGTGTTTTAGAACCCAACTAAGTCCACGTCGTGGGATGAGAAAGGCTTAGACTCACTAAAGACTTACTTACGATCTTAGTCTCGATTCTATCATCACATCTAATACTAACCATACTTCCGCTTCAACCACTTACAAAATAAGTCTCATCTCTAAACACTTAGGAAAGCAAGCTAAACAATTTTAGGAAATTGCTTTAGTCTAAATCACTCAAGATAGGCCGCCACTTGTGAATGGCGAGATCCGTAATCGACTTAAAACCGCTCAAGCACGAATGCAATGAAGATCCGGGAGTATAGTGTTTCCCGGTCGTTATGTCCCAAATGAGCTATGCAATGGATCACCAAACGAAGTGATCGAGAAATTTGAACGAAAAGGGATTTGATATTATTATAACTACGTAAAAGCCAACAAATTACAATGGCTTAAATGCAAATTAAAGGAAATTAAAAGATAAAAATATTAAATAAACGCTATCACTATTTGCAAAATGATGTTTTTGTTTTTATGTTTTATAAACTCGAAATTAAAAACTACGCGACGCATAAATAAAAACGTGAAACTTACACAATATTAACCCTAAAAATATGAAAATGATATTTTTACAAACCTAATGATAAAAGAAAATTTATAGAAAAGAAAATTATTTTTATAACTAATTATCTAATTATTATTAATTAAAACTATTTTTAACTATTAAATATTAGCCTAAAATACAAGAAAATAGGAAATAAAGCTAGAAAAATAAAATTAAGACTTAGAAAAATCTAAAATATCAAAAGAGAATTTTCAAAACTATTTTTGTATTTTTCGATTATTTTTCTATTTTCTAGGAATTAAAAACTATTAAAACTAATTAAATGGCTTAAAATACAAATTTAACTAAGAAAATCTAGAAAAATATTTTTTGTCTTTTATATTTATCTTAACTTAAGAAAAATGAAAAATTATTTTTTGAACCTTTTCTTAATTTTTGTATTAAATGCTAATTAAAAATGCTTAAAAACTGATTAAAATCAAGAAAAATAGCAAACAAGCTTGGAAAAATCTGAAAATTTCAAGAAAACTCTAAAATAATATTAGGAATCTAGGAAAATGGAAAACAAGTGGTTGTGTGTGAGATTATGCAATCTATGGAATGTGCTTATGAATAAGCACTTTCAATAAGCCAAATGACCACAATAAGCTACCAACTTATCACGAAGCTTCTAATATGCTAAAATAACAAAAATGCAACTAAAACAACTAGCTTAAGCCTCTGAATTGCAAGATAGTACAGATTTGATTATTTGAGATTATAAGCTAAAACAGCTTTTAGGTACCTACTTGCTACCACAAAATAAGCACTCAAATAAGCTAGACAACAAAAATCCAAATATTAAAACTTAAACTAGACCTAGGTGAGACCTAAAAACCAAAGACCAGACTTTGGGAGCTCTTATGAGCCTTGTGCAAGCTTGCACAAAACCGAGAAATACTCGCTTTAAGCGAGCTTATGAATGTGGGACATGGGACCTAAAAGACAAGCTCTTTTGAGGCTTATAAAAATTTGACAAAATCTAATAAAATGGTGATAAGAAAGAAGACCAACTGAAGTTTATGAAATAACAAATTTCACTAAGTAAGGTCCAAAATGAGTCAAGAAAATTCTTCCTAGATGAGCCCAAAATGACTTTTCACAATTTTGACTTTTGAAGCAGCTTGAGAAAATTTGACTTAAGTGAACTTTGAATCCAATTTTATGACCGATATTGATGAAATATGTTAAAATGAAACTATCGCAAGCAATGTTTAATAATTCTAAACACAAAACAAGATTATGTTTATCCCAATTCACAACAGCTTAAACATAGTGAGATGATTTTGAGATTATGTTGACTTTCGAGTTGCAGTAGCACAAGTGTTGACAGATATGAGTTAATTGAGTCAAACAAACATAAACCAACAATAAACTATCACTTAATGCACCTCTAAAACACGATTATCACAAGAATCCAAACACACCTTTTAACTCGATTTTTGTAACTAAAACTAACCTAACTTCTAATCCAACATGTTTTAATGATCAATCTAAGTTTAAATACCCTAATACTACTAATTAAACAGGTTTTAGCTACTTATAATTACAAAACAGATTATGCTTTGAAACTAGAAATTTGCACTTACAATGGGTCCTAGCCACTATGGCTTGAAAACAAGTGAAACCAAGAACACTAACCTATCAAATCCAACCCAATGACTATAAATCAACCCAAATCCATGTCTCGCTTCAACCATTTCCATTTCGCATCAATTTTGCTCCAATGTTGACTTTTGTTGACCGTAATCCAATTTTGTTTGAAACTTGATTACAAAGCTTACAAAAGCTATTATGAGCTTATATAAGCTTGTTAGACCTCATAAATAAGTCGATTAAAGCATGAGATTCGAGTTTAGAGTTGAAAATTCAACAGCTAACATGAACTTTGAAACATAAACATAAACTTGAATTGAGACTTAAGAGAGTTGCAATACACTTTGAACCTTAGTTTGATACAAAATAAACTGGAAAATACAATTGAAAACTAATTAAGACTTGATAATCTAAAAACGACATACATTGTTAAAATAAACTAACTACTCTCTAACTTCCTTCTTCCTTCCTTTATTTATGCTCCAAACTATCTCTCTCTCTCTCGACATATCCCAAGACTAAATGGGCCATTGGATGGCTTAGGATCAATCTTGGCCGTTTGATTGCATTTTGGCGCCAAAGTTGGTTTTGATATCTTAGACAGGACAAGGTGCATTAAATGCATTTGGCGGTTGTTGGAGGAGGGGAGACAAAGAGTGGAGTAGGGTGATTGTTGGTGGTCGAGGTGTTGGTGTTGCGACAATATTGTCGGGAAGACAGGAAAGGGGGGGGTTGTTTATTTTAAACGCTGGTAATGGGTTTGGTTTTGGACCGGTAAAGGGTTTGGGCCAAGGATTTATTTGGGTTGATAATAACAATGGTCCGCTTTGGTTTGTGGAAATAATAACACAAGGACCATAAGTGTAATATCTGGAAATCCAAGGACCAAAGTTGTAAATTATGAAAAGTAATCCAAGGACTAGTTTTGCCAACCTCCAATATTCCAAGGGCTAATTTTGACACTTTTGAAATTCCAAGGATTAAATATGACCATTTTAAAAATCCAGGGACCAAAACTGTAATTTCTCAAATATTTTGGAACTTTTCACCAAAGGACTAAATATGACAACATATGATTTCAAAGGGACCTCGGTGACTTTTCTTTAAAATAAATGCCTAGGGACCGATTTTGCCATTTTCGAAAGTCTGGGACCTGAAATCGCCAATTATGCAAACTTTGCTCGTTTTCATCCGATTTTGAACATTTTGCATCCGAAACATATAAAATGCACTTTTGAGATATTTTCAAGATTTTGATGCATTTCGAGCATTTTAAACGCTTTGCGCTCAGATTGACTAAAATGATGAGTATTTACACACTCATCAATCCCCACACTAAACTATTGCTAGTCCCTAGCAATCTTTTGAGAAAAACTTAATGGATTTGAATCTCTTTACCAAAAGCCATTACTTATGAGTAGCCAAATGTTTCGGTTCAAGTAAGAACCATGGTACACCGATAACCATGTGATTTTGAGCAAACCACCGCCTTCAACGGATTTGATTTGTCTTTACCGTGCCGCTTGCTTCGGACTAGCCAACTCTTAGATAAATTATCAATATTATCTTTGGTGAGTCGATTACCAATTATGGTTTTTCCATCGCCTTTACCACAAGCCATAATCTTGCGGGCTAGCCAACTCTTCACTTTTTAGGATATGGTGAAATAATACCATACAATTTTGGGCAAATTGCAAGTCGTCAACGGATTTGAGATATCTTTACCAAGAGCCGTTTGCTCTGGATTAGCCAATCCTTTTGTTTATTAGACAAGGCGGATCGATAACCAATTGAGTGAAGTGTAAAACACTTACTCCAAAAAAATTTTGGCCAAAACGGGAATTAGGTGGTATAATTACATGATAAAATTCGTGAGAATTCCCCACACTAGAAATGAATATTGCCCTCAATATTCAAAGTACCGCGGTTATGCCAAACAAAGAACGTGAAAGGGAAATACTACGCCATTATTTAGAAAGAAGATTTTTTTTTTTTTTTTTTTTTTTTTTTTTTTTAGAAGACTTATATACAAAACATGTGGGCAACCCCCCACACTAGGGTGGTAGAAAGTAGAAAGAAGAAGCTAAACCATCAAGTTTTGTCACACAAGCTAGCCACTTGTGAATGGCTAACCGTAACAAACTTAAGACAATTTCGTAAATATGGGTGACAACCCATATGGCATGCTATCGTTTTTTGATTCCCGAGTCGCTAGCTTGACTCGATCCCCGCATTCATTGGTTCATGGGGAAAGTTTGTAAGTCCGGGACAACCATGGGGAATGTCCTCTCCAAAGTAATGCTTCACTCGATGACCATTCACTTTAAAATTAGGACCATCGGGTTGAGATAACTCAATGGTACCATAAGGATAAACCTTAGCGATAGTAAATGGACCGCACCAACGGGACTTGAGCTTTCCGAGAAAATCTTCAATCTTGAATTGAAAAGAAGGACTCGATCACCAACGTTGAAAACGCGGTTCTTGATTTTGAGTCATGAATCTTCTTTGTCTTTTGTTTGTAGATCAAAGAGTTCTCGTAAGCTTGATCACGGAGTTCATTTAATTCATTCATTTGAACTTTCCGATGATCACCACCGTCTCGAATATCAAAGTTGGCATGCTTCAAGGCCCAAGATGCCTTGTGCTCGAGCTCAACCGGTAGATGACACGCCTTCCGTATACAAGCTTGTATGGAGTGCACCGATGGGTGTTTTGTAAGTCGCACGGAAGGCCCAGAGCGCGCCATCTAGCTTATCCGACCAAGAGGCACGGTTTTCACCAACCGTCCTCTCAAGAATTCTTTATCCCCGGTTAGAAACTTCCACTTGCCCACTTGTTTGGGGTGGTACGCAGAGATAGACGGTGAGTTACACCATACTTTTGCATGACTCTTTCAAATTGGTCATTGCAGAAATGCGCACTACGATCACCGATTATGGCTCGTGGAGTTCCAAACCTAGCAAAGAGAGATTTCAAGAATTTCACAACAACTCGGGCATCGTTGGTGGGTAAAGCTTTAGCTTCAACCCATTTTGATAAGTAGTCAACGGCCACGAGTATGTATTTGTTACCACGGAAGAAGGAAATGGCCCCATAAAGTCAATGCCCCATATGTCAAAAATCTCACACACTTGAATGGCGCTTTGCGGCATTTCATTCCTTTGTGAGATATTCCGTGACGTTGACAAGCGTCACGTGTTTTGACAAATTCATGGGCATCCTTGTAGATTGTGGGCCAATAGAATCCGAATCAAACACCTTCTTGGCGGTGTAGTTGGGGCTATGATGTCCCCAAGAGGTCCGAATGGCAAGCTTTGAGAATGTCAATAGCTTCCCGACCATACACACATCGCCGGATGACTTGATCCGCACAAATTTTAAACAAGTAGGGTCGTCCCGTAAATAATGTTTCACATCTTTAAAGAATTTATTTTTCCGTTGGGACGACATCCCTTTCACCACAAAGTTACCCGCATGGTAATTTGCAAAGTCAAGAAACCATGGGGTAGAAGAGTCTCCACGAAAAGAAACCACATTGAGTGTTTCGAGAGGAAATGTTTCATTTATTTCCTTTTCTCGAACACATTTTGGTGAGGGTTCTCTAATCGACAGATGATCGCCACCTGTGTTCTCGGCTCCTTTTTATCACGAATAATGATATCAAATTCTTGTAGGAGGAGAACCCAACGAGCAATCTCGGCTTTGCATCTTGTTTTGCAAAGAGATATTTGAGAGCCGAGTGATCCGTATACACCACGCATTTGGTCAAGATAAGGTATGGTCGAAACTTTTCAAACGCATACACCACGCCTAATAATTCTTTTTACAGTAGTGGTGTAATGGGTCCGAGCTTCACCATAGTTTTGCTTGCGTAGTGGATCGGTGAAAATGCTTGGTTTATGCGTTGCCCCAAGACCGCACCGATAGCAAAATCACTTGCATCGCACATGAGCTCAAAGGGTAAATCCCAATCGGGGCAACTAGAATGGGTGCTTCCGTAGCTTTTTCTTTAGTGTTTCAAAAGCTTCGATGCACTCGTGAGAGAAGATAAAAGGAGCATCTTTTTCGAGAAGATGGGTCATAGGCCGAGCGATTTTAGAGAAATCTTGAATGAATCTACGATAAAACCCGCATGACCTAGAAAACTCCTAATACCTTTGACGGTAGTAGGATGAGGCAATTTAGCAATAACATCAACTTTGCTCTATCTACCTCAATCCCATTCTTGGAAATCTTATGGCCAAGGACTATGCCTTCTTTGACCATAAAGTGGCTCTTCTCCCGCTTTAGACATAGATTGGTGTCTTCACACCTTTTAACATTTTGTCTAAATGGGAGAGACATGTATGAAACGAGTCCCCAATGACCGAGAAGTCATCCATAAACACCTCCATAGTTTCCCGATCATGTCGTGGAAAATTGCCATCATACATCGTTGGAACGTGCTGTGAGCATTACATAAGCCAAAAGGCATACGTCTAGAGGCAAATGTCCCGTATGGGCGGTGAATGTGGTCTTTCTTGATCCAATGGATCAATGGGGATCTGAAGTAACCCGAGAAACCATCAAGGAAACAATAGTATTCGCCCTCGCTAATCTCTCAAGCATCCGGTCCATGAAGGGTAGAGGAAAATGGTCTTTACGGTGGCTTCGCTTAACTTGCGATAGTCAATGCACACACGCCATCCCGTAACCAATCGAGTTGGAATTAACTCGCTTTCTTCATTCGTGACAACAAGAATGCCACCCTTTTTGGAACGCAATGAATTGGGCTAACCCAAGGACTATCGAGATCGGGTAAATCAAACCGCATCAAGAAGTTTGAGAACCTCTTGTTTGATAACCTCATGAATCTTAGGATTCACCCTTCTCTCGATGTTGATCATTGGTTTGAAGTCATCCTCCATTAAGATTTTGTGAGTACAAAACTCGTGGTTGATACCCTTAATATCGGAGAGTTTCCAAGCAATTGCTTGCTTGTGTGACTTCAAGACCTTTATGAGAGCGCTTTCTCCTCCTCGCTTAAGTCTTTAGCAATTATGACGGTAATTTATCATCACCTCCAAGAATGCATACTCGAGATGAGGAGGTAGGTCCTTAAGTTCAACCTCGGAAATTCTTCAAGAGATGTTTGTACCGATTTGATTTCCTCAATCGTGATCTCTTTCGGAGGAGTGAAGGTAATGGATCTTCATTAAGCAATTGCTCAAGATAAAGAATATCCCCTCCGAATCATAAACACCATCAATTCCAGTGGAATTGATTCATCAAGAGCAAGAAATTCATCGATCTCTTCCGGAGGAAGTCACCTCCCTCAAACGGAGTGAGAGAGGGAAGAGTCGGCAATGATAGGTTGAGAAGATGTGGTGGAATCTCCACTCACGTAATTATGAAGATAACCAAGAAACTCTTGAGAGTACTCCTCAAGCAATATCAATTAAATCGACTCGATTAATTGATTCAAGATCATAATTTGAGGAGTACCTCAAGTCCGATCGAGGTTAAAGGTAACACTTCATTACCCACACGTAGTGATTTCTTGCTCAAATACATCAATAAGAGCACGGCCCGTCCTCGTGAATCCTCTTCCAACAATGAGGGGAACCCGAGGATCGACATCGAAATCAACAACCACAAAGTCACCGGAAAATGGAACTTTCCTACTTTCACGAATACATCCTCGGCGATGCCAAGAGGACGCGATATAGAACGATCCGCAAGCTCAAGAGTCATGCGGTAGGAATAAGTTCCTAAGAGAAAGTTTCTTCCATATCGAATAAGGCATCGATTGATGCTTGCACCAAGATCGGCAAGGGCAAAGCATTCAATCATCCGGAAAACACAAGGAAGAAGAAATTTTCCGGGATCTCCTAGCTTCTGAAGCTTTTTAACAAGACTATGAGCAATTCTCGCTCAAAGGAGTCTTAGCCATTTCAAACAACTTTTCCTTGTTGCTCAACATGTGTTTAGTAGATGCAAACTTGGGCATCAACATGATGGCATCCGCGAAGCTTATGTCAAAATGAAGCTCTTGGAAAATTTGAAAGAATTTTTCCATTTGATGACTAGCTTTCTCATGAGCTTTTGCTCATGTAAACGTGAGGGTAAGGAATAGAAGTTTTGATTTAGGGTTACCAACCGGAGGTTCAAAACAACCTGTGTTTGGTATTGGGTTTCGGACAACCCGAGGATGGACATTGCCGGTACTTCCGTTATTAGTAGGAAGTTCCTTGTCCTTTGTCGCCTCGTGTTCGCTTTCCACTACCTTCGGGAGAGAGGAAGAAGAGGTAGTAGGAATAGCGGGTCCAAGATAAGAAGCACCACTTCGGTTGTGATCGCTTTGCATCGCCCCTCGGATTAGCGATCGTGTTGCTAGGTAAAGTACCGAGCCCGAGGGTCGATCATTTAAAGACTTCTTAATGTCGCAATCTGCTAACCAACAACCGATTCATTTCTTCTTGATTTCATGAATTGTTTCAACAACTCATCGATGATGGTCCAGTTGGAACAATGGCTTGAGTTTGCACAGAAAATTCGCCTCTATTGTTAGGATTAGGGCCTTGATTTTGAAAATTTCCTTGATTATTGGCATGAAAATACCCTTGGTTGAAATTTCCGACTGGTTTCTATTGAAATTTCCTTGATGTTGGAAATTTTGATTCGATTTTGAAAACCGTTGTTTTGACCGAAATTACCTTGGTTTTGAAAACCTTGGTTTGGTCTATTTTGATTTTGATTACGGTTTTGATTGAAACCGGAGGTCCAGGTAGTGGTTAGGACGGTGGTTCGGGTCTCACAGGAGCACGATATTGATTGCCTCCTTGATTAGACATCCCGCCCACAAAGATTGGCTTCAAAGGGTTACCATCGGTGGCCATACAATTATAGTAAGCATGGGGCCACCACAGTAACACAGACTTCCACTTTCTTAACTTCAAGCAGAGGTGAAGTTTGTGGAAAAGAGACTTTCTTTTGGTTGGAGAGAACCAAAGCTTGGATAGCTTCCGTGAGTTTGTCAATCTTAGCATCGGTGCTAGATTGACTCACGGGCGATGAAGAAGAAGAAGGACCAACACCGACTTGGGAAACAACCGCTTGCTTCGGCAAGGCGGACTTTAGACTTGTTTTCAATTATCGCTAAAGCTTCTTTGACAGCTTTGCTTAGGAAATTTCCTCCCGGAGGAATTGAGAGAATCTTGATCGATTGACTCACCCATTGTAGAAAGTATCGAGTTGCATCAACTCGAGAAACCATGGTGAGGACATTTGCGAAGCAATTCCTTGAAACGATCCCACGATTCATCAAGGGTTCATCAAACTTCGAGTGAACTTGATGATTTCATTTTTAGACTCGTGGTTTTGGAAGGTGGATAGAATTCATTCACAAATTTCTTCACCGATCTTCCCATGTCTCAATAGACCGAGGGGTTGTTTTCAAGCCAAACCGGGCTTGCCCTCAAGAGAAAATGGGAATGTAAGAAGCTTAACAAAGATCGGTAGGGACATTCTTATACTTGATGGTAGATGCAATCTTGTTAAACCATCGAATATGAGCATGAGGATCATCCCGCTCAAAACCGTAGAATTGATTTGAGGTTACAAGATTCAAGAACCGGTCTTGAGTTCAAAATTTTCACCACAATGGTCGGTACAACGATAGCATCTCCATACCCGCCGATGGGTGCTCGGAGAAGCTCACATATAGGCGTTCTTCCGCCATGATAACGGAAGTAGTGTGAGCGGTCCGGAT
This sequence comes from Chrysanthemum lavandulifolium, assembly GCA_022545495.1. Lineage (NCBI taxonomy): Eukaryota > Viridiplantae > Streptophyta > Magnoliopsida > Asterales > Asteraceae > Chrysanthemum > Chrysanthemum lavandulifolium. Next base: position 74,410,953 of record CM040241.1, on the reverse strand, counting down.
CTCGATCCGATCGAAGGAGCAGAAGTCTACGAACACGCCTTCTTGGAATCTTGACAAGCTCACGAAATGGGCTCACGGATCTAGAAGAGCGAAAAGATACACTAGAGTTAACTCTAAGGAAACTCGAGTTAAGGAGAGAAATGGAATTATGAAAATCTTTCGATGAGAATGGGAATTATGAAGACGTTTTATAAAAATGGGGTGAGAAGAATCTTTATGGGTTTTCCGGTTCAAACGTAGATATCACAACAAAATCAATTAACACAAAATCGAGGCAAAACAACGTGAACTTAACCAATAATCACAATATGAATGGCTTTTTGAAAAAGGTACACCAATCACAAGGACACAAAGGCAAGTTTTAAATCTTTAGTTCGGGAACTTATTATGGTCGCACCCCAGCTAGGTAGTGCAACGCCTTGGTTTGCGGTGGTAATCTTTTAAGTTGTTATTTATTAAAGAAAACACGAATCTTTTGTATTTTTATTTTTGATACATATATAGAAACAAAAGGAAAATATTTTTGTGTTTTATACGTTTTTGGTCATTTTGGGTTTTGGATTTTTATAAGAAAATATGGATATATATATAGATAGATATGGATGATATAAACAAAGAGTGAGTATTCAAACAACTAATCGCTAAACGGAAGATAGATCAAGACAACTCCCAAGCAGCGCGCCAAAATTTGATGCGTGCAAACAAATGTTAAATCACTCAAGCCCGCCCACTTGTGAATGGCGGATCGTAATCGCCTTAAACCGCTCAAGCACGAATGCAATGAAGATCCGGGAGTATAGTGTTTCCCGGTCGTTATGTCCCAAATGAGCTATGCAATGGATCACCAAACGAATAGTGATCGAGAAATTTGAACGAAAAAGGGATTTGATATTATTATAACTACGTAAAAGCCAACAAATTACAAGGGCTTAAATGCAAATTAAAGGAAATTAAAAGATAAAAATATTAAATAAACGCTATCACTATTTGCAAAATGATGTTTTTGTTTTATGTTTTTATAAAATCGAAATTAAAAACTACGCGACGTCACAAATAAAAACGTGAAACTTACACAATATTAACCCTAAAAATATGAAAATGATATTTTTACAATCCTAATGATAAAAGAAAATTTATAGAAAAAGAAAATTATTTTTATAACTAATTATCTAATTATTATTAATTAAAACTATTTTTAACTATTAAATATTAGCCTAAAATACAAGAAAATAGGAAATAAAGCTAGAAAAATAAAATTAAGACTTAGAAAATCTAAAATATCAAAAGAGAATTTTCAAAACTATTTTTGTATTTTTCCGATTATTTTCTATTTTCTAGGAATTAAAACTATTAAAAACTAATTAAATGGCTTAAAAATACAAATTTAACTAAGAAAATCTAGAAAAATATTTTTTGTCTTTTATATTTATCTTAACTTAAGAAAATGAAAAATTATTTTTTGAACCTTTTCTTAATTTTTGTATTAAATGCTAATTAAAAATGCTTAAAAACTAATTTAAATCAAGAAAATAGCAAACAAGCTTGGAAAAATCTGAAAATTTCAAGAAAAGCTTAAAATAATATTAGGAATCTAGGAAAATGGAAAACAAGTGGTTGTGTGGAGATTATGCAATCATATGGAATGTGCTTATGAATAAGCACTTTCAATAAGCCAAATGAGCACAATAAGCTACCAACTTATCACGAAGTTCTAAATATGCTATAATAACCAAAATGCAACTAAAACAATAAGCCATAGCCTCTGAATTGCAAGATAGCATGATTTGATTATTTGAGATTAATAAGCTAAAACAGCTTCTAGGTACAACTTGCAATCACAAAGAATAAGCACTCAAATAAGCTAGAATCAAAAACCAAATATTAGAACTTAAACTAGACCTAGGTGAGACCTAACAAACCAAAAATCAGACCTTGGGAGCTCTTATGAGCCTTGTGCAAGCTTGCACAAAACCGAGAAATACTCGCTTTAAGCTAAGACTGTGAATAGGCAACTGGGACCTAAAAGACAAGCTCTTTTGAAGCTTATAAAAATTTGACAAAATCTAATAAAATGGTAATAAGAAAGAAGACCAACTGAAGTTTATGGAACACCAAATTTCACTAAGTAAGGTCCCAAAATGAGTCAATGAAAATTCCTCCTAGATGAGCCCAAAATGACTTTTTACACCTTTGACTTTTGAAGCAGTTGAGAAAATTTGACTTAAGTGAACTTTGAATCCAATTTTATGACTGATATTGATGAAATATGTTAAACTGAAACTACTGCAAGCAATGTTTAATAATTCTAAACACAAAACAAGATTATGTTTATCCCAATTCACAACAGTTAAGCATGCAAGACAGATTTTGAGATTATGTTGACTTTCAGAGTTGCAGGCACAAGTGTTGACAGATATGAGTTAATTGGAGTCAAACAAACATAAACCAACAATAAACTATCACTGAATGCACCTCTGGGACAGTTATCACAGTAAATCCAAACACACCTTTTTAACTGATTTGCAAACTAAAACTGACCTAACTTCTAATCCAACATGTTTTAATGATCAATCTAAGTTTAAATACCCCTAATACTACTGCTTAAACAGTTTTAGCTACTTATAATTACAGGAACAGATTATGCTTTGAAACTAGAAATTTGCACTTACAATGGGTCCTAGCCACTATGGCTTGAAAACAGTGAAACCAAGAACACTAACCTATCAAATCCAACCCAACTGACTATAAATCAACCCAAATCCATGTCTGCTTCAACCATTTCCCTTTCTGCATCAATTTTCCTCCTATGTTGACTTTTGTTGACCATAATCCAATTTTGTTTGAAACTTGATTACAGGCTTACAAAAAGCTATTATGAGCTTATATAAGCTTGTTAGACCTCATAAATAAGCTGATTAAAGCATGAGATTCAGAGTTTAGAGTTGAAAAATTCAACAGTTAACATGAACTTTGAAACATAAACATAAACTGGAATTGAGACTTAAGAGAGTTGCAATACACTTTGAACCTTAGTTTGATACAAAATAAACTGGAAAATACAATTGAAAACTAATTAAGACTTGATAATCTAAAAAAACGACATACATTGTTAAAAATAAACTAACTACTCTCTAACTTCCTTCTTCCTTCCTTTATTTATGCTCCAAACTATCTCTCTCCTCTCTCTGGACATATCCCAGCACTAAAATGGGCCATTGGATGGCTTAGGATCAATCTTGGCCGTTTGAGCATTTTGGCGCCAATTTTGGTTTTGATATCTTAGACAGGGTTTGGGGAGGTGCATTAAATGCATCCGGAGGTTGGTGAGGAGGGGAGACAAAGAGTGGAGTAGGGTGATTGTTGGTGGTCGGAGGTGTTGGTGTTGCGATAAAGATTGTCGGGAAGACAGGGAAAGGGGGCGGGGTTGTTTATTTTGAAACGTGGTAATGGGTTGGTCGGGTTGGTTTTGGACCGGTAAAGGATTTGGGCCAAGGTTTTATTTGGGCTTGGGATAATAACAATGGTCCGTTTGGTTTGTGGAAATAATAACACAAGGACCATAAGTGTAATATCCGAAATCCAAGGACCAAAGTTGTAAATTATGAAAAGTAATCCAAGGACTAGTTTTGCCAACCTCCACTATTCCAAGGGCTAATTTTGACACTTTTGAAATTCCAAGGATTAAATATGATCATTTTAAAATCTGGGACCAAACTTGTAATTTCTCAAATATTTTAACTTTTCACCAAAGGACTAAATATGACAACATATGATTTCAAAGGGACCTCTGGTGACTTTTCTTTAAAATAAATGCCTAGGGAGGCCATTTTCGACCGATTTTGCCATTTTCATCCGAAAGTCGGGGACCGAAATTCGCCAATTATGCAAACTTTGCTCGATTTTCATCCGATTTTAAACATTTTGCATCAATCAAATTTCATATAAAAAATGCAACTTTGAGATATTTTCAAGATTTTGATGCATTTCCACCCAAGAGCATTTTTTCTTCAAAACGTTTTGCTAGGATTTCTCCCACATCAAGGAAACCAATCAAACTAATCCCCAAGAATAAGATTCCTCTAGGATATCTTCACCAAATTCTACCATACTCTTTACCTCTAGCCACAAGCATTATAGAGCCACCACTAAATGAGTCTCAACCAAATCCTCCTTTATTTAAAGAACCTCAACCCACTTCACTTGAACTTTCACTTCAAGAAATTCAAAACCATAACAAGGATTGCTATCATTGTAAACACGTTGAAAGGTTGATACATGAATTACGCCAAGAGCATCGTTTCATGTTTCATCACCTCCTCGAACGCTTCAAGAGGTTAACAAGCCTAAACCACAATAACCATAATAGTCATAAGCTCAAACCTAGAACGTTTAGGACATCTTTTAGTAATTAAGCTTTTAGTCGAATCTTAAGTTTGGGTTGACTTATTAGCATTAATAGCATCTATTCGCTAGATCATTCTCTTAGTTTTTAGAGATTTGGTTGTGTATCTCTTTGTTTTATTGAATGAATACTTTTGTGCCATGACTATTATGTGTGTTGTGCTTGTTATATTGTACTTTTATCTCATTCCTCAAGTTGCACTCCTTGACATTTCTTCATCTTCAAGAAACTGGAATGATAGCCGATCCTTCCTCAGTAACTAGACGGATCCCTCCTTGAAGGGAACCGTGGGATCCGTGGTATGTATACAAATTTCTACTAACTTGAGTCTCTTTTGCGGAAATTATGCACTATACTCTTGTTTTCTAACCTTTACTTTGTAGATTTTCAAAATAACACATGAAGTTTTTGACACCAAAAAAGGCTAGGGGGCTTTGTGTCAAACATTATTGCAAAATCATTTGCAACTTAATCCATTTTGGATTACACTTCATGCTACCCCATTGCAACTTTGCAATATTCGGGGGAGCACATTTTCATCACTTAGACGAACCATTTGCAAACTTAATTGCAAACACTAGTAGCTTATTTTACATTATGTCCTTGGCGCCTTTTTCAAAGGGATGGACTCGTCAAGGGAGTTAAGACGAGTACCATTCCGTCACTTGCTCTCATTACATCTTTTATAATTTTTCTTATAAAATTGTGTTAGTTTCTTCAAACACTTTTGTTTCGACAAAAGGGGAGAAGAAAGTAAAACTACAAATTCAAACGTTTTAATTTTAGCTTTTCCTTAAAATAATTTTATGTTTTGTCATCAACAAAAGGGAGATTGTTAATACAAATAAGTCAGTAAAACGTTTATTTATATCTTACGATCTTCTAATGTTTTGTCGATAACAAAAGTAAAATCATATTAACGAAACAAATAAAATACGTAAATGGTTTGAACTAATAGTTTTCTAACACACTTACGCTTTCACATAAAACACTAAAATAAGTATAAGTGATTTTATGATCTAGATATATATATGTACAACAACTAGTGTTTACATATTGGCTTAACAAGTATAAGTGATTCTATGATTTAGATACATATGTACAACAACTAGTGTTTACATATTGGGTTAATACATACTTATATTAAGTACACTAAAATGGGTAAAAACAAGTATATACTAAAATGGGAAAAAGCAAGTATATACTAAATAGATAAAAACTAGCAAATGGTTTTTGACCCATAACCCATAGTTTTATATATACCACTTACACAAGTTCAATGTATCCTTAAGGTACATTGTATCTAGATTGAAAACCATGGATCAACCCATAACCCATGACCCATGACCCATAACCCAAAATACCCATGGGCAAAGAGGAGCGGACCACGGATCCCTAGCTTTGTGCTAGCGGATCCCAGTGGAAGGATCCGTGGGATCCGGAAGCGATGAGTGAATTTCCTCTATAAATAGAGAGTCATTTCTTCCTTTCTATTCATCCTCTACACACATACTTCCCCAAGTATTCTAACCTCTAACCTCATATCCAAGAGATCTATGTAGCTTTTCTCTTTTGTTTTGTGTGATCTTGTAGATTCCTATTAAAGGAAAGATCACCACATCTTGAAGACGTGCAAGCTCAAGTCCATGAGTTGCCATGCCGTCATCATCAAGACAATGAAGGTTCTCTTGTTGATAGTTCTTCCTTTCTCCATAGATGTTGGGTTGAAGGCATTAGTGAAGAATGCCGAAAGTGTCAAGATGAAAGCATTAGTGAAAGATGCCGATCATCCGCGTCAAAGCATTAGTGAAGAATACTTAAGGTGTCAAGACGAAGGCATTAGTGAAGGATGCCAAGCGTTGTGTCAAAGGCATTAGTGAAGGATGCGAAGAATCAAATCAAGTAGCATTTGGGAAGAATGCTTAGGTCGATATAATCGATGAGTTGCATCGTTATACATATAAGTGTTTATTTATTCACAAGGATGGTGATATCCTTGATGGTGTTGTAACAAGGGTAGATCTCCTTGATAATAGGTGTTGTGTCGTGAAGGGTAGTAGTTCCTCCATAATGGAACTAGGTGCTTAGCCTAGTACCTAATAAATGGTAGGCTACGTTGTGATAGGATTAGTTCTCCTAAGGTGTGAAAGAACTCGGTGGTTAGCCTAGCACCGTATAAAGGGTAGGTGACGTTGTGATAGGATTAGTTCTCCTAAGGTGTGAAAGAACTCGGTGGTTAGCCTAGCACCGTATAAAGGGTAGGCGACGTTGTGTTAGGTGTGGTTCGCCTTGGTGTGAAAGAACTCGGTATTTAGCTTTGTACCGGAAAAAGGTTAAGCGACGTTGTGAAGGCTTCTCCGCCATAAGGAGTTGGTGTAGTGCTTACGAACTCTCGAGTAGGTGACTCGGGGAGTGGAGTAGGGCAAGGAAGGTGTCCTTGTAGCCGAACCACTATAAATAACTTGTGTTGTGGTGATGTGCTTCTTACTCTTTATCTTTCATTATATGTTTATATATCTATCTATCAACGTCCAACATAAACAATCAAATAGATTGACATAAGTTGATCTAAATATTTAAAAGGAAGTTTTAAATTGGTAAAACTATTCAACCCCCCCTTCTAGTTTTCCACAGGTTTGTCCTCAGTCTTCTTCTTAATAGTTGAGTCATCAATACGTTCCTCACTGTAGATAACAAGCTCATCTGAATCAGTTTCCAAATTGTCATCATGGAGTGATGTTTGGACTGGTTTAGGTTCTTTTTTGACGATGTTGGTTGGAATTTTTCTCCTAATCTTTCTACTTGTTTTCTTTTTCTTTGACTTTGTAGAGCTTGCAGTGCTACCAACTTTCATGGCCCTTGTCGTAACTGCTGGAGTAGTCTTCTCATCCATGAAGCCAACTTTACCCACAATCAATGCCTTCCTGTAACATCTGTAGGATGGAAGATCCCTGATTGCATCCGTCACCAAGCATGCAGGGAGTTCCACTCCTTGTTTGCGAGTAGTGGTTCCTTTAAACCTGACTGATCTCAGTGTAGGCTCATCAAGCATAGAGTGCATGTTTGGGTCGTTCAGTCTCATTGGGATACTCTGATACTTCCCAAGAAGGTTATGTATAAGTAACTTGGTGTATCGGATGAAGGGAATCTTAGAACCAGGTTTTCTGTAGTGTTGCATCATGTCCTCCCATATGAGGCTTGCATAATCAATGTGGTGCACATGAACCATATCCCAGAAGGTTTGAAGATGCATCAGCTTCAGGTGTTCATGACCACTATCTCTTCCTGAGACTGATTTGGCAATCATGAGACAGATAGTCCTCCAGGGTTGTGGGATATTCTTGACGTCGACTCTGGAGTGCGTGGAAATGACCCCCAGATTCTTCGTCGTACCCTATGTTGACCAAGAATTCCAATACCTCCTTCTCATTTGGAGTTCTGACATATTCTGTCAGAGGTATGACTGGTAGTAGAAGAATGGTACGAAGATCAGCCATAGTGACGGTGACCTCCTGAGTGCCAAGCGTCACTTTCACCGCATCTTGTCCATCAACTTTCTCCATTGTGTGCCAAAACTGATGAATATAGAATTCTGGAGCAGAGGCTGAGTTGGTGAGCATGAGGTTGAAAGGGTGTAGCTTGAGAATGTCAGCAGCAACTTTGCACGAAGATTCGGAGCATGTGAAATTATTTAAGTTGACACGGAGATTATTCTTCCCAATTGTTTTGTTATAACTGGCAGGGAAAGTGTTTGCCATTGTGAGCTCATCAGGGGCATTGATGTTTGCTTGATTATCAGCCATTTGGTGATCTGAAAGTTTAATAGACAAAAGAACAAACATATGGAAACACATTGTGTTTGTCTTAGTTTGATTTATTGTCCAATTACTTGTTTAATGATATCATGTTTATGTTTTTTACATGTCCTAAGTCACATTTGTCTAAGTTATTGAAGTTGATGTGATAAGTTACGTGAACGTGTTAATATTGAAGTTTTAAAGACTAATTTTCACTTTACACACAACATTTAAACCTTTGTAAGCTTATAAGTAACATTAGGTATTTCTGACTTATGCGTAACATTTAACAATTTAACTTATGCATAACAGTCCAAACAAAGTGAACAGAAGCTTATGAGTAATCATGGATCCTTATGCGTAAAAAGGAGCTTATGCGTAGGCATAAGCTAAAGCGTAAGACCAAATCTTATGCGTAAGAATTTCTTACGCGTAGGACAAGTTCAAAGGCTTAAGGCTTACGTGTAAGGATAAGTTGAATGTTATGCGTAAGGTTTACTCGTAAAAGTAAAGCCTATGCGTAACAAGCCTTGTTTACGCATATCTTTCCAAGATACACATAATCCACTGTAAACCTCTTATGCGTAAGAGTTACGCGTAAGATTTCTCTTAGGCATAACCTTTACGCGTAAGAGTTTTCCCTTATGCGTAACATTAGAACACCTTAGTCTGATTTTTACGAACAAGCAACCTGTAAATCACAAACATGAAACCTTGATTACAGTGTATTCCACACATCTTTTAGATCACAAAACAAGCACTAGAACATATCAGTTATGCACAAAGATGCTTAGGCGTAAAATCACTTAAACCCTAAACCCTTATCCTACGCATAACAGATTTAACCACAAAAATCAGGCAAGAGTATTTCTTGAGTGTCTTAGAGGTCATGTGAGTGATATGCACAAAGTTTTAACATGTTATCACCAAAGAATCAAAAGTTTCAAGAGTGACAAACCCTAAAACCCTAAATCTTTGATTCTAACAAATTGTTTGTTTCTGGGCTAATTAAAGGTTCACAACATGCATAAAACTCATTCTAACACTATCTTGACCACCTAATCACAACATATATCTCAAAATAGAAAACCCCTAATTCGAACGCATGAACCCTAAATCAAGAATCAAACAAATTAGTGATCCTGGGTTGTTATGGATGATTGAAATAGCTCTAGAACACATTTAGGAACGTTTTAACACAAGCCATTTCAACCCAAACACATTTACTTGTAAAACCCCAATTCATACGCATGAATAATCATTCAAAATCTTTTTTAGAAAGATTTAACCGTTGGATTTGAAAGATTTTTGAAACCATTGTACAAAATCATGATCAACATTTGACAACTTACAAATTTTGAATTTGATGAACGGATATGTTGATTGAATTTGGGGCGTTGATCTTGGTAGTTATAGAGAGTTAATGCTTACAAGTAAGCATTTAATGTAGTCAAAAAATTGATTTTTTTAAAAATATTTTAGAAACTTGACAATTCAATCCCTCAACCTCAAAGATGTTCCAAGCAAGATCCTTTAACTCCCATTTTGGTTAGACAAAACATATTTAGGCAAGAAACTTAACGATACTCCCCCTCGACTTTTGAAATAATAAATTTTGTAAACATTTGAGTCCGAGGAGGGTATTTTATATGATAAATATCCACCACTTAATGAGAAACAATGTATTTTTGGTAACATGCAAGTACAAGGTTTTATGAAACAGAAAAATATTTACTTTCTCCCCCTCAACACTTGTTCGGGAAAAATGGTGAAATGTTTGATAGAACACTGTGTTGATGAAATTTTTGTACTTGCAATGTTTGTTTTTCAAAAAAAAATTGAAAGGAAAAATATTTTTGGATTTTATAAGATTTTATATTTTTGTATTTTGTTTTTTTTATATTTTTACAAAAGAGGTTTTGGTGTTTGACTTTTCAAGTGAGTTTTAAAAGTTCATCCAGTTCTTCTGGAGTCAAACACCTCATACCAATTCGGTGAATCAAGTCAGTAAATCTTGCGGGAGGCAAGACTTTAGTGACAAGATCCGCCAATTGGTGTTTTGTACCTACAAAATATAACTCAATTGTACCCTTTTCCATGTGCTCTTTGATGAAATGATATCGAAGATCGATGTGCTTTGACTTTGAGTGTTGAACGGTGTTGCACGAAATCGCAATAGCACTTCTGTTGTCGTAGTACATCGTAATCTTATCGAATACATAACCATAGTCCTTGAGTTGTGTTCTCATCCAAATGACTTGAGCACAACACGCAAACATGGCTACATATTCTGATTCAGTTGATGACAACGATGTACAATTTTGTTTCTTCGATTGCCATGACATCAATTTATCACCAAGGAATTGTAGAGCCCCTGAAGTACTTTTCCATGAATCTAAGCATCCTGCATAGTTAGCGTCTGAAAAAGCTATTAGTTCAAAACCAGAATCCTTCGGATACCAGATCCCCAAATTAATGGTTCCCTTGACATATCGGAGGATTCTTTTAGCCTCAGGGAAGTGTTTTTCAATTGGCCTTGACTGATAACGGGAGCAAAGGTATACAGAAAATACTATGTCGGGTCTACTGGCTGTTAGATACATGAGAGACCCAATAATACTATGGTATTTGGTAGGGTCAACCAATTTCCCATGTAAATCATCATCCAATTTGTTGGTATGTGCCATTGGTGTATTGTAGGTGTCACAACTTTGCATTCCATGTTTATTCAATATTTCAAGAGCATATTTGGACTGACTTAGGAAAATACCACAGGGTGATTGATGAACTTGTAGTCCTAAGAAGAACGTAAGTTCACCCATCATTGACATTTCAAAATTTGTTATCATTAGTCTTGAAAAAGCGTTTGAGTACTTTTTGTGGGTAGAACCAAAAATGATATCGTTCACATAAATTTGAACAATTAAAATGTGTGCCCCATGATATTGAATGAACAGTTTTGAGTCGACCGATCCTTTGATAAAATTATTAGCAAGGAGAAAGGATGAAAACTTATCATACCATGCCCGAGGGGCTTGTTTGAGACCATAGAGAGCCTTGTTCAGTTTGTAGACGTGATTAGGGAACTCGGATCAACGAATCCTTCCTGGCTAACATACACCGTCTCCTTAAGTTGGCCATTTAAAAAGCGCTTTGACGTCCATTTGGTAGACTGTGATGTTCAGTGAGCCGCGAATGCCGTAAAAATCCGTCTGACCTCAAGTCTAGCAACCGGAGCGAATGATTCCTCAAAATTGATACCTTCTTCTTGTCTATAACCCTTAGCCACCAGACCTGACTTGTTTTGGATAACCGTACCTTCAGCATCTAACCTATTCTTCCAAATCCATTTTAGACCAATGACGTAGACCCATGTCGGTCTTTCAACCAATTCCCATACTTCTAAACGTTTAAACTAGTTCAGCTCTTCTTGCATGGATTCAATCCAGTTTTCATGAGTCATTACATCCTTAATGTTTTTGGGTTCAGTTTGACTGACAGTGAGTGCATAAATGCAATGTTCTCCGTCAGTCTGAAGGCGTTGTCTAGTTACGACTGGTTGGTTTGGGTTGCCAATAATGTTAACAAGAGGATGGCCTTTAGTCCATCGGTGTGTGGAAGGTTGGTGTTGATATACATTGTGTAGATTTGGTGGATTCAGATGACTGGTAGAAGATTCAGCAACATCTGGATTTGCCATTTCAGTTGCGAAAGGGTTGAAGAACGCATTTCCATCATAATCCGTAGGTGCATGTACATCTTGATTAAGAATATCATCAGTTGTGTTATTTTCATTAGAAGCAGTTTGTTCAGCTGTTGTTGGAGATCCAATCGAAGGTGCATCGACAATGCTTGTTGTTGTTTGTGTATCGGTATTGAGTATTATCGTTGAGCGTGGAAGCAGTTGATACATCCGGAGCACGTTGATCAAAGTATTCATTAAGCGGAGGAGCGAATAATGTTTCTATTTGACGACGAGTGAGTTGAAAGGTTTGATCAGCTGATGATTGAGGGAAGTTGAGACGGTTATGTCCGGGTTCTAAGTTGTTTTGCTCAGAAGCCATATATGTGAGCTCATCAAAATTAGCATTAATGGTTTCCATAATTTCCTTTGTATGACGATTCCAGATCCGGTATCCTTTTGAGTTTTCATAGTATCCAACAAAAACTCAAATATCAGCTTTGGCCTTGAGCTTTCCAAAGTCATCACGATCCTTATTTGGATACCAGAGAGCACCAAATACATGAAAGTGTTTGAGGTTCGGTTTTTTGTTATGGATAAGCTCATAAGGTGTTTTTTTGTGGCGTTTGGTTATTATAGAAAAGTTCCGAGTGTAGCATGCAGTTGACACGGCTTCTGCCCATAAGTAATCTGGAAGTTTTGCATTTATCAACATCGTTCTTGCAGCTTTCACTATCGTACGGTTTCGTCTTTTGACAAGTTCGTTTTGTTCTGATGTTCTTGCAATGGATGTCTAATTCTCAATTCCCACTTTCTCATAATATTCTTGAAGAGTTTGGTTCACAAATTCAGTTCCTCTGTCTGTTCTGACTTGTCTAACCGTGTTACGGAGCTGAATTTGAATTTTCATGAGAAAGGCGATGATCATTTGTGGAGCTTGGTCTTTACTTCGTAGGAAATAAACCCAAGTCCATCTGGAGTAGTCATCAACGATTACAAGAATGTAGTGTTAACCATTTAGCGTCTGCACACGCATCGGGCCACACAAATCCATGTGAAGAAGATGAAGAACATGCTGAGAGATGTTTTCAACCTTCGAGGGAAAATGAGCACGAGTGCTTTTCCCTTGTTCACAAGTTAAACATAAGTGATCTTTTGAATACCTAAACCTTGGAAGACCTTCAACTAGTTTGTGTCGAGCAAGATTGGTTATGATTTAAAAGTTTAAATGTGAAAGTATTTGGTGCCACACCCATGATTTTGTAGATGTTGCCTTAGAAAGTAGACAGATGGGAGATGAAGCGAGCATGTCGTGCATTGAGATTGTATAAAGGCTTGATGTGCGGTTTCCTGACATGAGATCGTTTCCTTGTTGATCACGGATGAAACAAGTTTTCTCCCTAAAAGCAACTTCCAAATCACAATCACAAAATTGACCGACTGAGAAAAGATTGTGTCCAAGACCTTCCACATAATAAACTCTGCTAATTTTGATGTTCCAATTGATGTAATCTCCGTAGCCCATGATAGCTGCGAAGTGATCGTTCCTGAACCTGACAGTGCCAATGAACTTTGAAACAAAGTTTGATAGAAGTTTGAGGTTGCCTGTCATGTGCCGGGAACATCCGCTATCAACAATCTAGAGAATGATATGTATCACTTGCAATACACACAGACGACACAGGTGGTCTAGAAGTAGAGGTGGAACCCGAAGAGTTAGAGGGTTCCGATACAGTTACAGAAGAAACACACATACCAATAATTTTGGGTAACCATTTAAATCCATGTGAACTTTGTAACCATCTCTGCCAAGTCCAACTAGTTTGTGCTTTGGTCTTAGTGAATGCACTAGGTGATATCAGCTTCTTAGGAGGTAATGAGAGTGCTATGGGTACATCAATGAAATTCTCAGAAACACTAGAAGGCTGTTTTCCTAGCACAGACTTAGAAGCATTAGTGGGCCTAAAGGTAATGCCATTCTTAGGTTTCTTATGACGAGACAAGATAGATAGATTTAGCAACACATTTATCATGACAATCAGAAAGCATTCTTTTCCGACATACAACACAAGAAGCTTCAAATTTAACATCAAAAGTACTTAAAGGTTTAACATTTGTTACATTACTTTGACTATTACATTTGTATAACGCAATATCTAAAGTAGTTGCAACATGTGTTTTATTCAAAGTCCTAGTGTGTTCTTCTACTGCAGGAGTCTTTACTGATCTTCTCTTACGTTGCAACTTTTTATTCTTCTTGTTTGTGCTCTTAAGCTGTGAGGTGCAAATGCTAGGATTAGAGGCAACTACTCCAGTAGAAGTGGAAGGAATCACATTAGTAGCTTGTGGTATGTCCTTAGGCTTCCTAATATCAATTTTGAACATTCCAGGTGTAAGGACATTTTTGTTACTAGACTTATCATTCTCATGTTTTCCCAACTTCTCTTTCATCTCAATTATAGTGTGTAACAAATCTTGATTTTCAGAGAGTATGTTTCCATTAGAACTTAAGACTTCACGAGTGTACACAAGATGATCATCAAGATCTTTTGACGCTTTTGCACGACTCTTTTTCAGTAATTTAAATATGTTATCACATTTTGTTTTAACTTTTGCAATTTCTTGTTCATATTTAAAAATCTGACACTTCAAAGACACGTTTTCCTCATTCAGTCGTTCGAGTTGTGGTTCAAAAGTTTTGTCACCCGACTGTTTGAGTTTGTTTTGCAAAGCAAGTTCTCGATTATTACAATCTTTTTGACACCATTGAAGACGACGTGTGATAACGCTCAAATTGTGCATGTTTTTAGTAGCGTTATATGTGCTTTTATGTGTGTTATTTGGCTATAATCATATACTTTTGTTGCTTAATCGTATCAAAGTGTGTTTGCTAGTTCATTTGTAGCCAAGTACAGGAAAGTGGAGAAAAAGACGGAAAAAGAAGTAAAATAGGAAGATTTCTCCATGTACGAAGAATTCCCGTCATAAGAAAGACTTGCGGAGTATATTCGAGAAGATAAAGTCATCAAGTTAGTGGTCCAAGACTTAAGTATGAAGTTAAAGAAGGAAAGCGAGAAAGAAATGAAGAAAAGAAGCTTAAACGAAGACATATTGGAAGACTCGTTGTTCCGACACACCTTCACCATTTTGGCCATAACTTTTGCATACGGACTCCGTTTGACCCCCGTTCGCCACCAAAGCTAAGAAAGATCTACAACTTTTCCGTTTATGACTTTTTGTGATTTTGCTCAACCAATCGGTCGAGCCCGTAACCGATTCGGTTGGAGAGTCATCAGAAGACCAACCGATTCGGTTGGAGCCCAACCGGATCCGGTTGGAGGTCTTGTTTTAGCCATTTTTCCATCACTAAGACTCCAAACGTGTTCCATATGATTCTAGTCCCTTCCTACATGGTTTCTAGTCCCTTCCAAGCTCCTTGGCCTCCAAGAAATGCATTGAATACCCTAGGCCTTGGTAGTAGTATAAATAGAACCCATTTGGCACCTCATTTCATCATCCCTTCTCCATCTTTCTCATCCCTTTCATCCACCACTCCATCTCTAGGTGTGAAATTCAAGCCTCCACCCTTAAGGACGAATTTCCACCTAAAACAACATCCCTCTCTCAACTTACCTTCCCCAAAGGTGTGAAATTCAAGCCTCCACCCTTAAGGACGAATTTCTACCTAGAGAGCAAACCATAACTTGAGAGAACACAACCACTCTTAATATCTTCACCCCAAAGGTGTGAAACTCAAGCCTCCACCTTTAAGGACGAGTTTCCACCAACTATCCTATCCCAACTTGTGTGAAATTCAAGCCTCCACCCTTAAGGACGAATTTCCACCAACTTATCTTCCCCAAAAGACCACAAACCTCTGCCAAATTCGTGTAGTGTGCTCAAGGGTTGTCGAAGGCGTTTGGACATCATTTTCCGGCTTGGTATAACTATTGTAGTTGATTGGAGGCTTGAAGGTTGCTATAATCCTTCATCTTTGCCTATTGTAATTCATACTTTGGGTAAACCTTGTTACTTTTCTATTTAAAGATGTTTGTTATTGATATGATTATTGAGATTTTGTGTTTGATTGGAATAATGATGAATGTCTTGATACTTGCTTGTTCTTATAATGCTTTTCTTGTTGGTTTGATCCGTGACAATCATAACCATCAACTTGTTACTTGTTACTTGCTTAAACAAACAAACGACACTTGTAGTGCAACCAAGTCTCTTGGGACGACCTTGATTTACCATATACTATACTACAACTTGACTAGGGTATACTTGCCCGAATGTGTTCCTAGTTAACCGGTAATTCTTGTTTACAAATTTAAAACCCCGATGAAGCACATCAAGTTTTTGGCGCCGCTACCGGGGATTTGGTTTTTGTACTTAGGTGTTTGTTTGTTTGCTTGTTTGTTTGAATGCTAAATTGCTCTTGCTCATGAATGATTGTTTCTTTGCTCTTGTTTGATTGCTCTTGATGTTTGCTCATGAAGATTGCTTGAATGCTTGTCTTTTCCAAAATCTCTAATTTCTCATAATTGCTCAATGATCTTTGCATCAAAATCATGTTTTGATGTTGGGATTTCGTTCATGTGTTCTAAAATGCTCATTTCAATGATTGATTTCTAAGTGTGCTCGAAAATGTTTGCGAAAAAACCACAAAACCGGCTGAATCATCTAACCGGATCGGTTGCCTCTGCAAATTTAACGGTTGACCACTGAAACCACTCCAACCATTCGGTTACTACCCGTAACTGATCCGGTTGTGAGTTCTGTATAAAAAAAAAAAAAATATATATATATATATATATATATATATATATATATATATATATATATATATATATATATATATATATTTTTTGTGTTTCTTATTTCGTGTGTTTTGTTTTTTTATGTTATATGATCTCTTGCATGTCTCTAGGTTATTTGTTTTGTTGTTTTGTTTAAATTGGTTTCAGATTAATTTTGAATAAGATTATCTTGTTTTAGATTCTCTTGTTTGATTTGTGTTACGTGACTAATTGTGTGTGCTTGTGTCTATGTGATTGTCGTTCTTACGTGATTGTGCTTTTATTTGTTTTAAGTGTCATTTTGTGTTTTTGGTCATCTTCTAGTTTATGTGTTTATGTGTTTGGTTTACTTGTGTTTAGTTTTGTGTCCGTAACGTTCTATTTTTATTTTAACAATAAAAGTTTTGAAATAAAACTTGTGTAAAAAAAAAGGATCGAAAAAAAAAAAAAATAGAAAAACTCCTCTAACCGATCGGTCGCATACCGTAACCGGTTCGGTTGGAAGGTTGGTCACAGTTTGGTTCATTCCAACCGATCGGTTACACCCTGTAACCGATTCGGCTAGACTATTCTGTCAAAAAAAAAAAAAAAAAAAATCGAGTTTTCGGTTTTGTTTTGTGTGTTTGTGTTTAGATAAAATAAGTTTAAATGTCTTTTGTTATTGCAAGAGTATCATTTATTTTATTCTACTTAATTTTGTTTTGCATTTTAAATTTTGTCAATTTGGTACATTGTGAATAAATAAGTACTTTAAAATAAAATGTTTCAACTTTGTGGGTATGTTCACTTGAAACCCTCACGAGACTATAACTCATCACTTTCCGGGCCACCGAGGGGTTTAAAAACTTGTTGCATCGCTAAATGCAACCGTGATGCCTATGAAAGTGAGTTTAGAATTTCACAGCGTTTTGTAGTTTAGTTTATTTTGCAGATTTAATAAGCTCATGGAGGAAGGATTGGTTGGGTCGTGAACCCTATGCTCTTGATTGGACATGTTTGGTAGAAATCGATTGATCTCACGCGCTTATGCTAGCCTTTGCTTAGCATCTTATCATTGGAGTTCGATCGCGATTTCTTTGGCCGGGAGGTTCGTTTCTCTTGGATTTATTATTTCATTTTCCTATCTTACATGCTTTGAAGTTTATTTTTCATATTGAGGATTATGCTTAACTTAAGTGTGGGGGGAAAATATTATTGAGAAAGCAAAACTAGTTTTTAAATTTCAAATTTTTGGGCCAATTTTTAATATTTGTGAACTTGTTTGCCCGTATGATCTAGTTGTTTTCACGCTTATAGGTTAATATATTAGAATAACTGGATCAACCCACTGGTGAAATCGGTAATTTTGAAAAACTTGAGATGTGTCCCGATTAATATTTCAATCCATTCTGGGGTCGATGACATTTGCTAGCACATATTTATAGCCCTTTCCACTAAAATTGTGAGGATTTGAGCCTGTTTCATATATAGCATACATTTTTTTATGCTTGAATCTTTTGTTATGAGTGTGCCGATGATTTTATTTATTCTAGAACTTTTACTTGTAAATCATTACCAGACCGCAGTAGGATCACATTCGTGTGATATAAGTGTATTCGTGTGATAAAGAGGCACCTTAGGTATAAAACCAAATGGCCTTCCATTTTACATCTAATGATATATTAGCTAGCCACATCGGTTAGTTAACCACCCTTACATGAACCCATTTGTTAGCGCTCATCTTTAGCGCTAGATACCCTTAGTTACACCCTCCGAGCCATCCTTTTCGTTTTTGATAAATCCATAAAAATACAAAAATATTTTACACTTTAAGCCTTAGCCTACCCCTTGTCAATGTCTAAATGGTTGGTTGCTAGTTGCTTGGTATGTTGGATTGTTTTTTATGATTATGAGTTAGCCGCACTTTGCTATTCGTGTGTGCCATTCCGACAAAGACGAAGAGTGCACCTTCTTATTTGTATTTTTGTGGTGTGTGCTTATACGAAGTGTGGGGGAGATGTGATGTATATGAAAAAAAAATGCGAAAAAAAAAAGAGAAAAAGAATAAGTCATCGAAAAAAAAATAAAAAAAAATGTGTGATGACAAAGATGAAGTATGTTTGAGATATAGATTAGCCAATGTGCTAAGACGTGATTTATATATTTGGTGATCGATATTTGAAGAGGAGAAGATTGTAACTATAATCATTTTCGGGTTTGCGGATTGTTCGTGACTAGCAACATGGGTATTAGACTTGACTTCATTTTTCTTTTAAACCAATTTCATAAATAATCCCATGCCTTATCCATACCCTTTAATTACCCTAAGCCTATCGTTATAACCGAATAAAGCCCTCTTTAGATGTTTATACTTGGTGCTTCGCCACGTCGGTGGAGTTTTGTTTCTTGTACAAGCCTATGGTAATATTTAGATCATGGTGAGCAATATGAGTGTACTATTCCTTAATACTATCCATCACTAAATAAATTGAGTGTTGAGTGAATTATACTTCATTCCTTTTTCGTGAGGTGCTTAGCCATGTTATCAAGCGAGAAAATTTATAAGGTATTGTCAAACATCTCGGTTTTTCACTTCTAAAAGCTTAAAACGATGAATCTTATCTTGTACTTGTACTTGGTAAATTTGCATCACATTTTTCTAATCATATTTCATGCACCATGTGGGATTTCTTTTTCTTATTTCTAGATTTGCTTGAGGGCAAGCAAAACCTTAAGTGTGGGGAGTTTGCGCTCATTTTCGATTATTTTTAGGTTTGTTATTAAAAAAAATAAATAAAAAAAAATATATATATATATATATATATATATATATATATATATATATATATATATATATATATATATATATATATATATATATATATATATATATTTTTTATTTTTCCTTTTGTTTTGTCATTTAGGTTTGTCTTTTTTTTTCTTAGATTTGCTTTAGGGCAAGCAAAGTTTAAGTATGGGGAATTTGATAACGCTCAAATTGTGCATATTTTTAGTAGCGTTATATGTGCTTTTATGTGTGTTATTTGGCTATAATCATATACTTTTGTTGCTTAATCGTATCAAAGTGTGTTTGCTAGTTCATTTGTAGCCAAGTACAGGAAAGTGGAGAAAAAGACGGAAAAAGAAGTAAAATAGGAAGATTTCTCCATGTACGAAGAATTCCCGTCATAAGAAAGACTTGCGGAGTATATTCGAGAAGATAAAGTCATCAAGTTAGTGGTCCAAAGACTTAAGTATGAAGTTAAAGAAGGAAAACGAGAAAGAAATGAAGAAAAGAAGCTTAAACGAAGACATATTGGAAGACTCGTTGTTCCCGACACACCTTCACCATTTTGGCCATAACTTTTGCATACGGACTCCGTTTGACCCCCCGTTCGCGGCCACGGAAAGCTAAGAGAAAGATCTACAACTTTGCCGTTTATGACTTTTTGTGATTTTGCTCCAACCGATCGGTCGAGACCCGTAACCGATTCGGTTGGAGAGCTGTCAAGAAGACCAACCGATTCGGTTGGAGCCCAACCGGATCCGGTTGGAGGTCTGTTCACCATTTTCCATCACTAAGACTCCAAACGTGTTCCATATGATTCTAGTCCTTCCTACATGGTTTCTAGTCCCTTCCAAGCTCCTTGGCCTCCAAGAAATGCATTGAATACCCTAGGCCTTGGTAGTAGTATAAATAGAACCCATTTGGAACCTAATTTCATCATCCCTTCTCCATCTTTCTCATCCCTTTCATCCACCACTCCATCTCTAGGTGTGAAATTCAAGTCTCCACCCTTAAGGACGAATTTCCACCTAAAACAACATCCTCTCTCAACTTACCTTCCCCAAGGTGTGAAATTCAAGCCTCGCGCCAGGACGAATTTCCACCAGAGAGCAAACCATAACTCGAGAGAACACAACCACTCTTAATATCTTCACCCCAAAGGTGTGAAACTCAAGCCTCCACCCCAGGACGAGTTTCCACCAACTATCCTATCCTAACTGTGTGAAATTCAAGCCTCCACCCTTAAGGACGAATTTCCACCAACTTATCTTCCCAAAAGACCACAAACCTCTCGCCAAATTCGTGTAGTGTGCTCAAGGGTTGTCGAAGGCGTTTGGACATCATTTTCCGGCTTGGTATAACTATTGTAGTTGATTGGAGGCTTGAAGGTTGCTATAATCCTTCATCTTTGCCTATTGTAATTCATACTTTGGGTAAACCTTGTTACTTTTCTATTTAAAGATGTTTGTTATTGATATGATTATTGAGATTTTGTGTTTGATTGGAATAATGATGAATGTCTTGATACTTGCTTGTTCTTATAATGCTTTTCTTGTTGGTTTGATCCATGACAATCATAACCATCAACTTGTTACTTGTTACTTGCTTAAACAAACAAACGACACTTGTAGTGCAACCAAGTCTCTTGGGACGACCTTGATTTACCATATACTATACTACAACTTGACTAGGGTATACTTGCCCGAATGTGTTCCTAGTTAACCGGTAATTCTTGTTTACAAATTTAAAACCCCGATGAAGCACATCAACGTGTGACGACTAAAGTTCATTTACCAAACGCTCATTTTCGACTTTCAAAGTTTCGATTTGAGACATATTATCAACAATATCAACATTATCAATAGAATCAATGACTCAACAACAATATTATCAAAAGAGGTAGCGATATAATACAACACAATTGTTATGGTATCGGACAAGTAACATCTTCTAAGAGTTGATCAACATGGTTTCGAAAAATTTTATTCTCCTTTTTAGTTTTCAAAACCCATGCCTCTGTTTCATTGAAAATTGTTTTCATTTGTCCAATTTCTTTCTGAAGGTCCCGTTCCCAATATGTTGCACACATACATAAATTTCGAACATGTGATAAAGTTGTTTTGAAAATATCTCCTTGGTTTTGGGCATAAGCCGATTGAAAAGTTTCAAATTTTATTTTCGAATTAAGTTCAATTTCACGTTCCAAAAGTTTAATGTCGACATAAATGTATCAAAATATTTAAGGAGTTGACATATTTCGGATAATGGTGTGATTTCACTCAAAGAAGGTAAAGGACAATTAATTTGTGCAACTGGTTTGACGGGACCGACGTTAGAAGAGGACTCATTAATCGGTGTGATAACCCAAGGTGTGTTTGTTTTATCCTGTTGTGGAACAAAAGTTATGAGAGGTATTTTTGAATAATCAAAAGGTTTATTATATTCAACATTTTCATTTTCAATCGACTCTCTTCTTGACATCAAGTTCCTCTTCACGATTATATTCAACAACACGAACAATAGATTCATCAAGCATATGTTTGACACTATAAAACTTTGGATTTGCCTTGAATGCTCTATTGAAAAAGCGTGGTTTGTTATCAACAAGATTTGGCCCATATCCATCTCGATTTGGCTTAAATGTGAAATTTTGAATCGTTGTGATTGACTCACCATGTTTATACACAATAGTTTGAAACTCTTTTATTTTGTTTTGTAAATCGACAATTTCGTCAAGATACTGATCAATTTGTTTCCTTGAAATACGTTTGTATTCTGAAAACTCTTTTTGACACAATGACAACTAAGACTTGGCTTTTTGAGTTTCCGAAGTAAGAGTGTCAATGTGTTTTTTATGTTCAAAGTTTTGTTGTTCTATTTGAGAAATCAAATCATTTTTGGAAACCATTAGATCACGTATCTGTTTTTCTAAAGATTGTTCTTTTTGGTAAGACTTTTGAAAAGCGATTTCAAAACTATGTTCACGTTTCTCTTTTGTTTCAAAATTGTGAAGTTGTAGCTTATAGCATCCAATATCCTTAGTCAATAGTGCCACTTTTTCACGAATATTATTATTTATCTCATTGCACTTTTTCAGCTGAGATTGGGTGGTCAAAAATAAGGTCATGAGCTCTGGATCTGGATTAGACGAAGGTTCATTTTGTTCAACTTGAGTATCAACATGATCATCATTTGGATCCTCAAATGTAACCACGGGGTCAACTTGATCATCAAAGGTAACCAAAAGGTCATCTTGATCATCAAATGTAACTACTGGATCCATTTGATTTTCTTCTTGATGAGATGTAGATAGCTCATGTTGAACACTCTGTTCCTTGTCGGATGCAGATGCAGGCAGAGATATCAGATCATGTATAAGACATATGTTTGGATCAGGTACCTGAGACAAACCATCAGTGTCATATACTGGGCATGTGTCACTCATGTGGAGTTCTTGCATATTGCCCATCAACGTTATAGCTGCGTTAGCTTGCAAGTCCTCCATGACATCATCAGAATCTGCATTGGCCATGAAACTCTGTTCTTTGTTGGTAAGTGTTCCACCAGCTTCATCTTTGAGAGTTAAGAGTAAAGCCTCTTTGTAATAAGCACTGCCTCTTGTTCTCGGTTTTGGACAAGCATTTGCTAGATGAACCTTTTTGTTGCAGTTGTAGCATCTAAGACCAGTATTCCCAATCTGAACATTTCCCTGATCAACAATCTGAACCCTTTGCTGTGGAGAAACCATGTTATTCCTTCTAGAAGCATTAAAGCCTTGTCCACTACCCATGTAATTACCACTTCTTACAGACGACCATTGTTTCATTCGAACCTCAACTATTCCATTGTTAACAACTGCTTGATTCCTTGTGTTAGATGAGGTACGAATACGGTTGTTGGATTTGTTTGCAAATCTCCAAGGCTCGAGCAATTAACGAAAATCCTTGATTCAACGTGTCGAAAGCTTACGCATCGTCATTCGGTGTCTCACCTGTAGAGTGGAGAATCGAGTTGTTGTTGTAAGGAACGATTGAGTTTCTTGTGATTCTTGTGATGGATCATATGGTGTAACTGGGTTGATTGTGGTGGATTAGTAAAGGCGAGAGGCGCAGTGGAAATTGTGGATAACAAGCTTGAGTGAACAAAGCAAGAGTATTTGCATTAGGTAAAGGTGCATTAACTCCACGAAGAGCTTTATCTTTGTCCACTTCCTTTTGATGGTGCTTCAAGTAGTAATACAACAACCCGTACTTTGCCTTGTGAAGATCTTTAGCTTAACGGATGAATGTAACATACTTTTCCCAATCAGGACCAAGACAGCTTAGGAACTTTGTGTTGATTGTAATTTTTGGCATAATGATGTTGTGTCTGTCCAAGTCATTGATGATGTCTGTAAACCGATGATAGTATGACTCTAATGATTCCCCATGTTCAATCATGAAGTTCTCATAGGATAGATAAAGTTTTGACTCCATGTCTTCTTAATTGAGTTTTGTGCCTTCCATTAGGAGATGAATGTGATCCCACATAGCTTTTGCAGTTTTCTGAGCATCAACACTACGAAGAATCGGATTGGGCAAACCCAAAAGGATATATTGCATTGCAAGTTCATCAGCTTCAAAGTGAAGTAGTTGTTCTGCAGTAACTTGATCCATGTTCAGTGTGGAAGTAGAGTC
The DNA here is from genome assembly GCA_022545495.1 of Chrysanthemum lavandulifolium. Classification (NCBI taxonomy): domain Eukaryota; kingdom Viridiplantae; phylum Streptophyta; class Magnoliopsida; order Asterales; family Asteraceae; genus Chrysanthemum; species Chrysanthemum lavandulifolium. The sequence goes on along the minus strand of CM040241.1, from coordinate 74,386,830 downwards.
ATCTCTTGGTGGATTAGCATCTGGATCTCCGGGTACTGTTGTAGTAGGCATTTGAAAAGGACCTTCAATGATGACCGTCTTCAAGAACTTTCCATGAGGTTTCTTAAGATTACAAAACCTAAAGAACCGCATCACCCATTGATCATAGTTTTCGGGAGTGAGCATTGGAGGTCTATCAAGGGATCCAGCTTCATGAATAGATTGTTGGCTACTTATAGCTTCACACATTTTTCAAACCAAGTGGGTTCCTTTTGCGTTGTTGCATTCATAGCATACTTCTGTGGAAACTGATTTTGAAAGTAGGTAGCATACTGATGTTGTTGTGGGTATTGTTGAAGGAATTGTTGTTGTGGTAGTGGTTGTGCAATTTGACGAGGAAAATAATTTCCAACTTGTTGTGGTTGTTGTTGAAATTGTTGTTGATGATATTGTTGTTGTTGTTGTTGTTGTTGAGGATATTCATGAGAAAAGTAGTTGGAGTATGGTGGTTGAGACATCTTTGAAACTTGTGTTGATGATGGATCTTTGTAGTCGAATGAAACTTGATGTTGTTGTTGAAGAAGTTCTTAGGCGTAAAAATACCTTAGGCGTGGCTGTTGAGATTAGAGTAAACTACCTTCGCTGTAATATCCTTGGCGTAAGCAAGCTTCTTACAAGTAAGAGTATTTTACTCGTAAGCAATGGTTAAACGTAAGCTTAGGCGTAAACTAAAGACTTAGTAGTAAGGAACCTTGGCGTAAGAATTAACTTAGGCGTAAAGGCTTACTCGTAAGCTTTTAACTTAGGCGTAAGATTAGGGTTTAAACCAAAATCTTTCACACTTATCCAAGTGAGAGAGATATCCACAAGTCGAAGTATTTTCCAAGCTTGTCCAAGCAAGTAAAACCTTTGAGTTATCAACGACTTTGAAAAAAATGATGAAGATTGCTTATGCGTAAGATCCGCTTGGGCGTAAACTCGACTTGGGCGTAAAGCTTACGCAGAACTAGGGTTTTCTTAGGCGTAAAAAGAGGGTTTTGATATTACGCGTAAAATAAGAGTTTTACTTAGGCGTAAGATCAACAGAAATGACTAAAACGTATTTTTAAGCACCAAAACGTTTTGTACACTCGTTTTTAATGATGAAACAACTTTAAAAACACCAAAATAACAAGAAAGTTCTGAACTTGATGAACCAAAATAATTTTTGAGCTTAAGCGTAAAGTTAAACCACGAAACAAAAACGAGATTAAAAACATAATAAAACACGTAAAGCTTCAAACTTTTTGCCAAAACAATGATTCTAAACACTATATTAACCTTAAAACACAAGAATCTTAAAAGTTTAGTGCAAAAATCAAGGTTTTGAAGCGAATGAAAAGTGTAGAACGTGAAACCTTAGGCGTATCGTACAAAACTTCAAACACAAACTCGTTTCACCCAAATAGATGGCGTATGATACCACTGTTAGGTCACCATAATATGAACACAAGTGTATAGATGTATGATAGAAACAAGAGATGAGGAGGGACGGTTGGATCAAAAACACACACGATATAATGAAAGGTTTATGTTTAACATGAAAGAACCAACCAACCTCTCAAATGAGAGATTACATAGTATTTATAGGCAAGGGATCTGGGCATCCTTCCTTGGCCTTTGGGCCTTTGCATAGGCTCATGGGCTTTCTACATAAGCCTAGCTCTAATTACATACAAAAAGCCATTATTAAGCACCTTATTACAAGTAAATGACTAACACTTGATATTACTAGTTACAAGTGATTCCAACATAAACAATATTACTTGTTTAGTGCTTATATAAAAATGTCTTTGGTTTTATATAACTTATTTACTAAACATGTTTTGATATAGTTCTAATATGTTTAGTGTAAGTGTGTTAGTAAACTATTGGCTCAAACATTTCGTATTTTATTTGTTTCATTAAAATGATTTTCGTTTGTTATCGACAAAACATTAGAAGATCGTAAAATATAAATAAACGTTTTATTGTTTATTTGTATTAACAAAGTAATTTCTGATTATATCAAAATATGTTAGTATTATATATTTAACATTGTCATTTAACAAATAAAAATAATTTAAAGAATAAAATTGTAGTTCATGCTCAAAATCGCATCGATAATTTGATTTCACAAATTAGTTATATATTATTAAACTAGCTATATATTATTTCACAAAAGTTGTAGATTGGAGGAACATCACGATCGCGGGTGCCTTTTGGTATCAACCATTGTCCATTCCACAGGAATAGCTCCGCACTCTCTCGCCCAGGGAGCACCACACAGGTGAGACGAGTGAGACTCGACCCCAATCTTTTATTCCACAAAGTCTCCAGCTCTGTAAGACCACCCCACAAAAGGTGTATATATTATTATTATGGTTAAAATCACTTGTGTTTGAGCATTTTTGCAATCATCATATTATCATCTTCAACATTTTATACTCATAAAAAAAATGATGACGTAATTCTCTTTAAACGTATTATCAATATTAAAAAAAAAATTGAGAAAATAAAGTCATTAAGAGGTAGTAAAACATTCCCTTCACATCTAAGAGGTTTGAGCCTATGACTGTTTATGAGCGAGAAAAAACAAAAAAAAAACAAAAGAAAACAAAAGAAAAACAAAAACAACGTTTAATGACCAAAATATATAACCGTGTCTGAATAAGTCATATTAAAAAGCTGTCAAAAGTTATTTTAAAAAACAAACACCACATTAGTAGTGGGCGTAGGCAATTTAAGGGCCGGTTCGAGCCAATTGCTCTACAAAATTAGTGGAATCAAAATGAAATGTCGCATAGCTTAGATATTATCCGATGCGAGGTCACAAGTTCGAGTCTAGTAGCAATCATTTCTTTTAACTCGACATGTCTTTCGAGAAGAAGGAAACTATATCTTGCATATCTTATCGTTAATGAGTCAAATCGACTACATAAAAGTTTAGCTAGTCCGATTAGTTCGATATTCCCCCTCTTAGAATTTCTTTTCTGCCTTATAGCAACCACAAACCTAGTCTACGTTGTTTACTTGTTGTACTGTATCCACGAAACACCAATCGAATCACTCTTTCGGCCATCAAACTCTCATTGTCGTGACAACAAAAACATTAGCATCATGTTGCCAAAGTTAGACTTGTTCTCATTAGCATTTTCGGATCTTGACTAACCTATTGATTTAAATATTGGAAAATCATTAGTTTAGAAAGTTTAAAAATTCTAATTTGGGCTATACCGAAACAATTTGTCTTAAACTATAGTTTATCTATCGTTATCTACATATTGTCATATTGGGCTCCTTCCATTTAAAAAACTAAGTCCTGGTTAACTTGTATAATGAGTAACTGCTAGTTAGAAAAGGTTAAAAAGGATATAGAAAAATTAGTGATGACAAACATATAACTGAACTGACCGATTCGTACATAAATCGTACAGTGAAATGTTTGAGAAAGCTTGACTGTTAAACGCTCTTTATCTTTTAGTGTGAGTAGAGTTATAGCGTGAGCAAGGCCGTCTCAAGGTTGCGTGAGCTAGGCCTAAAGCGATTTCCCCGATAAGGCCTTGCAACAAAATTTTGATAGCATAAAAGTAATCAGTTTCATCACATTTATATAAATAGGGGCTTAATTCAATTTCGTGACCTAAAACATCTACTTTACTGGCTTTTATAGTTAAGACACCGCGTTTGCGACGAACCGGGTCAACCGGCACAAACAGTAAACCTATAGCTTGTTTCGGAACAATATATTTTTCGTGTTAAATTACTGTAAATTTTATCATACGTCGAAAGAGAAGTTGTCTGTTAGTCGACACTTATTGCGTATGTATGAGCATGTATAGTAGTTTAGCATGTTGTATCTTTATTTATATTGTAAAATATCAGCATTATTTGTTCGAGATCAGGTTGTTATCAGACGGTGTTCGCGTTTTGCATGTTTTCTCATGTTATCGGTATCGATATATTTCACCGAGGATTTCCGTTTGCATTATTTGATGACTGTTGGATCAGTTTGAGCGTCTGTTAGTGTACTTTTATTGTATATATACCATAGTTTGTATTGGGCCAAACGTATAGTAGTATAGTAGTTTAGCATGTTGTATATTTATTTATATCGTAAAACATCCCATTATGAATGTTAGTCGTAATATGTAATGGGCTCAAGCCTGCCCAAGCCCAACCTCTAGAATATTCTGTGAATGCAGTATTAATATGTACAATGTATTTGTGGAGAACATCAATAAAAATCATTCACAATCAATCTTATTATTCTACAAGACGACTTTTGTTTTATATCCGAATCCGTAGTATCAATTAAAGACGACTTTTGTTTATGTCGAATCAGGTATCAATTCCAGACGACTTTTGTTGGTGTCGAATCTAAGTATCAATTCCAGGGCGACTTTTTATTGGTGTCGAACCTGGGTATCAATTCAGAGACGATCTAAAGTCTTTCCACGCCTCTCCTTCAACCTCTTCGCCTTCTCTCCTGCTTCGCTGCCTTCTCTTACGCTTCACCTTCATCGGACACTTTCCTCACCTCCATTCTCTATCGCCTCAAAAAAATAAAAAATAAAAAATTAAAAAAAATAAAAAAATTGATCTTTATGTTTTTCTATGGAAAAACACGCCTCGTTTGTTTGGAATGTTCTTTGGGGGTTGAAGTTTTAGAACCAACTTTCTTTATCTCATCTTTGTTTTAGTTGTAAGGGATACTTTGGTTTATCCTGTTTGGTACGGATACTTTGGTTTATCCGGTTTGTTGCTTGCTGCTGCTGAAGATGTTTCCGCTTGCTGTCGAATGTCTTCATCAACATTTATTTACTTGCTCTAGTTTATTGTTCATTAGCTTTAATCTCCAGTTCGAAACTTTCGGCGTTTCGAATTCGAGCGTAGAAATGTTAGTCAGTAATATGTAATGGGCTCAAGCCCAAGCCCAACCTCTAAAATATTCAGAAATGCGGTATTAATATGTACAATGTATTTGCGGAGAACATCAATAAAAATCATTCACAATCAATCTTATTATTCTACAATGAAATCACCGTACTTACAATATTGTCAAGGTTTGATGACCTAAACACAATTTTTCTCATTATTTGTTGAGTTTCAGATCGGTTTGAGCGTTTATGCGTTCTCTCATTCCAACAAAGGCTGTTAGTGAACTCTTATTGTATATTGTTTGTATTGGACCAAGCACGTATAATAGTTTAGCATGTTGTATATTTATTTATTTCATAAAACATCCCATTATGAAATCATCCTACTTTCAATATTGTCAAGGTTTGATTACCTAAACACAAATTTTTTCCCAATGTTTCATATTAGAACCATCTCAGAAATTGCCTATGATCACTTGGGCAAGGTCAAATATAAAGATTCCAATGCTGCTTTAGATGCCATTGCTAATTTCATGTGCTTATAATATCATAACTTATATAATTTAACGTGTTGGTAGGGTCAAAAAATAAAACTAAGTCTTGCTTACATCATATTCGTATGTTAGAATATTTCTTCCTAAACATATATAAAATTACATAGTTCAAACTCATTTCATCTTAACATAAAGCAATGGACAGATTGGTTAAGCATGATGTAAAGGAATTGGACATTGTGTTCACTAGGAACCAAAAATGTTCAACAACTTTTAAGCTAACCAATTTGATGCATACCATGCCCGTTGCGGTTTTTGTAGAAACCACGAACGCGTTAGTGTTTTCACTAACGCGTTCGTACGGGGTTATTCCGCCTTTAGGGAGTGCTGTTTTCACTCTTGTATGTCGAGAGTTGGATCAGCCATTAGTATTGGCTACTCGAGACACGGTTATTGTTCGGTCATCGATGTTGCTCACGGGAAAAAGTGACCAGGAGAGTCTTTGTAACGTGTTTTCGAAACCTGGGAAACATATTTTCAAAGATGGAGTAATACCCGTTTCGTTTGTTGGCTCACACGTGATCGATTTTCTTATATCGAATCACGTCCCAAAAGTCGATGTTTCGTTGGTTTTAGAGAAATCCGTCTCGTTCTGTAACGAGACGGAACTTAACTCGTTGCTAAAATCAGCTGCTATGACTGGGAAGTTTAATTTGGTTACTTTTTTAGTAAACGCGGGTGCGGACGTAAATGATCAAGACCCGGAGAGGAAATCGGTGATGTCGTTGGCTATTGAGTCGGGAAATTTGGATGTGGTTCGTGTTATAATCGAGTCTGGTTTCGTGATAGATCATTTAAACGATCGATGTTTGCACGATGCAGCTTCGATAAACGGGGTGGATATTATGGAATTATTGTGTATGAATTATTTAGATATCGATATAAACTCGATTGATTCACGAGGTCGAACGGCTATGCACATTGCCGCGAATCACGGTCACCTAGAAGTCCTTGACTTTTTAACAACATTAGGGAGTGATGCTAGTGTTGTTGATAATGACGGGTGGAACCCGCTTCATCACGCGTCTTATAAAGGGCACGTGGATGCTGTCGAGTTTTTGTTAAACTCGTGTAGTTACATTAAGTACGCAGTTACTAAAAATGGAAAGAGTCCGATCGCTTTAGCATATGAAAACGATCATATGGCATTATACGATATGTTGTATTTAGGAGACGTTTTACAAAAAGCGCGACGATAGATGATGTTAATGGTATCAACAAATGTTTAACGAAGGTGCAAATGTAAGCGGAAAGGATCAAAATGGTTGGACCGCTTTACATCGAGCGGCTTTCAAGGGTCGTGTTGAAAGTGTAAAGTTTTGTTAGATCGTGGGCGAATGTGGATACAGTGGATAATAGTGGGTGTACGCCTTTGCATCGAGCGGTCGAGATGGGCTATCTTTGAGGTTGCAGCGGTGTTAGTAGCTCGAGGAGCGAGAGCTAGTATAAAGTATCTTATTGATCATATGGTTTTCGATTTAGATTGTGTGAAGAATTATCGTTAAGCTTGTTGATCCTCTTTGCTAAGGGGATTACGAGTACTAATCGCGTAAGGTAGAGCTAATAACTTTCTATGTATGGATTAATAAGTGAATAATGCATATAGTTTGGGCTGGTTTATATTTGAATTAGGCTATTAAATTTTGGGCCAAAATTTATACAATTTGGAATTTTGGACACAGATTATTGAGTTTGGTTTGGTCGAACCTCAACATTATTAAGTTCGGGAAAAATTGTCGTTCTTCTTGTTTTAACTAGGGGTGGAAGCAGGCGAGCCGAGCTCGAGCTCGTTAAGGCTCGAGCTCGGCTCGTTTATATATAAAGCTCGAGCTCGGGCTCGAGCTCGCTTCGAGCCTTATACTTTGAGCTCGAGCTCGGCTCGTGAAAATTTTCATGCTCGAGCTCGGCTCCGGCTCGACTAATTTTTAATTTTTGAGCTCGGCTCGTTAATTACATAAGGCTCGAGCTCGTTTACTACTTTTAAGCTCGTTTATACGTATAGGCGATATATACACGTATATAATTAGGGGCTCGTTTAGGCTCATGAGCCTAAACGAGCTTTTCTGAGAGCTCGGGCTCGAGCTCGATTATTAAATGAGCCCAAAGTTAGGCTCGAGCTCGGCTCGAGCTCGTTTAAGCTCGGCTCGTTCGAGCTTTTTACCGATCCGATCCTCGAGCTTTTCACGAGCTCATTTCACTTTCCACCCCTAGTTTTAACCACTTGATTTCTTTAAGTGTTCCATTGTATTGGAATGCCACTATAAATTGTTACTTTGTTAGAATGACTTATTAAGATATAGAAAACTATACCCTGTGTGGGGCATTTGTAATATAGGTGTGTTTGGCAACAGTAGTGACAGTAAGCAATCGCAGTAAACAATAATTGTGAGCATTAGTTGTTGTTTTTTTATATATATAAATGTTTTGTAACGTAATTATAGTTGTAGTTGTAATCATAATGTGTAAATTATAAGTATATATTAAAACGCAATGTCTTTGTAACTACAGATGATGTTTACTGATCATTATTCACGATTACTCAGATCGAAATGGGCGAAATGTACAACAAAATGGGTCGGCTCTACTGATGTTTTGGCCGGTTACTTCTGATAAAAAAAAATTATATTACTATTTATTAATGCACAATCACCCTCATTAAATTTACCGCCAACGCCAACGGACCAAAGGCCGATCTCGTTAGCTTTTAAATGCAAATGCTCCTAAATGTTACTTCATGGAACATTGAAAATGAGCATTCGGAAGAAACAAAATAAAGCCAATTGTTGATTGCTAAACGAACTGTTTATCGCTCTGAATGATCTTAACACCGGAGCCAAACACAACCTAAGAAATGTTTCCACCAATTTGGCAATTTTACCTTTTTTTTTTTTTTTTTTTTTTTTTTTGACGAGACAATTTTTACCTCTTAAGACATAATGTGGCAACACGTTAAGAAAGGGTTATCATTTGTTCAAGAAGCGTGTCATTTCTCAAAAGTTTTAGGTTGAAACTTAATGAGTAAATGTTTTTAAAAAGTATCATATTTGTCATCATTTGGTTTTGTGGATAGCGAACAAATTTTTTTTGCTTTTGTGTGGGTACTTTCTTTCAAATTTATTTTATTTATTTTTTTAGTATTTTGCGAAATTTTTAGACATTTTTGCCCCTCTTAACTAATAGAATTTTTTTCTTCACGAATGGCAAAAATATCACATAGTACCTTAAAAATGATGAATTTGACATAAAAGTACCCACAAAAACAACAAGTTTTGTTCGCTACCCACAAAACAAATGGTGACAAGATGATACCTTTTAAAACATCTCCCAAACTTAATTTATCCTCATTATTATATGGACGCCACATCAAAACAACCTTTCAAAGCCTTTATTAAATTTTGTTGAATCAACCCACTTAAGAACATTAACGAGCGATTTGGTTGATTCTTTACACTCCATCATTTGTTCACCAAGTCCAAAGATCACGGTGAGAATGCACTGACAAAAGGATGTTGTGATATCTCAACGTCAACATCACCTATTCACATAGCGGTTGTGTTTAAAAAAGTGCGCTTTTTAACGCATGAGGCGTGAGGTAAGTCGAGGTAGTGAGGTCATAACATCAGGACCCTTAATGCACAATACATAGAGCGATTTTAGGTGGTGCCTTTTAACACCTTTGAAGAGCGTTTTTTTGATGCACAATACATAAAGCGATCTTATGGGTCTAAAATGACATTTCAAGTACGATGGTTTAAATAGATTATTATTAGTCCCTTTCATTTGGGTTTGGGCTTTAAGAAACCCTTCAATAAAGCCAACTTAAAAAAATGATTTATATGCCTAAACCAAATGCTTTAAGATATGTTTAAGTATAAGATTACAGCATGTGGAATCAAAAGTAAGTATAAAGAGAGATAATATGTGAAATACATATGTCAATTGATGATTATGATTAAGCATATTTTTAAATACATTTTTTAGACATCCATATCACTACCCAAAAAATAATTAGGTTTTTATGAGATAAAAACCCTAAAACAACTATTCATTCACAGCTATTTTGTCTATCATCCATTTTTCTCTCGTCCAACGTTCTTCTTTTATGCTCTATCATCAGGTATTTTAGTTTTTCTTTAACTTTTTCATTCCTCTTCTTATTTTATTTTCTAAAAGCTATTATCTTGCTACTTTTCTTTGAGGGTAACACTTTACCCAAAAAGGCTCATTCTTTTATTTAATACTCTGTTTTTCACCGCTATTTCAATAGCAGGTTTATGGCTTCAGTTTGTTTAAAGATACTTCTTTTGCTCTTTGGTTCTTACAAAATTTTAAGCCTTTTGCTAGTTTCTTGATTTGACATTTGTAATTTGTTTAATTTATAAAATTTTACATTAGAATGGGCGCGACCAACCCATGCAACACTACCCCAAACGACCCTAAGGATCCGCCAAGATATTCACTTGAGATCCCAATAGTATAAATAATTTTAAATGTAAATTTTGCTCGAAATTAACTAAGGTTTAGCATTCCGTCTTTAGAAGTATTTAGTTTGAGGCTTGAGGATGTTATTGATTGTCCTAATTGTTCAAGTATGTTAAAGAAATTATTCCCGAGTTTATGATAAATAAACAATTAGTGAATCGAACTAATCAACTACTCCCAATGATAAATGAAGTAGATGAAGACATTAAAGATAATGACGAGGATTCTGTTAACACATATATAAAGAGAGTAAGTGGATCGGGATGAGGAAGTAGCAAATGTCTTCCTAAATAGTTAAGACATAAGGATCCAATGGACATGTTCTTTACTCGTAAACCTGAAGATGTACTTGCGGGCAAAAAACATGGAAGACAACAAACGATAAACGAAGTGTGTAAAAAGGAGCTAAGATTTCGTGCTTGTAGATAGCTATTTAAGTATTTTTATGATGTGGGGCTTCCTTTCAATGCGACTAACTATGATAGCTTTCAAATTGAAATTAAAGCGGTAGCTCAATTTGGTCCGAGTTTAAACTACCTAGCATGTATGAGCTTAGAGTTCCTTGACTTGAAAAAGAAGTGGAGGGCACTAAAATAATATGATAGAACTAAAAAAGGAATGAGCTGTGAAGGGTTTCTCTATGTTATCCGATGGATGGCGTGATTCCACGGTTCAGAAGGATATTGTGAGCTTCTTAGTGAACTCTCCAAAGGGTTCGGTGTTTCTAAGATCCTTATATGTATATGAAGTTAAGAACGATGCCAATACATTGTATCAAATGCTTGAAAAAATGGTGGATTAAGTAGGAGAGGATAACGTGATTCAAGTTGTAACTAATAATGCTTCAAACTATGTTAAAGCGGTAGAAAAATAAAATGTTTTACACTTTTTTATAGTGTTTTCTTGATGATATGGTGTTGATGTGCTATTGTTTTTGTTGTTGATTAATAGGTTCGTTGCTAGTGGCCACAATATTGAATCTCTATTAAACACCGTGTGCGACTCATTGTATTGATCTTATGTTAGAGGAAATCGAAAGCTTGAAAAATGAAGAGTTATTTGAAAAGGCTATGTTCATGAATGGATACATATGTAACCATGTTGGCCTTGTGAACATGAGGTTCGCAAATCAAAGAAACTTGCATAGGCCGAAATCACCATATTTTCAACATCGTTCATCACTCTTGCACAACTACACATTCAACAAAACAACTTGAATAAGATGATCACTTGAGATGATTGGTATAATAACAAATGGTCAAAGGAGGTGGATGGGAAGCAAGTGGCAAAACCATTCTAAATGATTTATTTTAGATAAATGTTGCTTATGCTATTAAGTTAGCGGGATCACTTGTAAAGGTTCTTAGAATGGTTGATGGCGATAAAAAACCATTAATGGGATATGAAACGCCTTTTCTCGATTTGACTAAAATTTAAAACTTTTAGCGGAAACGACATGACCTAAACCGACCTTTTGTTACTCTTTAACAAACCGACAAAAAATATATTACTAACCAGCACTTGAGTGTATTTTAAATGAAACTATTCTCAATTATCTTTAAAACGATAGGTGGCACAACCTACAACGATTTACGGTTTAGGATATATGATTTTTCAAAAATTGACAAATTCTAAAAAATGTTCCCCAACCGCCTCGGTTGGGGTTTTCTATCCTAACAAACATACTTCAACCGCAAGGTTGGGTTCCCAACCGCGTCGTTGGAGGGCTGTAGACCCACAACTCGTGTTTTAACCCATTTTTTCGACATACTACTTCAATATTATATCAAACCTCCCAAAAATCATTAAAATAACATAAACTTCATTTTCATTTACGTACTTGGTCTAAACGACCCATAAATACATGTTGTACGGTGTTTGCCAAGCGCTTGCTTTGACCCACTTTCACACACTATAACACCAAACTATAGCAATTAATTTTGACACCTTCACCACACATTTACAAGATACTTTGACACTTAACACAAACATAAACAACTCATACACGACACTTGAGGGTTCAACCTTGATTGACCTCGATACCTAGTACTAAGCTCCTACGCATGAACAAAACACTTCGAATCCTTGCTTCTGAATCTTAGGCCTTTACCAAGTGCTTTACCTTCACCACAAACCTAGACTTCACATACCTTAGATAGTATCATACAAGTCTAATACATATTTAGCTAGTTATTCCAAACTAGCTGTCGTTCTACTTCAATCCAAACACTATAAACCATAACCACCCTACAGTTTAGCACAACTATACATATAAGACATATATGTTAGATTTCAATATAACAACATGTTATAATCATTTTACTTATCTCCTTCCATAACTAAATTTACTAAAACATTACCATCAGATTCCAATTGCTTGCCTTCCAAACCATAATCATCACCATAAGCACTAATCGGTTTCATACTAAAATCAATAGGGTTTATACAACCCATATGTATCAATCATATGACCACATAACCAAAACCCTTAATTAATCAATTTAATCTTAAACCATTAAACAATCTTAACTCATCATCACAAACACCTCAATATCGTTTTAGAATACCGTTAACAAAACCCAATTGAATCTCAAGAACCCTAACTTAAATAATCAAGAATAGTTTACGGCTCATACGATAGCGAGGAATGTATGTACGACCGCGTGAAGGACCAACTTCTTGTTGCTGCAACATTTGCTCTTCTTCGTATGCTTGCAGAATCATATCGAGTTCCAATAATTCTCATTCATCACTTTCACCGGAATGAGAACTCATGTTTATTGGCAAGTAGATTTGTAGTGTTTTGAAAGAAAGGATGTGTGAAATGTGGTAAAAAAATGTTAGTATTTTTAGGATGTTTGTGTAAAAGAGAGGAAAAAAAAAAAAAAAACGGTAACATTTTTTATTTTTGTAACGTTACATTATTGTGGGGCCCGGTTTTTGTCAGAATCACCCTGGCCGTGCATGCGAGGAGTTTCCAAATGAGTAACAAACGGCAAAAAGAGCAATGTCACGACGAGCTCGGCGAGGTTCCACATCAGACTGCGAATTTAGCCGGCGAGCCCACATCTCATGCTCTAAGGAGCTTGATTTATATCAAAATGCTTAAAGTTATTTGGAGATCCCATGGCAATTACTTTTTTTATGTGATATTAAATTAAAATTACCTTTTAATCTTATAATTAACCTAAAATATTTTACAAATGGATTGGATTTAATTTTGTGATGAGATTATTATTTTTACAAGCATTATTACATTTTTCATAAAATAAGCAAAATCCACGAACTAGCTACAAAAAGTACCGTACTTATTTTTAACCACAAGCATAAATAGAAAAGTATAAAAAATTCATTGATAAAAATTAAAACCAAATTAAACCGCATTATATTCATGCCACGCTGGCGATCCGTAGATACACATCTGAAAGAAACACAAAACCCATCCCCACACGCCACGCTGGCAATCCACACCTCCTCATTTCCACCAATCACACCCCTCCTCACCCCACTATAAATACCACCCCAAAACCATTCTCCCAAATCATTCAAACTCATTTCATTCCCTCCAAACCCCCAAATCAAAATTTTCAAAATAAAAAAAATGGATTCTACAAAACAAACAAAAACTAAATCAACAGCAGGAGGCAGAGGCAAACCAAAATCAACAAAATCGGTTACGCGATCTGCGAAAGCGGGGCTTACTTTCCCTGTGGGAAGAGTTTCGAGGTATCTTCGAAACGGGCGGTATGCGAAACGTGTTGGTTCCGGGTGTCCGGTTTACTTATCTGCTGTCCTCGAGTATCTCGCTGCTGAGGTATACATTTTATAAACTCAAATATATTTTTATAAAATTATTTATTTAAAATTTAGTAACTGATTATAATTATTTATTTAAAATTTAGGTGTTGGAATTAGCGGGAAATGCGGCGAGGGACAACAAGAAGAGCAGGATCATCCCGAGGCATATTCAGTTGGCGGTAAGGAACGACGAGGAGTTAAGCAAGCTGTTGGGGAGTGTTACTATTGCGAACGGGGGAGTTTTGCCTAAGATTCACCCGAGTTTGGTTCCGGTTAAGAAGGGGAAGGAGGGGAAGAAAGATGTGATTGGATCTGTTTCGCAGGAGTTTTAGGGTGGGTGTTTGGATTAGTGGTTTTCGTTATGGTTTTTTTATTTTGTCGATAGTTTAGATGTGACTTTGTGAAGATGCAATGGTTTTCGGATGGTTTTTTCTGATGAATGAAATATAGTTTGCCGAATTTGGTTGTTTTAAGTTTGTATACTTTGTTAATGCTTTTAGTATAATCGATGAATCGATGCTCAATGAAGTTCACGTAGATAATTGAAACATACAGAAGTTACAGTATAATCTAAATATTATTTGGGCGTTGATATTGCTATAGTCTAAATTTCATTTGAGATATAATATATGTCAGCTGATGCAGGTTATCTGCTTATGAAATCTGAATAACATCCCTCTAATAAGCACTTGGGTTTCAAATTCTTAAGACAACCGAAAAAACAAAATGACTCGGTGACTAAAATTAGTTTGCGTTTTGAGTAAGTTATTGCTTGGCATACTGCTGATAAGTCTACGTTTTATCAAAGGTTTTGTAGCTTATCACTACCATGTGGTGTGAGATTGATCCACAACAAATGGTTGTAAGATCAAGTACTAAGTTGGACATGTGTGAGCGATATTTTTTGTATATATATCATCATTTGTTAATGATGCTGTCAAGTTTCTACCCAAAACGTTAGCATTATGTGAACTGAATAAAGTTTTTACAGATGTAACTACTAACGAGTTGTAAAGCTTATATCATGAGCGAGATTGAAGTATGTAGACAAGGCATAGATCAGCGGTTGTCTGCAATGCAATGCATCCATTCTTATTTGAAAAAACCTATCTCAGTAATATGTATTTACAGGACGATGATGCAAAGAAACTATCTCAGTAAAAACAACACATTACTTCTTATTGACAAAAATCAGCTTGTGATCCAAAGCAACTCAAAACCTGAGCAAGTTATCAGCAACCACGATGGCATCATTGGGTTATCAGTATATAAAAGATAACGAAAACCTGAGCAAGTTATTGTATTATGAGTCCGAAGGAAGTAGAAGTTAACAGCAGTCATTGCAACTTTGATTATGTATAATACTATGGAAATTAAATGTCCAATGAACGCTAACCGAGCCCCTTGCATATGACATCGTATTCTCTAGGATATCCAAGCAACTTAATCCCATCTTCATGAAGTTCAGGAATGGCAGCTTCAAGGTTTTTCGTCCAGTCCACAAGTACAGCTATGTACACAGTTCTACTGCGTGATACAAACTCTATATCTCCAACACCAAGAGGCTGTCCAACTGAGTGTCTTCATGTCCGAGAAATCATAGCACATACTGGTGAAAAACTCCTTTCTTATATCAGTAGTACTGAAACATGTAGCAAGTACTATGAGTTTAGTTATGTAAACACTTTCAACTATCATAGTACTGAAACAAGTAAAAAGAACTATGGCTCGTCCTTGTCAACGGGTGACCATAATCAGTACTAGTAACCTCTGAAACACCATTCTCTAATGCCCTCATCAAGCTCTAGAAATCGAGTCACTCTAGTCAAACGGGCCAACTTTTCCCTAAATTTATAGAAGTTATCCTTAGTAACTGCTTTTGCGTCTTCTTTTATAGTGTAGATTTGTAGATCCTTTTCTGCACACAGATGAAGCCTTTCTATTCCAGACTTTGCTTCACCCTGCATATACTCAGAAAACACTTTTTTTAGTAGCTACTTCTTTGGGTATGTAGTATCCATTCCATACGGACCATACGCATATGTCCCGCTTCAACACTCATCTGCATTCAGTTATCTGTAACATAACTCTTAACAGTATGTCTTTTTGATTGTATTTTGAACCAAGTGTCATGGTATCAAAAGCTTTAATCTTGTGAAGATCCAAAAGGGCTTGTTTCCGTTCATACTAATGTATGTATCTATCAATCATTTTCTTAGCTAATTCGTGTTTCCGTTCATCTTCATATCCATACAATTCTAACGAAAAACATGTTGTCCCAACTCTAGATCAATAATATGTAGATTGCAAAGTAAAATATATTGAATAAGTATTTTTGTCTATTAACTTCTAAAATGATTCGGTACATATGTATTTATACAAACTAATCGGTACAACTAACCGATGCAACGGTTATGTCCTAACCGTTTTCCTAACCGCCATTTGATAACTGCTTTTCAGTTATAATGTTTCTATTTGGCGTACTTGGTCCTTCGTCTAATAATAGTTACATAAGAAGCATAAAGATAAAGATTATTGGTTCACATTCTCCTCCTTAATCTTGATCGTTGCTTCGTCCTAAATCTTGAACTCCGAGCATTTGTCGCATAGTCGCGAACTTCAATCTTGGTAGAGCCTTTGTTAGAATATCTCGCTCTTTGTAGTTCTCCGCGACATGTTCCACATTGATGTGCCCATTCTCTACGCATTCTCGAATGAAATGGTAGCGAATATCGATGTGCTTGCTTCTTCCATGAAAACCGGGTTCTTCACAAGTGCTATTCTTTGAAATGTTATCGACCTTCACGTTATCCTTTTTCTTCCCATCCAGTTAGTTCACTAAGCAATCGCTTTAGCCATAAGGCTTGACATCTTTGCTGCGATAGCCGCCATGAATTCTCGATTCACATGATGATAGCGCCCTTTGTTGGTTGCTTCGAGTACACCGGTAATCGGTGACTCTCGAAATAAAATACGATCCCGTGGTTCCTTTTCCTTGATCGGTGTTGACTCCATAACTCACCGTCATGTAACTCTGTAATCTTGCGGCCGCCTTCTTGCTTGTATATAATGCCATGCTCCTTTGTTCCTTTGATATATCGGATTACTTGCTTTACCGCCTTGTGTGATGATCCTTTGGGTCTTGCATGAATCTACCGAGTAGTCCGACGTGTAACTAAGATCCGGTCTTGTATGCGGTAAGTACCGAGACTTCCTATTAAGCTTCAGAGTAAGTTGCGTCAATGAGTTTCCTTCTTCCGCCTTGACCAACTTAGTACCGGTATCCATAGGTATCTTCGTATCATTCTTTACATCATACTTGTTTCCTTTAAGATCTTGTTAATATAACTGTTTGTGATTGTAATCTCTCCTCCTCGTCTGTGTGACTTCTATCCCAAGATAATAAGCTAACAATCCTAAGTCGCTCATTTCAAATATTTCCTTCATCCGGGATTTGAATTCTTGATTTCTTTCTTTGGAGTGCTGTGATTATTAGATCATCCACGACTCCAACTATAAGTGTAGAATTCTTGTTCCGCTCAGATAAACCGCTTGTTCGAGATTACATTTCTTAAAGTCTAAGGACTTTAACGTTTGATCAAGCTTCACATTCCAAGCTCTCGGTGCTTTTAGTAAGCCATATAAAGCTTTAATAAGCTTATATACTTTTCTGTATTTCCTTGTTGTATGAATCCTTGTGTTGTGTAACGAGACTTCTTCCTTTAAATCTCCATGTAAAATGCTGATTTTACATCTAAGTGATGTACTTGCCATCCATGATATGCCGCTAATGCTAATATCAACCGAACTGTCTCTATCCGAGCAACCGGTGCAAATACTTCATCAAGTCTATCCTTGTTCTTGCACATAACCTTTGCCACTAACCGTGCTTTATATTTGATGATGTTTCCTTTGCATCCCTCTTGGTCTTGTAAACCCATTTGAGTCCTATTGCCTTGATTTTCGGCAATGTAGTAAGAGTCCATGTTTTATTCTTGTTGATTGAATCCAATTCGATCTCCATGGCCTCAATCCATTTCTCATCCGTTGATGCTTCCTTGTAATTTCGGGTTCTTCTTCCGTAAATAACAAGCTTTGAGGTTCAACTCTTCGTGCATGTCCGTATATATCGACATGTTTACGTATTCACGCACGGTGTATCATCAAATCTATCTCTTGAGTTCTCTCTGAAACTAGTAGTAGCTTCTTCTTCCTCTTCGAGTGTGGTCGTAATGATATGCCGGTGGTGTGTTTGGTGAAGTTGGATCGTGAATCGATCTTGTTCATGATACGTGTTATCATCGTTTTCTGTGTTGACCGGTGTAAGGTTTTCGTTGTCAACTCCGCTCACCACAAAACTAGCCCAAAATGTGTCTTGTGTGTCCGTATCTTCTTCATCTTTGTTCCAAACCCACGGCTTTGTTTCCATGAATTTTACGTCCCTACTAACATGTTTTTTCTTGGTTATAGGGTCATATAACCTACATGCTTTTGATCCTTCCTCTACTCCCAAGTAAACCAATGGTATGCTTCGTCATCCGACTTCTTTAAGTGAGGTATCGTTATCTTTGCATAAGTCGTGCATCCAAATATCCTTAGGTTTTCCAAGTTTGGTTTTCTGTTGTAGAGTGCCTCATATGGAGTTTTATCTATCGGGGCCCTCGAGGTACCCTATCGAGTATGTATATAGCATGTTTAATCGCTTCCGCCCAAAAAGTTAAAGGTAACTTCATCGCTTTCATCATACTCCTAGTGGTTGATAACACTGTCCTATTCCTTCTCTCCACTACTCCATTCTCGCTGGGAGTACGGTCTTTACAACTGTCGTGTTATTCCATTTTCCTTACGATTATTTTGTGAATTCATTTGATGTGAATTCACCACCTCTATCCGTTCTTAGCATCCTTATTTTCAACTTCATTTCCATTTCTATCTTCCGTCTAAATTCCTTGAATGTACTAAACGCCTCATCTTTCGATGTCGAAAGTAGGCCCACATAAAAGCGTGTACAATCGTCCACTAACAAGAAAATGAGTTTCTTGCACGAGTGTGTTCTTTGGACTTATAGGACCGCAAAGGTCTCCGTATACTAAGTCCAATGGGTTCTTTGATCCGAATTTAGTTTGGTTTGGAAATGGTGTTCTCTGTGTTTTCCTAATAAACATGCGTCACAAATCGCCTGCATGATTTATCCTAGGAATTCCATCTACTAGACCTTTCCTAGTCATCTTGTTTATATCGTCAAAGTTCGGATGACCTAATCTAGCATGCCATAACCATGCTTGGTTATCTATATTTGCTAAGAGACATATAGGTGCTTCTATCTCAGAATTGTATCTTGTAGAGTCGATTCTTAGATCTTTCTACTTTCATCAACAACTTCTTATTCTTATCATACAAAGTCAACTTGTTTCCGTCCATAATGACTTTACAACCTATTTCGTAAGTTGTCCTAGACTAAGTATGTTGCTCTCGAGGTTTGGTATGTAGTATACTTAGATACTACCTTCATTCCTCGGTTCTTACAACCTAACAAAGATAGATCCTCTACCCATTATCTCGTACATACGATCCATCTCCAAAACGTACTCGTCTGTTACGCTTTCATCAATATCCCTAAAATGACTCTTTATCCAGTCATATGGTTACTTGCACCATTATCTAAATACCATATGCTTGTATCCGTTTGTAGCATATTTCTTTGGTTGAATTTGTTCTTCATTCAACAACACTTCCTTGTGTTCGGTTCGTGCATAGTCATTAATAGTGATGGTTCATCGTCTTCTAAGATAAGGTTTGATTGTTCTGAGTTCTTGGTTTTCCTCTACAGCCCTTTTGAAGTGTCCCATTTATGACACTGTAGCATTTTATCTTGCTCACATCCCACTCTCCTTTATTCTTATCCGAACTCTCCTTATAACTAGAGTTCCTTCCACGGTTGTTTCTATTCTTGTTCCGCCGGTTCCTCGTGAAATTTGATTTTCCTCCACGCTTGTAAAACGCTTCCTATTTCCGAGTGTTCGCCATGTGCGAATAATAGGTTTTCCTGCTTTCTACATGTCCTCCCTTCCGGGTTTTATCCTTTCCTCAAATACCTTGAGTCTTCCAATGATCTCATCTAAAGTGATTTCGTCGAGATCGGTTGTTTGTTCTATGGATGCTACTATCCGAATGAACCTATCTCGGTGTGGAGTCTAATAGTTTCGAACTAAAAGTGATTCATCCAAAGTTTTCCCTAATTCTTCGCCTTCGTGGCATAGCCGCTTAGTTTAGCCGCAAATGCATCCACCGCCTCATCTTCTTTCATCCGGTGAGTTAAACCCAATCATCAATGATTGTAATCGTGCTTCTCGCACTCTATCTTCTCAACGTGTCTTTTCTTCGTTGATTCCCATAAATCCTTTGCCGCCTTACAACCCGCTACTTGTAAGATCACATCTTCCGTCAATGCTTGATATAGGAAGGCGGTCGTTGCCTTTTCTTTCTTATCATCCATTGGTGTGTCTAATTTTGGTTCTATTGCTTCCCATAAGCCATGTGCCTCTAGTATAACCTTAATTTGTATAGCCCAAACTGTGTAGTTTGTGGTTTTCAATTTAGGGCATTGATATTGTGCAGTAGGTGTTACGGGTTTTGTTACAGTTACAGTGGTTGCTATATCGTCAGTTGTCATTTTGAAAGTGCTTAGAATCTTCACTTTCTGATTCAATGGGATATATTCTTCCTAGTGTGGTTTTTCTATAAAGTATGGAAATTTCTAATCTTCCGGGAATCCTAATAATACGGGATCAATAGATAGTTTTCGGGATTTCCTAATAGTATAAAACAAGATATTCTATACTATGTAAAAGTAATGAAATCCAGAAAGAGTTTAACTTGTGACCTCGTATATCCGATGAATACTAGTGTATTCTCCTTTTGTTTTCGTTGGTAGTAATCGTTTACCAACGTTGCTATGGTTCCCCTTTCTTTGTCTCGTACCCTTGATGTTTTTGATTCGGTTTCTCCTTTGCCTTCGAACTCAAAACACCAAAAACCTTTGTCGAATTCCTTCGTGTCCGACTAGTACAAGAACAAATCTTCACGTAATTTTGAATTTTCTGATTTCCCTCCAAGAAGTCTCGGACTTCTTTTGAAACTTCTGTCTTCCAAACTTCGAATACAAGAAATAACTTATGTCGAGTTATCTCTTTTCCAACAAGCCCGAAAACAAAGTCGCTTTTCTTTTCTTGTTTCTCCACACTACACACGCCTCCTTTCTTATGTACGTTATTTGATATCTATATCCGATATCAAACTTCCCACGCACAATTATGATACCGAGAAGGTATCAAAAATCTCCGAAGCAAAAATCTAGTTCTGCTTCTGATCTTCTTCACGTTGTTGTTATTCCTTGTGTCGTTTGACACTACTCCACACAGTCTTTAGCGCTTCTCCTTCTATCACGTACGTATCCTTTTCCACAACAACGTTTCCCCGCGTCTTACCCGCGTCTTCCTCCCTTTGTGTCTTGTTCAACCCGGTTTCACAAAGTTTTATCCCACTCGTTCCTATTACCAAAACGTAGTGTTTGAATTCTTCCTTCCCTATGTTGTTGCCAACACAGTTTTTCCCCACCAATCCGTTTGGTGTAGCACGTTTGCAATCCCCTACGTAAATGATCGTGCACTATCTTCTACGTATCCTTATTCACTTTGTTTCTCTCGGAAGTAAAGAGTAAACAAAACTTGTCACCAAAACAGAAACTTTCGAATTGAAAAAGTCTGTTTTCAAAACGTATGAAAAACAGTTTTTGTTTTTCTGCGCGTATTCCTGGGTTCTCTTCTTGTGTATGATTGTTTTGTAATCAAAAAACGAAGGTGTAATCCTATGCTCTTGATGCCAATTGTTGTCCCAACTCTAGATCAATAATATGTAGATTGCAAAGTAAAATATATTGAATAAGTATTTTTGTCTATTAACTTCTAAAATGATTCGGTACATATGTATTTATACAAACTAATCGGTACAACTAACCGATGCAACGGTTATGTCCTAACCGTTTTCCTAACCGCCATTTGATAACTGCTTTTTCAGTTATAATGTTTCTATTTGGCGTACTTGGTCCTTCGTCTAATAATAGTTACATAAGAAGCATAAAGATAAAGATTATTGGTTCACAAAACATAGTTACAATAACAAGTAATATCATAAGTATCAGTCACAAGATCATGATCAGATTCAATAGCATAATCGCACCACGGACCAGGACACCACTAGATCTTCTTACTAGTCTACAAGACGGATCATGACACTTTAAGGTCAAACAACCTGGAACGTCATTAATTGCGGTACAAATATAACGTTTCCAACACATCAGACAAAAAACATGACCACAACCACGATTAGCAGTATTCTTAAACCAAACAGAATCGAAACAAACGAGACTTATCTGTTTGTTTTGTTCAAGTATAACTGGACGAATTCTAAACAAGTCCAATGAGATGAATGTCGATTTTCAATATCTTTGTGGCAATGTGGCATGATGTATGGAGTGAAGCAGACCCGTTATTACAACTACTACAAGAAGACACATGTATGCAGCCAGGGGTTTCTGATACTACTACTCTGGCTGATATGATTGAAGAAAGTATTCGGAAACGGCCTGATGATTGGATTATGCAATTTCCTAGTGTCCAAAATATTCCGTTGCCTATTCTCAACCGGCAATCAGAACACGGTTTTAACTAGTCAGCAACAATAAAAGAATAGTGAAGTTTCCAACGGAAAGAGTTTGGAAAGATTTGAGAGGCGAAGGTACCAAAGTGAATTGCAATCAGATTCCTTGGTTCTCTAACTGTATTACTAGACATTGCTTTTGTACTTTAGCTACTAATTCAAGACAGACTATTCATCTGATACTCACGGAAAGTAATGACTAGTGTTTTCTGCAATAAGGCATGTGATTCATATCAACACTTATTTTTCAAGTGTGAATATGCAGCAAAAGTGCTCTATGATGTTAAGAAAACGGAAAAGTTGGATAGCCTTGCCGAAATCAAAAAAACATATGGGACATAGTTAAGAAACTGATCCTTGCTACTATAACTTACTACATATGGCAGGAGAAGACTTTGACGTACAATTTCAACAAAAGGACTTAGGAAGAATTATGAAGATATATAAAGGATGACGTGACATTAAGAATGGCAAGTTTTATGGCCAAAAGCTCAGCTGATGTGCAAAAGGTGTCAAAGCTATAGGAAGTTCACACACAACTAAGGAATGTAGTGATTGCCGGTTTAAGTCTGTTCCTAGTATTGGTTTATCTCTTTTGTATACTGATTACTGATAGTAGTTGCTTATTTGTTCCTTTGGGGTTATCTTTAGATTGTCAAACGGAAATGTCTAAGAAATCTATATACATTCTTTGTAAATGATATGTTCATATGACTAATATAAGTTAAAGGACACATGACTGATAATAGCCTGTTTTGAATACATGGTAACATTTGCATTTGATGTATTTGGCATAGATGACGATTTTTCAACACAATCACAACAAAACATCGGGCGTATAGAACCTCACACCACAACCTCCACCTTACGCGCTTCTTCTACCCTATATCCTTCTCTTCTAGCCAAATATCAAAAGCCCGGAAAGGCCTTGAACAAAAATCAAGATCGACGCCCTTTAGATCTCCAAAAATGCACCACGCCCCCTTTAAATTACCTATTATTTCTTCCTTAATTTCTGAACTTTTGAAACACTAAACTTTTAAACAAATACACCAAAGTGAACAAATTACAAAATAAATACACTAAAGTGACCAAGACTAGAGTTTGCTACATCAAAATAGAAAAAATGTAAAGTTAGATACATTCAGAAATGGTTAGCCCTTGATAAAATCATTTATGGAAATTGAATATGTGGTTATGGATGTAGTTTAAGTAGAACAATGAAACTTGATTTAATATAGTATAGCCCTTTTTTCATTTGAAAACAATTGAAATTTATCATTATTTAAATTAAAGTTGTAACCATGAAATCAAGAACGAAAAGGAAAAGCAAACGGCAATCGACTCATATATGATCAGCTATTTAACGACGATGGCAAATTCACTCTAACGACCAATATCTAGTGGCAAATAAAGGTGGTTGAAAAAGTAAAAATGAAGTGGTAAATTAACCTTTTTGGTATATTTTGGATGACAAATCCACTCTTTTAACCATTAATAAATACATAACTTTTGAAAGATTCATTTTAAATTTTTTTTTTATATACTTTTTTAAATATATAATTAAAGTTTTCATGTATATTAGATTTGTAATTTAAACATGTACATATAACTATGCCATGAAACTGACATGCCAAGAGATTGATGGAACCAGTATTATAAAGAACATGAGCAATTTATGTTGTTACCTGCATAAATCAGCTTAAGAGCGCGAACACCTCATGGGATTTACTTACTCTTCGAACAAACTTGTATGGAATTTACTTTAACTAACAGCAGGCCACAAATATTTAGAGACAGGTTCTTGAATCTTTAACAATTCAAAGTATTTTTAATTTGGATAAACAAAGCAAATTTACTAGTGGGTTTTGGACATAAATTAAACTGCAAAAATTTACAGCCAAATTGCAAAATAAACCAAGTACTGAAACTAATTGATGTGAAAATCCCTTTTTGACTTAGCTAATTTCTCAACTGATAGAATTGTCTTGAGAAATTTGATTTCCACACCATGCATGAAGAATGGATACAAAGGCATCAAATTTTCAGACTTTCTTTTTCTCCGCTTTTTTTAATTGCTCCACTTCACCAAACAAGGGAAATCATGGCATTTCCATTTCTTTGATTTGAATTCCCTCTATTAAACACGTGCTTAAAGCAGATATGAACCAACTTTGCCGCAACCATTACCTTGGCTCCAAACCACTTTAACACTGAAAGAGCAACCTGGCCCTCTAACCGTAGTTACTTTGCTGCCACTGGTTTGTGAAGGAATTTCGCAAAACTCATCCAGAATCTCATGCCCAGATTCATCCGTTAGCCTGAATTTAATTACAAGGGAGCCGCCCTTGTTAGGTACTGCCATCAAGGATTTCCTCAGCGGAATATTAGCACCACTTGCAATAGGACTAGTATAGTCTTGATAGAGTAGTGCCGTGTAGAAACTTCTCTGAAATATCACAAATTCAGGTTCACACTGATAATCAAAGTTATTGCCATAATAGGCAAATATCCTTCCATAAACCTTTAGATTATCATCAAGCGATGTACACGTTAACTCAATAGCAGCATCGACGGCATCCTTTAACAAAATGTAATGCATCACTACATAACCATCCTCACCCTTAACCCTAATATAAGAGCAGGTACTATCCATATCCTTTTCCCAAAATTCTGAGAAGCTTAAGTCCGACTCGTGATCGCAAAGTTGATAAACAACATCCTTCTCCTTAGTGACATATAGTTTCATACAAATCTCCATATAGTTTGAGAATGGAATTGATTGACGCGAACAGATATTGCTAAAGTATAAATACCCATAGTTGATGATGTCTTCGGAATCACACCAGTCACAGTTGAATAATGTAACAAGACTACATTCGGGCTGAAATGTTTCCACCCACGCATCTGATAGATATCCAATATTATCTGATACAGAAATATATCCAAGCAGCTTACCCCTTTCAAGCTTGGGATCGGTTGTAATATTGAGAGAAATCGAAAATGGCTCAAACCGAGGATTTCTAGGTGGATCCCTGTTGAAAACCAAAAGGGAAACCACAAGTTAAAAAAACAAAAAAAATACAGGTGTAGAAATCGACTGGTTTTCAACAGTTGTATTATGCAAAGTCCTTGTCATATAGTAGAGAATAAGCATGAGAAACACTTGTTAGCATTGGGCAAGACACAAATTATAAATGCTGATTAAGGGGGATAAAATAATCTCTATTCTCTCACATTATCTTTATCTGACCAATATTTATGAAATTGAGAGCATAAAATGAGGGTGTCAATAATAGTTCTACCACGTCATGTGTCTTATGAAAATAAAGTTTTTAATCATCCTGCATAAACCTTACCTTTCGCAACTAGAATCTGTTCATTCAATTCGAACTCGATGCATAATAATTTTCAGATCCAACCCCAAAGCAAAGACATAATTCGCTATTCTTATACAGAAGGTATATTTAACTACTTTATTTAAGTCCATGACGGGTAACATTTTGATGCTGAACTCTGAGTCACTAGAAGATGAGTTTGTTTGTAGCCATTTTGGGTCATTTTAGAACCATAAAACCCGTAAAATTAGTCTTTAAAATTTGATTAAAGCTAACAAAGTTAAATTTATACATGATTTTAATTTATTTATAATATTACGATTACAAATAACCAGCCTTTACAGAAAGTCGTTTTACATAATAGGCATAAAACGAAAATGAACAATACCCTATAGTTATATGTTGCATGAAATGAATTAAACTTGGAATAGAAAAGGACTGATTATTTTCGATATCGAAACTGGTAGTTACCTGGCAGCAGCAGGAATAAGCGAATGAGTAATGACACTATCATCAGGAGCGCCACCAACAGCCCTCTTTTGTTTTTTGTTATCAGACTCAACATCAGCTACAGGAGCATTTACATCCATTGGTCGTTTAGCGGATGATAGTGCTAACAGTGATTGGGCTATTGATCCCTCCAGGGATGAAGATTCCTACACATACACACACACACACACAACACAAAATAGAAGTTTAAAACTCGTTAGAAAATGTGGAATTGTCTGACCTAGTTTTTAACCTAAAAATTTAAACATGTTTAAGACTCGAGTTGTTTAAAACTTGTTTATATACTTTACTTCTTCTGAGTGGCTTATTTAAACATGAACTGATTTAAAATAGTATGGTGCTGAGTTTTAATGTTATCTTAATACACCCAAACAAATTTAAAATAGAGAACTTAAAACCCGAAAACTGAATAAATCTCAAAAGATAGTCCCACATATTAGAATCCCAGATAAAAAAGAAACAATATTATAAAAAATTCAACTAGATAATGCATACCGAATTGATCCCCAAAAGATAAAAGCATTTTTCCATTACTTCTGCAGTCGCCTCATACAGCATTAATCTGGTTGGCTCCACAACAACCCCAACCTGCCAAAACTTACGCTTAATCCCAACAAAAAATGATCACATGTCTTTCTGAAAATCGAATAAATTTTTAGAAAATTAACTTGGTTTAAGAGAACCGAAAATTAAATTCAATATAGTACGAGAAAAAGTATTTGGCAAGTAAATATATCAATGATCTGCTTTCTGCTTATCATACCCGTTAACCTAGCAAAACTAACAAAATTACGCTAAATCAGGACAAAAATCATCATTTGCCATTTTTAAATTGAAATAAACTTTTTGAAATTTAACTTTGGTTTAAGAGAAAGGAAAATTAACTTCTATAGTGTATAAGAAAAATCATATGTAAGCATATATACCTCGCACACAGAGGGATCGTAAGATTTGTGGTAACGCTCAAAATTTTCATATAAATCGTGAAGGTATTCATACAGAATATGTGGCAAGATAGATAAACACGACTCTCTGAGAACCTGAAAAATAAAGGAAGATTATTAAAACAATAATAAATATATAGTCATATATATAAATTTAGGAAAAATTACAAAGATAAAATTGTTCACTTTTTTCTTCTACATATGTGAAATGTCTTAATGTAGGCAAGAAAATCAGTATCGAATATTCACCTCGATGTTTCTGCCAAGTTAGAAACCAAACTAGCCTTTTTAATCGGTATATCTGACTATATGTTTCATTATTCTCAAATTTTCTTTATGGTCTAGTAAGCTACATATCATTTTGTATTATTGTTAGCCTTAAGCATTGGACTAAGTAAGCTCAATCAACCATACACTTAACGTTTTAGAGAAACCTAGAGAAATAAAACCAAGTATTCAGTTCCAAAAACTAAGCTTTATAACTTCAACTAGGTGCATATGTTCAAACAAGTACGTAGTAAAAGTTCCTTAAGACACCTGAGTAAACATGAGTAAATGATATCCCAGCACACGTTCTACACCTTCACCCAATGTTAACTCTGAAGCCTGTTGCAAACAATTAAGGTCCAACATGAGGAATGTGTAACACCATTGAAATACAATATCAGTTAACTTATTATTCAAGAACAAGAATGCAATATAATCGGGGGTGAAATGAGAAACTGTAACAACAATGAGACGAAAAGAAATTCTTACCATTTTTGACTCATCCACGTCTACACAAGATTTTGTAGTAAATGAACGAATATATGCTTGTGTTTTTAACAAATGCTGAAGAGTATTTCCCTATTTATCAGCAGATCAAAAACAAAATCAGTGTAAAGATTTCAAATTGATGAGAGTTACCATATACAATAGCTTCAATATCATTACAAATGTATACCTCTGCCTTAACCATCTCAACAGGATCCAATTTACAATGCGCCAATCTATGGGCTTTCAAGAATGTACACCTGTTAAGAACAGAAAACGCAAAGCACTGAATATGAATAAGTACGAAACTTGACCTAAAAGTAGGGTATCTCAGTTTTTGAAACAAAGAAAATCGCTGGTGTAGACATTGTTGACTTCAATATAAAAGATTCTGGAAATAAAAATTTGATTACAGCAAGTTCATATAAAATTTACATTTACCACTCTACTCGTCTTATTAATACTGATAGCAAAAGTACAATAAGGGTAAAAACTATGATAAAAGCATGATAATCTTACCCAAGAGCATTATCTAGTAATGTTATAGGCAACTCAACAGATTTCATTTGCATTTGCTGAAGAGACGTGATTAACTCTTCTACTTCATAACTACAAGTTTGATATCCTGCATAACTCGCGCTAGGAGAATCGTACCTATCCTCTGGGAGCCACTGTGCTTGTCTAGCGGCCTTGGAAAAAAAATCAGAATTCAGTTACTCCATCTTGTAAATTTGAACATGTTATCAGTTACGCTGCTTTGTAAAAGTACTTACAGTGAAGCACATTTCATAATACTCTTGTTGTTGTACAGGAATCACATTTACTATCCAAGTTGCTTTTTCACATTCAAGTCCATACCTACATAAGCAGACAGATAAGCACTGTTCATGTATCATTGGTGAAATGTAACACTGTTTACACTAACACATATTATGAGAGGCACACATGAAGAGATATCTTAAACTATTGCTAGTTCAGGCGCACTACTTATAAGATAGTTAATAAATTGCAAACAGGCAAAATATGAAATGATTTAGGAAGTGGGTTACAAATCTATAACTAGCCAATTGATAAATTCAACAAGTATAAGTACCACAGATTGCTGAGATCTTTAGAAGCATTGCCAAAACCTCCATCTTTCTTCCCACGAATAAAAGGTTTCCGTTCTCCTTCAGGTCCAACAGATATCGTCACATCTCCATCTCTTTCTTCAATCGAAAAGCATTCTTTCACTTTGCGCTGAGCTTTATGCTTGTCCTCCTCCTGAAATAAATGGAATTATTAAACTCATAAACAGCAAAATACGGCTATTTTTACATCAAAGAGGCGAATAATGTAATTTCATAGAATATGAATAGAAGTAAATATAAAATGATTTAATACAACAAACATTTAAACAGCTAAATCAGCTTCATCTATACCTGCGGATAATCCTTAAAGACGGTGACAGCAACATTAGAATTCTTGAGCATACGAATTAGCGTGTTTATAATATAAGAGCGTCGAAACCAAGCCGCACGCGTTCCCTCTGCTATATCATTATCCAGTGACGGAGAGATTATCATCACCTTTTCCATATAAAGTTTTGGTGCCCATGTGTCTATACCATTTCTTAGAATCTTATGAATGCTCTGCAAGGAAAAAAAGTGTAAGATGTATGTTTTAAAAGAGTTGGAAAAGAAAAGAAAAAAAAAGTACCTTCGCCATCCATTTCCCTGATAACGTAAAAGTCACAAAACCAACATCGTGTATGGACGCTTCTTTTATCATGTCATCCCGCTTCTCAAGATGTTTCTTGATTTCTATAATACATGCCACACCAAAACATAAAATTAGACATTATCTGTATGTTAAAAAAAACTCAAAACCATGATTGGCAATATTACCTCTCCAACGTCTGTTGGTTTTTTAATATGTGGATACTTTTGTTCTGATTCTTTGGGTTTTTCTCTTAACTGAGTCCATATGCTCAGGACATTATCGCTGTAAAATTCTCATAATTCAGATAAATATGTATATATATATCAAAGAAAGTAAAAACGCAGAAACAACATATAGTTACCATTGGTAGTCACCATGCTCCTCGTTGGAAGGAGAGAAAAGGATAGGCTGTTCATTTAACTCAGAGAAACTAAGTTGCAGTATGTCTTTAATTAGCGTATCGACTTCTTCTCGAAGGCTCCAATTATTATTATCTTGCTGTATTACAAAACCAATGCCATCGTACGTGTAAATTTATAAAAACATTTATACAAAACATATACGTTAATAATAGCTAGACTTACATCAGAGGCATCCACTTCCATATCCATTGCTGATGTAGAATTTGCAGAGTATCGAACTTTGGCTAATGTTACCAAAATAAAATGTTTCAATCATACTAAATAATAGGAGTAAGAATCGATAATTTTTAATGACATAACAAATTGAGTATATTCTGAAATCAGGACTTGAAAAGAAAAATTCTTGAGAGGTTAGCAGGGTTTTGGTTACAGTTATATTTCACGATACCAACATCAAAAAAAAAAAAAAAAAAAAAAAAAAATTAAAGGACAAGCTGGGTTTGCTTCAGTTTAGGAGACCTGTTACCAAAACGACCTAGTTTAATTACCCAACACTTTCCCTAATTCTATATAATTAATACACAAGCTTTTCTGTGCATCCTATCACCATTTTACCCTAACAACTCTATCGAGAGCGAGTGTTAAAATGGTCATTTTAAAATAAGAGGGTTTTTGTTTAAGCTGGCCTGTTTGGCTAAGCTTATTAAACGTAAGTCCATTTGGGCTTATTTTTTATAAGCTACAATTTTACGGCTAATTTTGAGACTTGTCGGCTTATATAAGTTTAACAAGTCTCAAAATAAGCCGTAAATTTGGAGCTTATAGAAAATAAGCCCAAATGGGCTTACGTTTGATAAGCGTAGCCAAACACCCATGTGGCATAAAATTTTGGGGCTTATGTAATATAAGCCGAAATACTCGTAAGCCACATATAATCTTAAACAAACACCCCCTAAATATTTTTGGGTATTTAATATGGAACTAGAAAAAATGATAACCCTAATTAAAAGTACAAAACCCTAATTTGAGAAATGATTAATCAAATTGAATTGCATCGATCAGTAATCTAATCGGGTGATGAGATTAAAAAGAAGGTATTATTACCGATTGATTTGCGCCTTCAGCAGTGATTGATACTGTAAATGATAAAAAGCAATTGATGAAATTTTGATTTTCACACAAATAAATAGGGTTTTGTGAAGTTCCGAAGGGACTTGTTTCCTTGACTTTTCGTTTGCTGCCCAACGTGCATGGTAATAAATCTATCGATTATTTTTTTAGCTAATTCACGTTTCCGTTCATCTTCATTAACTTTACCCCCTTTTCTACCAAGACCATTAATACAACCTTTGCCATCAAGTCGCGAGGACCAAGACACAACCAACAAAACTGATAACCACAAGGCAGTCTACACGTCATATCCATACACTTGAAATAAAAAAACATAGTTATGATTACAAGTAACATCATAACCTTCAGCCTCAAAATCATGATCAGATTGAATAGCATAATCGCACCACGGACCAGGACACCACAAAATCTTCTTACTAGTCTACAAGAGGTACGGTTCATGACACTTTAAAGTCAAACAACATGGACTTCCATTAATTGAGGTACAAACATAACGTCCCCAATACATCATACAAAAAACATGACCACAACCATTGTTGAAGCAAATTCTTGCTGTCCGGCAAACTCCTGCTATCCGGAAGAAAGGATTGAATTCTTCCTGCACAATACACAGACACGCGTTAGCCTCGCCCCGGGTGTTGTCCCGGGACCAAGCTCCGGAGTGAGAATAAGTGGAGGGTAATTAATGTGAAAATAAGTGTAGGTGAAAACTTAATGCAAAACATTAAATGTGTTGGGGTATTTATACTACCCCAACCTTGTACCTGTGCTACTATTCAGCTACTGTTTTCGCAGACCTATATTACCTGCCTGTAGGTCTATAGTCACCCTATCTAGTAGGCCACGTGGTAAGAAATCCCGTAAAATATGCTGACATGGTCGGTCTCTGGTACTCATCTTCCGGATGGCAAAACTAGCTGTCCAGTCAGTGAGTCTGCCGGACACCATGACGTCCGGACACATACGCTAACATGTCCCCCCAGTATTGTATTTCCGGAGGAAATCCGGTGATGCAATACTCATAATTAGTTGGTCAGCCGAGGAGGTTCGTATCTTTGTCAGTCCAGGAGTCGTGATAGTTGGACCTAAAAAGTATGGGCTGGTCTGATGGGCCTGACCATATGTTGGGCCTTACCTGTGCTCCCTCATCTCTCCTGGCCATCGTGGACGGCCAGATAGGCCCACGTCACCCTTTTACTGACTGATGGGACGTTTTCAGAGTCTTCTAGGGTTTCTTTTACGGTATAAATACTCATTTTCACCTCATTTGTTTTTCACTTTTCACACACATAGATTGCTTTCTTTTCTCCGGACGTTTTCTTCATTCTTCTTAAGGTTTGTCTCGCCCTCTTCCTGTAATTATTTGTAAATTGTCGTTCGGTATCTTTTAGAAATGGCCGAAATCGGAACCAAGGGGGGAAATATCCCATCTAGAGAAATTGCATCCGTCCTCCAGATAGAGGAAACAAACGAGGAGCCCGTTCAAACTGTATTTCCTAAGTTTGATATGCACATCTACACTTCTAGGTTAAAACAATCAGAGTTAGATGACATAGTTGCCGAGTATGGCATTCCCACTGACCTGCGTCCGGTATTGCCTCTGGATGATATGACTATGGACCAACTGCCGGAGGATAAGATAGGGCTTTATCCTCAAGCACTGGATACGTGGGGTTCGAGATTCCTCTCCTCTTTCTTGTTGAATGTGATTAGACATTTCAGGGTTCACATTTCCCAACTAGTTCCGTTAGGTTTGAACCGAGTGACCCTTTTTGAGATAAGATGCTACAGCCTGAACATACAACCTAGGGTTTCACTTTTTCGGGCATTTTACCGATTATGCAAGCAAGGACACTGGTTTTCCTTCGAGAACCGGACGGGAAAGGGTTCGTATAAGTGCTTCAAAGAAGTCCTCTCCAGCTTGAAGCATTGGAAAGAGAAGTTCTTTTTGATTGATAGGAGAGCCATTCCTTATGCCATGGCGTGGAGGCATAAGGATTCAAAGATCACGGATAATTTCCCACCGGCTTTAATCAAGAGGATGCCGTCAAACTTAGCCGGGTGATTATTCCGTTGCGTGACCGTGAGCCTTTTGTGGATGTGCCTCCTCTCCTCGGTTTTCAAGAACCCTGAATTCGAGCCTATTCTAAAAGATGCCCGGGGTCATGGTAATTACTTGTTTAGTTTTTCATCATGATGTTTGTTTTCTCCGGATCTGCTAGTTTATGTTTCTAACCAATTTCATTGCTTTTTCAGTTGTTAATATGTCGGAGTATCTCGAGCTTCCAGACTGGGAGGGGACCGTGGTGAGCAAGGGTCCGGCGGTTGATCCGAACAGGGAGAAACCGAAAAGAACGACCGACCCCTTGGCCGTTGGGGAGAATATTCCTCCCAAGGATGCCCTGGCCAAAAGGGCCGAGGAGGCAGACCCGAAAGTGGTTGCTTCCCTAGAGAAGAAGGAGAGGGAGGATCCTGCTCGCCAGGCGGCGAAGAAGAGGGGGGAGGGGACCCCCGGAGTTCAGCCTAAAATAAAAAGGCAATGCCGCCATTTGATTGAGCACATCTCCTCCGGCTCTCCTATCGAGAACGCATAGCCGTTGAACCAAGTCCCTCCGGTGGTTAGTCAGGGGGTCAATGTAGATATGAATGTTCAACAGGAAAATCCCACCACTGCGGCAGGAGGAGGTGGAGACAATGTGGCTATCGAAGGAATGGGGGATAATGCTGCCGGAAGGGGTGGAGAAAATTCGCAGCAAGTGCCCATCCCTTCCCTTAATGAGGGCGACCAATTCCAGCCGGCGGACTCGTTTCCACACGTTTCTGAAGGTAAGTATCCATGATTCATCATCTAATCTGGTTCCTGAGGCTTTCACTTACTCTTATGCCTTGTGTGTTTTTCAGGTCATTCGGCCCATCATTCCCGTGGTTCCAAGTGCGTAGAAAAGGTCAACCTGGAATCGGGTACGTTTAGTTTCTGTACACTCTCAGTTTTACTTGTTAATTGTATCTTATAATTCTCTTTCCTTTCAGTGCAGATGAAGCTACAAACGTTTTCATCCCTAACTGGGCCCTCCGCGATGACGTTTGGATCGATTCCTTCCGTTCTTGCTGGGAGTTGATTGACAATCTTGCTACTCCCGCTGAGAGAGAGGCTCTGGAGGAATTGAACAACGTTCAGCTGACCCATCGGGCATGTGAGGAGTTTGGCTTGAGCGTGGTGACCCAGAGAGAGCTGCTGAGGAGATTCTGAGATCTTACCACGGGGTATTGGTAGTTGACCCAAGCTCACAATGGCTGCCAAGGGATTTCTGACAGGTTGACTACCGCCGAGCGTGAGAATGAAAGGTTGTCGGAGGAGTGGAAGAAGCTAGGGGCCGAGCATCAGGCTAGTCTGGATAGAGAGAAGAGCTTGGAAGACGAGGTTGATAGGTTGACTCGAGACAGGAACGAGTGGCGGGAAACTTCTTCTGCACAGGCTGAAAAGATTAGGAAGCTGGAGAGTGAGCTGAATGCCAAAAATCAGTCTTTAGAAACTTTACAGGCAGAAAAGGGGAACCTAGCGGCCGAGGTTGCCCAGGCTGAAGTAGTGAAACAAAATGTCGTTCGTTGCCTTCTTCCTACCGCTGTCCGCCGGTTGCTCGATAGTGCTGAATACAAGAAGAGCATGGCGAAGGTATACAACCTGACATACCAAGTCGGGTTCGTAACTGGGGCAAGTGTGGGGAGGAAAGAATAAGAGATAGATGCAGCTCTAAAGGGTATTTCCAGGGTAAACAGGGAGGCTCCCAAGTTGTGGAAAGCCACATCCAGAAATTAGCTGATTCATACCGGATGCCTCTGGGAGACTTGCTAAACATGGAGCCAGAAGCTCCTCCTCGCAAGGATCCCGCCGGCCCTTCCTCTCAGCCTCCCGTCGTGACCACCCCGCCTGTCAACACTCCGGCCACTGGAACTCAGGCGGAGAATGTTTGAACTTTAATTTTAATATTGTGTACTTGTGAACAATGATTTGGATAACCATGGTTGTAATAATTAACAATTCATCTTGTGTGACTTATTATTTTGCCGTCCTTTGTGACCGGACAGTGTTCATAATCTAAACAGGTTTATATTGTGGAGTTTGTTAGCACTCCTTGAGATCGTTTTGAGCCTTAGGGTTTAACAATAACATATACATATGCAGCGGAATAATAAAGAACAATTATGTTATTGACACAAGGTTTCATTCACCATCACCTCTAATTATATTAATAACGTTTTATCTAAACTATAACAAGGATCAAAGACTTGATCTTGAAAGTTAACTAACACTAACTAACCCTAGACGTTTATAGGAACACATCTAGATAACTAAACTAATAACCTAGGCGTTTACAATAAATACACGCCCTAGGTTACACACACACACCTTTAGTCGACTACATTATGGAAGACATGTATATTAAACCTACACCCCATGTCCTCTTTATATACTAAAGGATTAGGGTTTACAAATCTCTACTAAGGACTAAATAATAAATCTTCTTTTGCAAGCAAGTCCCTCCATCTTTTTGTAGGTTTCATCTTTGTCACTTTAAGCCCTTGATGTTTCATTCTTTATTGTTTTGTATCTTCAAATCAATAAACCCAACAATCTTCCCCTATTTGATGATGACAAAACAAATACGATTCTTGTACGAACTTCCCTAGACGAAGTAGCAGAAGTTGAGATAATTAAACCTCACCATGAATGAAACATTTTTTTCTTCCTTTTTCTTCCCCTTAATCCATTCCACGCCACTCCAACATCTCTTATCCTTTTTGTTATCAACAAATAGAGAACATATGCAAACTTGATCTTGACTACCACGAACCAATACCACACATCCAATTCATCATTCCAATGTCTCAAGTTACCCTCCATGAAGTTTTTCGCAACTAAAAATGAACTTGAAACAGTAGAAATCTAAACCATCACTAGTAATACTAATCAATAGTAGTAAGAATCAAACACTTCCCCTTGAGTGGTGCATGAACATCAATTGATTCTTTAAATCTGTAAGCTCCTTGTAATGATCACTTGTGAAGAAAACCAAGTATAACGAATTTGATGAAGAAGTAGAATAGCCCAAACTTGTATCTTATGTCTTGTTTATCCACATGACGTTGAACTTATACCGCTAACCAAAAATATAAGTAGATCGCAACCTCTTGACAAAATCCTCATCTTCAATGAGACACTGAGCACTAAATGTAACTCCTTTAAGTGATAGTTTACTAGGTCTTCATCCATCCACCCATTGACCTATGAAAACTAGATTTTGCAAGTCTTCGTCAACATCCTTTAAGCACGAACAAGTTATTTTTAAATGATTCCGCCATTTAAAAATATAATAAGAATACGCATCCAAGTAATTCCACTTCACCTTCAAATAAGTGATAAATAATCCTTTTCGTAATCAATTCTTCAATAAAATCAACTTCGAGCCTTTTTTTAAAAACTTTAAGAACAAATAACCAAACTCCATGTGTGTGTGAACTAACTCTTCTATGTGTTTCGTCCAAACTCCCATGTGTGTGTCGTCAAAAAAATCTCAGTACCAAAAACTTGTACAACTTCCCCTCAATTCCAAAACAAAATAACATCACCATAAATCCAATAACTAAAAATCATCAATCTGTTCATAAAATCTCTTTTCGAATTACCTTAAAAAAAATTTGACCAATCATAGCAAAGTTAATGGACCAATCGTATTTTTGTATGACCCATGATTTATATCATCATAATCTTACCTTTTTACGACATGGTAACTTCCCCTCACGTTCAATATCAGCATGCAATGTTCATTAAAGCAGTCAATGACTAAAATAATTAGTCAACAATCTCATGCCATCCTTTATAACTCTTCAACTACTTTTAATATATGACAATCCTCGTATACATTCCTTATGATTTCTTTGTCGTACCACCATAAAATAACGAAACTTTATTTGGCTCACTAGCAGGTCACAACCAACTAACCAAGTAACCAAAACATTGAAGATTCTGTGCAACTCACCTTCATGTTGATCACAATAATAAAGTACCAATCTTATAATATTACTCATGTAAATAGCATGCAAAGGTCATTGACTTCGAACAAACATTCATGAAGTATCTTTAACGAGCAACACTAACATACATGTGGCAGCAACAAATCTCGAACAAAGCGAGAATATAAACTCGTCACAGCATAAACGATCACAACGAAAGCAAAGACTTTGACAAGGAGCGGTACCTTTGTCGGCTGACCATATTCGACAGCCTGTAACTTTTGCATAAAAGCTCAGATCGACGATCCCTCCGGTGGAAATTTAGATGGCTATATAGAGAACGTCCACCAAAAATTTTGTCACGATCCAACGGTTAACGAAAAAGTTATGATCGTTTCAAAACAGTGTTGTAGTAACCTTAAGGAACTTTTTCAGTTTCTGCAGCAGACTTCGACAACTTATAACTTTTGATTGAGAGCTCTAATTGACAATCCCTCCAGTGAAACGTTAGACGGATATACGGAGATGCACCAGAAAAATTGTAGCTCGATCCAACGGTTCAAGAAAAAGTTATGCCCTCTTGAAAACAAAGGTCTTTGCGAATATTACGAAAATTGTTGAAATTGATTTTCTTCTTCCTTTTTCGCCAAGAAACCTTGTGAATCCCTAGGTAATGAGCTCCCCGAGCTCTGATACCAATTGTGGAGTTTGTTAGGACTCCTTGAGATCATTTTGAGCCTTAGGGTTTAACAATAACATATACATACGCAGCGGAATAATAAAGAACAATTATGTTATTGACACAAGGTTTCATTCACCATCACCTCTAATTATATTAATAACGTTTTATCTAAACTATAACAAGGATTAAAGACTTGATCTTGAAGGTTAACTAACACTAACTAACCCTAGACGTTTATAGGAACACGTCTAGATAACTAAACTACTAACTAAAATAATGACCTAGGCGTTTACAATAAACTACACGCCCTAGGTTACACACACACACCTTTAGTCGACTACATTATGGAAGACATGTATATTAAACCTACACCCCATGTCCTCTTTATATACTAGAGGATTAGGGTTTACAAATCTCTACTAAGGACTAAATAATAAATCTTCTTTTGCAAGCAAGTCCCTCCATCTTTTTTGTAGGTTTCATCTTTGTCACTTTAAGCCCTTGATGTTTCATTCTTTATTGTTTTGTATCTTCAAATCAATAAACCCAACATATATGCATTATATATTTTGTGCGTGGATCTTTCTCTTGCCCTTTTATGTTCTCACTTCGTATTGACAGACCTCCTTAGATTATTCTAAGGGCATCCGGCCACGTAGGTCGTGCATCCGGATTCCGGGCATCCTTAGGAATTTCAGGGCATCCATTTTGGGCATCCGGCATATGCGCTCGGGCATCTGTGTGGTCATTCCACCAGGCATCCACAGTGTTCATTTTTCCACTTGGGCATCCATTTTTTGGGCATCCAAATAAAGTTCTCGGGCATCCGGCAGGAGTACCCGGGCATGCTTTTATCGGTTATACTCGACGGGGGCCAGTCGTCGAAATAGTCATACATTACACCAGTTATCACGGAAAAATGTCTCCCTTCCGCACGAAGTCTTTCATCATTTAACAAAATGGAACATGATTAATTTAATTTACATAGTAACTGTAGGATTCT
The DNA here is from genome assembly GCA_022545495.1 of Chrysanthemum lavandulifolium. Taxonomy (NCBI): domain Eukaryota; kingdom Viridiplantae; phylum Streptophyta; class Magnoliopsida; order Asterales; family Asteraceae; genus Chrysanthemum; species Chrysanthemum lavandulifolium. The sequence goes on along the minus strand of CM040241.1, from coordinate 74,347,965 downwards.
TGCCACAATAATGATTATAAGAAACAATTTCTGAGGTTGATTGCGTGCCAGGTCCGAGGGACCTCTTTCTCCTCCATCGTTTGTAACTTATAAGAGCCATTTGGATTCGATCCTACTACTCTATAGGGCCCTTCCCAATTAGGCCCTAACTTTACTTGGTTTTCTGCTTGGCTTGCTTCGTTCTTCCGGTAAACAAAATCTCCCACCTTAAAGCTCGTCGGCCTAACCCTCCGGTTGTAATACTATTCCACCTGTGTCTTGTATTTAGCTTCTTGAATGGCAGCATTTTCCCATCTTTCTTGCAAAAGATCCAGGTTCAAGCGTTGTTCCTCGTTCTGGTCCTCCCAGAACATCATCGTTCGATGTGTAGGCATTCCTATTTCTGCTGGAATCACAACCTCGCTTCCGTACGTCAGGCTGAATGGGGTTTCTCCATTGCTTGTTTTAAGAGTTGTTCGGTGAGCCCATAAAACGTTAGGTAACTCATCGACCCATCCGCTTCTCTCTCGTCCCAGCCTTGTTTTTATTCCCTCCATCAAACTCTTGTTAGCTCGCTCTACCAATCCGTTGGCGGGTGTGCCACGGCGGTATTCATCTGCTTGATTTTCAACCGTTCGCACCAGCTTTTGAATGGATCATTGACGAAATTGGTTCCGTTGTCAGTGACTATGACTCCTGGCAGACCGTACATGCATACAACGTTCTCCCATACAAACTTTATGACATCTTTCCCTGTTGTCTTTACCTACGGTTTTGCCTCTATCCACTTTGTAAATAGTCAATAGCCACTATGACATATTTGATCCTTCCTGGTGCCTCCAGAAAGGGCCCCAGCACGCCCATTCCCCACTGATAAAAAGGCCATGGTGCCATGATGGAGGTCAACAGCGTTTTGGGGAGCTTTGATACCGGGGCGTGTATCTGGCAAGAATCGCATTTTCTGATTTCCTCCCTTGCGTCTCGATGCATAGAAGGCCAATAATACCCTTGCCTCATAAGTTTTGCCACTACGGTTCTCGGTTCAGAGTGCATTCCACAACATCCCTCATGTACTTCACGAATTATGTAATTCGCCTGTAACGGTCCTACACACCTTAGCATTGGTACCAAGTAGCCCTTTTTAAAAAGGACTCCCTCCTCCATCACGTACTGTGGAATTTTCATTCGGAGGTTCCTAGCTTCGTTGGGATCCTCCGGCTTGATCCCTTCCTCCAGACATTTGATGATTGGTGTCATCCAGTTGTCTCCTTCTTCCTCTACTATGGTGTTAACCATTTTTTCTTCTCCTGAAGGTTTTTCTAGGACCTCTACTAGCACCTTTTGGTGAGATGATCAAAAGCTATCGACTCCAGTTTACTCAGTATATCTGCCTTTTGATTTTGAGCTCTTGGAATGTTACAAATCTTGAAACTCTGAAACCCAGTGATGTATTCTTTTGCCTGGGCCAAGTATTTATGCATGCTTTCCTTGGTGGCCGTGAATTGTCCATTGATTTGGCTTGCCACTAGTTTGGAATCCACCCGTACGTTCAAAGTCTTAATTTTGAGCTTCTTTGCAATCCGGAGACCGGCCAGCAGAGCCTCATATTCGGCTTCATTGTTGGTGCTGGGGAAATTGAGCCATAAGGCGTAGGTCAATTCTTCTTTCTTTGGACTAATGAGGACCAATCTCGCACGAACCTTTTTATTGGACGCCCGTCCAGTATATAGTAGCCACTCCCTTCATCCCTACTTCCATCACGTCCCTACCTTTTCCCTTGCTGTGAGGACGTCCGGATTCCACGGGTACCTCTGTGAGGAAATCTGCTAGCACCTGTCCTTTAACCGCATTCCTAGGGGCATAGATGATGTTGTAGGCTCCCAACTCCACGACATATTTGGCCAACTTCCCTATTTAATATCTGCTTAATGGGTTGATCAGTGATGACCCGGACGGGGTGAGCCTCGAAGTGTAACCACCGATAAAAATCCGCCTTTATATTAATCAATAATAATTCATTTTCTACGTACATTTTTTTTTATTTGATTACAACAACTAGATAATATGATGCACTCACAAACTGCTCATTTGCATGGTTAATGCCTTTTGATATACACACTCTTATGTGACAATGGAAGTCTCACAACAATGTCTTACTTGAAACTTCCCGGCATGGTCACCCATGCCAGTTGTGTCCTCACACGAGATACGTGATGTCTGGTACATATTATCCCTATATTATTAGCGTCATTTCCAATAGAATGCTTACTATATATATTAGGGTTTTTCCTAAAGCTTTGATTTATAATAATTTTAATATTGTCATAAACCCTAAAGTACAAACCCTTAAACTTAACGTACAAGCTTACAAGGCATAAAACCCTAACTCTAGAGTATTTCCCGGTTAAAACCCTAGTTTGCAAACCCTATGATTTTATGTAAACGAAATCACAAACTAAAAATAAAAATACACATGAAACTCTTACAAATTACCAAAGTACAAGTTTATCAAGCCAATGTACAAGTCATTGATGCATAGGTGTATTTAATTTTAAACACATTATACAAACCTTTCAAACACAAGCTCTAAAAATATATTTCTTATAAGTACAACATTCTAATGCTTAGAGTACAAGTGAGTAATGCACTATACTTTTATCAATTTAAAATATATGTTCACTACACTAACATAACTAGACTTGGCAAGAAACTAACTAAAAGCCCTAACCAAGATTCTTACACATTGTAACCCCATGTACAAAAACATCTAGCTAAGGTACAAACCCCCTAAGCCAAAATGTGCCCTAGTTCATGAGCCTTGTCCAAATCAAACCATAAATAAACCAAATGAGCCCTAATTAATCTCTAAGCCACTAAAGCCTCTCAAGGCTCAAGATTAGCCACCTCATGGATACCTCACTTTGTCCCTTGAGAGTTTACCATGGTCAAAGATTAGGGGCAAAACCCATGGCTGGAATTCAGCCACCATACGCCACCCTAACCCTCATCACATGCCACCTTTCAAACTCCAAAGCACCACCTCACCATGTCTCATTCTCCCATAACATAGTAACTACAATTTTCTGGAAGCCTTAATCCTTTCATCTATATATAGCGACACACATTGCCCATTTTCTATCATCACCATTCGAATCATACAAAACCATACACACTCATATACATTCTGATCTAGATCCACTAATCGCAACAAAGGAAGGGGATAATAAAGTACAGAAGAAGGGAAAGAGTTTGGGTTTATATAAACATTGCATTGGTTGGACTTTCAGCTAACTTGAGTTCTAGAGCCTAGTAAGTACTCCAACCTTTTTCTTAATCCTTTTATACATTCACTAACACATATATATGATTATAGATTAGTGTCATGTGGAAATAAGGTAAAAAACCATTTTTCTTTTTCTTTCTGTAAGTGGCGGGCTCAAAGACAAACACCCTCTTGTGGTGCGTTTTTCTCAAATGTTAAAACACTTTATGAGTCCTTTGATCAAGCAAAATAAACACTTAGTATAATATCTAACACCCTATAAGTTTCTATTAAATGGTATGCATGTTTCTGTTTTTCTGCTTCTGGTCTTGACGCAAAAACAGGCCTAACACCCCTACTTGCGCCCCATTTATCTATATCGGGTTAAAGGAATTAGGGCCAACCAAAGTACCTTTGTAAACACCACCTAGGATACTCTAAACGCCCCCTAACCTGGTTGAAAAGCCTAGGTGTCATGCATAAAAATGGCACTCCTTTAGGTCCATATGTCCTAAAAAACAAAAGTCCCATACATCAGGTCTTTGGGAAAAACTTGGGATTTTTGATAAATTCGATTTTAACTATACTAGAAACATTGAAAATGAGTTAAACAACATGTCACAAGGTTTCATGCAAAAGATATAAAGTTTTATGGTTTGAAAATGAGAATTTCAATTTGTAAAAACTAGCCTAAGTAGCCCTTTTCAATAATTGATATCTCGCTAATTAAAGAGTTGTTAAGTATGAGAGTTACACCATTTAAAGAGCTCGCTGCAAGGATTTTAAAGCCCCAATAACGTCTTTAAAAACTCTTATGGTCTCTTTTATAATCAACCAAAAAGAAGGCGACTCGTGAAGATTTTCATAAAAAGACCTTGCATGCACTTTTCAAAATTTGAGTCGTAGGAGTTGTAGAATGTTAGATAATGACTTAAAAAAGTTAATTAACATATTACAATGTCCCCAGGTGTTCACGGGCTTGTTTCTCTCGAACCAAAGATGACTAGAATATGAGACCTATACCATTTTGTAGAGCTTATAGCAAAGTGTTTAAAGGATCAATTGCATTGTAAAAACATTGGCTTACCTCGTGTAAAATATGTCCTCATTTGGGCCTGTTATCGCCCAAAACCAACACTTTTCACATAAGGCACCTAACCCCCTACTTTGGGAAATCATTGCGACCAAACCGTAAGAGCTTAAGACTTCTAGTTTGAACCATTAGAAAGAACACCCGAAAAACTCTTGAAGGGATCAATAACGTCGTAAAAACCTCTTAAGGCCTCGCTTATATTTACCTTCACTTTTGTCAATTTAGGCCTAAAACAAGTGAACTTTTCTTATAAAACTACAAGTATAAAAATTGTAATTTTTTAAAGATAAAGTTTTATTGGGCTAAAAATGTAATTTCTTCAAAGTTAATTATACAAGGGCTGATTTTGTCAATAACCCATAGTTGAGGGTTTAAAGTGTCATTTTTGAAAGTGCAAGGGTAAAAACCGTAAATATTCAAAATGGTAAAATATAACATTTTGGAAATATATCATATTTAACAACTTGGGTTTCGATAAAACTTATTAACAATTATCCGAGCCATAAAAATAAGTATGATAAGTATTACTAATTTTTGAAGAGACTTCATGTTTACCCAACTATCGATAAAGCATTATCATCGCATAAACTTGAACTCGAATACTAAAAACATGGCATACCAACTCAGGTCGCGAGTCGGAGCAGTTTATACACATTACTTAATTTGTTTTCCATCCAGACTACGGTAACACCGAGGTGAGTTCATAGTCTCACTCTTACATATTCTTTTCAAAACTCGTGGGGAGATACATGCTACAAAAACCGAACACAAGTATTTTTATGTATGCTATCCTGATTGATATTTCCTAAGTACCTAATGTTGCCACTAAAAGTCCCTCATATCATGAACCATTAATCACTTGCGAGTGAACGCGAATATCGTGAATAGATCTATTGGCAGTTGACGCCCCATTTGTGTTAGCCGAATAGGTAACCAAATGCACGTTATTTGAGAATACTAGGAGAATGGCAAAATCCTACCGGAGGGCATTGTTGCTCACATCATCACTATGATGTTTGTAACTTACGTCATTAATTATGACGCGTTCATGTTTAAGGTTTGCGTGTCATGAGACTTAGGGCAATATAATGTACTGCAATATTACTGATTTTACTACTGCTTATCTTGTGTTCAACTGATTATTATACAAACACTATGGATTCACTCAACCTTTGTGTTGACTTTTTAGCATGTTTTATCTCGTGATACTAGAGCACGACTCGGCGGGTAGCTATGGACTTTCTTATAAAAGGGTGTCCATTTTGTTATCATTCACAAGAATAAAACTATGTATTTTAGTATTTCCGTTGGGACCTTTCTTTTGTAAAACTCTGATTTAAATAAATGAATGATAACTATTTTATCTAAAACGTCTCTTTTGAGCCGTTTATCTATTATTATGACTGTGATCCATGAAGTAATACCCCAACCTTAATTCTGTTGCATATATCGAATTTGGGGGTGTTACACGAAGTATCTCCGTAATCGTCGGGATGCATGTAATAGACATAGGGCCAATTTTTTTATCGGGGCATAGTTTATCTCCGCGTCATGCAAGGTCCGGCTAACATAGTGTACCGCAATTGTCTTCCTTCCCTTTCCACCACTAACACCGCACTTACCGCCCCCTTTGATGCCGCCATGTATATGGATAACTGCTTCTTCAGCTTAGGGGTGGACAAAGAAGGCAATTCCAATATCAACCTTTTCATCTCCTGAAAGGCCGTTTCGGCCTCCTCCGTCCAGCGATATTCGTCCTTGTTCTCCTTGGTGATGTTCTTTAGTGTGTCAAAGAAGGGTAGGGATCTTTCCGCTGATTTTGACAGGAATCTATTCAAGGCTGCCAGTTTCCCACTCAGACTTTGCATTTCTTTTAACATCTCCGGGGACTTCATTTCCATGATTGCTTTTGTCTTTCGGGGGTTTGCCCTTATGCCTTCCGATGTCACCATATAACCGAGGAATTTGCCCTCCTCCACTCCAAATGAACACTTCCGCGGATTCAACTTCATATTTATCCTTCTGAGGTTGTCGAAGGTTTCCGCTATGTCGGCTATCATTTCTCGCTCCGTCATGCTTTTTATAACCATATCATCCACATATGCTTCCAAATTTCTGCCTATCTGTGATTGGAACGCAGAATCTACCAACCGCTGATATGTTGCCCCGACGTTCTTTAATCCAAACGACATTTTGGTGTAACAATACGTCCCTTGTTCCGTATAAAATGCCGTCTTCTCCTCATCGTCCCTATTCATCTGAACCTGGTGGTAACCCTTGTAAGCATCCAGGAAGCATTTGTACTTATACCCCATGACAGATTCAATATTCCAATCGATTTCCGGTAAGGGATAGTAACCTTTCGGACATGAATAATTTAGGTTTTTAAAGTCAATACACATCCTCCAACTTCCGTCACATTTCTTCACCAACACAGGATTAGATATCCATGTTGGGTACCTTACCGGGAGCACTATACCGGCCTTAATCCATTCCTCAGTCACCTGGTTTTTCTCTCGCGAGAATGTCCTTCTTTTCTGAGCGATCGAAGTGTCCGAGACGTTTACGTTGAGAGAGTGTTGAATGAGACGCCTTGGCACCCCGGTCATGTCCGTCGGTTCCCAAGTGAACACCTCTTTGTTTTTCCTCAAGAGCTCAATGAGTTACTTTCGACACTCCCGGGAGAAGCTAGTTCCTATAGTCACACGCTGCTCAGGGTAGGCCGCATTAACCAATATATCTTCCTCCAGTCTTAGTTCCTCCTGAGCCTCCTGGTCCACTGCTTCTGCTTTTCTTTCAGGAGAACAACTTTTCCTGGGATCTTGCCTCTCTTCCAACCTTCTGCACTCCATAACTACCGCCCTTTTGGTGACCAAGGTAGCTATTCCTCTGGGCGTGGGAAACTTCATCATAGCGTGGATGGTTGAAGGTATGGCTCTTAACTCCCTTAGACATGTCCGACCCAATATCACATTGTAAGGTGAGGGTGACTTTATGACCGTGAATTTCATCATGACCGTCCTGAATAAGCCATGATCTCCAAAACGCACCTCCAACACAATCTTTCCTAAAGGCTAAATGACTTATCCGGAAAACCCCACCAACGGTGAGCTAGTTTCTTATAGCCTGGATCGAATGGACGGACACAGGTTACTGAAGCAGTGTTCATACATTACCTGGACGGAGGCACCTTCATCCACAAACACCCTCCGGACCAAGTAACCCTCTATTTCCGCTTCCAAAATTAGAGGCTCTTCCGACAAGTCGTCCGTGGCTATCCGGGGGAAAGATATGGGGACATTCATCCAGTCCTCGTCGTAGAACCTGACCTTCCTCTTCCGGTCTTCAACGTAATGATTAACCATATTGATCACTTTTCCTTTCCTGTTATGACCTCTCGGTCTTTCCCTACCTCTCTGTTGTACGTTCTTTACCAAGTGATCCAATTTTCCCGATTCAAGGGCCATTTCCAACTGTTTTTTCAGGTGGTAACAGTCGTTGGTTAGATGACCCTTCTTTCAATGGTATTCACAGAACCTGTCCTTATTTTCCTTGCTTGGCTTTCCTTGCAAGGGGGTGGAGGTAAGTTTAGGTGGTGCTTGGTGGCCAATATTTCTTTAGGTTGCTTGGATAGGCCGGAGAGCATGATGCTGTAATTGTCGGGCTTGTTGAAATCGTTTTGCCAGAACTCATTTCGAGGGCGAGCGTCCACTTTTGGAGCAACGTACGGGGAAAAAACCTCCATATGCCTGGAATCATTTCTTTCCCAAGGCCGCCGGTCATTCCTTTTCCTGTCCCGAATCCCCCTCTAGAGTTCTGGTCTCTTATTACTGGGAGATTACCCCTTCAAAACAATTCGTGCGCTTCTCCCTTTGGCAATTCCGTGTTCTTATACACTTCTTCTGCTCGGACATAATCATCTACCCGAGTCATCATTTCTTTGACGGACTTCGGGACTTGATCAGAAAATTTCTTAGCCAAGCCGGGGCACCGATGGGCACTCATGAATGCCGATATTTTCATGAGTTCTAGAACTCCCGGTATCCTGCTGGCCTCATCGGTCCAGCGTTCCTTGAAATCTGGCAATGCCTCATTCACCTTCCTTACAATCTGGGTGATTTCTGTGGGGTCCTTCATGTTTATCTGTCGTAGAGCAAACCTTGTAGTAAATTGCTCTATCAGGTCGTCCCAACTATCAATACTCCCGGGCTCTAAGTTGCTGAACCATCCCTGCGCTGCCCCGTCTATAGTCTGCTGGAACATTCGGCACCATACCGGCATTGGCCATTCCCCTTGGTTCGCTGCCCCCACAAAACGGTTGATTTGATCATCCGGATCAGCTGACCCATCGTATAACTTCAGGTTAGTGGGCATGGTGTATTTGGGGCCAGCGAACTCCATTATCCTTCTCGTGAAGGGTGACCTAGCCACTTCTTTGTGGGGTTTACTAAGATTATCCTTGGGGTCTAGCTCAGCATCCTTTCCCTGCTCATCGTCGTCATCTCCAAATGTCAACCGGATAGGTTTAATGGCACTGGCCCCTGTAGCATTTTACTTCTTAATAAGAGATTCTAATGATGCCACCTGGGTTTGTATACATTACGTATTCGGGTGGTTGGTTATTCGCGACCCACCGCCGCCTATCCGCTCGGCGGAGGAAGGGGCCGGGTGGAGGTGTTTCTTACTGACCTGGCATTCAATACTCTGGTAGAATGAATTGGGGTCCCACGGATGGCGCCAATTTGTTGAAGCAATTTCCTGTTGTCCGGCAAACTCCTGCTATTTGGAAGAAAGGATTGAATTCTTCCTACACAATACACAGACACGCGTTAGCCTCGCCCTAGGTGTTGTTCCGGGACCAAGCTCCGACATGAGAATAAGCGGAGGGTAATTAATGTGGCAATAAATGTGAAAGTAAGTGTAGGTGAAAACTTAAGGCAAAACATTAAATGTGTTGGGGTATTTATACTACCCCAACCTTGTACCTGTGCTACTATTCAGCTACTGTTTCCGCAGACCTATATTACCTGCATGTAGGTCTAGAGCCACCCTATCTAGTAGGCCATGTGGTAAGAAATCCGTAAAATCTGGCGACATGGTCGGTCTCTGGTACTCATCTTCCGGACGGCAGAACTAGCCGTCCGGTCAGTGAGTCTGCCGGACACCATGACGTCCGGACACATAACCAACAAGGTGGTTTACACTTCATATTCATACACTTGTAACAAAAAAACATAGTTACGATTACAAGTAACATCATAACTAGCAACCTCAAAATCATAATCAGATTGAATAGCCTAATCGCACCACGGACCAGGACACTACTAAATATTCTTACTAGTATACAAGACGGTTCATGACACTTTAAAGTAAAACAACCTGGACTTTCATTAATTGAGGTACAAACATAATGTCCCCAATACATCATACAAAAAACATGACCACAACCACAAACGACAATATTCTTAAAACGTAACAGAATAACAAATGAGACTTATCTATTTGTTTTGTTTAAGTATATAACTAGACGAATTCTAAACAAGTTCAATGAGATGAATGTCAATTTTCAATATATTTGTGGCAATGTGGCATGACGTATGGAGTGAAGCTGATCACCCATTATCACCCATTCTTAAAACAACCTGGACTTTCATTAATTTAGGTACAAACATAACGTTTCCAACACATCAAACAAAGAACGTGACCACATCCACAATTAGGAGTATTCTTAAACCTATCGGAATCGAAACAAATGAGACTTATCTGTTTGTTTTGTTTAAGTATAATCGGATGAATTCAAAAGAATTTCAATGAGACGAATTTCGATTTTCAATATCTTTGTGGCAATGTGGCATGATGTATCGAGTGAAGCTGACCCGTTATCGAAAACTATTACAATAATACAGTTATGCGGCAAGGCTTTCTGAGCTAATATATTGAAGAAAGTATTCGGAAATGGCCTGATTATTGTATTAAACAATTTCTAAGTCTAAAAAATATTTCGGTGCCTATGCTCAACCAGCAATCAAAATATGGGATTAATTAGGTCAGCAACAAGAAAAGAATAGTGAAATTTTCAACGGAAAGAGTTTGGAAGGATATGAGAGACGAAGGTACTAAAGTGAATTGGAATCAAGGTACCAAAGTGTTTGGTTCTCTAACTGTATTACTAGACATTGCTTTTATACTTTAGCTACTAATTCAAGGCATATTATTAGACCGGTACTCACAGAGAGTAACGACTAGTGTTTTCTGCAATAAGGCATGTGGTTCATATCAGCACTTATTTTTTCAACTGTGAATATGCAGCAAAGTGCTCGATGATTGATTCGCCTCAAACGGTCAAGTTTAATCACACAAGCTAGCCACTTGTGAATGGCTAACCGTAATAAACTTAAAAGCAATTTCGAAGCAAATGCAATTTAGATCGAGGAATATAGTGGATTCTCGGGTCGTTAAGTCCCACGGAGGATGAATGGTGTTTAACACGACAGATGTCGAATAATCACTAAGGATAGTGATCGGTAAGGATTTGAGATATTTATACCTAAAGAAAAGTTTTGTAAATTACAATGACTTAAATGCAAATTAAAGAAAATTAAAAGTTAAAATATATTAAATAAACGCTATCACTATTTTTACAATGATGTTTTTGTGATTTATAAAACAAAATAACTTAAATAAACTATTTTAACTAAAACGTAAACTTAAATTATCTAAAACGTAACTTAAAATGAAAACGTAAGTTATTTATAAAATTACGCAGTGCATAAGCAAAAAAGCGTAAAATTTATGAAATAAAAGTCCTACGAATGTAAAAACAATTTTCTTACGTACTATATGACAAAAGAAAATTTTAGAAAAAGAATTATATTTTTTGACTTTTATATTTTTTATTATGAATTAAATACTATTTTACACTAATTAAATGTTTAAAAATACTAAAACTATTTAGAAAAATCTGAAACTTTTTTATAAATTACTTTATACTAATACCAAACTAAGAAAAATAAAAAGGATGTAAAAGCTTGTTTAAATAAGCTAGAAATAAGCTATATTATGCGTATAAGCTTAATAGACTAAAACAAGGTTATATATTAAATCGTGTAAAAGGATACCAGTCAAAGACCCAAGGGCAGATGGTATGTGTGTGGTGTGGTGAGCTGGGTGGCCAGGGTTCGAATCCCAGCAACTGCTTTTTGCTAACTTTTTATTTTTTTGATTTTTCTTTTACAAACTTGTTAAACTAACTGAAATAAGCAATTTATAAAACTATGACTTTTTATAAAAATGACTAATAAGCTCAGTATTGAGCTTATTATCTTAACAGTTAACAAAAAACAAGAATAAGCACAAGTTATTTAGCCAAATGGCTATTAAGCTAGTGAAATAAGCAAAAGCTAATAAGAAATAAGCTATATCACTGTTAATAAGCTAGTTTTATAACTGAATAAGCACAATGAATTGTAAATAAGCACTAAACAATCACTAAATAAGCTAAAGCTTAACTGTTTAACAGGGCACTTCTTTGTTTTCTAGGTACCTTTAAGCTAAGAAATAAGCACTGAAGTAAGCTAGGAAATGAAATCTAATAATGGAACTAACAAGCTAAGCAACCGAGCTTTCCAAAAGCTAAAGTACATGATTGGGTTACAAAATGAGCTTGTGACAGCTTTTGAAAACTTAAGAACACCGACCGACTTGTGTACACGTGAAATGGACAAAATTAAAAGCTATTTGCAGGCTTATCAAATAAGCTACAAATGGAAAAATGAGAACTGTAACCTTGAGACAGCTAGGTGAGCTTCTCAAAAAGCTAAATTACACAAGCTTAAGCTAGCTAATAAGCTCTCTGAAAGCTTGTGAAATGGGGTACCACAACTGTGCACAGAGCATGTTTTCAGACAAGGATTCAAACTAAGCTAAGAAATAAGCATTATATAAGCTAAGTAGATTTAAGCTAGTATTTTTCTAATTTAGTTAAGCAACAAAAGTTTAATATCCCAAAAGCTGATGGGCTAAATCCTAATATTGAGTACACACTAAAATTTGTAAGTTTATTCAAAAACTGATCAATGAAAAATTTGACTTTTTAAATGATAAAGCAGTTTGACTTTTATGAACTTATAATCAATTCTATGGACTGAGTATGTTAAAATAAGCTATAATAAGATGATTTTAAGCTAAAGTATCAATTTATAAGCTACTATGATGAAATTTACACTATAACTCTTAACAGTTAACTAATATGGTGAGATTTAAACTAATTTTGACTTTCTTACAAATGAAAACTGGTTTTTATGCTTGCATTAAATTCTTAGATACTATTATGACTTAGAACAACAACAAACAACAACAACACTGGCCTTCTAATACAGTTTTCACAGTAAAACAAACACCCCTTTGAGAGGCAGTTTTTAAGCTTATAAAAGGATTCCAAAGATTAAGATCATGCAACTACTTAAAAACCTTATACTAACTATATTTAAATATGATTAAGCTAAAATTAACAGAATTTAAGCACTTATACTATAAAATGCAAAACTTAAAGAAAAAGCTTACAATTTGGAATTTAAGTGGAGACTGAAAACCAAAGATTGAGATTACACCCTATAGCTTCCCAAGAAGCTCTAAACCCACAAGCAATCCAAAGATTAACCTGCTTCAACCTTTTGCATTATCTTCACTGTTTTTTTATTTTTAATCTATTTTTTTTTGTATTTTCCTTATTTTTCTGTTTTGTTGAATAAAACTGGATTTGAAAGGTTTCTAACAGCTTATAAGCTTTGTCAAAAGCTTATATGAGCTTAAGAAGAAATAACAACAACTATTGGCAACTTTTAAATACTTTGATAATTCGAACTTGAAAATTTAAAAATCTTGAAATGAGACTTAACACTTAAATTGAAACTGAGAATAGGTTTAAAATACACTGAAATATGATTACAAAATGCTTGAAATCTTTGAAATACACTGGAAAACTTAAAAAGCTTAAAAAGACATAAGTAAAACTAAATTACACTAGATACTTTATTACATTGCACCAAACTTCTATATAATGATCTTTTTCATCTCTGTTGACACCTCTGAGTATTTCCCACCAATCTTGACCATTGAAATCATCCAACTCATCATATTTGACAAATGGCAGTTTTGGCGCCATTTTTTTCTTGAGCAGGTTTTTCTAATTAATGGGTCTTGGATGGATGTGGAGGTGTTAAGGGGTTGTTAAACAGCTGTATAAGTGAGGTGGAGTGTTGAAAAAGTGGAAAAACCATCACTGGTATTGGATTTCAGGCTGTTGTGAAGAAGATGAACAGTAAACGCTGTTTGGGCGCGCTTTGACTAGTTTTGACCGTGGGATATTATAAAGGGGGGTTCACAATGGGGGGTCAAGGTGTTTGACAGGGGGTCTTTTTGGTTTTGATGGGGTTCTAAATACAAAAGGGGGTCTAATTGGCTTATTTAATTACAAGGACCATTTGTGTTGGGAATTACAAGTTTGAGTTGATAAAGACAAAAAGAATGAAACAAGAGGGACTTAATATGACAAGAAGGAAACCTACTAAAAGATGGAAGGACTTGCTTGCAATGGAAGTTTTATTATTTAGTCCTTATCCTCTAGTATATAAAGAGGACATAGGTGTAGGTTTATAATTAAGTCTTCCAATAATGTAGTCGACTAAAAGGTGTGTGTTTAGCCTAGGCGTTAGGGAAGAACGCTTAGGGTTTTAGATTAGAGTGTGTCCTAGACGTATGGTTCATGTAAACGTCTAGGTTATTAGTTTAGGTAGTAGACGTGTTTCTATAAACGTCTAAGATTATTAGAGTATTAGTGAATGAAAAACCTTGTTCAATAACAAAGTATTGTTTTGATTATTCCGCTGCGTATTATGTTTATTATCTTTGTTATTGATCCCTAGCCGAGCTTATAAACGATCTTATCAATTTGTGTAAATCGCCAAACTTGAGGACTAAAGTTGTAATTTTGTCAAAGATTTATTCAAGGACCATTTTTGACAACTTAGAATATTTCAGGGACCTTGAATAACATTTTCTTTATTTTGATTTACCGTGGACCTGTTTTTGACAACTTTTTAAACTTGGGGACTAAAGCGCCAATTATGCAAACTTGATACGTTTTCACCGATTTTGATGTTTTTGCATTTAAAACACATAAAACACTTATTTGTGATATTTTATCATTTTGATGCATTTCGAGTGTTTTCATATGTTTTGGCATTCTAAACAAGATAAAAATGATGAGTATTTAGACACTCATCAATCCCCACACTAAGATATTGCTAGTCCCTAGCAATGATTTGAGAAAAATTAATGGATTTCATCTCTTTACCAAAAGCCATTACTTCGGAGTAGCCAATTGTTTTAGTTCAAGTAAGAACTTTGGTACAATGATAACCAAATGATTTTGAGCAAATCACCACCAGAACGGTTTTGATTTGTCTTTACCGAGCCGCTTTGCTTCGGACTAGCCAACTCTTAGATAAATTATCAATATTATCTTTGGTGAGCCGATTACCAATTATGGATTTAAGCGCCTTTACCACAAGCCATAAACTTGCGGGCTAGCCAACTTTTCACTAGTTTAAAGATATGGTGAAATAACACCATACAATTTTGGGCAAATTGCAAGCCATAAACGGATTTGAGATATCTTTAACAAGAGCCGTTTGCTCTGGATTAGCCAATCCTTATGTGGGTTAGACATGGTGGATGATTACCATTTCTTGAGTAAGTGAAAACACTTACTCCAAAAAAATTTGGCCAAAACGGGAATTGGGTGGAATAATTACATGATAAAATTTGTGAGAATTCCCCCACACTTAGAAATGAATATTGCCCTCAATATTCAAAGTACCGCGGTTATGCCGAAACATAGAACATAAAAGGGAAATACTACGCCATTATTTTGTTTTGATATATACACAATTTTTTTTTTTTTTTTTTTTTTAGAGGTTTTATATACAATGGGGCAACTCCCCACACTAAAGTGGTAGAAAAGGGACAAGAAGATGAAACATGGGTGAAAACCCATATGGTGTGTGCTCTGTTTTTGATTCCCGAGTCACTAGCTTGACTCGATCCCGCATTTATTGGTTCATGGGGAAAGTTTGTAGATCCGAGACAATCACGGGTGGAATGTCCTCTCCAAAATAAAGCTTTAATCGATGACCATTCACTTTAAAATTTGGACCATCGGTGAGATAACTCAATGGTACCATAAGGATAAACCTTAGTGATAGTAAATGGACCGCACCAACGGACTTAAGCTTTCCGAGAAAATCTTCAATCTTGAATTGAAAAGAAGGACTCGACCACCAACGTTGAAAACGCGGTTCTTGATTTTAGAGTCATGAATCTTCTTTGTCTTTTGTTTGTAGATCAAAGAGTTCTCGTATGCTTGATCACGAAGTTCATTTAATTCATTCATTTGAACTTTTCTATGATCACCACCGTGCAGATATCGAAGTTTGCATGCTTTAAGGCCCAAGAAGCCTTGTGCTCTAGCTCAATCGGAAGATGACATGCCTTCCGTACACTAGCTTGTATGGAGTACACCGATGGGTGTTTTGTAAGTCAGACGGAAGGCCCAGTCGTCATCTAGTTTATCCGACCGGGATGCACGATTTTCGCCATCGTCCTTTCTAAAATTCTTTTAATACCACGGTTGGAGACTTCCACTTGCCCACTTGTTTGGGGTGGTATGCGATAGATAGACGGTGGGTTACACCATACTTTGCATGACACGATCAAATTGGATATTGCGAAATGTGTACCACGATCACCGATTATAGCTCTTGAGTTCCAAACCCGCAAAAGAGATTTTAAAAACTTCACAACAACTCGAGCATCATTGGTAGGTAAGGCTTTTGCTTCAACCCATTTTGACAAATAGTCAACAGCCACAAGTATGTATTTGTTACCTCGAGAAGATGGAAATGGCCCCATAAAGTCAATACCCCAGATGTCAAAGATCTCCCAAACTTGAATGGCATTTTGTGGCATTTCATTTCTTTGAGAGATATTTCCATGACGTTGACAAGCGTCACAGGTTTTGACAAAATCGTGGGCATCCGTATAGATAGTGGGCCAATAAAACCGGAATCAAACACCTTTTTGCGGTGTAGTTTGGACTATGATGGCCCCGTTGGGTCCAAAGATGGCAAGCTTTGAGAATGTCAAGAGCTTGTCCATAAACACACCGTCGGATGACTTGATCCGCATGATTTTGAATAAGTAGGGTCGTCCGAAGTAATGTTTAACATCCTTGAAGAATTTGTTCTTCCGCTGAGTCGACATCCTTTCACTATGAAGTTACCCGCATGGTAATTTGCGATGTCGAGAAACCATGGGGTAGAAGAGTTTCACGAAAAGAAACCGCATTGAGTGTCTCGAGAGGAAATGTTTCATTTATTTCCTTTTCTCGAAAACATCTTGGTGAGGGTTTTCTAATCGGGATGATGATCGCCACCGTGTTCTCGGCTCCTTTTTATCACGTATAATGATATCAAATTCACGGAGGAGAAGAACCCAACGGAGCAATCTCGCTTTGCATCTTGTTTTGCAAAGAGATATTTGAGAGCCGAGTGATCCGTATACACCACACATTTAGTCAAGATTAAGTACGGTCGAAACTTCTCAAATGCATACACCACGGCTAATAGCTCTTTTTCCGTGGTGGTGTAATGAGTTTGAGCTTTAGTCATAGTCTTACTTGCGTAGTGAATAGGCCGAAAATGCTTAGCTCTCGTTGCCCTAGGACCGCACCGATAGCAAAATCACTTGCATCGCACATGAGCTCAAAAGGCAAGTCCCAGTCGGGAGCAACGAGAATGGGTGCTTCAAGAAGCTTTTTCTTTAATGTTTCAAAAGCTTTGATGCACTCGGGTGAGAAGATAAAAGGAGCATCCTTTTCAAGAAGATGAGTCATAGGTAGGCGATTTTAGAAAATCTTGTATAAATCTACGATAGAAACCGGCATGACCTAAAAACTCCTAATACCTTTGACGGTAGTAGGATGAGGTAATTTAGCAATAACATCTACTTTTGCTCTATCTACCTCAATCCCATTTTTGAAATCTTATGGCCAAGGACTATGCCTTCTTTGACCATAAAGTGGCTCTTCTCCCAATTTAGACAAAGATTGGTGTCTTCACACCGTTTGAGCATTTTATCTAAATGGGAGACATGTTTGAAATGAATCCCCAATGACCGAGAAGTCATCCATAAACACCTCCATTGTTTCCCGATCATGTCGTGGAAAATGGCCATCATACATCGTTGGAACGTGCAGAGCATTACATAAGCCAAAAGGCATACGTGCAGAGGCAAAAGTTCCGTATGGGCGGTGAATGTAGTCTTCTCTTGATCCTTTGGATCAATGGAATCGAAATAACCCGAGAAACCATCAAGGAAACAATAGTATTCGTTCCTCGCTAATCTCTCAAGCGTTTGGTCCATAAAGGGTGAGGAAAATGGTCTTTACGAGTGGCGTCATTCAACTTACGATAGTCAATGCAAACACGCCATCCTCAGAACCAATCGAGTTGGAATTAACTCGTTATCTTCATTTGTGACAACAGTTATGCCACCCTTTTAGGAACACAATGAATTGGGTTAACCCAAGGACTATCTCGAGATCGGGTAAATCAATCATGCATCAAGAAGTTTGATAACCTCCTGCTTGATAACATCATGGATTTTTGGATTCACTCTTCTCGATGTTGAACTCGCCGGTTTGAAGTCATCCTCCATCAAGATTTTGTGAGTACGAACTCGTGGTTGATACCCTTAATGTCGGAAAGTTTCCAAGCAATTGCTTGCTTGTGTGACTTCAAGATCTTTATGAGAGACTTTTTCATCTTTACTCAAATCTCTAGCAATAATGATCGGTAATTTATCATTACCTTCAAGAAATGCATACTCGAGATGAGGAGGTAAGTCCTTAAGTTCGACTTGAAATTCTTCGCTTTTCTCAACCGACTTGACTTCCTTGTTATGAAGTTCGATGGGAGGAGTGATGATGGATCATTATTAAGCAACTTCTCAATGAGAAGTATGTCCCCTCGATGTCGATGGGAGCGTGATCAATTTCCCATGGAACAGAATCACTAGACAAGTAAGCTTCAATCTCTTCCAAGATGAAGTCACTTTCCTCAAAAGGAGTGAGAGAAGGAGTAGAATTGGCGATGATAGGTTGAGATGAATGAGTGATATTATCACTCAAGAATTATGATCATAACCAAGAACTTCTTGAGTACTCTTGAAGCAACATCAATGATATCTATTCGGTTAACCGACTCGTAATCATAATTTGCGGAGTACCTCGAAGTTTGATCAAGGTTAAAAGTGCGACTTCATTACCAACACGTAATGTGATTTCTTGCTCAAATACATCAATGAGAGCACGGCCCGTTCTCGTGAATCCTCGACCAACAATGAGAGGAACCCGATGATCGGCATCAAAATCAACAACCACAGTGGTGGAAAATGGAACTTTCCTACTTTCACAAATCGTCCTCGGCAATGCCAAGAGGACGGGATATTGTACGATCCGCAAGCTCGAGAGTCATGCATGTAGGAGTAAGTTCCTAAGAGAAAGTTTCTTCCACATCGAATAAGGCATCGGGTTGATGCTTGCACCAAGATCTCGCTAAGGCAAAGCATTCAACCATTCACGGAAATACACAAGGTAAGAGAAATTTTCGGGATCTCCAAGCTTTTCGAAGCTTCTTCAGATAATCACGAGCGGTTCTCGTTAAGAGGAGTTTTAGCCATTTCAAACAACTTTTCCTTATTGCTTAACATGTGTTTGAGAGTTGATGCAAACTTGGGCATCGATGATAGCATCCGCAAAGCTTATGTCAAAGTGTAGTTCTTGGAAAATTTGAAAAATTTATCCATTTGATGACCGCTTTTTCATGAGCTTTGCTCATTCAAACGTGATGGGTAAGGAATAGATGATTTGATTTGGTATTTTCAATGGGAGCTACTGTGGTTCAAAAACAACTCTCGGAATGGATTTGGGTTTCGGACAACTTAGGATGGACATCATTGGTTCCTCCGTCATTAATAGGAAGTTCCTTGTCCTTTGTTGCCTCGGGTTCACTTTCCACTACCTTCGGGAGAGAAGAAGAAGAGGTAGTAGGAATAGCAGGTCCATTGTATGAAACACCACTGGTTGTGATCGCTTTGCATCTTCCCTCGGGTTAGCGATCGTGTTACTCGGAAGTTTTCCCGAGCCCGAGGGTTGATCATTTAAAGACTTCTTGAGATCGTGATCCGACCGACCAACAACATGTTCATTTCATCTTGGGATTTCATGAATTGCTTCAATAACTCATCGATGATGGTACCGGAGGATGTGGAGGGAAATTCGAGGTCGGATGTTTGATTATGACCTTGTTGTTGAAAATTCCTTGATTAGGATTCACATTTCCGAAATTGATTCCTCGATTGAAATTGTTTTGATTAAGGTTTCCTTGATGTTGGAAACCTTGATTGGGTCCGGATAGAAATTACCTTGGTTTTGATAACCTTGGTTCATTCTAGGTTGGTTTTGATTCCGGTTAGGATTCGGTTAAAACACGGTGGTGCTGATAAGTATTAGCACGGTAGTTTGGTTCATTTGAGGACGGTATTGATTACCTCCTTGATGTGAAGTACCGCAATAGCATTGGCTTCAAACGGACTACCATCGGTGGCGATCTGATTGTAGTATGCATGAGGACCACCACAAGTAACACAAACTTCAACTTTCTTCACTTCACTATGTGATGGTGTCGAGTGAAAGTGACTTTCTTTTGGTTAGCAAGAACTAAAGCTCGAACAATATCCGTGAGTTTGTCAATCTTAGCATCGGTGCTAGATGTACTCGCGGAGATGAAGTAGAAGGTCCCAGCATTAGACCGAGTCCGATATGTCTTCGTGCGGAAAGGACGGACACGGGACTTGTTTTCTATGATTTGCAAGGCTTCTTTTGTGGTCTTGCTCAAGAAATTACCTCCCGCGGAGGCATTCAAAGAGTCTTGGTCGGCTTGTCTCAGACCATTATAGAAAGTATCCATCTGCATTAACTCGGTAAAACCATGATGCGGACACTTGTGGAGCAATTCTTTGTAACGATCCCATGCCTCCCTGAATGATTCATCAAATATCCGAGAAAATTTCATTATCTCATTCTTAAGACTTGTAGTTCGGGATGGAGGATAGAATTCGTTAACAAACTTGGTGACTAGATCTTCCCATGTCTCAATGGAACGAGGGGTTGTTTCTCGCCAATTCCGGCTTGTCCTCTACAGAAAATGGGAACGTAAGAAGCTTGATTGCTTCATGTGGGACATTCTTGTATTTGATGGTAGATGCAATCTTGTTAAACCATCGAATGTGTGCATGAGGATCATCCCGCTCAAAACCATAGAATTGGCTTTGGGTTACAAGATTAAGCAACCCGGTTTTGAGCTCAAAGGTATCGCCACAATGGTCGGGACAATAATGGCATCTCCGTAACCCTCGATGGGTGCTTGGAGAAGCTCATTCATCGGTTTGTCTTCGCCATTTCGACAGGGGTGGTGGTGGTAGACGTTCCTCGATCACGGTGAAGGAGCGAACGTCCTCACGTCTACGAGGAATATTTGCAAGCTCGTAAAGTGGACTTGTAGAATCGAAGAACGAGTGCGCATGCACTAAGTATAAAAATCAATTTTCAAAACAAATGCGAGGCAAAAGCGACAAGTGAACTTAACCAATAATCACAAATGAAATGGCTTTTTGAAAAGGTACACCAAATCACAAGGACACAAAGGCAAGTTTTAAATCGTGGTTCGGGAACTTATTATGGTCACACCCCCAGTTAGTAGGTGTACTGCCTTGATTTGCGGTGGTTGATTTTTATGTATATATTAAGTACCACTGAAAAGACGTAGGTAATGATTTGTGCAAAGGGTTTAAAAACTTTTGGACAATATTTTTGGTATCGTCTCGTTTAACCAAATCGTATTTCTTTAAGAATCACCTTAAAAGAAACACAAGCTAGAAAACGTTACGATTGTTTTGTTGTTTTATATTGTTTTTGGTGTTGTTAAAACTTTAGGAAAAATGTTAATGAACTTTTTGATTTATGATTAACTTTACAAAAACTGTTTACAAACTGTGGTATATGTGCAAGTACGGGTCTGAAAACGCTTAAAACACGCTACACCTCCTCCCGTGGCGCCAAAATTTGATTCGCCTCAAACGGTCAAGTTGAATCACACAAGCTAGCCACTTGTGAATGGCTAACCGTAACAAACTTAAAACATTTCGTAAGCAAATGCAATTTAGATCGAGGAATATAGTAGATTCCTGGGTCGTTAAGTCCCACGGAGGATGAATGGTGTTTAACACAGACAGATGTCGAATAATCACTAAGGATAGTGATCAGTAAGGATTTGAGATATTTATACCTAAAGAAAAAGTTTTGTAAATTACAGCGACTTAAATGCAAATTAAAGAAAATTAAAAAGTTAAAATATATTAAATAAACGCTATCACTATTTTTACAATGATGTTTTTGTGATTTATAAAACAAAATAACTTAAATAAACTATTTTAACTAAAACGTAAACTTAAATTATCTAAAAACGTAACTTAAAATGAAAACGTAAGTTATTTATAAAAATTACGCGAGTGCGCAAGCAAAAACGTAAAATTTATGAAATAAAAGTCCTACGAATGTAAAAACAATTTTCTTACGTACTATATGACAAAAGAAAATTTTAGAAAAAGAATTATATTTTTTGACTTTTATATTTTTATTATGAATTAAATACTATTTTACACTAATTAAATGTTTAAAAATACTAAAACTATTTAGAAAAATCAAACTTTTTATAAATTACTTTATACTAATACCAAACTAAGAAAAATAAAAGGATGTAAAAGCTTGTTTAAATAAGCTAGAAATAAGCTATATTATGCGTATAAGCAATAGACTAAAACAAGGTTATATATTAAATCGTGTAAAGGATACCACCAAAGACCCAAGGGCGTATGGTATGTGTGTGGTGTGGTGAGTGGGTGGCTGTGGTTCGAATCCCAAAGAATCGCTTTTGCTAACTTTTTATTTTTTGATTTTTCTTTACAAACTTGTTAAACTAATCGAAATAAGCAATTTATAAAACTATGACTTTTATAAAATGACTAATAAGCTCAAGATTGAGCTTATTATCTTAACGATTAACAAAAACAAGAATAAGCACAAGTTATTTAGCCAAATGGCTATTAAGCTAGTGAAATAAGCAAAAGCTAATAAGAAATAAGCTATATCACTCGTTAATAAGCTAGTTTTATAACCGAATAAGCACAATGAATTGTAAATAAGCACTAAACAATCACTAAATAAGCTAAAGCTTAACTGCTTAACAGGCACTTTTTGTTTTCTAGGTACCTTTAAGCTAAGAAATAAGCATCAAGTAAGCTAGAAATGAAATCTAATAATGGAACTAACAAGCTAAGCAACTGAGCTTTCCAAAAAGCTAAAGTACACAGATTGGGTTACAAAAATGAGCTTGTGACAGGCTTTTGAAAAACTTAAGAACACTGACTGACTTGTGTACACAGGAAATGGACAAAATTATAAGCTATTTGCAGGCTTATCAAATAAGCTACAAATGGAAAAATGAGAACTGTAACCTTGAGACAGCTAGGTGAGCTTCTCAAAAAGCTAAATTACACAAGCTTAAGCTAGCTAATAAGCTCTCTGAAAGCTTGTGAAATGGGGTACCACAACTGTGCACAGAGCATGTTTTCAGACAAGGATTCAAACTAAGCTAAGAAATAAGCATTATATAAGCTAAGTAGATTTAAGCTAGTATTTTTCTAATTTAGTTAAGCAACAAAAGTTTAATATCCCAAAAGCTGATGGGCTAAATCCTAATATTGAGTACACACTAAAATTTGTAAGTTTATTCAAAAACTGATCAATGAAAAATTTGACTTTTTAAATGATATTGCAGTTTGACTTTTATGAACTTATAATCAATTCTATGGACTGAGTATGTTAAAATAAGCTATAATAAGATGATTTTAAGCTAAAGTATCATATTATAAGCTACTATGATGAAATTTACACTATAACTCTTAACAGTTAACTAATATGGTGAGATTTAAACTAATTTTGACTTTCTTACAAATGAAAACTGGTTTTTATGCTTGCATAAAATTCTTAGATACTATTATGACTTAGAACAACAACAAACAACAACAACACTGGCCTTCTAATACAGTTTTCACAGTAAAACAAACACCCCTTTGAGAGGCAGTTTTTAAGCTTATAAAAGGATTCCAAAGATTAAGATCATGCAACTACTTAAAAACCTTATACTAACTATATTTAAATATGATTAAGCTAAAATTAACAGAATTTAAGCACTTATACTATAAAATGCAAAACTTAAAGAAAAAGCTTACAATTGAGACTGAAAACCAAAGATTGAGATTACACCCTATAGCTTCCCAAGAAGCTCTAAACCCACAAGCAATCCAAAGATTAACCTGCTTCAACCTTTTTCATTATCTTCACTGTTTTTTTATTTTTAATCTATTTTTTTTTTTTTTTTGTATTTTTCTTATTTTTCTGTTTTGTTGAATAAAACTGGATTTGAAAGGTTTCTAACAGCTTATAAGCTTTGTCAAAAGCTTATATGAGCTTAAGAAGAAATAACAACAACTATTGGCAACTTTTAAATACTTTGATAATTCGAACTTGAAAATTTAAAAATCTTGAAATGAGACTTAACACTTAAATTGAAACTGAGAATAGGTTTAAAATACACTGAAATATGATTACAAAATGCTTGAAATCTTTGAAATACACTGGAAAACTTAAAAAGCTTAAAAAGACATAAGTAAAACTAAATTACACTAGATACTTTATTACATTGCACCAAACTTCTATATAATGATCTTTTTCATCTCTGTCGACACCTCTGAGTATTTCCCACCAATCTTGACCATTGAAATCATCCAACTCATCATATTTGACAAATGGCAGTTTTGGCGCCATTTTTTCTTGAGCAGGTTTTTCTAATTAATGGGTCTTGGATGGATGTGGAGGTGTTAAGGGGTTGTTAAACAGCTGTATAAGTGAGGTGGAGTGTTGAAAAAGTGGAAAACCATCACTGGTATTGGATTTCAGGCTATTGTGAAGAAGATGAACGATGAACGCTTTGGCGCGCTTTGACTAGTTTTGACCGTGGGATATTATAAAGGGGGGTTCACAATGGGGGGGGGTCAAGGTGTTTGACAGGGGGTCTTTTTGGTTTTGATGGGGTTCTAAATACAAAAGGGGGTCTAATTGGCTTATTTAATTACAAGGACCATTTGTGTAAATCTGCCAAACTTGAGGACTAAAGTTGTAATTTTGTCAAAGATTTATTCAAGGACCATTTTTGACAACTTAGAATATTTCAGGGACCTTGAATAACCATTTTCTTTATTTTGATTTACAGGACTGTTTTTGACAACTTTTAAACTTGGGGACTAAAGCGCCAATTATGCAAACTTGATACGCTTTTCACCGATTTTGATGTTTTGCATTTAAAACACATAAAACACTTATTTGTGATATTTTTATCATTTTGATGCATTTCGAGTGTTTTCAGATGTTTTTGGCATTCTAAACAGTATAAAAATGATGAGTATTTAGACACCCATCGATGATGTAAATAAAACAAAAAATTTGTTGGATTTGAAATGTTTTTCGGAAGGATATCATGTTACATATGATAGCCTTACCGAAATCTAAAGAGTATATGGAATTTTTTTAAGAAAATGATATGTGCTGCTACAACTTACTATATATGGCAAGAGAGAATTTTAGAAAGATTCAACAAACAAAAAGGACTTGGGAAGAATACTAATAATGTGCAATTAAGAATGGCAAATTTTAAGGTCAAAAGCTTAGCTGATGTGGTAGAGGTGTCAATGCTATAGGAAGTTCACACACAAAAAAGGAATGTAGTGATTGCCGGTTTAGGTTTGTTTTTAGAATTGGTTTTGATAGTAGTACCACTTCTGTATACGCAAAACTGGACAGAATTTGTAAACGCTAATCTCGACATTGCTTCAAACACCAAGGACCAAACTTGCTCGTTACATAGTTTTCAACCGCCAAGCGGTAATATTTAGTTATATAACCATAAAACGGTTATGGACGGTTAATTTTAGTTAGTTAAAAATGGTTACATTTCAAACTGATGACGTACCCTCCGATCAGGTTGAAGGACACCCCTTCAACCTCAGTCAAATTTGAATTACGAAGACCCAAGTCTTTCTTCATAAGTCATTGGTGGCGTAAAATCATTCATCATTGATATGGTTACCAGTTGGGAATTCGCGGTACCAAGGCCCATGCCCTTCAAGTCTTCTCTTGAAGGCACCAAGACAAAGAAGAACCTTGACTTGGTCTTCCCCACGCTCCCACTATCTCCTTAGCTTCCCGCCAAGACAGAGAGAGTGGGATGAAGCTCTAGCGGTTACCACAAATCATGGGACGCCCCATGATCTCCGGCGATGCTAACACTCTCCAAGCTTATTTCTACATCTATAGATAGGTTGGGCGAGTCTTCAATGGTATGTTCACTCAACACGATTTCACATACTCCACATTACTTACAACACATATCACATACATACTCTCACGGAGGTGGTTCGCGAGGTCCAACCCTTCGCAATCACTTAACGGTGTCTATTATTTCTTATTGCATTGGCTACAAGTTTGGCGCAAGCATATCACCCTCATACCCTTCGATCACCATCAAGGCCTGGTCGCATCTAATTATTGTACAATCAGTGGCGCCATCCGTGGGACCCGCTACAATTGGTCTCGTTATTCCAAACTTATAACCAGTTAATCACACTCACAAGTTTTACAGCATGAATCAAGGAAGAGAGGATACACCCCCTCCGGGTTTCTCGACCTTGACACCAATCCCAATCAAAGATCCTAACAACCTTCCCAACATAACCGCATCCACCTTTACCACACGATCTCACCCTGAAATAACTCCCAACAACCATGCTTCAACTTTGGCTAACCCCGAACCGGTAATCAACCGAGCGTTTGTCGAAGCTAACATCAAGCACTAGAATCTTTACCGAGGGCTCAAGGAGGCAAGCTCGGAATGTGGAGATGCGAAGGAGTTGGAATACTCAGCGATGAGTATGACGAAGAGTTGGAAATGGAGACTAGGCCTTTGGCTCCCAGGGCTACACGCTCGATGCTAAGGATAGGGTCTCCAAGCGGTGAGGCCGAGTGGAAGGTCGGTTGGTTTTGAAGATGTTCGGAGAGGGCTCCGATGAGAAGGGAAGGAACAATGGAAGGATCTAATGGAAGGAGTCACCGAAGGAGACTACGGAGGTTAACTTGCCACCACTCTTAACGGCTCTTCCGGGAGAACTGGGGCGGGGTTCCGTTGCGCCTTCTCACGCATCCGGCGTGAAGGCAATCCATCTCAAATGAATGGGGAGGAAATCTTCCTCCTCATGGTATGTACCTCCTTTTCGTGCTCAATCCTACCCTCGGGGTTTATCCCCTACCTAATGGGCAGGCTAGCAACCCTAGTTTTACTCAACCATACGGAAGCATGCCCTATGGGCAACCTATGGTGTACCCTTCGTATCCTGTCAGAAATCACCCACCTTATATACCTACTACTTACCCTCAATATGTTAACCAAAACCCTGTCGGAGTACCTTCAAACCATATGTAACCACCCGCATTTTTAGGTTACTTTTTATTTTCGAGAATTTACTATTCACTTTTACTATTCAAATTCACTATTCATCTTGTAAAATTTTTAATCCACATTCTCGTAAGATAAATTATTTTAGTAATGACCTGAGAATTCGACCATCGTTAGATCATTTTCGCAAAAGTTATTAAGTAAACATCGTTTTAGAGTTTCGTTTTAGACGGTCCACCGTTTAAACATCACGCGCATAACGAAAATCAACCCTGACAATTTTCCTCTCATCGATAAATTTTAGATCATTCATGTTTAATTTGAGGATTTTAAGAATTATTATTTTTAATATTACCAAATAAGCCCAAATACAGAACAAAACTAAACTTACGTTTTAAACAATTCTACTTACATCCGTGCTTAACGATTTACGACCGTGTTTCTAATATGTTTTTGACACTTTTACATTTTGGAAAAGTCAAACATATTTCCTCCTCCTTTGACCATAAAGGAATTAACATTGTACGCTCTACATTTACGCTTAAATCACAGAACTTTTAAACTTCACAAATAATCGTAAAGTTATCCCGCGTATGACTAAAACCACATTTTGACATCTCATATCACTTTTAGACTAATTTTAGTCTACTCAAAATAAATTCACGGTCGTTTCCACGAAATTTCGTTCTTTTGGATAAACCGCGATTACGCGTTTTGACCCGTATTTCGACTTTAAGCGGCTTTGCACCCAATGAGACTTATCACCTATTTTATATTTTTAAATGGAGTATAATGATGAGTTTAATCATTCCTATAAGTTTCATATTTTTACGATACCGGTTTTACGTTTTATGGCTTGGTTAGCATTTAACGAACCAAAACTCACTCCAAATCAAGATAATATCAAGAAATTCCAACCTTATCACCACCTCACCATGAAAACGTGTAAAGACACATGTAGGGAGGATATTTGATCTTTCCTTAGATCATTACAAGTATACAACTTAACCATGGTTAGTTTTTAACCCAATATATAGTTAACTCCTAAATTTTTCCTATAAATACCAAGCTAAAACCTTCATATTTTCTTGCACCACCCCTTCTTAACATCTAAAGTCCTAAACCTAAAGGCATTTCTTATAGATCTTGTAAGAACATTCATGTGTTCTTGAAGAAAACTAGCGTTTGATCTTCGTTCTTGGAAGTTTTCAAGAAAGAGTCGTTATAATCTTCAAATAACTTCAAGTCTCCAAAATGACGTTGTTATAATCTTCTATTATACTTTGAGCTTTCAAGAAGGCGTTGTTATAATCTTCTAATAGCCGTGGGTTTTCAAGATTGCAAATTCTACGTCAAGCTCAGTTAATATTTTATTTTTCCATAATACTCCGGTATTCTATATTAAGGTAAGTCTTTATAAGACTCAAACTTATTTAAATACTTATAAACTTGTTAGTTTATTTATTGAATTTATAAACTCTTAATATATAATATAATCAAGTAATCAAAATACATGTTTTACGTATTGAGCACTACAACACTAGGGAACTTCATGTGAGGGGTTCATTTGAGGAAAACGTTTGACGAGTTCTTTGGTTCGATTTAAAGTGTCCTAGCTCCTCGAACGTTCTTGCATGACCTCACGAATTATGATGGCCCGAGCGGTAGTCTGAGATATACAAACTAAAACCATTTCTATAAACAAACATACAAATACTACATCATGATGACATATATAGGATGGTTTATGTTTTCCTAAACATTATTCCAAACCTAAGTCGCAACATTCTATTTTAGGTTGCTCGTAGAAGTTCACACGGCACATCCATCATCCTCATTATACATTTGATATCATTTACTCTAAGGTGAGTCATAGCCCTACTCTTTTAATACTTGTTTTACAAACTCTTTGGGAGATACATGCTCAACTATTTTCATTTACTTTTATAATTACTCTAAACTTTTACCGATTCTGGTGAGTTCCTAGCCCCACTTTCTATTACTTAATTGTTTTACAAA
Source organism: Chrysanthemum lavandulifolium (assembly GCA_022545495.1). Classification (NCBI taxonomy): domain Eukaryota; kingdom Viridiplantae; phylum Streptophyta; class Magnoliopsida; order Asterales; family Asteraceae; genus Chrysanthemum; species Chrysanthemum lavandulifolium. The sequence goes on along the minus strand of CM040241.1, from coordinate 74,318,867 downwards.
CCCTTGGGGAGATACATGCTTTATTTTAAATCGAACACATTGCTTTCAAACTGTATGCTTATCTCGAATGTATTATTTGCACTAAGTACCACTATTGCCAAATCCTAAGTCCCTACTATCATGAACCATTAATCACTTGCAGTGAACGCGAATATTGTGGATAGGCCTATTGGGATTGATTTAATCCCGTTTGTGTTGACCGGGTAGGCAAACAAACGCACTATATTTGAAGATCTATAGGTTAATTGGCAAATTACCTATTAGGGCAACAGTTACTATTATATATCATCATTAACGTTTTCGGTATCATGAGCTTAGTGCAATAATAACTCTTTTGGTTGTCAAACCATTGGTGTGAATTTATAACTCACACTATATGCTTATCTGATTGTTTTATTGTCACTAAGCAACCATCATTAACAAACAAAAGCGGGCTCAAGTATCACAACGTATTGAGGCAGCCGTATCAAACAAAAGCGGGCTCAAGTATCATATACTTGAGGCAGCCGTACCATGCAATAATATCTCTTTTGGTTTTCAAACTATTGGTGTGAATTTATAACTCACACTAAAAACATTATGTGTTCAACTCGATTTCCTAAACTCTATGAATTTCACTCAACCTTTGTGTTGTGATTTTAAGCATGTATTTCGGTCCATAATGTCAAGTCGGCACGGAAGAGCAAGGATCTCAAGAAGGCTATAAATTTTATTATCATTCGAAAACCCATTTAATGTATTTTGTAAACTTGGAACCATCTCGGGACCTCATTTTTGTAAACTCGATATTTATATAAATCGAATGATAAATCTTTTAAAACGACTCCATTAGAGTCGTTTTCTATTGTTATATTTGTTGTGCCATGAAGTAACACCCGTTTGAATTCACTGCGTATCACGAAATTGGGGTGTTACAGATTGGTATCGAGCCATAGTTATAGAGAAACGGGTCTAATTGAGACTTAAACTATAACTACTTTTACAAACAAAAACATTTTATAGCCTTCCGTTCTCCGTGCCTTCCATCCTCAGACGATTATGTGACTTTTAGGCATTTTAAGCTATATAAACATACTAGTATATTGATATATACACTTGACATAATTTCAATCATAAACAATGTACTCAACATATCTCACAGATGCTATTCTAAGGCATTACGGCACAATCATATTTTCCCAATCTCCCAATCATGTATCTACTCATGCATTTTAGGATTGCGAAACTTCCTCCAAGACATTGTAATCGACTACAATGGTCTTTCCTACTTCCCGTGACATTGTGAGATACAATGGTCTCGTTCATTTTCAAGACACTTTGTAAATCCTACAAAGGTCTCTATTACATTCTCGAGACAATCGTAAATCCTCAAGTGGTCTCTATTACATTCTCGGACACTTTGTAAATCCTACAAGGTCTCTATTACATTCTCGGACACTATAAATCCTCAAGTGGTCTCATTTATTTCTCAAGACATTGTGAGTACACAATGATCACTCCATCATTTCTCAAGACATTGTGAGTACACAATGATCTCTCCATCATTTCTTAGACATTGTGAGTTGCGCAATGGTCTCAACTACTCCTCGATATTGTAAGTTATACAATAGTCTCTAAAATTATCTTATAAACAATATATGATATTGTTTTACATGAAACCGTCACACTATCAATTTCCTAATGGAAATACAAGAAATAGGATTTCTAAAGGACAAAGTGACTCATCATCTACAAAAGTCAAGTTCAAGAACTTTCTACATTCATCAAAATTCTCTTACGAAACCTTCATTGTTAAAGGTTCGTGATTCTAGCCAAGTATGGACTATTTTAGGATTACTTAAGATTTCCTTTCCACACGATCTACCCATACTATCTTCTATGCAATGGAATGTGAAAACATAGGTTACAAGTCTTTTATGGCGGGACTTGCAACCGAATGGTTTGATGTCGCCTTTGCTTAGTGGACAATTTCTCAAAAGCTATGGACATATCACAAGTATACCTAATTTAGGTATTTGGAAAATTTATCGAACCTCGGCTAAATATAGTCTAGTCACCTATATTTAGCCTAGGGATAGTGGAACAGAGTCTGACTAACTATGTTCGACTTAAATTTTTCAAACACTGAGAACAGTTATACAAGTGTTATATTCAGGTTGATTTCCTACTTAAAATCGATAAACCACCAGAATTCATTAAAAAGATCTAGAGACACGATAATGTCTTACCACTCAGCAAAATCTTAGCATCTCATTTATACTACCTAATTTCATTCTTGAAAGTTTTCATTTATGAAATAATCCTAACTACTATCTTTGGATAGTCATCAAATCTTCTCGTCATTCTTTAGAAGTACTAGCCTGATTAGATTTCAAGGATATCATTCCGTCATATTCCTTTAAAATTCACTTTTGATTTTAAAACAAACTTTACATCTCCACCTAAGAATAATGGTAAGCGTACGCTACACTCTTCTAACCGTCAACATGACACATCATTATATGAACCTCATTGAAATTCAGTACGTAAAACTTCACAGTATCACGTTTCCTTCATACACTAGTAGACATAAACACTATACGATATAGCCTTCATTCCGAAACCACCTAAGACAGGATCAACTTTGGAAATGGTTTGGATAAACCACTTGCCACTAGCAAGACTTTCCTTACAACGACAGTTATCACGTCATTACAAACCATTTCACATCACCAATATCTTACACCTTTGATTAACAATAGTTACCCTAACAACAACAAAACTATTCCATTTTGAGGCACTATATAGACGAATGTGTTAGTTAACCATTTGCTGGACTAAGGTGTTTAGAGATCACCCACGAAACAACTAAAGAAACTATACAAATATAAATTAGGCTTCATGCCACACACTATCACCAAAAACTCCATGTTATAAATTAAGGTTTTATTGATAGCCTCGATATAATAAGATATGATTCGTTTTGAGAATCGGGAAAAGCCAAACTTTAGGTATATTAGACTCTATAAGATTTTAACAAAACCCTTTAGATTACAACTTAAGCCACATGGTATATAATACATTCTATGACCAAAAATTTGAGAACGCAACATCCACATTTTCCTAGACACTTCAACATCGGATAACACATCCTGAATTCGGGACGAATTCTATTAAGGGGTGAGACCGTAACCACCCGCATTTTAGGTTACTTTTTATTTTCGAGAATTTACTATTCACTTTTACTATTCAAATTCACTATTCATCTTGTAAAATTTTTAATCCACATTCTCGTAAGATAAATTATTTTAGTAATGACCGAGAATTCACCATCGTTAGATCATTTTCGCAAAAGTTATTAAGTAAACATCGTTTTAGAGTTTCGCTTTAGACGGTCCACCGCTTAAACATCACGCGCATAACGAAAATCAACCCCGACAATTTTCCTCTCATCGATAAATTTTAGATCATTCATGTTTAATTTGAGGATTTTAAGAATTATTATTTTAATATTACCAAATAAGCCCAATATGAACAAAACTAAACTTACGTTTTAAACAATTCTACTTACATCCGTGCTTAACGATTTACGATCGTGTTTCTAATATGTTTTGACACTTTTACATTTTGGAAAAGTCAAACATATTTCCTCCTCCTTGACCATAAAGGAATTAACATTGTACGCTCTACATTTACGCTTAAATCGCGTAACTTTTAAACTTCACAAATAATCGTAGTTATCCCGTGTATGACTAAAACCACATTTTGACATCTCATATCACTTTTAGACTAATTTTAGTCTACTCAAAATAAATTCACGGTCGTTTCCACGAATTTCGTTCTTTTCGGATAAACCGCGAATTACGCTTTTGACCAGATTTCCGACTTTTAAGCAAATTTTGCACCCAATGAGACTTATCACCTATTTTATATTTTTAAATGGAGTATAATGATGAGTTTAATCATTCCTATAAGTTTCATATTTTTACGATACCTGGTTTTACGTTTTATGGCTTCGGTTAGCATTTAACGGAACCAAAACTCACTCCGAAATCAAGATAATATCAAGAAATTCCAACCTTATCACCACCTCACCATGAAAACGTGTAAAGACACATGTAGGGAGGATATTTGATCTTTCCTTAGATCATTACAAGTATACAACTTAACCATGGTTAGTTTTTAACCCAATATATAGTTAACTCCTAAATTTTTCCTATAAATACCAAGCTAAAACCTTCATATTTTCTTGCACCACCCCTTCTTAACATCTAAAGTCCTAAACCTAAAGGCATTTCTTATAGATCTTGTAAGAACATTCATGTGTTCTTGAAGAAAACTAGCGTTTGATCTTCGTTCTTGGAAGTTTTCAAGAAAGAGTCGTTATAATCTTCAAATAACTTCAAGTCTCCAAAATGACGTTGTTATAATCTTCTATTATACTTTGAGCTTTCAAGAAGGCGTTGTTATAATCTTCTAATAGCCGTGGGTTTCAAGATTGCAAATTCTACGTCAAGTCTGTTAATATTTTATTTTTCCATAATACTCAAAGATTCTATATTAAGGTAAGTCTTTATAAGACTCAAACTTATTTAAATACTTATAAACTTGTTAGTTTATTTATTGAATTTATAAACTCTTAATATATAATATAATCAAGTAATCAAAATACATGTTTTACGATTGAGCACTACAACACTAGGGAACTTCATGTGAGGGGTTCATTTGAGGAAAACGTTTCGACGAGTTCTTGGATTTACGATTTAAAGTGTCCTAGCTCTCGAACGCCATCGCATGACCTCTCGAATTATGATGGCCCGAACGGTAGTACGAGATATACAAACTAAAACCATTTCTATAAACAAACATACAAATACTACATCATGATGACATATATAGGATGGTTTATGTTTTCCTAAACATTATTCCAAACCTAAGTCGCAACATTCTATTTTAGGTTGCTCGTAGAAGTTCACACGGCACATCCATCATCCTCATTATACATTTGATATCATTTACTCTAAGGTGAGTCATAGCCCTACTCTTTTAATACTTGTTTTACAAACTCTTTGGGGAGATACATGCTCAACTATTTTCATTTACTTTTATAATTACTCTAAACTTTTATTGATTACCGTGAGTTCCTAGCCCCACTTTCTATTACTTAATTGTTTTACAAACCCTTGGGGAGATACATGCTTTATTTTAAATCGAACACATTGCTTTCAAACCAGATGCTTATCTCGAATGTATTATTTGCACTAAGTACCACTATTGCCAAATCCTAAGTCCCTACTATCATGAACCATTAATCACTTGCGGAACGCGAATATTGTGGATAGGCCTATTGGGATTGATTTATCCCGTTTGTGTTGACGGGTAGGCAAACAAACGCACTATATTTGAAGATCTATAGGTTAATTGGCAAATTACCTATTAGAACAACGTTACTATTATATATCATCTCGTTAACGCTTTCGGTATCATGAGCTTAGTGCAATAATAACTCTTTTGGTTGTCAAACCATTGGTGTGAATTTATAACTCACACTACAAACATTATGGGTGTATAACAACGTAACCCACACAAACCTTATGTGTTCAACTCGATTTCCTAAACTCTATGAATTTCACTCAACCTTTGTGTTGTGAGCTTTTAAGCATGTATTTCGTGTCCATAATGTCGGTCGCACGGAAGAGCAAGGATCTTGAAGAAGGCTATAAATTTTATTATCATTCGAAAACCCATTTAATGTATTTTGTAAACTTGGAACCATCCGGGACCTCATTTTTGTAAACTCGATATTTATATAAATCGAATGATAAATCTTTTAAAACGACTCCATTAGAGTACGTTTTCTATTATTATGATTGTTGTGCCATGAAGTAACACCCGTTTGAATTCCGCTGCGTATCACGAAATTGGGGGTGTTACACCATAACCCATATAATGTTGTCCCTAGTTACATGCCACCTTACAACTGCCTTTATTTGGAGCCCATGGGTTCCACAACACCTTCGTAAGGTGGATGAAGACTACCCTTGCCCGATGGGTTGAAAATGCCCGCACATATTGGTACTTATGATGGGAAGGGGACCCGAATAACTTTTTACGCTTTGCTCAAGGGCTATCGAATGCGTGTGGGTCATGCCCGTTGCTTGCAACATATTTACATATACCCCGCGAGACTCGTCGTAGATATGGTGGAACGGGCAAAACCGTGTAGCATTGTGAATTTGGATGATCTCGAGGCCAAGTTCGGATCACATTTCACCAACAAAAAGTTCACAGAACGCACCTAACGAAGGCACAACATCAAGCGTAAGGAAAACGAGAGCACCGGGCTTTCATTACGGATATACCGATGACACCTTACAGATAATGGGTCTTCACGAAGACCAACGCATCTCAGGTTTCATGCATGGCTTACGAAACAAGGGCTTGGTGGAGAAGGCTTACACCTGGATCGAAGCCAAAGAAGTATCTACCAACGGGGATCCGGTCGAAAACAAAGAAAATCATAGCAAAATCCCGAAGCATCCTTCGTGGGAAGGGTCAAAGAACAAAAACAAAGGCAGAGACAGGTTTACACCCTACACAAAGGCAGAGATAGGGATACCTCCAAATACTGCTATTTCCATGATGATTACAGACACGACACTAACAATTGCAGGGAGCTCAAGAAGCAGATAGAAGAGGCCGTAAGTCCGGCCAATTGGGACATTTGGTGAAGGGCATAAAGAAAGGTAAAGAAAAGGTCTCCGACACATAGTTGGGGAAAGACACCACACCTGTCGAAGCACCCATCCTCATGGTGTCAGGGATGATTCCGGTTTAAAAAGAAAAGCAACGGAGGAAGCATTATGCGGAGTTGGAGATGTCACCTTTCCTTCGATCACAGGCAAAGTTCTCTCAAATGACCCCGTGGTCATCAAAGTATTAATCTCCAACAGAGATGTAAACAGAGCCTACCTAGACTGTGGTAGCTCTTGTGAAGTGATCTACGAACATTGTTTTCTAAAGCTCAAGCCTTCGATAAGGTCGAAGAGAGTAGATTCGAAGGTACCCTTGGTAGGGTTCTCAGGGGAACACTCATGGCCCTTGAGAGAAGTCCCTCTAGAGGTTACGATTGGAGAAGGAAGGCTAAAAAGAATGAAACCTTGGTTTTCGCGATCGTAAGGTCTAATCTCTATAACTCGTTGATAGGAGAACAACAATGCGTAAGATGGGCATCGTTGTCTCCACTATACATGCCGCAGTCAAATTCCAAACACCATTTGGTATTGGAACGGTTTTCTCCAGCTACAACATGAAGAAGCCTACGGAATTAGGCAAAAGGGTCAAACAAATTCAGGAGGAGCCTCCGAAAGACGTTCTCAGCTGCACTAATGCCGAAGAGTGCATCATAGTAAACTATCTCTACCATGATCAGACGGTGGTAATTGGAAAGCAACTCCCTACCTCCTTTAAGGCTGAATTGGAAAAGGTACTAAGGGCTAATGCAGATGTCTTCGCATGGACTTACTCGGACATGACGGGGGTCCCTAGAACACTCACCATAGATGGAAAGCCCTTCGGCACTGAACACAAGCTTAATGAGTTCAAGCACATTGAACCTATCAAGCGAAAGCGTCAAAGCCTTGCTCCTGAAAGAAATGTTGCAGCATGTAAAGAAGTGGATGAGCTCGTAGCAGCAGGCATACTCAGGGAGGTGAAGTATCAAACCTGGGTAGCCAATCCGGTGATGGTTAAGAAGCATGACGGAGGGTGGCGGATGTGTGACTTCACAGATATCAACAAAGCTCGTCCAAAGGATCGCTATCCTATACCGTAAATCGATTGGAAAGTGGAATCTTTATCGTGGTTTCGACCGTAATGTTTTCGGGCGCTTACAAGGGTTACCATCGACATGATATGGCGGAAGAGGACGAAAAAAATAGCCTTTTACGTGAGTGGGTGTTTATTGTTACAAGAAGATACCTTCGCTTGAAAATGCGGTGCCACCTACCAACGTTTAGTGGACAAAGCCTTCCACAAATGAGATAGGTAGGAATCTCGAAGCATACGTGAGCGATATGGTTATCAAGAGTAGAAACGAGAGAGGACATGCTCTCCGACATAAAGGAAACCTTCGACCAGCTTCACGCCATCAACATGAAGTTAAATCCAAAGAAATGTTCCTTCGGCGTGGAAGAAGGTCAATTTTTGGGACATCTGATCACGAAGCAGGGTATTAAGGCCAATCCTTCGAAAGTTAAGGCCATCATGGAGTTGTAGCCTCCTAAGTCCTTAAAGGAAGTACAAAGTCTGAACGGAAAGCTAGCAGCCCTCAGCAGATTCTTATCGAAGGGTGCAGATAGATCTTTGCCATTTTTCAAGACACTCAAAGGATGCACGGATAAAAAGACGTTTCGATGGAGTGCGGATCTGAGTCGCCTTTCAAAACTCAATGAGTTCATGGCTATTCTACCTACACTTACCGCCCCAATCAAAGGCGAAGTGTTGTTTATATACATCGCACCCTCCTTCGAAAGCATGTTGTGTTATTCTTGGCGTAAAGGAGAAGAAGCAAATCCCTATCTACTTCGTTAGCGAGGGTTCTATGTGGAGTCGAGCTAAATTATCCAAAATTGGAAAATTTAATCTTGGCTTTGGTTCATGTTGCGAGACGCCTCCGAAGGTACTTCCAAGCTTATCCCATAACCATACTCACTGACAAGCCTATTAAGCAGATACTTTCGAAGCTAGAAAAATCTAGAAGGATAGCTAAGTGGGCTATTGAGCTAGGCGAACATGAAATTGAGTACAAGGATAGAAACTCGGTCAAAGGGCAAATATTGGCAGACTTCTTAGCCGAAACACCCTCCGAACCAAAGCATGACAAAAAAGTTGCTGAGAAGAAGCCTGTTAAAACGGTAGAAGGGTGGAAACTTTACACCGATAGAGCCTCCAGCTCCAACGGTTCTGGCGCAGGTCTAATGCTTGTTGACCCTGAAGGGAAGGAGTATACTTATGCACTCCGTTTCGAGTTCGATGCTACTAACAATGAAGCGAGTACGAAGCCTTGCTAGCAGCCTCCGATCAAGCTAAAGACATGGAGGTAGAAGACTTGGCTATTTTGTTGACTCACAACCGTGGCTAATCGATAAAGGGCTCCTACGGCGAGACAACCCGTGATCAAGCAATACTTGGATAAGGCCAAGGAAATGCTCGAAGGGTTTACATCCTACAACCTAGAGCATGTTCAAGAAACCAAAACAAGAAAGCGGATGCACTTAGTAAACCGCATCAATGGCATTTGCTCATTTAACTAAGGAGGTTATGGTCGAAGTGTTGGCAGATAGGTCAATCGTCTGAAAGGAGGTGTCTGACGTAATACTGGAGGAGTTCTAAAATCAAAGGGTGCAAGGGTATCCTAAGGTTGGAGGTGGTGAATGCATGGGTGTATAAGCCTACATAGTTCTCGGGGGCATCAAAAATACCTTGTTTTTGCCAGGTAACATGATTTTATACTCTTTGGGAATCGGATAATCAGTGAGGAACGCTTTAAGCTCCTCCCTAGTCAAGGTGCAACCTTGTTGTTTGATTACAAATTTTTTATTGGTAGACATGATCCTTCTAAATTGATAAAAAAAAGTATTGGAAACGTAGCAGATACGAAGGAGTTCTAAAATCAAAGGGTGCAAGGGTATCCTAAGGTTGGAGGTGGTGAATACGAGGTGTCTGACGTAATACTGGAGGAGTTCTAAAATCAAAGGGTGCAAGGGTATCGGAAGGAGATTTAGTAGGTGAAAACTTGGGCGTGAGATAAAATTGTGTTAGGATTTTACTGTTTTTGACTTTAAATACCCTCACACATGTTAAATCTCGGCCCTACACGTGTCCTAAGTTATCCCCTAACCTCCGGATTTCAAATCCTTTTTAAATTTTGAAGAGACGTTTTACTTTTACCGAGGAAAGGGTGGTTAGGATAAGTACATGCATTAATTACGGGTGAATAGTTGCTAGACTTTTCGTCTTCGTCCGTTTTTGTGACGAAGGGGAGGTTTCGTAGTTATTTTGAGTCGTAAATAATATTTCTTGTTCGTACATATCACTTTCAACTGGGGGGCTTGAGGACGTACCTCGATCGGTCGAATGACACCCTTCGACCTCGATCGAATTTGCATTACGAAGACCCAAATCTTTCTTCATAAGTCATTGGTGGCGTAAAATCATTCATCATTGATATGGTTACCAGTTGGGAATTCGCCAGCCTAAGGCCTATGCCCTTCGGAGTCTTCTCTTGAAGGCACCAAGACAAAGAAGAACCTTGACTTGGTCTTCCCCTACGTTCCCACTATCTCCTTAGCTTCCCCTCCAAGACAGAGAGAGTAGGGATGAAGCCCTAGCGGTTACCACAAATCATGGGACGCCCCCATGATCTCCGAAATGTGTGCTAACACTCTCCAAGCTTATTTCTTCATCTATAAATAGGTTGGACGAGTCATTTTAATGGTATGTTCACTCAACACATTATTTCACATACTCCACATTACTTACAACACATATCACATACTTACTCTCACGCCGGAGGTGGTTCGCAGGGTCCAACCCCTGCACAATCACTTGACGAAGTGTCTATTATTTCTTACTAGCAGGGTACCCGCGCGTTGCGGCGGTTGGTACCCTGAAATAAAATTTTTTGATGAATCATGTATTTTAGTTTATTATGTTCTTTTTTACAATAAATTTGCGGAGATCAAGAATTTTTTTTAGCCCGTGCCTCTTCGGGCTCGAGCCCGTTTAGCCCATTCTCGTTCGAGCTCGACCCCGTTTGGCCCGTGCCCTTTCGGGCTCGACCCCATTTGGACTGTACCCGTTTGGGCTCGGGCCCATTTGGCCCATTTAGTTTAATGTTTTAAACAACTTATACCCTAATATTACTCACACACTAAACACACGCCTACCACAACTCTTTTCTTTCAAACAACATTCAGCCACAAAAATTCTTTCTCAAAGCAATAAATATATCCACTTGTCTTTGTGATAAACGAACCAGATATCCTTGTTGTGCATTCCCATTTTATTTTCACAAACGAATAACAAACACAAAACCTTTCTTTCAGTATATCACACGAAAAACACAAACACAATTCGTATCTTATTGTTAGACGCGGCTCACTGTAAGGCTTCAAGATCTTATAAAGATATAAGGTAGGTTCTTTGTTTTTCGTTTTAAGTCTTAACCGAAAGAAAGAAAGAGTGAAACACTTTTTGTTTTTTTATCTTACTTTATTTTCGGATATTTAAAAGAAAGTTACAGATCTATGTAGATTTTTTCTTTTCGTGTTTTGATATTTAAAGGTCTTAGAAGTTATTGTTAGACATGAAAGATAAAGCTGAGATCTTCGTATACTTGTTGTTTTTGGTTTTTGTCATTAAAGATCTATGATGGCTTTGTAAAAAACTTGTAAATCTTTTAAGATTTATGAAAAAGTTCGTTAAATCTGAGATCTCTATTTCTTTTTTTTTTCATTTATTTTTTCTTGTCGGTTGAAAGTGGTGTCACTACTACAAAAAGAGACATGGAAACCGGTTAGAATGGCTCATGGAGAGTGGTTTTAGAACCACTCTCTGTGAGGGGGTATCTCTATGAAAGAAAAACATAGGAACTGGTTCTCCAACCGGTCTCTTTAAGACTTATCAAGACCGGTTTTATGCTAGAAGCATGTCTTCATTATAGAGTAAACACACAGGCTTGTCTTTGTTTGAATATAACAAATAGACCGGTGTTTAAGATAAAAACCAGTCTCTATTGGATTATTTATTAAAAAAAATAGGTTGTTCGGGATTGCTTACTAGAGCTGCTTATTGTGATTGTTTGGGATCGCTTATTGAAACTGCTTATCAAGGTAAGCAACTTCAATAAATAATCCAAACATTCATATAAGCACTATTTAAGCAATCCCAAACAACCTTTATAAATCATATATGTCGAGTAACATTCATATCTACCTAAACATAAAGTATCATTAATTAATAAACATGGCAAACCAAAATTTCTAGTTTTAACATAAGCGGTATCAAAGTCATAGGCTTCAAAAAGCCTTAAAAAAAATAAATCATACATTCAATTCTTGAAGAATGTCACAGACAATTCAACTGAATGAAAACTGCAATCTTTATGCATTGGGTTCTATTTATTCTCCATCTTTCTACTCATCGTCATCAACTGTTACGTACCGTCATTATCTGTGTTATGTATGATAAACAAAGATCAGAAGGTTGCAGGCATACTAATATAAAGATAAAAACTTAACCCACTGTTGACAAAATTTGAGTATCTGATTTGTCACACCTAGTAGCATAGTGTACAGTTATGATCAAAGATAAAACATAGCATAAACTTTTTCTATCAACCTTCATAATCAGTTAGCAATTTCAACAACACTGACATTGTTGTTCTAACATCATGTAGGCGGGTATAGTAATTTCAGATATCGAGTATTACAATTTATTTAAAGTGCAAAGTCAAAATAGGAGCTAACATAACCAAAAATCAGTTTTGCTACAACTTAAGCTATAATCCTTAAAATATGGTTACAACTTTAAGTTGTTTCGTTTAACCCGATCAATCAAAAAACTAATAGATTATGTGCAAAACAAAACACCAGTTACAACTTTTAAGTTATAATACTTAAAGTACTTGTCACAAAAACAAGTCATTTAAACTTTATCGTGCACAGCAGTTACCTGTAATGCTTCCATGGTGGACCTTCATCATTTCTTTTTCCACATACGTTTTCTTCTTTTTTTCTAATGAATTAGCTACACACAAGATACAAGAGGGTTAATTTTTTTTACATAATGGTAAAGCGTAACTAAAATCTAAAATATATATATAGTTTTCAATTGTTATTTCAATACAATAGTATAAAATATCTAAAAAATGACATAATATATTTATTCGTTACAGATATATTTAGAAGAGTTCTGATCCGTTGGATATGTCTCCACTTTATATGTTACTAGTTTGACCCGTTAGAGATATAAGAAAATCAAATCAAACAAATTATAAGTAAATGAGTTGAGAAAGTCACTTGGACAACCTATTACAATACAGTAGTTAATAGTAGGATCATGATGTTAAGTTCACAGGGGCTGGGAAGACTTTCACCCTTGTGCTCAGTGACACTGGTAATGCTACAATTCTACACCTGAATTACCAAAACATCAGACCAAAACAAATTGCAGGATATAGATATGATTCATATGGAAGCTTGTAGTATGCTATCCATTTCTAACAAGCCAACATACTTGACAAGTTCTTCATTGTCACCACAGTTGTGAATCCTCCAATTAACTTGTGAAATGAGTTAGTACTTAACCAGCAATATCACCACCTAAGTGACAGCAAGTAAAGTAATATAAGTTCGCGCTTCCATATCTTTGTAATGTCATAAATTTCCATTGCAACTATCATTTGAACCATGGGATTATACAATTGAATCTTAACAAGATGCCAACACTAAAACATTTGAAGCACATGTTGTAAATTATATACTCATAATTGTCCTACCTCCACAAAAGCAAGAACATATGTAGTTTGCTCACTGTTCGCTAGCAGTTGATCTTTTAGCTTCTCTACTGCAACAAGCCTTTAAACCGAAACAAGAATAAGTTAATGAGGATAGCACTTTATCCATATAATATATACATTCTAGGAGACGAAATTATTACGGTAAGCAATTAGAAATACACATAAGTTGGTGGTCATGGGCCTAGCAAATAAAAAATTGGGATAGAAACACCCCTTTCAAGGTCGGACGGGAAAGCAATAGATAAAAAAATGCCTACCAACTGGGCACTGCTCTTTGGTAGAGAGGAGTATTCGATCCATAATAATACTTTTCCTTGTGTTTACCTTTTCCCGACTTCACAAGTCTTCCTTGTTCCTGCATGAGAAGAAACAAATTAGAATTACTTATTGAGAATGAGCGTCCAATAAGTATCTATAATGCTAATCAACAAGAATTGGTTTGTTCTCTTCATCTATACTCCTTCACTTACATTTTGTATCATACTTTGTATCAATATTTCACAAGGTCCTGAACTACACCCATTATGATGCACCAGAACAAATTAGTTGCTTGGTACTAGTAGCTCTTAACCATTTTCATTTATTTGATTTGTTCCTTGTTTCCAGAAGGAAAAACTGTTTTACATACTTTGCTAGGCTTATAACTTGAACTTTCTTTACTTTTAAACTTTTAAAGTGCATCATTAGTGGCATTTATATAGCAGATAATAAAAAGTGCACTTCCAAACTTGTCTAGAACATGTCAATCATCATAAGAAGTTTATCATGTAGGCTTACTTACCACATGTCATGCAATAATAACAGAGTATAATTGACTTCCAAGACCAGATGTTGCTTAAAAGTATATTTCAATGCCTATTAATTAAAAACCGAGATATAAAGTCATATTAATCAACATAAAACTTACGTGTCACTCAGCATCATTCTCGTTGATGCAATGATACCCATAATACGTAAATCAGGATTTGAATTTTCCTTCGGTACTGTTGCATGTAACAGAAATTTCTCAGCGTGTTCAGAAGCTATTAACTAAAACTTCTTCATTAATCTTAACGTACCCGAGCATAGAATAATCCCAAGCACAGAAAGTAAGCGCACAAAATTTGATATAGAATGTACGATATACCTAATCCCTTAGCTGATTAAGTAAAGTGGCACCAATCAGCTCAAGTATCGGAAGTTACATAATCCTTTGCAACAACGCTAAAAGCCGTATCTGGGAGATCCTTGAGATTCTCGAAGTAAGGAAATAATGGCACATATCTGCAATACAGTATTTTACATGATTAATTCACCAAACAACAATAAAATATGTCAAGTAAAAGCACCCCAAATACTTACTTAATAAAGCAACAACACAAATTAATCAAATGATATATTGTTTACCTAATAAAATAGCCATATCACCACCTATAAACCACAAATCAAGAACAAATGAGAAACCCATGTATAAGAAGTTCATGCACCTATTAAAACAAAACACTAAATTAACACGATCTTATGAAATAAATTGAGACAACGTCTTATGGCCAAATCAATAAACCATTAAATTGTAGAATAGATATTAAATTAATTTAATCTAGATATAAAAAAAAATACCCAATTTATTTAATTCGGAGTTAAGAGTTACCCAGAACGTTCAAAGGCATATACTAAAATCGTTCAATGGTGGATGAGGATATGGGATATTGAATAAGGAGGGTTTGGGGGAGAGAAATGCGGATCTGGGATTATGGATAGCTGAATGTCAATCTATGATCTGAATCTTCGGATGGGGGGAATTTTTGGCGCCGCACGAAATTTCGTGATATTTGAAGGAAAAATTCAAAGCGGAACACATTTTTTGGTTTCACTTGAAAATTAATTTAGTTTGGGAGCTTGGGAAATAGTGTAATGTTTATAGTGCAACTAATGTCTCTCCACGATGTAAACAAGCAAGGACGGACCTTCATAGAGAACCGTGCCCCCCTCCCTTCAAAAAAATTTGCGGCACTTGGTGTAAATATTATAAGTTTTAGGGGTAATTTAATTGAGGTTACAAATAAATCCCCGATTCGGCCCCCCAAAAAAATGTTCAAGTTCTGTCTATGTAAACAAGCCTAGTCGGGCACATTACTACCAAACTTGAATTCGAACCGATTACTAAAACTCGAGCTTGAAACTCGGCTCTAGCCCGATCAAGCTTTGGATTTCAAACTCGAGCTCGACTAGTCATTTAAAACTCAAGCTCGAAACTCAACTTGAGATCGAATACCTACACACTTTAAGCTTAAACTTGATAAACACTCGGCTTATGAAGGTCGACTCGACTCGATTTTATGCAAAATTAAGTAATAACATGAAAATTTAATTTAATAAGTGCTCGATAAGGCTCGCGAGCCTCACGGGCCGAGTATTATGAAGATCGAACTTGACTCAAAAGTATACTCAAGTAGCTCGAGCTTGACTCATTTAAATCGAGACGATTTCGACTAGTTTGCGACTCATTTAAAAAATGTAGTAAGAATTTCTTGTGCAATCGAGGAATGAACAAAATAAAAAATAATGTAACCGTTTTTAATATAAAGAACCGGTGTTTATGGATATTCTATTAAAGAAACTGGTTAATACTTCCCATACCCGCTAATATTTTACCATATAAATTGGTTTTTATAAAACCATTCTCTATTAAGGGGTGTTTATAGACCTTTTTGTAGTAGTGTGTGTGATGAGGAGAAGGGGAGTGTCTGAGCAGTGGTATCATGGTCAGCAGTGGTATCATGGTCATTCTGTGAAGCAAATGGGTGTACATCGTGATTAGAGACATGTACTCTTTTGTGAAGGGGTGTTTTAAGTTGTGTATTAATTGTAGTTTGATTTGTATTTTTAGTTGTGCTTCAAGTATTGTAACTTGTATTTGGTTAAAATTCTATATATGGAAATCTTAAAATAATTAATATAAGGGAAATGCATCCCTCTATTATAAGATAGTAAGATGTGTATCAATGTGTTGTATATAATGCATATGTGGTTGTAAGTCTGAAATTTTGTGCTTTAATGTGATGTACATCATGCTTTATTACTTGCAAGTCTGAAAGTCTGAAAATTAAATAGGAGAGAGAGTCGTTTGTGCATTATAAGTAGTAGTGATTGCAGATTGGCTACAAGTTTGGCGCAAGCATATCACCCCTCATACCCTTCGATCACCATCGAAGGCCTGGTCGTACGAATTATTGTACAATCACAAACCGACACAACGGTTGGGGAATGCCCCTTCGTTTAGTATATATACGCATACATGTAAATGTTACAATAGTTAGACGATTTAGTTATTCAAGTTTATTGTTTGCATTTCTTATTGACTCACTCACATTTGGGACCAACATTTGGCATCAAGAGCCTTTTTTTACCACTGCCTCGTTACACCATCAAAACCAGAAACCATTTAACGAGACAAAGGGAAAACCAGAAACCAAAAGAAGACGCTGAAACTTTGTTTCAGGAAGAAGAAGACGCGACATATATTTATACACATTGCCTGGATAACTAAGGGACGCAAGAGAAGAAGTATACGACTTACTTTGTGTCGAAATTGCAAACGGGAGGACACCAAACAGCGTGGTGCCCTTGTTTCTGTTGTGATACTTGTACGCGACAAGAAGAATCAAAAGAAGAAGAACAATTGTTTGAAAGCCTTGTTGGTGTCTTGCACACGACAACAAAGGAGAAGAAAGAAACTTCTGTCACATAAAGCGTGACAAGAAGAGTTATAGACGTCAAGAAAGTACCTCGTATATATACGAGATATACAAGAAGAAACAAAAGGTGTTGCTTGAAGATTGATAAGGTATACCGAGACAAACAAGACAATCAAGGATTGTTTTTGTGGAGAGGCGTTTAGCAATACGGAAAATAACAAAGAATAAAGAAAAAGCAGGCTGATCACTTGTTTTGCAAATAGAATACCGACGGGTATTAAGAAGTTGTTGAAGTTACGGTATGAAATTAAAAAGAATAAGGAAGTATTGTGGTATAACGTGGAGAAGGAACAAGCAACAACAGAACGACAAACAAAATCTCACATTTGTTTAGACGTTGGGATAATACCGTAGGGTATTAGTGGAGAAGAAAGCAATCGAATTGCTTTAGTAAAAAAAATACCGAGAGGTATTTTGTGAGAAAAAGAGTATTTGTGAAGAACTTGGAACGAAACACCAACAAACATCATAGTTTGATTGGGGCTAAGGACATGTTGAGTGTTTTTTGGAGAAAGAAGCCGAGACAAAAAGATCTAGGGCGTACGCTGAGAAACCAAGTCGACACAAAAGATAGGACAACGTGGAAGTATAAGACTAGGAAAGAAAAGAACGTGGTTGGTATTATACTTGAGTACCGACACACAAGTGGGAATACGTTTGTGTTTAACACAACAACGAGGTCACAAATTCAAACTTTGGATTTCTATTATACTTTAAATAGTATAGATCGTTATTTTATATTATTAGGAAATCCCGAGAACCTTATATTTGATCCCGTACTATTAGATTCCCGGATAACTATTTTTGTTCCGTAGTATTAAGAATACCATACTAAGTTAGAATTCCCATACAATTAGAAAGTGAAGATCATAAGCACTATCAAAATGCCCGTGACGATGCAAATAACACTAACATCGCACCAAACCCAGTAACCCCAATGGCACAATATCAATGCCCTAAACTCAAAACCACAAACTACAGGTTTGGACTATACAAATTAAGGTGATACTAGAAGCACAAGGTTTATGGGAAGCAATAGAACCTAAGGATAACACGCAAGTAGATGATAAAAAGGATAAGGCAACGACGGCCTTCCTATATCAAGCATTGACAGAAGATGTGGTCTTACAAGTAGCAAGTTGCAAAACCGCAAAGGAATTATGGGATTCATTAAGAAAGAGACACGTTGGAGAAGAGAAAGTGCAACAAGCACGGTTACAATCATTGATGATTGGTTTGAGACCTTCGGATGAAGGAAGATGAAACGATGGATGCATTCTGACCAAATTGAGCGGCTACGCCACGAAGGCTAAAGAATTAGGAAAAGCTTTAGATGAATCACTTTTAGTACGAAAACTATTAGACTTCACACGGATAGGTTCATTCAAATAGTAGCATCCATAGAACAAACAAATGATCTCGATGACATTACGTTAGATGAGATCGCTGGAAGACTTAAGGCATTCGAGGAGATAATAAAACTCCAAAAGGGAGGACAATTAGAAAGCCAAGATAACCTATTATTCGCACAAGGCGAACACTCTAGAAATAAGAAACGATTTACCAAATATAGAGGTAGATCAAACTATTCATGAGGAAATTGGCAAAATAAAGGAAATAGAGATAACTCGAATGGAGAAAATTCAACTCACAATAAGAATAAAGGTGAGTGGAATAAAAAGAAGTTTAAATGTTTCAATTGCGGGAAACTTGGACATTTCAAGAAAGACTGTAGAAACCCACCAACAACTTAGGAACAATCAAACCTTATCTTAGAAGACGATGAACCATCATTATTAATGGCTACATACGAAACTGAAGAAATCTTGTTAAATGAAGAACAAGTACAACCCCGAAAATATGCTACAACATATGCTAGCATATGGTACTTAGATAATGGTGCAAGTAACCATATGACGAGCACCAAAGGCCATTTTAAGGATATTGACGAAAGCATCACTGGACGCGTTCGTTTTGGAGATGGATCATATGTGGAGATAAAGGGTAGAGGTTCAATATTATTAGGATGTAGAAACCTACAACATAAGATGATTTCGGACGTTTACTACATTCCAAACCTCAAAAGCAACATACTTAGTCTAGGACAACTCACTGAAATAGGTTGTAAGATCATCAAGGATGGAAACATACTGACTTTGTATGATAAGAACAAGAAGTTGTTGATGAAAGTAGAACGATCTAATAATCGACTTTACAGTATTAGATTACATATAGTAGCACATATATGTCTTTTAGCAAACGTAGATGACCAAGCATGGTTATGGCACGCTAGATTAGGCCATCTAAACTTTGACGTTATCAACAAGATGACAAGAAAGGGTCTAGTGGATGGAATACCAAGAATAAATCATGCAGGAAAAATATATGATGCATGTTTATTAGGAAAACACATTAGAACACCATTTCCAAATCAAGCTAAATTCAGATCAAAGAACCCGTTGGACTTAGTATATGGAGATCTTTGTGGTCCCATAAGTCCAGCCACACACTCTGGAAAGAAGCTCATCTTCTTATTAGTAGATGACTGCACACGTTTCATGTGGGCTTACTTTCTAACTTCGAAAGATCAAGCATTCAACACATTCAAGGAATTTAGGCGTCAGATTGAATTAAAGTTGAAGTTGAAAATAAAGATGCTAAGAACCGATAGAGGCAAATTTACATCAAATGAATTCACCAAATCTTGTAAGGAGAATGGAATAGAAAGACAATTGACAGCACCATACTCACCGCAATAGAATGGTGTAGTAGAGAGGAGAAACAAGACAGTGTTATCAACTACTAGTAGTATGATGAAAGCGATGAAGTTACCCTTAACTTTTTTGGCGGAAGCAGTCAGACACGCCATTTACATACTCAACAGGGTACCTATGAAAGCCCTGGAAGATAAAACACCATATGAAGCCCTCTACAACAGAAAACCAAATCTGGAATACCTAAGAAGATTCGGATGCACAACTTATGCTAAGATAACAATACCTTACTTGAAGAAGTTGGATGATAGAAGCATACCAATGATTTACTTAGGAGTTGAAGAAGGATCAAAAGCATGTAGGCTATATGATCCGATAGGAAAGAAGAAACATGTTAGTAGGGATGTAAAGTTTATGGAAACAAAACCGTGGGATTGGAATAACAATAAAGAGGATACAAGTACACAAGATACGTTTTGGACTAGTTTTGTAATAGACGGAGTTGGCAATGAGAATCCTACACCAGTCAACACAGAAAACAATGACAACACGTATCATGAACCAGAACCTATACCAGATTCACCCTCACCAATCACACCACCAACATACGCTTACAACGCTAACTCAGAAGATGAAGAAGGAGCTACTTTTAGCTCATTAGAAAGCTCAGATCATAGATTTGATCATAAACCAATACAAGGTTTAAAGAATATTATGGAAATCTACGAAATTGCACGTGAAGTAGAAGCACCAAGCTTATTTTTCACAGAAGAAGAACCCCGTAATTACAAGGAAGCATCAAAAGATGAAAAGTGGATTGAGGCCATGGAAATTTAATTAGATTCAATCAACAAAAACAACACATGGACTCTTACCACATTTCCTGCAAATTAGAAGGCAATAGGACTCAAATGGGTTTATAAAACCAAGAGAGATGCACAAGGAAAGATCATTAAATATAAAGCAACATTAGTAGCAAAAGGTTATGTACAAGAACAAGGAATAGACTTCGATGAGGTATTTGCACCAGTTGCTAGAATAGAGATAGTTCGCTTAATATTAGCACTAGCAGCATATCATTGATGGCAAGTACACCACTTAGATGTAAAATCAACATTTTTACATGGAGAATTGAAGGAACAAGTCTATGTTACACAACCTGAAGGTTTCATTCAACAAGGAAATCTAGGAAAAGTCTACAAGCTAACTAAAGCTTTGTATGGCTTAAGACAAGCGCCAAGAGCTTGGAACGTGAAACTTGACCAAACCTTGAAGTCATTAGAGTTTAAGAAATGTAATCTTGAACAAGCAGTTTATACGAAGAGAAGCAAGACTTCTACACTTATCGTTGGAGTATATGTAGATGATTTGATAATCACGGGTACTCCAAAGAAGGAAATAGACTTGTTCAAATCCCAGATGGAAGAAAAAATTGAAATGAGCGACTTAGGGTTGCTAGCATATTACCTTGGGATAGAAGTTACACAAACAGGAGGAGAGATTACAATCAAGCAAACAGGATATATTAACAAGATCTTAAAAGAAACAAGCATGACGGACAAGAATGACACAAAGACACCAATGGATCCCAAGACTAATTTGGTCAAGGCGGAAGATGGAAACCAGTTGACGCAACTTATTACAAAGCTTAATTGGAAGTCTCGGATACTTACTACATACAAGACCAGATCTTAGTTACTCGATCGGATCATCACCAAGGCGGTGAAACAAGTAATCCGATACATCAAAGGAACAAAGGAGCATGGCATAATATACAAGAAAGAAGGCGTTGCATGATTACAGGATACGATGATGAGGTTATGGAATCAATACCGATCAAGGAAAAGGAACTCTTGGAATATTATTTTACTTTGGAGAGTTACCTATTACCCGTGTACTCGAAGCAACCAACAAGTGGCAATCTCATCATGTGAATCGAATTCATGGCGCCTACTACGAGAACATGTCAAGCCTTATGGTTAAAAGCGTTTACTCGATGAATTAACCTGGATTGGAAGAAACAAAGATAACGCTTAGAGTTGACAACATATCAGCTATAGCACTTGTAAAGAACCCAGTTTTTCATGGAAGGAGCAAGCACATAGACATTCGCTATCATTTCATTCGAGAATGTGTCGAGAATGGTCATATCAAAGTAGAACACGTTAGCGGAGAACTACAAAGAGCAGATATCTTAACAAAAGCTTTACCAAGACTCAAGTTCATGACTATGCGACAAATGCTCGGAGTTCAAGACTTAGGACGAAGCAACGATCAAGATTAAGGAGGAGAATGTAAATGCTAATCTCGACATTGCTTCAAACACCAAGGACCAAACTTGCTCGTTACATAGTTTTCAACCGCCAAGCGGTTATAGTTAGTTATATAACCATAAAATGGTTATGGACGATTAATTTTAGTTAGTTAAAAATGGTTACATTTCAAATCGACACAACGGTTGGGGAATGCCCCTTCGTTTAGTATATATACGCATACATGTAAATGTTACAATAGTTAGACGATTTAGTTATTCAAGTTTATTGTTTGCATTTCATATCGACTCACTCACATTTGGGACCAACATAATTCATAATTATAATAGTTGCTATTTCGTTCCTTGGGTTATTTATAGATTGTCAACGGAAATGTCTTTCAAATCTATATAGATAACTGCGTATATGATATGTTCATATGACTAATAATAGCATGTTTTGATTATGTTTGCCATAGAGATTGTTTGAATTCATGGTAACATTTGCTTTTGAGGTATTCGATCATTGGGAGGTGGGTATATTTAGTAGGTTTTTGGCATAAATGACGATATTGTAATTCATGATAACTTAGTATTTGAGATTTGGAAATCTCAATATGAATGACCAGTTGTTTGTAGCTAGAGTTGGGATACATAGGAAATGACTATGTGGAGTTACCATGAATAATCAACTTGGTTATCCTAGCTGTTTACAACTTAATTTGGAAGAAGTTGCATATTTGGAAACCCTTAACATTTCAAAAACCTCACTAGGTATACAATTTTTTGGTAGCAAGAGCCGAGAGAAGGTTGGAAAAGGTCAGGGGATAAACTGGTTAGATCACATACATCTAAGTCAAAAAATCGTGCTTTATGAATAGGAAAAACTTCGTATGGTCAGGTCACATACATCTGATATCATGTCATATATACAACTAGTTATAATACCCGTGCACGCACGGGATTGTTTCTAAATTTGTTAATATTAAATTTGTTTATAGGTTGTAATTATGGTTTTTAATTATGTTGAAAGTTCGTGGTGGAAGATCATATGCATATAATCTACTAAATTACATTATTATTGTGATTTTTGTAAAATTTATTTAATGATTTCATCCTCAATCACATACATGTCGCTTTTTGTGATTTCTTTGTGAGTATTGTTTGATGTGGCACTTCTAATCCTCGGAGGGGAATTGTCATCGTTAGAAATCTATTTTTAAATTTATAAATAAAATAATTTCATAGTATGTTAAAGGATTTTGTTTAAACAATGATTGCAATGTACCTCTATTGGTTTGTTTTTGACTTAATTCATTTTTGTACATATGAGTCCTCATCGTTATCATGTTTGTTTTTTAAACATTTCTTTTGATTCGTCTTGTTTGTCTGATATTTTTATGAGTTTTTTTTATGGCTGGTTATAATTTTATAGAATGAATAAATTTTTAATAAAGTGTGACCATTAGATTATGGATGTATTTTAAATTACCTTTTCGTCTTTGGAATCTTCGGTTATTATGATTGTATTAGTATTATGACCATTCATTTTCTTTGCAGACTATCTTGTTTGCAGGGACGAATTAGAGGGTTCTTGCGGGTTATCGAGAACCTCATGAATTTCTTTTGATGTAGTGTTGATTTTTATAAAAAAAACATTGATATTTCTTAAATGGTTCTCTTTTTTCTTATTAAGGAAACAATACAACTATACAATGCATCATTAAACTGATAGAAGTCTTCAGTTTGTTACTTTCAACTTCCTTGTGTTACACACAAAGCTAAAACAAATAGTTCAAAACTTTCAATTCTAAGAGCACAAAGTGTCATGAGCCAGTTCGCCACCTCAACGGCACATCAAAATCGCACACAACTCACTCACATACCAAAATACCTCCTCCTTCATGTCGCTTTTTGTGATTTCTTTGTGAGTATTGTTTGATGTGGCACTTCTAATCCTCAGAGGGGAATTGTCATTGTTAGAAATCTGTTTTTAAGTTTATAAATAAAATAATTTCTTAGTATGTTAAAGGATTTTGTTTAAACAATTATTGCAATGTACCTCTATTGGTTGGTTTTTAAGCTCACATGACTTAATTCATTTTTGTACATATGAGTCCTCATCGTTATCATGTTTGTTTTTTAAACATTTCTTTTGATTCGTCTTGTTTGTCTGCTATTTTTATGAGTTTTTTTTATGGCTTAATTTTTTAATAAAGTATGACCATTAGATTATGGATGTATTTTAAATTAACTTTTCGTCTTTGGAATCTTCGGTTATTATGATTATATTAGTATTATGACCATGCATTTTTTTGCAGACTATCTTGTTTGCAGGGACGAACCAGAGGGTTCTCGCGGGTTATCGAAAACCTCATGGATTTTTTTGATGTAATGTTAACTTTTATAAAAAAAACATCGATATTTCTTAAATGGTTCTCTTTTTTCCTATTAAGGAAACAATACAAATATACAATGCATTATTAAACTGATAGAAGTCTTCAGTTTGTTACTTTCAACTTCCCCGTGTTACACACAAAGCTAAAACAAATAGTTCAAAACTTTCAATTCTAAGAGCACAAAGTGTCATGAGCCAGTTCGCCACCTCAGCGCCACATCAAAATCGCACACAACTCACTCATACACCAAAATACCTCCTCCTTC
This sequence comes from Chrysanthemum lavandulifolium, assembly GCA_022545495.1. Classification (NCBI taxonomy): domain Eukaryota; kingdom Viridiplantae; phylum Streptophyta; class Magnoliopsida; order Asterales; family Asteraceae; genus Chrysanthemum; species Chrysanthemum lavandulifolium. The sequence goes on along the minus strand of CM040241.1, from coordinate 74,293,940 downwards.
ATGGCTCAAGCCAGTTTGACCCCCCCCCCCCACAATTTTCTTTTTCTTTTTTTACATTTTTTTCAAATAACTAAACTTCACTAAAATACAAATAACATTTTTATAAAATAATTATAAAATTAAAACTAAAAAAAAAGTTAAAAAAGTTAAACTTACAATAATAATTGAGCCAAAACGGCCCCTGCACACTCCACACAGCCCATTAAACTATTCAATTAAAAAATTAAAAAATAAATAAATAAATAAACATATTTCCTGCATAAAACTTGCGAGCGCCACTTCACTCACTAACCAACTGCTGCAAGAGGGGGTGTAACCATGGCATTCATGGGGTATGCATGGCCATCAGCCACATGGACTCAAGACAAGTGTTGTCTTGGTAGACCTTGAGCCTGAAGTGTCGGTCAACAATTTCTTCAAAAGAACCAAATTACTTCAAAGATCTCTTTCGCAACTGGATGATCCATGCCACCTTCAATTTTTTTTAATGAACCTTCAAATAAAAAGACATAATTTCGACATAACCTTATATTATTATCATAATATTATGAAAATGATATTAAAAACAAAGACCATACCATTATGTTATTATTAGGATGTCGTCCAATCCCATTATCCAAAAAATTCTTACATTAAGCGTGTTTCACAAAGTAACTCAACAATTGGTCGACAAATAGTAAGAGATCCCCCAATCATAGAGTTCATCGTCGATTATAATTGCACCATCGGTGAAGAACTAAAGTTAGCAAAAATTACATCAAAACAAAACAAAGACAATTTTACCTTTAATAGAGCTCCAAATAAGATTCAGCCTCAAAAAATTTACTTATGGAAAAGCTTAATAGACTGACCTATATCAAAACAAACATAAATATATATATTATTCCAAACGATATAAAGTATAAAAGCACAGACACTTTCACACCATAAAACGATTAAAGGAGAAAACTTTTCAACACAAATGATCTATATATATAATAAACAAAAGTTATTTTGAAAATCTTGACAGCTCATTAAAGCCATGCTGGCATTCCCTCCACGTCACTAAAGCCATGTCAGTTAATCCACGTCACATAATACACGTCTATCACCCCTTGATGTTTCACAGCCTTTTATTCAGTTGAGATCACATTCTTTCAAAACTGAATGTCAATCCGCTGTTTAAGCACAACATAAAAGGCACAATTAGTATCAGGTAAAGATTTTCTTACCAATTGAAATTACTACCAAATGAAATTCTAATTTGGGCTTTTTTATTATTTGTTGAATCGACTACTTTTTTGAATGTGTATATCAATTGATAATTAAATATGATAATCTTGTCTGTTTGTTTCGATTTTCAAAACAAATAAAAGCCTTATAATCATTTTGTTAGTTTTCTGGCTCTTTCGTATTAGTAAAAGACTACTCTTCTATTGATCATGGTTAATGTTTAAATGGTGTACAAGAATCGGTGAAACTTGGTTAATTGGGGGTATAATTCTGATGTTCAGGTTTTATATGTGTTGGCTTATTATAGGTTATGTGATCTTAAAGATGCGTAACAAATGTTTAATGTAATGCCCAAAAGAGATGTCTTTCGTGCAGATAGGGTAATTCTCAAAACTCAATGTTGATTTTTTTTGTTTTATAATGTTATGCATTCGTTGTAGAAGTATATAGTGTTTATTCTCTAATGTTATTTGCTATTGCGGGACCACAGGTTATATAGTATATTTGTAACTACCTAGACTACGGATATAGTGATCAGAGTTCATCAATATGGCAATCATAGTTGGCGTTATTAAATTTATTAGATCTTGAAGAAATTTGTATTTGTTGTTTAGATGTTGGTATGTCGGAAAGTGATTTGCACAACAAAATTTTGGAATATTGGATAATTTTTGGCAGAATTCAAACTTCATGCCATGTGATTTCTCAATCCTATCGTAATTCTGGTTGCAACTCATTGTGAAACGTAATTCTGGTTGAATACAAAAAAAGTGTATCAGTTGTGGTTGTGCAAGTGAGGTAACGTAGACACGAAACTTCAATTTTAATGACCAAACATACATAAATGCTAATTTACAAGTAAAATGTTGGTGAATTTTTGTAAGCATGAAATATACATGGGGTTGGTTTTCAAAGTAGGAATGATGTTGTAGGTTGGTGTTTCATTTAGATTATTATTACAAGTGGATGTATATACGTAAGTTTATTTGATGTTTTTACCGTGTAAGAATGATGTTGGTCGTCATTGCCTTCATCTGAAATTTACAGCTCTAATACTTTATTTGCGTAAGTTAGTCTTGAAAGTTTATTTGGTTTCTCATAAATTAAGTTGGTGTTTATGATATCATACCAAAATGATCATAAGTAGATGTTTAAATTAATCATGTTGTGCTTCTAACTTAAAATAGGAATTGCACTGTTATTACAAAGATATGTTGTTATTATAGAGATTGCAAACTTTTGTTGTATTTAGGAAAGGCATAGATAGCAAAACTTTGTGAATGGCAATATTATTAACTATTTACAACCGATAATAAAACCTTGACATCATGTTTAGATGGTTCAGTATTATTAACTTTTGGCATACAATTTGTGGGTCTTTAAATTATGAAGAGATAATCAACTATTTCATTTTGCTGCTCTTAAGAATTACTTTTCGCCCTAAGACTTCCTTTTTATCAATCTATCTTGATTTCAAAAAAAATTCTAATGTTGTTTCTTAAATTTTTTGATTCCCTTTAGCTCCTTCTGCACCTTGTACTTAAGGGGAGCTTTGTTACATTTACGAGCAAACCAAACATTCGATCTTCACTTCCAAGGTTTGGTAACTAACCATGTTTCCTATTGTTTGTTGGTGATAAGTTCAACCCATTTATTAAGCATGGGTCAATCCAGGCCATGCTTTTTTTCTTATGGGTGTTGAATGGCAAATTAAACAAAATCATACGAGTATCAGAGAACGGGTCTAAAGTTGGCCAAAGTTTATTTGTATTGAATACAACCTCCAAAATCAATTTTGACCTAATATAGTTATTAATTAGGCAGAATTTTGTATCCTCTACAACATATAGTTGGATTGTTATGCTCGAAAAGAATTACTCTCCTTTTAGCCATTAGATAATGAATTATGAGCTTCATGATGCTAAGTATTAACATATATACAGTTTTGAGTGTGTTTCGGTTTGCTTATCCACATCTGTTTATCAATAAACAGTGAGTGCAACTTTTAAGCTATTTTGACAAGTACTTTTCTCCTACAAAAGTATAAAAGCACTTGAAATCGTTACAACTTATTTCTAAAGGACATATGCACAATAGCGGTTTCTTCAAGCTTATCCCAATCACACCAGTCCCTCACTTTTAAATACGTTGGAAGCCATATCTCTTGATCATGTCGTAGAAGCTACATGATATGGACTCAACTATAATCCTTTTAATGGCAAGTAATGACATATGTTTTTTTTTTAATTATGTCTTTTGCACCATTATCTAATTGCGTAATATGCGTAATAAAGGACTGTAAATCTTTGAAGTGGCATTAACATATGTATTTTCTCAAACCTATTTGGTGTGTCAACCTTTCTCTTTCTCAAACGTAATCCTGGATTAGGAGACTTTAAAAAGTGAGGCTAGCACATAAATTGCAAGTTTTTGCAATCTTGACATGGTTAACATATTATAATTAATCATTTGCATTTTTCACTAGGTTTTGGACCCAGGTTAAGGAGCGGCATACAGAAGCTTTAAGAACAGCGGGACCACATGTTATATAGTATATTTGTAACTACCTAGACTACGGATATAGTGATCAGAGTTCATCAATATGGCAATCATAGTTGGCGTTATTAATTTTTTAGATCTTGAAGAAATTTATATTTGTTGTTTAGATGTTGGTATGTCGGAAAGTGATTGCACAACAAAATTTTGGAATATTGGATAATGTTTGGCAGAATTCAAACTTCATGCCATGTGATTTCTCAATCCTATCGTAATTCTGTTTGCAACTCATTTTGAAACGTATGTGGTTATGCATTTGATATATTTGTCCTTTCATGTTTACTTAAATAGATCCTTTTCGGTTTTGTGATTACACTTTTCTGTGTTTGTGACTCAAGGGACATGTTTGTAGACTACCACTCATTGAGTGGCCATGAGGTTACTTTTGTCAACCATAGTCTTATTAAAGTGGCTTGGGTTGGGTACAATCAAGCTTCCAGTTACCACCGGTAAGGTCTTAGACTCTTTAAATGGGTTCCAGCATCATGTTTTGGAAGATCGTCCGAGTGATATTTCTAGGTTATGGCATGTCGGTCGATGGTTGGTATATGACGTTGGTTTTTGCTCTTAAAATGCCTTATGGTCGCAAAGATATGCCATAAGATAACAAGGACTTGAGAGTAAATGAGCAAAATTTTAGGCAAACAAGTCATACACCATAACTACAACATTCCTTTTTAAGATTGATGCCTAACATTCAAGATCTTAATATTTCTTGGCTTCACTGAACTAAAACAAACCATTTTCATTTTGCTGGTACACAATTGTTCATTGCGGGAGTCACCCAACTATGCTTAGTTAGGTACATGATGGCAGGCTATTGTTATGTCATTTCCCGATACAATCATCACTCTAGATAACCATTATTTTTACCCATGAGCTTCATGATATTAAACATTAATATTCATATGTCTATGATATAATTTACTTTGGTAAAACAATTCAAAGTAAAGATTTTTAACCACTATGAATTTTGAGTACAGTATCATATTATCTAATCTCTTTGAACCTACGGTACTTTAAGCTTAACAAGAGGAAACATCATACAAGGAAAGCCATAAAGCTTAACTAGAGGAAACATCATACTGGATCTTTATGTCTATGTAACATCGGAATAGATGGATTCGAAGAAAGCTACTATACTCTAACGTCTCTCTTACTCTAAAAGACTAACAAAAGCATGAACATTGCAGTATAGATGTGAACATGTTGAATCTCGACACTCAAAAGGCTAGGACGGATCTCAAATTAGTGATTTATACACATTTTCGAATGTTACTTTTTTTTTAATTCTTTTAACATTTTTCGCATGCAAGGATCACCATGCACGTACACATTTTGAACCCCGTTTATCACGAAATGTTACATAAAATTTATGCGCAAATTACCATTAATATTTTTTTAGGATTAACATTTTTTTACTTCACATATTTAAAGTGCTTATTTCAAATATTCTATAAGCCACCCGTGATTTATCACGGGTTTATAAGCCAGTAGGAAATATACTAACCTAAAAGAAAAAAATTCCATGCTTTACTTATAATCTACAGCAGACACAACCAATGATAAGTTTGTGTTTTTTATGTGAATGCACTCGTACCAATCGTCCCCTGCCTTTGTACCAGAAATTAATAAACAAATGAGTTTGAAAACATTTGACAGAATATCAGTTCATAAATACACCAATCTAAACTATCTAATGATCATAAATCGATTCGTATATGTACAATGAACTAAAGAATTTAAGTTTTTTAAACAACATAACCACTAATCATATTGAGATGGAATAGAGTGTCACCATTTCAATTCTGAACTTGGCAAACATTATTTGTTGTGGCTCATAGAAACATTATTTGTGTAATTTATAGGTTCTACATGGTTAAACTCTCTAGCTACTAACACTTTAAAGTTTAAACTTGTCAAACACATATCATTATTGACAAATAACTCGTTGTTATATGTTAGTAATGATACTTATCAAGTCAAGATCCATGATAAAATAAAAACCAAATTTGGAAGCTAGTTTTGCAAGAGACAAATAACCTTCCACAAAGAGGCATCAATAGAAGTTTTATCGGCATGATTATTGTCTATACCAGATCACCATTCCAACATATATCCAATCTACACGTAGCATCATAAAGTTTTATGTTTACAATGAGAGACCAAAAGACTAAAAACAATGTAACATGGTGTCGTAAGGCATACTTTATATCTGTTAAAAGCTGTTAACCTATATTTTCATAACTGCATAATCAATTAACCGACATTAGATAGATAAATAAACATACTTTAGCCATGAAGCCTTTAAGAATATGATGAAATTCAAGTATCCAACGCACTTGTAGTGCAATGGTTTTCCAATATTGCTTCCAATTCCCTCCCTTGCACAATAAAAATAATTATGTAACAACGATGCAAGCGTAAAGCTTTCCAATATCTCATACTCATTAAGAACCAGAGTAAAAACGAACATGTGAAAAGTGCTTGAAAATTATCCCCCCTTCTCTCAACACTGTATATATAATTATATACTCAAATACACCAAATGAGTTTATCTGTACAACGTCACAGGAGGTTACTAAAGCTGTAATAATGAGACAAGAATTGACCATAGATGATGCTCTACGATGATGAAAAGATAGAAACTACACTATAAGATACTGTAGGATACATTATAAAGTTGCAATAGTTACTGAATAACATGGTAAGTTCAATAACCATTCAAATTTCTATCCTTCGACTATTTATATAAAACATAACTCTCAAAAGCAGGAAGTATGTCAATAATCAGATAAACAACAAAACTTACTGATATTTAGTTACATCCCACAACAGCATCAATTAGTTCAGAGTATCCAGGTAAGAGTACAGTTGAACACGATGCCCAAAACTTAACGATAAACATAAACTGATATACGGCAAGAGTTCTAATCTAAGTATAGCATAAGCAAAAACTTGTTAGTTACTTACCATTAGATGAACATAAACTAAAACCAGAATAATGTGAGTGGGCCGGGTAAACAGTGTAACAGAAACCAGAAAATAAATAATAAAAAAACTGAGTAACTGACCACATTTTTTCAAACAGGGGCCTCTAAAAGCTGTAGCATGGGATGACATTTCTGGTAGTTGCCTAGTTGGAAGCTTAACATAAATAGACATGTCTGCTTTAAGTGGAAGTGGCATGATTTATGCATTAGCTGCTATCTTAGAGGGTGTTTGCGTACTTAAAGGTTTGCTTATTGTATTTGCAACATACTCGTACAATAAACCATTAAGAACTCCAAATAAGCTTAGCCAAACACCCTTTAAAACCCGAGGTGCTTATAAAAATGGACAGAATAATATTTCTAAATGAGTCAACATCTAACCACTAAATCTTAGCCAAATAATGGCATAACCAAAAGTTTCATTCCCCGATGTCGCATACTGGTCAAGACACCTACTTGCCTTGTTGGGTCCTCATAATTCCATACTTTCAGATATGCATTAATAGTTTATAAACACTCAAACAAAAAAGCGGCTTCATAATCTCAGTTGACAATGTTCACATACTTTATTGTAATAACTTAGGTGATTGAACAGAAGACGACGATACATCTGCAAACATTACAATATCGTGTAAAATGCTAAACAATTTGGAACCACAAAATGAAAGAAGACGTACCAGACAATATATATATGCTGCAAAGGAAAGTACCTCAGATTTTCGTACACCTGCCGTCAAAGGGTGATTTGGTGCTTGAATCTGCTATAAATAAAACACTGTATCAGACTCAAACACCCATCGATATTAACTACAATGTTGACAGTAAATATTTTGCGGCCATTTCCCACCTTACTTTTTTTTGTCCTGCTTCTAGTCGTTGATGCATAAACCTAACTTGAAGTTGCTATTGCTAACTAATTGACCAACATTATTAATAAATTGGTACTTTCTTTTGGGTCTCATTTTTATGAGATTATGTAAATGTTAACCATGAAACATAAGCGAGTATAGAATCCATTATTAATAATGAAACAGAGGGAAATCATTCAAATACTAAAACCAATTATAAACAGGATTGAATTTAAATGTAACTTCGGTTATAAATTAAACAACAGATAGAATTCACATTTGTTTTTTGTTTTTGTTTGTTTTTTCTTTCAAACCAAATCTGGTAATTACTAAAAAAAATAAAGTATACGAAACATGTATAATAATAAAAAAATAAGCACAATGAAGTAGGTTTTTGTTGTGTTCATGGAATGTAAAAATTAGAAGAATAATTTTGTCTATGAGGAATTTGGTGGTTCCCTTATTTTTTTCTTTCAATTTTGCATTTTAGTCCATAACTACAGATAATTAGCTGTCAAGTACATGTGTATGTTTACTCTTTTCTGCATCTATATTTTAACAAAACGAATTTATAAAGTTTTTTGCCACATGAGGAAATATTTACACTTTTCTTATTAAATTTTTTCTTGTAAAATAATTTTAATAATAATAAAAATATTACCAAATAAGGCATGAATTAATTTTTTTTGAAATAAAAAATTCTTATTAAGGGTTTTGTTTTATTATAAAAAATATATATTAGAGTCAAAAAATCGTCTTTGAATAGGGAAAGTTTCATATGTTTACCGTTTTAACGTGTCATATATTTGGTTGTACGTAATTTTCTACCACGGCATTCTTATTTTCCGATGTTTTGGAATGTTTGTCCGTTTGAGATTGTTTGATAAGGCAAATCGCGTAAAAGTCTTCATCTTATGTCAATTTCGATTAAAGTCTTATTCTTTTTTTTTCCGATTTAAGGTCTGACTTTTTTTTTGGTAGGTTGGGTTTTTCTAACTTAGTTAACTATTTCGTTAGTAAATTGCATGTTTGGTCCTTGAGTTTGTATAGGCATTTCATGTTTGATCTATTTTCATCCGTTTCATACGCTTGCATCGTTTCGTCCGTTTTATCGTTTTAATCCGTTTTACGTTTTGTCCGTTTTCCACGTTTTCGTCCGCTTTTCCACGTTTTATCTGTTTTACGTTTTCGTCCGTTTTGCACGCCATCGTTTTACGTTTCGTCCGTTTTACGTTTCCATCTGTTTTACGTTTTGCCCATTTTGCACGTTTCTTGGTGTTTACGTTTCGTCCGTTTTTGCGTTTGATTCGTTTTGCGTTTTCATCTGTTTTACGTTTCTTACTTTTACATGTTTTCATCTGTTTTAAACGTTTTCGTTCGTTTTGTGCGTTTTCGTTTGTTTTACGTTGTCAGCAGACGCGTTTTACGTTTACCGTTCATGTTTTACACGTTTCTCGCATGTTTATGAGAAAACGTGAAAAATAGACGAAACATGTAAAACGGACAAAATGAACCAAACGTGCAAAACGGACGCAAACGTGCAAAAACTGAAAAAAAAAAACGTGCATAAATGGACGGAAACGATAAAAGCAGACAAAACGTGAAAACAGATAAAACGTGTAAAACATGACAAAACATGCAAAACAGATTTAAAACGTAAAACAAACGAAACGCAAAACAAATCAAAACGTAAAAGCAGACGAAACATATAAAACGGACGGCGTGCAAAAATAGACGAAACGCAAAACAAACGAAAACGTAAAGACGGACGATAACGTAAAACGATGTAAACGTGCAAAACATACTAAAATGTGCAAAACGGACGAAAACATGCAAAGACGATTTAAAACGCAAAACTACGGCGTGCAAAGACAGATTTAAAACATGCAAAACGGACGAAAACGTATGCAAGCGTATGAAACGGACGAAATAGACCAAACATGAAATGCCTATACAAACTCAAGGACCAAACATGTAATTTACTAACGAAATAGTTAACGGAAGTTAAAAAACAAAATCTACCAAAAAAAAAGTGAGACCTTAAATCGGTAAAAAAAAAAGAATAAGACTTTAATCGAAATTGGACGTAAGATGAAGACTTTTATGCGATTTGTCTTTTCAATAAAACTGTTACTCTAGCATTACTATGTCTAAAAAAAATACCTAACAAAGTACTCCGTAATTAAATCACATTAATTAGTAACTTCGTTATGTTTATGATTTATTCACAAAGCCCACTTTATTGTTTATTGGCAGGCTAGGCCCATAAACATTCAACAAAACAAACTAATGGGCTTTAACATCAAACCGAACCCGGTTCAACTTAACCGGACATAAACCTTAATCTAAAAAACCTATATATACCCATCTTTTCGTATTCATATTCTCGCAACACACCATAATAACAAACATCGTTCCACTTGCTAGAGCATCTCTAGCGTTTTCTTTTTCAGACCTTCAACGATGAGTTCGGAAGGCAAAGGCGGGCGAGGCAAGCCCAAGTCATCGAAATCAGTCTCGAGGTCTCAAAAAGCTGGTATCCAGTTCCCCGTTGGTAGGATTGCTAGGTTCTTAAAAGTTGGTAAATATGCCGAACGTGTTGGTGCTGGTGCTCCGGTTTATCTTGCTGCGGTTCTCGAGTACCTTGCTGCCGAGGTTGTTTATTTACATTTGTTACGTTAATAATTTCTTAGAATAGCAAGATACTTTTACGCGTTTATGAGTAGAATTAATCTTTACAAAATCGCGGTTTTATTTTGTTGCCAATGTTAGTTTTGCTAGTTTTATATAATGATATGGGTATTTAATGAACTTTTAGTGATTACCATAAATTACTAGGAAGATTATAGTAACAGAATCGTATTTTATTTTGTTACCAATTATGCTGCTAGTTGTATTTGGTAAAAAAATCGAAGAGAGAAATAATCGGGAGGAATAACAATATGACTAATTTCATGGCTAGACATGAGTCAGTGTCATTGCAACCATCAAAATGTTGTCATGCGGGTTTAGGCATTAAATTAGTCACATCTTTAGATTTAACAATCATTTCTCCCTGTGTTGCGTTTTGATACCAATATATGATAGTGTTGTTAGTTCGGTAAAGTACTAAGAAAATTGTCAATACTATTCGTACTTGCATTTTGCTACCATTAGTATTGCTCGTCGTAAATAAACTTTGATCGTTAGTTTCATATAATCAGTACAAGAATCACTATGATTTTAGTAAAATAAAAGTAAAGGTCTAGAAATTTAGTAGTACATATTTTTTTATTTTTTTTTTTACAAATAACAAGTAGTATCATTAAAAGTATCTCTATAGCAGGTAACTAAATTACTATGATTAAAACGCACTACCTTCCTGTTGTAAATAAGGTTGATACGTTTCTAACTAGTAGGTAAATTACTAACTTATCTTCTATTATGAACAATGAATTTGCATTGATTTTATTTCCTTTTTCTTGAATTGATGTGGAATTCGTTTGTTTAGGTTCTTGAGTTGGCTGGAAATGCAGCTAGAGATAACAAGAAGAGTCGGATTGTTCCAAGGCACATACAATTAGCCGTGAGGAACGATGAGGAACTTAGCAAGCTCTTGGGGGCTGTTACGATTGCTAATGGTGGTGTTTTGCCTAATATACATCAGCATTTGTTGCCTAAGACGAATTCAAAAGAGAAGGATGGGCTCGGGTCTGCTTCACAAGAATTTTAAGGGACTTGGTTCTTTATAAGTGGCATCGCCATTGTTTTGAAAATTTTGCTTAAAGTTTGGGTGGATTTTCTTTGTTGTCATGATTTTCGAATCAGAGTAATTTCGCTATATATCTAAAACATATTTGATCAGTTGATCCTGGAATGTTTGAAGACTGAATCGATTTTGGTTGTTTCTTGTTATATCGCGGTTTTAAGTGTGACGGTTTTTCGTTTTGCTATGTGTTGTGCTAGTGAACAAGTATACATGAATGATCTCTTTTGGTTAAGTTATGAACACTTTACGAAGTGCATAAAAATTGTAGTTTTGACATGTAGTATCTTTTACCATTTTTGTAGAAGATTATTTCAAAAGATTACCACTTTTTATATCAAAAGGCATACGTTTTAAAAGTATGTTTGTCTTTGTTGAACAAAATTATCTTTATGAGACACCTTTTTTTTGCATTTTTACCCAAACACTTTGACAAAGTAATTTTTGCTGATCTAGTTGTAGAGAACTTGCAAATATTTCTGTCTGATCATTTGCTCGCGATAATTAGGTCTTGATGGGTAGAAGACTTTATAACGTTTTTGTTCTCGCGGGCTGTAGATGAAAGGAATATGAACCTAATTATTAGGTATTTCTATCTCACTATGTGCTGTGCTTGGTCGGGTTGGACGATAACTAAATGATGTCGGGTTCGAAGAATTTGTTTGGAAAAACCAAATAAACATTTCTTTATGTTTCTTGTTTTGAGACTTGTTACCAATCTTAGTACACAAGGGATGCAATTCTTCATCTTGTCAGGCTAAAAAATGACCAATGACTTGGGATGAGAACCATGTGTGGAGGTTCACATGGATATGTTCATGTGCTCATTGATACTATATGATCCCATGATTATAATTAAGTCATGTAGATGATATAAGACAAATTCACACGACGGACGTGCAACATGAAACGAATGTCATAAGAGTCAAATTCTTGTCCCATTATCTCTACGTTCAATCATGATACTACGCGATTTACTTTTTTTATGTTGACGATAAACTGGTCGATAAAGACAACTAAAATGTTTGTTACCTTTAATTTATGCATATATTACATCTTCAAATTAGTATGATGATGACGACGAACAAAACAAGCAAAATTCAATTTTAATTTTTAGGCCAATGCTAATAGCTTGGTTGGTTGACCCCTCAATCGAATTGGCGTTTCCTTCATTAAGCCAATCAAATTGGTGACCAATCACCCCAATCTTTTCAAATTTATAGTTGGCCTGTCAACCAAAAGTTTCATTTTCTTTTATGTGTGTATTTTTTTTAATAGTTTTTGTGGGTATGTTTTTTGTTATGGTTGTGGTCGTCTTATTAGCAAGTTGTGGTCTGATGTAGTCTTGGAAAGAAAAAACTAGTGTAACAGAAGTTGACCACAATATTTATAGTTGCCATTAGCATCGGACTATAATTATCTTAAGCTCTAGTTTCACAAATAAGAAAATGCACTTTTAGTTCAAACAATAATTCAGCCTTTTATTTTGTTTCACTATTTTACTAGTAAAATCACTTTCAGATTGTTAGCACTTGAGCATCATAAAGAAAGTACAGGCTTACAAACACACAATTTGGTCTTTTGCTGGCCCACTAATACCTTCAGCCAGCCCCCACTTCCTTTGTTTACACTTTATACTAGGTGTCTTTCAAGATTTGAAGATATATTCTCCAATTGTCTCAATTATATGTATCAAAAAAAATTCTCATACTCATGTTGTTTCTAGTTGATGACTTTTAGCATTGACAAATACCACCTATTGATTTGAAAGAGAATTTGTAGTTTTCCTTCCCTTCCGACGTTTACTCATCTTCATATTTTTCTTTCTAAGGGTCCGCTTGGTTCAAAGTGGGGAAAGGAAAAGGAAAGGGAAAGGAAAGGAATCGAAAGGAATGAGTGAGGTGGTGTCAATCCTTACCCCCACCCTTTCTATAATGGTTCATTCTGCACTACTGTAATCAATACCTTTGCACCCCCAACCAAGACCTAATGAGTGAAGTGGGCCCATTTGCTTACCTTACCCATTCCCCACCCCTTAACCCCCAACCAAGCACCCCTAAACTTTGTGCAACATTTTTTCTTTTATTAACACTCGACCACAAAAAAAAAAAAAAAAAAAAAAAAACCTCACGAAAGAAGAGGCATTCTTGCAACTTAGTAAAGACGGGTGTTGATCCCGCTCCATTTTGTGTTCGTAGCTCGTTTCTCTTCATTGTCACCTTTAGCGATTGCTTAAAAGAAAAATGTTTTTATAAAAAAAGAAAAATGTTTTTATAAAAAAAGTTCTTTGTTAATAAAAGTGTAACAACTCATCCCATATTGATTATGAGATAAAACATTTGAGCCATCTATAAGTTTAAAGTTGTGTGCTACCAATATCTTCGACCTTTGTTTTTAGTTGAACCATAACAATATCCAAGTAGTGGATCGTTAGTTTCACAAATGATATCATAACCATAGTCTCCTTTGAGATGTGATGGGCACGAAGTTCGTGCATCTCATGAAATAAAGCATTTGAGCTCATCTAAATCCATATAATAGAAGTTTTTGATAAATATGACTGGATTGATGACGTTATATGTGACATATCAAGAAGGGATGACGTGACATGACAATGTGAAAGATGTGAAAATAATGAATATATTGAATGGGGACATAGTTTGAAAAATCATTTTATTTATCTTTCTAAAATAATTCACAATTTTTTATTTATATTTCATACTCTTTAACTATAAACTTTTAATATAATAATAATCAATATAAACATGTACAAAACACATATTAAATCGTATTTTTAAAATGTAAAATTATATTAATGATGCTCGTCTTTACGTCACGACTAATACGGACAGAAATATATATATTTTTTACATACTTATTATATTTATTAATAATGTAAAACCATGCAAAAGGTGTAATTATTTTCAAAATATTTCAACTTTGAGTTTGCGCCCTTACTTAGTATGAATATTTATAATGTGATTGCCAAAAATTACTCCCTGTTAATTAGTCAACATGACAATAAGTTTTTAATGTATCAACAGTATCATCTTCATGTTATATTTCTCTAACCCATATTATTTTTTATCATTTATGCTAAACCAAACCTTTAAGCTTATCAACTAACTCAGCCAAACACCCTCATTACTAGTCATTACTAGTCCTCAAGGTTTATAGCATGTTTGGTAGAGAGAATTTCAGATATTAGAAATGAAGTGAAGAATTAAATCCAGAGAAATGGAATTGAATGAGAAATAAATTAAATTCTACTGTTTGGTAGTGCTAGAGAATTAAATTAATTTATAATCACGAAACTTTTTTTTTCCTTTGAAAATATATTTCGAGCAACATTTTTTACAATATTTTGAGCACATAATGTTGCAACAAAATTTTATTAACAAAGTACATCCTTCAATAAAATTATAACTTGAAAAAAAAAAAAAAAAAAAAAAAAAAAAAAAAAAAAACTCATTTCTTTAAATTTATCACCAAATAATAAAAATGGAAGTTAACCAAATTAACTACCATTTCTCTCCAACTCTTTACTAATTTCCTTTCAATTCTTCAGGTTTTTTATTTCTCTCTACCAATGAAATTTAATCCAATTTTATTTCTCCTATTTCTCTACCAAAGACACCTTTAACTATGTAAAACAAAATAGTTATGTACGAAGGGGGAATTGGCCCAAAAATTGGATAAGGGTCAAGACGTTGTCGGGGCGCCGGCGGCTGACTCAAGTGCCTTCGAACCGCGCGAAATGGTCGCCTAATACACGGCTCACTATCTCGCATGGAGTGGTGGTTCTAAGAAAGATATTACTCACGTCCCAAATTGAAGTCAATTTGACTTTTGATTCGACTTTGATTTAAATATTTTGTTTGTATTATATAACACGATGAAAATTATACTAAACGAAAATACATTTCAAACACAATCCATTTATATATTTTGCGTCAAGATTATATAATACAAACAAAATATTTAAGGTCAAAGTTTGAGTCAAAAAGTCAAACTGGACTTATAATTTGAGACGGAGGTAGTAATAGATATCGGTAGTTGTCCGGTCGTACCCAAACAATAAAGTTCCTGAGGAAAATGCACCTAAGATCAAATATTTCGAGCCGGCTTCCGTGAAAATTCAGACTTTTCTTCACATTTTTAGTCAATCAAGTGAAGAAAAAGTACTTAACTAGCAAATCAATTTTAACAAAATGAGTTTAACTTTTTACCTACAACAAATCCAAATAACACCCTAGTAAAAAAATCCCAAAAATCTTGAATCCCATTAATCTAGTGGGGATCCACAAAACAAAAATTCAAAGATTCAATAAACCACATTTCAATAAGTCAAACTTCATCTCCCATTATTATTAACACTTCCATTTTCACAACCACCATATCTCAGCCGTACCACGACGGCACACGACGGCCTTCAAAACCCAGATCCAAAATCACCTCCTCTCCAATACCCACTTCTCAGATTCCACTAATTCGACCTATTTCAAAAGCTAGGGTTTCTAGGGTTTGATGGGTTCAAAACCATGGCTACAACCAGCACCTTCATATCATCCATTAGAAACGTATTGGGACAATGAAGATGATGCTCCTGGTCCTAGATGTGCTCATACTTTAACTGCCGTTGCTCAAACTAAAACCCAGGGTCCTAGGCTTATATTGTTTGGTGGCGCGACCGCTATCGAAGGCGGCGCCGCGTCCCCGATCCCGGGAATTAGTAAATTACTTGAACTTTTTGGATTTTGAGTTTAAGCTATGAAATATGTTGAATTCATGTTATTTTTGTTAATTGTGTCCGCGGATGCCTTAATTAGGATATAGATTTTTGGAGCCTCTAGAATATAATGTTTGTTTGGCAAAGAGCATTTTTACCTTTTGGATTTTGTTAAAAGAAGCATTTAGCGTTTAGCTTTTAAGTCACCTTACACTTTATAAAATGAACTACCTAGCTATTTGCTAATTTTGCCAAAAATGGCGTTAGTAAAGTTTTGAACTTTATACTTTTTAGGATTCTGTTAATATAAATTATGTTGAATTTATGTTAAGTTTGTTGATTTTAGGTTCGAAGAATTAGCAAAGTTTTGAACTTTAAGTGTTTGGTTGGGTTTTAGGATTTAGGTTATGAAAGATTTTGAATGTATGTTAATTTTGTTGATTTTACGTCTTAGGGATTAGTAAAGTTTTGAACTTTATACTGTTTGATTGTGTTTTTAGGGTTTAACTTATGAAATGTGATGATTTTATGTTTTTTTTACTGTGTTATAGGGTTAGCTGGCGTGACTAATTCGGTTCATTCATACGATGTGTTGACCAGGAAGTGGACTAGGTAATTTAATAAGTCGTTTTACGGTTTATGGGTGTATCGAAATTGAATAAGTAGATAAACTGTTTTTAAAAAGCAATTGCAAACAGTACAAAACTGTTTTATATTTTATTGCATTTTGAAGTAAAGGGTTTACTGTTTTGTCTGCTAGTTGCGTTTTGACAAGTCGATAAGCAGTTTTGAGGGTTGTTTCCAATTGCTTATTGAAATTGGTTATCTGATAATTTATGAGTGGAATAAGCTGTTTTGAATTACTAGTATTTTGTAAATGCTTATTCAAACAGCTTATTTCAAAAAGTAATTAGCAGTTTTAACTGGTAATACCAAACACCTTAAATGTGATGAACTACCCAACATTTTCTTATAGATAAAATGCTAATTGTTAAAAAATTCAGAATTAGACCAGCGGGAGAGCCGCCTTCACCTAGGGCTGCTCATGCAGCTGCAGCTGTTGGAACCATGGTTGTATTTCAGGTAAATTTAAGATTTTGATAAAGTATAAATAACAGCGAGTTTTTTTAATTTATATTGTTCTGATTTCGGTTTTTGATGAATTGTATATGCGTCATTAGGGTGGCATAGGTCCTGCGGGTCATTCAACAGATGATCTTTATGTGCTTGACATGAGTAATGACAAATATAAATGGCATCGGTAACTTTTTCCTGAGATTTTACTTATAATATATTTTTTGAGTGCTTTACTAATTTTATAAAGTTTTTTTTGACTTGGATCTTTGTTTTCGATGCAGACTGGTTGTTCAAGGCCAAGGTCCTGGCCCTCGATATGGTCATGTGATGGACTTAGTTGCCCAACGTTACCTTGTTACTGTTAGTGGCAATGATGGTGAGTTTGTTTCTGGTTTAGTTTACTGTTTTTTGTCATTGTACTTGTAGGACGACAATGCACTTGCTAATATGACAGTCTTGGAACATAAAAATATCAACTGATTTTTTATACTGTTGACCTTTTGCTAATAGCTTTCCCAACAGCTTGCTTTTTATAAATAAACATGCTAGATGAAAGAGAGTAGGAATGCAAGATCAAAGCCTTAGCCCTCTGACTTAATGAATGTCCTATTTGAAATTCATCAAGTTTAAGCTTCTGATTCTTGACTAGAATGTAGTATCTATTGAGTGGAAGTTTTAGTTTGCCTCAGTTTGCTAAGAATTATCATGCTGTTTCAACATGTAAGTTGAACTTATTGTGCAACTCTAGTAGCCTGTCACATGACAATTACACAAAGAAGCTGAGTGGATACATCGGCATAAAAATGGATGGTTCTATGAAATTATCTTAAAATGAAATTCTAATTTCTAGGCTGAAAGTCATATATATTGGCAAGAACAGCAAACATGTATCGACGCTTGCAGAGGCACATTTGCATTGTGCATGGATGGTTCTCGTCTTCTAGACAAGTTTTTCTTCTTTATAACACTATTATCTAGAACTTGTTCCTCAGAACCAGTATTCTTTACAAGTTCGTTTTACTTTTTGACTCGGGGCACTGTACCAACTTGAGCTTACTCTGCGCCTATCATAACCCTACACCTTTAAGCATATCTAAAAACCTCAACAACCACCCTCTCAAGCTTTTAAACTTGGGTTAGGAAATCATATAATCAGTGTCCATTTCGCTTCAAAACCATAAAGTAGACCTAGATTCACTTCAATTATTTGATTGGTCTGTACATGTGCACCCCTTTCTTGACTTTATATATATTTCTGATTTTAACATGCAACGAATGATCAGTTCATTACTGTCATCTTATCTCTCTAAAATAGGCGACAAAGCGAAACAAATTTATCATTATCACACACATCACACATGTATTAACTAGAAACCAAAGATTGCCTCGTTGAGCTGAGTGTTTCTGCTTTAATTTGATTTTTACTGGTTACAGATGTTTCTCGATAGGCATCCATTTATGTATTATCCCTTTTTGACTTTCTGCCATGTGTATGAAAAACGTGAATAATAGGCTCTCTGAGTGTCTTTAAATTAAGATTTTGAGCTCTAAAAACATCGTTTAGGTCCACTTTTTAGTTTGAACTTAAACTTTCATAAAAGAAATAAGCTACAGCCCACTTTACTTAATATACCGCACTCTAGCCCACAAAATCTCATAATAACAACTACGTGGGTGGATTATGAATTGTGTAACAGATTTAATGTATCCTTGCTGGATCTACCACGACATAAATTATTTCATCTTTGGCCTTTTGATATAAAAACTAAACATTTATTACATGTTTTCCTTCTATCACTGATCAATATAATGAAAAGTAGTCTCTGGGGCAAATGGGTTATATTTTTCTAATCTCTTACACTAATCATAGATTCTACGTTTTTTCTCTAGGAAAGAGAGTACTGTCAGATGCTTGGGCTTTGGATACTGCTCAAAAACCATATGCTTGGCAGAAGCTGAATCCAGAAGGTGATAAACCTTCTGCTAGAATGTAAGTGGATATTTTGATTGTAAGTGCGGAATAGGGACTTAATAAGCGCATATGTGCTGTGACTTTGACATTGTTGCTTTATTTTTGTTTGTAAAGCCGAGATTCTACTTTAGTTGGAATATTAATTGCATGGATAATTTAGAATTTTTTTACAGCAACCTTTTAAAATAATGCAACCTTTGTATGGTAATAAGATTCGCGGTCATTTACATGCTATAGTGATCTAATAAGACCAGATTTCGCTTCAGAAACTGGAGATGTAGAGTTGCTTATTCACCATTTATTGACACTTAGGCCTTCGGATCTTAAATTAACTGATGGGCTTGCACTAGTTCAAGTCAGTAGTAATTGATGGGTGTTTATCTGTTTTTCCAGGTACGCAACAGCTAGTGCCCGCTCGGATGGAATGTTTTTGCTTTGTGGTGGAAGAGACACTTCTGGCACGGTATGGGCCATTATTATCATATAGACTTCGCATTATATTATAAATTGTGAACCTCCTAAATACCTAATATGAATTTACAGCATTCTGATTATAGCTCCAACTTCTTAAGTGTCGTGTATTTGCTTTAACAATGGACCATGTTATCATTACTACGATACTACTATGCCAGTTGTGCAAATTAACTTTGATTTAACTTAGTTGGCAGAAATTTAAAACAATGTTCACTCATTGATGAGTGATGACGCTGTATTGACGTACACAATGCATTTCCCTGTTTTATTGATAATATAGTAGCTATACTTGTTGCATTTTGTTTTATCATTTACGGACCAACCAATATTACTAAACTAATTGTCATATCACTGTACATTGCAGTGACGCTTGTTTATAACATGAACATAAATTACAGTGTTTTAAAATCTGAAAATAGACGCTCTCAACCATTTTCTTATGACATGTAAGAATATCTTAAGTCCCAACATATTCTTATTATACATATGCATAATGCTTATACCTCTAGAATTAGATGAAACTAAATGTCTGAAACTTTTGCGTAATGCAAGTGATTGGGCTAAAGATAATTATATCTCGTAGCTCGTAATTGAAGGGTACCAAATATGAACGTGTTGCATCCCATGTAACTTTTCTGATACGTGTATATGCTCATTGCAGCCCTTAGCAGATGCTTATGGACTGCTCATGCATAGAAATGGCCAGTGGGAATGGACTCTTGCACCTGGAGTTGCCCCATCATCAAGGTATCAACATGCCTCGGTAAGTAATAGGATTTTACTTGAAGCACATCTCCGGATGTAAATACTGGTGCATCTTTTGGCACACTTTCCAGCAGATTGTGTTGTTCTAGTTATCTTTAAGAGGCGGCAGTTTCAAACCAGATACTTAGAAACGGCTTTATAGTTTATACAGGTTGTGATTAATCTCAAACAGGTCGAACAAAGGTAGCTACTAGGGGAATGGGTCTAACGGGGTAAATGTTGCCCAGAGTCTTCTTTATTCCGAGGTCTAGAATATTTTATCAGTTGACTATTTATAAGACAATTTGTAAATGGAGAAAAGTGGTTCCGGGTTAACCTGACCCGTACAAAAAATGACCTGTTTCACAGTTGACTGTCCTGCTCATCTTGCCACCTGTAATTCGATATTTTGTCCAATGTATGTCAGTATGTCCGTACTTATCGATTCATCTTCTCGTAATCAGGTCTTTGTTGGGGCTCGATTGCATGTTACAGGAGGTGTTGTCAGGGGAGGTCGAGCAGTAGACGGTGAAGCAGCTGTTGCAGGTTATTTTTGGTTGAGTTTGTGAATTTGTAGTATTAATCGTTTTTAACAGATGCATAATTAGAACCTTTGTAATGCGAATTTACAGTTTTGGATACTGCTGCTGGAGTCTGGTTAGATAGACATGGCTTGGTGACTGCTCAGCGCAGTGCCAAGGGGCCTGAAGATCCTTCTTTGGAGCTCATGCGTCGTTGCCGGCATGCTGCTTCATCCGTTGGTGTTCGTTTATATATTTATGGTGGTCTTAGGGGCGGTAAGCCTATAATCATTGACTCATAGTACCCATGATTCCTTACCTAAGGATGATTGTGAAAAATAGAAATCAACTGTATGTCTGATTATCTGATTATTCAGAACTCAAATAACTAGTTCTAAGGGTAACCTAATATTTCATAAAATATTATGTTCGCCATCTTGCAAATTAATATTCTAAATAATAAAAGCAGCTACAAAAAAGTCTTGTCTGGAGTAGGTTTTTGTTTGTTTGTTTTTGTTTTTTGTTTTTTTTGTCAATTTTTTTATTTCCTAGTTTTAATGCTTCATAACATAATTTGTTTTATGTGCTGCAGAGTTGTTGTTAGGTGATTTTCTTGTAGCAGAGAATTCGCCTTTTCAGTCTGATGTGAATACACCCGTACTTACATCAGAACGTGGATCCAATATGACCAGTCCAAGGGGAACAAATAATTTGAGCCCATTTGATCCGATATCTAATGATAACGGATCCGAGAGTCCATCAGGGGCATCAAGGTTTGGACTTTTTATCACTTTCGGTCCCAAAACTTACATTATGTTTCTTTTTCTCACCTATTGAACTAATTTTTATGTTTGCCAGCATGGACAAAGAATCTATGGATAGGCTTGTTGAAGCTTCTGCTGCTGAAGCTGAGGCTGCTAATGCAGTTTGGCAAGCTGCGCAAGCACAGGCTGGAAATCCTGAAGATACATCTGTTGCAGATGATAATAACGCACAAGCTGCAGAGAGTAATTCAGAGGATAGTGATGGAGAGGGAGATGTTCGACTTCATCCTAGAGCTGTATGTTTTTCTCGGTCTTTTAAGTGTGTTTGTTACAGCCCGGTTTATTACAATTCACCATTTGATTATGATTGTTCAATATCACAGTCAAATACATATCCAAACACCTCGTGTAATCTGTTTGTTCGACTCTATATAAGCTAAAGAAACTTGATGTTATTATGATGCAGGTTGTGGTTGCTAAAGAGGCTGTAGGTAACCTTGGTGGATTGGTTAGGCAGCTCTCTTTGGATCAATTCGAAAATGAAAGCAGGCGAATGGTTCCTGTGCAAATGACATGTCATATTCTGCCAAAAGTTCCAAAGGCAAAAGTCACCACAAGGCTTGCATAAAAGGTAAGAGTTGCGATTTATCCTAGGATAAAGGTAGAGGGCTGGAGGATTTGTTGGGAACTGATTGTTACAACTTCAATTGCGCATTCAAGCACCCTTGAGTATGGTCCCATCTTTACCGTCAAATAAGAGCGACTGTTGATATTACTTATCTATCTGCAGGTCATAACTCATTTGCTTAGGCCTCGGAACTGGAAACCTCCTGCGAACAGAAGATTTTTTCTCGACTCTTATGAGGTGGGAGAGCTTTGCTATGCTGCTGAGCAGATATTTTTGCATGAGCCTACAGTTCTTCAGTTGAAAGCCCCTATCAAAGTGTTTGGCGATCTACATGGTCAATTTGGTGATTTGATGAGATTGTTTGATGAATATGGCTACCCTTCCACGGCTGGAGACGTCACGTATGTCTGATTACATGCTATTGTATACTTCTAATTTCATGAAACTGTATCTAACGGACCCTTTTTTATCCTTTCAGGTATATTGATTATTTATTTCTTGGGGATTATGTTGATCGAGGACAACATAGTTTGGAGACGATCACCCTGCTCCTTGCTCTAAAGGTAAGGTTTTATTCAACTGCTGACATGTTGATCTACTGTCATATTGAAACCTCACTCCTTTCCTATTCGTGTTTTCAGATTCAGTATCCCGAGAATGTTCACTTGATACGTGGGAACCATGAGGCTGCTGATATAAATGCACTCTTTGGTTTCCGTCTTGAATGCATTGAAAGAATGGTACGTAGCAACATATCAGTTTTTTTGTGTATGTTTGGCGGATGTGGTAGTCTTGTAACCAATTCTGAACTGCTTTAAGTTAATCCGGTACTAAGTATACCCAAAATGATCCGTTTTGACTTTTGAATCTTCACCGGCCGCTCATTTCGTCACTTCTAATGTTTATTTTTCTTACTGTCAATTTCTGCTGTACAGGGTGAGAATGATGGGATCTGGGCATGGACGCGGTTCAATCAGCTATTTAATCATCTTCCACTTGCAGCGCTTATTGAGAAGAAAATTATTTGTATGCACGGTGGTATAGGAGATCAATACATTTAGTTGAACAAATAGAGAAAATAGAAAGACCAATAACCATGGATGCTGGATCTCTTGTCTTAATGGATCTGCTATGGTAAGTTCATTGAAGTTTTTCCTTCTTTTTTAAGTCTGTTGTTATAATATTCTGTTCTTTTGGCAGGTCCGATCCCACAGAAAATGACAGCGTGGAAGGGCTGAGACCAAACGCTAGGGGACCTGGCCTCGTCACTTTTGGGGTATGCACGTAGTCTTTATATTGCAAGATTCAAAACTTCTATCTGATGAGTGTTTCCTAGATCACTTAATCGTTGTTATACTAATACACTGTGGATTCTATTGTCCAAGGAACAGCAACAGCTTTTTCAATAATGTGATTTATAACGTTTTATACAGCTTTTTCACCCCACTTTGACCAACCCCCTACACAACAGCCTTTTCACCTCATGTGATTTAGACTTGTATGACTTCTGGTTGACTTGCAGCCTGCTTGGACAATCTATATATTTTAGATCAACATATTTGATGGAACATAACCAGATCGACCTATTTTGTGTCTTAATGGGTCTAAATTTCCAATTTTGTGTCTCTTTGCTAATATTTTTATAACTACTTGCAGCCTGACAGGGTCTCAGATTTCTGTAAAAAGAACAAACTTCAGCTAATTATAAGAGCACACGAGTGTGTAATGGATGGGTTTGAAAGATTTGCTCAGGGACAGTTGATAACCCTTTTCTCTGCAACGAACTATTGTGGTAAGATTATAGCTTTTTAACTCGATTCAGTCTGTTTTGTATATGGTCATAGTACAATGGTCTAATGGTGGTCGAAACTGTAATCAGGTACGGCAAACAATGCTGGTGCTATATTAGTGATTGGCAGAGGATTAATGATCGTTCCTAAGCTTATTCATCCAATTCCGCCTCCACTTCAATCACCAGAAACATCTCCGGAACGTCTCCAAGATGACACGTGGATGCAGGTAAACCTTTTTTAATTTTGTTAACATATGAGTGTCTGACTCCCTCTTCGAATCAGAGACTAAAACTGGTAACTACTGCAAATCTGACAGGCGGTTCATTTATAAGCAAAACCGATTATGAATGAGTGACTAAAAATTCTTAGCATTTTTCGTTGCAAGATGCAAAGTTAGCACAATGCAAATTTGCCACTTTTCCGTGTCTCGATTTTCACAAGTGTTTAAATGCTAAGTATGATTAAGAAAGACTCATTAAGTATGATTAAAGGAAATAACTTTTGGTTAATTGCAGTAAATACGTTTTGAAACAAGACATCTTAGGAGATCGTATGCATCTGTTTTTATAAACTGGGTTATGTTTTACCAAAGTGACCTGTTCAACCGGTTTCTTTATTTACCATTTGTTAAATTGATTGATCCGTTTACCGAAAATCAAATGAAATGTGTTTCCTGTCGTTGCAGGAGCTTAATATTCAAAGACCGCCTACTCCCACAAGGGGCCGTCCACAAGATCATGACAGGAGCTCGCTTGCATATATCTGATCAGCATTTGGCATTTTTGCAGTAGTCGTATGCTCCCATGAAGGAGCCCAGAAAATGGGAAATTTACATATGGAGAACAGGTTGCCTTGTATTTTTAATTTATAGATATAAGAATTATTGACAAATGTCTGTAGCTTGCACATAGCTTTATTTATAAGGGGGTTTGTTATTTCATTTTAGTTCGACGTATGTATCTGTAAATTCGGGGATATGTATTTTACATCCAACATAACTGTACGACAATAAGAAAAGCTGGTGAGTGTAGCTCTTCGAACATTTTGCATTTTGAATTTTTATGAAATTGAATGTAGTATTCATGTTTTTCTTTTATGTTCCATGGTTTGAGGCAACAACTGCAAACGATCCGTGTTTCTATCTTTTTCGGCTGAAAGAGATGATACGGCTATTTGAATGTGTTCATCTTTTTATCAAGTTTATAAGAGGTATAATTGTATAAAGTTGGTATTATGATATGAAAACCTTAATTGATTAATTAAATTGCTCTGTTAACAAAGTGTTATGTGAAAGATGGTAATAGTTATGAAAAATATAGTTCAAATGGTAAAAATGGATTATACTAGTAATATGTGATGGCATATGGGAGTTTTAGCCTAGCAGGTTAAAGCCTTTACACTCGTAATAGGCCCACGATAAACCCAACGGAGGCTTAGGATTGCTATAACCGGCCTGAGAAACATCTTCCCAGGCCGAACGAACAAGATCATGCCAATACATGGACCTTGTTCAGAGCATCGTTCAAGACTGTTACAACTTACAATGGACAATATGTGCCACTATCTCATTTGAGCAGAGGTAATGTTGCGTACATTATGCCAATACATGATGCTGCACATAAGACATTCCATGAACCCGCCATAGCCAAGGAAGACATGTCACGTGTTGTCCTTGTCTCC
Organism: Chrysanthemum lavandulifolium; assembly: GCA_022545495.1. Classification (NCBI taxonomy): domain Eukaryota; kingdom Viridiplantae; phylum Streptophyta; class Magnoliopsida; order Asterales; family Asteraceae; genus Chrysanthemum; species Chrysanthemum lavandulifolium. Next base: position 74,268,204 of record CM040241.1, on the reverse strand, counting down.
TCCTTTGGATCTCCACCACATGGACCATTATGGGCCGTTAAGATTGCATTCATGGCTTGCACGAAACCCTAAATGCATTCCTATAAATACCGGACCATTCCTTTGAAATGGACCTAGTCATCTTTGACAAAAAAATACACACTCCATATTGACTCGTGAGTGTTACCCCGACTCTAGGGCTCTAGGCCACTGATCTTACCTTTGGGGTCCTTACCGAACGTGGGAAACCAAACGATAGACTATCATCCACCTCACCCAAGACGTACCATACACAAACTTGGTGCCATCCATGCTATGCGAAACATAAAATATATACTATTTTCAGCTTTTCCTTTTCCTTTCACCAGAAAAAAAAAATATATGTTTCACCGAAAAAAATTCCGTTCACCGGAAAACTTTTATGTCACCACAATGTGATTCTCAGTTACAAAACCTTGTTTTACAACCATGCTAAAATCAACATGATCCAAATGTGGATTCCGGACAAAAAGCAAAACAAAGAAGTACTCGAAAACTGGGCTCCGACAACCAAAGATGACTTTCCGTGGGAAGGGTTCATTCCTTCAAAGGATCTAGTGATTAATTCACGGCATTAGGTGCTTCAAACAAAATCAGTTGAATCTACATAGACGGGGGCAACTTAGTCAACATCATGTATGATCATTGTAATACACTAAAATCCATTTTTTGAAATTCTCATATAACTTGAATTTTTCCCTAAGTACTATGGACATTATTAAATAATTAAAAACCTTATGTTATGTGATAATGGAATTTATATGGCATATAACCTAAGTTTATGTAATAACTATTTATGAGACCCTCCTAATTCGAACTCTAGACATGTTAACGATTTACTTTCATGAATTGTAGCCTTTAAACATTTTGCTTGCCATTCATTTTACATAAATCAATAAAAAAAAAAAAAAAAAAAAAAAACATTGCAGGTCCATTTTTCTTTTGCTAGACTTTATTGTGAGCACATTTTGTTTAATTTAGATAAGAATAAACAGGTTTTGGAAAGTATTTGATTGGAAATCAATCACCTAATATCTCGGCAATCACCACTCCAAATCCTCTATTATATGAAACCGAATATCACATTTGTAACACACACTCAAACCCCTCCTCATTACACCCTTCAAGTTATACGACCAGTAAACCTATACAACCTAGGGTGTGTTTGTTTATTAAGATGTTTTGGTCGAATCGACCACCGCATCTTACCTGTAAGAGGTGCAGAAAGCCTAAATCGAACGAAATAACGTTGTTTGTTTTGATAATTGTCCGAATGATTTTAAGTCTTCGTTTTTGCAATTTGTTTATTAAGCAACGCAACGCGATAATAAGAATTTATGTAAATACGAAACAAGACTTTTATCATAAATATAACATAGTTAATAAACAATCAAATATATCAGATAAAGTTTGAAACGAGTAAGAATGCAGCTAGACAAGCCCCCACCTCTTATCGAAGAAGATCTTATATGCCTAACCCGCCTTACTCAAAAGAAAAAACAAACAACCAAAATCGTCTCGCCACCTCTTACCTGTAAGCAGTAGAAGTGCTAGTAAAGACTTTTTTTAAACAAACACGAGACTTGTCTCGCTTTAAAAAAAAAAAAAATGGATACACGATTAATATAATCATGTCGACTAGTATCTATATTGTGAACCATGTGAATCTGTTGGAGCAGGCTTTAGATAATAAGCTGATATAATCGTTAATGTGTAACATGAAATATTAAAACCATACGCCTACATATAGTTTGTGCCGTGACTGTTTTTGAGGTCATTGTTAACAGTTTTTGTCGACCTTGCCACAAGAAGATACTCTATAAAATCATGAAATAGTAACTATGTGTCGACTGTGTTGGTTATGAGTCTGGTCATCATGCACACTCTTATATCTGGTCATGTAAATGAATTGTTCCGATCTCTTTTAAACGGCACTAAGTATGGATTAAAACCAGAGGCGGACCTACGCTTTGCGTAGGCGGTGCCCGGGAACCACCTTGGACGAAAAATTCTTTTAGAAGTGATATAGGAATTTTTTAGGACCTACCTTAGAAATTACTTGGGAACCACCTTGGATTGAAAATTTCAAAGATTAAAGTATAAAAACAGATAAAAAAAGAAGTCCGGTCGGAGATCGGACATGTCCATCGGAGTTAGAATGAAGATGAAGAAACACAGTAGGGTTAATATGTTTCTGGATATAGCAATTAAGCTTAGTGTGAAAATAGCAATTTAAAATTTAAGGTTACTTTTGTTTTGGAAGTAGCAATGTTAGGTTGGGGTATAGTCTTTTTCTCTTTTGTAGTCATACACGTGTGTATATCTGTGTTGTACTCTCAATGAATTGGTCAATATACTTTTTGGTATATTATAGAGTAGTATGCTTATAAGTTGTATATGAATATTCAAAGACTTGATTGACTTTTTATTAGTTAGACACTTACAAATATGTCGTCAATAATTTTAAAAAATAATGAATATTGAAGCTTTGATTTACATTTTCTCACTTATATCATAATGATAATGCAATTTGTTTTAGTAAAACATTCACATTTTAACATGTAATAAAATTAGTACGCGACAACCAACTGACTTACTCACGGCCACCCCATTTTTTCTAGAGCAGTGAGGTTTTACTCATGGTTCAGTCTTCAGAAGAGCATAAAAATCCAGTGCTTTCCTCCTAGTGCGAAACCACGAGTTCTGTGAGTTTCTCTTCATGGTCTCTCCTAAGTGTTTGGTCCCGGCCCGCCTGCTTGGATGGTTTAACTCGAGGGTCGGATTCAAGTGTGGTGCCGTTCTAAAAAATAAATAAAAAATAGTACGCGACACGTTACATTTTTTTCTCTAGTTACTTATGTTATGTTTTATCCGACAAGACATAACATAACCCGACCTGTTGACCCGTTGACCAGTTGACTTTTTGACTCGTTAGTTTGACGTCCCGACTAAGTATAGGAACCACCTTAAATTTTGTGCTAGGTCCGCCACTGATTAAAACCCAGGTAAATGAGACATGGCCTCATATGTTTTTTTTTTAACATGAATAAGGGTTTGTCTAAGTGTGATTTTATGAAAGGTTCGACTTGTTAAATGGTATGACTGTGTGTCGTGTATAGGTAGTCATATATGGCTGTATGCATGCGTTTGTGTGTAGCTTAAAACATATAGTAGGAGTACGTGATCAGATCTGGAAACGAAACAAAAGAAAGGCATATGCATGTGTGTGTCATGGAGTATAGTAGTCAATATAGCAGTGTGTGAATGGACTAGGATATGTTGAAAGTGCGTTGGGTTTATGCATGTATAAACGTTAAGTATAAATGTTAAGTAGTAATCAATATAGCAGCGTGTGCATGCATGTATAAAAGTTAAGTAGTAATGTTGAGCATACAATTTATATGTTGGAAATAATATGTAGTGACATTTATTTTCTAAGAATAGGTTGAACATTATTGAGGAAATATGTATGTTTATAAGTTGATAAACAAATTAATTAATAAGTTTGTTTTATAAGTTGTATTAAACAACTTTGAATTAATTTGAATTAACGAGAATAAGGATATGGTGGGGTAAGCTAGTGATATAAGTAAACATGCATGTTTAACGATTTGTACAAGTCATTCTTACTTGACTTGACTTGTTCAAAGTAGTGGATTGTTGCATGGTTAATCGAGTCCACCGATATAACGAATAAGAAGGAAGTGGGAGTGATCTTTGAAGTGAATCATGGGAAAACAAGTTAGATGTACGTGGGTTCAAATCATTTTCTTATCTATAAATAGAGATTGAGAACTCTATTGTAGAGACACCAAAAATATCACTATCTCTTTAATATCTCATACTCCACATAATCTTGAAGAATATTTCTTACTCTACAAACCGATTGTGCATTACGGATATTGTTTCGCTTACAATAAACCGTTAGAGATCGTGATCAATCCTCGGTGTACGGATGCGAGGCTCGAAGCAAACAAACGGGCTCGTAGAAACCTTAAAAGGATAAAGAAGCTCTTCTTGTGCGCTCCATTTGTTGTCCTTTTGCTTTAGTTTGTCATTGTTATAAGGCTATTAACGGTCATTTCGTGTTGTTTTGGTATCAGATTTGTGCTCTATTACAAGTTGTTTGGTGTTGGTTAAGATATACAACAATCTTTTAAGGTTTCTATTTTGCAATGGACTGGAGCATCATCATCAAACCTTCAGATCATGAACCGTGAGTTTGTCAAGTTGGACAAATTTGACGGTGTAACTACACCGATGGGTCGACAAGATGAAATTCTTGTTGATCGCCCTCAAGATCTTCTATGTTCTTGATCCGCTTCGCTCCGATTCCTGCCGATCCTGCTCCCTTCAAGGACAAGAGGTCGACAAAATCAAATTCTCGAGTTGGAGAAGCAAAGAATGATTCGTAAGGAAGATGAGACCTTATGTTGTGGTCACATCAAGAACTCCTCTCTGACAAAGCTATACGATGTCTATGCTCCAATCACCGATCCGCGAAAGTTATGGAGTGCCTTGAGTTTAAGTACAAGCAACAAGAGGAAGGTACTAATAGATATCTTATTTCTAAATTCTTCAATTTCCAAATGGTTAACGAGAAACCTATTTTGGAGCAAGTGCATGAACTCCAAATTCTCGTTAACAAGTTGAATGCTTTCTATTCCTATTCTCGAAATGCTACAAGTTGGAGCTATTGTGTCAAAGTTACCACCTTCTTGGAATGACATTTCAAGAAGTTGATAAATAAGAAAGACGATTACTGTTGATGATCTCTTGAAGCATCTTCGCATTGAGGAAGAAGCTAGAATAGAGATAAACGAGTGAATCATGGGTCCACCGCTCATCATGTGCAAGTCGGAAACTCTTCAAGAGAGCTTCTCGAAACGGTCCAACGAAAGTCAACTTGGGGGTGAAGCATGACAAATTCAAGAAGAACGGACCATCAAAGAGAACCGGAAAATGCCATGTTTGTGGAGACACCGGTCATTATGCACGTGAGTGCAAGTTGAGGAAGTCCGGAGATGATGATGTTAATGTGGTGGACGGTGAAATGGCGGATCGTGTGGCTCATGTTCATCTCGATGAAGATAACTTCATGGCATGATAATTTTAATAGTGACTTGTTTCTGGCTAGTTTTATGTTAAGCATGGCGATTAGCGCTTTTGAATAATTTGTTGGTTTGGTTTTTTTGTTTGAATTCTAGTGTAATCGCATTTTGTTTTAATGAAATCCATTTGTTTTTAGTATCATTGTTTTCTTATCAAAAATATTTGTTTAGATATTAAACATAGAACTGTTATCAACAAATATGTATAATTGAGAAAACAAATGGGTTTATTAATTATGGTTGACAGAAGAAATACATGTGCAAGGGAAAACCAAATCTTGTGAAATTATTAAAATTGCTAGAAACGGCTCACTGAATTATAGACGAAGTACATATATTAATCACTACATGTTGGAGTGATGATGACATGAGGCATCATTTTCAAGTTTGTATGATCAAAAGCTGAAGTTTTGATTCACTTTAATTTGAGAACAGTAGTCACTTATAGTGATATTTGCTTGTTGTGCATGAACGAGAATTATATGATTATAATATAAGTTCCAGAAAAGGTTGATAGCAACCATGTGTATAACGTATACAGTGGTGGTGTACATATCTATACAAGAACAATGGAATAGTATGTGTGTGTTGATAGTTTTATGAAATCGATGAACGGACATATTGGCTGACTTGGTATGCAACTTCGGTTGAAACCGTTAACCTATGATTCCGAATTATGGGCCTTGAAATGTGATCATGGCTGATCACCTGTTCACGACCTTGGTCTAAGATTTCATAGTATCGTAGTTTAATAGGGAAATGAGGTCCTATTATAACATACAAAACACACATTTAGAGTCACTGATTGTTTACCACTAACTAAAAGCTAATGGGTTTACTCGTGAAGGAATTAATTATTATCATATCGTTGTTCAAGTGCATAAGCATTTCATTGAGATTGAAATGAAATGCTCTAAACTGCTTGAAATTCACATGAAGGTGGATTGCTATTGTTGCAAGTTTTATAAGCAAAAGCATGTGAGTATCTCAACGTGTGAACTAATGTATGTGTATATATTCAAGTTGTGACAATATGAAAGGTCAATTAGATTAGAGATCTAACACCATAAAATTCCAGTGTGTTGGAATATTTAGAGAAAATTGAGATGGTACCATTATAGACAAGTTTTCAAGTGATCTAGAAACTTGAGTTTGATGCTACTATGTCTCTGACGAGAGACCTAGTGAGTATCTATGATGAGACCGATAAGAGTGAAGTGACTTGTCGGGCATATCCTATTAAATCTCTGACGAGAGATTTATTGAGGATTACTAGAGACATGGGTTTGAAACCAAATGTGAATCGGTTGGTGATGGAAACCCGACTTGATTGTAGAGCTCCTACATTACGAGTTTAATGGGTAATAACGAAGTCATTAATCGATAGAAGGTACTATCGACCTAATTAGCCCATGTATAGTAAAGATAGTACGTCGTTGACGAGGTGTAGGTTGAGGTAAAACCTCTTAACTAAGCTTTAGAGGCGTCTTAGCAACGAGGACGATAGAGAAGCTTAGCCTATATAACCTAGAGGTGGTGCCGCCTCAAATAGAGAGTCATGGTTTCTCTCTTAGAGGGTTATGAAAGGGATTTAGCGCATGGCCATATTCGCGCGTAGGTACGATTGCTCATAACTCCCTAACTATTGAAAATGTTGCTCATGTAGATAGGTTAGGATTTAATCTACTTAGTATTAGCCAATTATGTGATAAAAAGTATAAAGTACTATTTGATGAAAATGGTAGTAAAATACTAAAAGATGGTATCACCATAGCTAAAGGAGTTAGGAAAAATAACATATACGTCATGAAAATAGATAAAACATCTAATGACAAACTTTTCCTAACAACGTTAGATGATAGCTCATCTCTTTGGCATAGATGCTTAGGTCACGCTAATATGAGACTTATAAAAAACCTATCTTCAAAAGAGCTAGTTAGGAATTTACCAAAACTAAAATATGACCAACACTTTTGCGACGCTTGCAAAATTGGTAAACAAACCCATAGTAGTCACAAATCTAAAAATATGGTGTCCACATCTAAGTGTCTAGAATTATTGCATATGGACTTGTTTGGACCATCCGCTATAAGAAGCTACGGAGGCAACTTATACACTTTGGTCATAGTAGATGATTACTCAAGGTTTACTTGGACGTTGTTTTTGAAAACCAAAAATGAAGCTTTTGATAAATTTGAAATTTTAGCAAGAAAATTCAAAATCTACTAGGTGTTAAATTGTGTCGATCCGAACGGATCATGGTCGTGAATTTGACAACGAAACTCAATTTGGAAACTTTTGTGATACAAATGGTATAACACATAACTTTTCCACGCACTAACACCTCAATCAAATGGAGTAGTTGAACGTAAAATAGAACAATTCAAGAAATGAGTAGAACAATGCTTAATGAACAAAACATTCCTCAAAAGTTTTGGTGTAACGCTGACACTTCTACATATATTTTGAATAGAGTCTTAATACGTCCTTTCTTAAACAAAACATCATATGAGCTTTATAAAGGTAAAAAGCCAACGTTAGGATATTTTAGAGTCTTTGGTTGTAAATGCTTTATTCTTAATACTAAAGATTATCTCACCAAGTTTGACCCAAAGTCTTATGAAGGTGTATTTCTTGGTTATTCTCAAACTAGTAAAGCTTACATTGTCCTAAACAAAGAAACAATGATAGTCGAGGAATCGTTGAACATAACATTTGACGAAAGTCCACCTCCCTCTAAGACATCACCTTTGGTAGATGATGACTTAGTTGAAAGTCAAATAATAGAAAGTCAAATTAATGATAACAAGGAAGATGAACCATTAAATAAGGAAATTATAAACATCAAAGAATCTAAAAGTCATCCTTTAGACAAAGTCATAGGACAACTTAATCAAAGAACCTTAAGGTCACAAGCCCAAAATCAAAGTAATTATTTTTGTTTTGTATCCACCATTGAACCGAAAAACATAAATGAAGCAATAAAAGATGAATCATGGGTAATTGCCATGCAAGAAGAATTAAACCAATTCGTTAGAAATGATGTTTGGAAATTAGTTCCAAACCCAAAGATCAAACTATAATTGGAACGAAATGGGTCTTTCGGAATAAAATGGACTTAAAATGGTGTAGTATCTAGAAACAAAGCTAGGCTTGTTGCACAAGGTTATAATCAACAAGAGGGGATTGACTATGATGAAACTTATGCACCGGTAGCTAGACTTGAATCTATTAGAATATTACTTGCTTATGCATGTACTTATGACTTTAAATTATTTCAAATGGATGTTAAAAGTTCTTTTCTTAATGGGTTTATTAACGAAGAAGTGTATGTTGCTCAGCCTCCCGGTTTTACCGACTTTGAGAAACCACATCATGTCTTCAAACTCAAGAAAGCATTATACTGCCTTAAACAAGCACCAAAACCTTGGTACGACCGACTTAAGACTTTTCTTATTGATAACAAATACACTATGGGATTAGTAGATAATACTCTTTTTACCAAGAAAAAGGAATCACAAATTATCATTGTTCAAATATACGTTGATGACATTATATTCGGATCAACTTGTCATGAACTATGTGATGATTTCTCTAAAATCATGCACCACGAGTTTGAAATGAGTATGATGGGTGAATTAAATTTCTTTCTAGGACTTCAAATTAAACAACTAGAAGATGGAATAATTGTTAATCAATCTAAATATATAAAAGATATGCTTAAGAAATTTGGTCTTGAAGATTCCAAACCAACTAAAACACCCATGTCCTCGGACACTAAACTCACCAAGGACGAAGAAGGTGAATCCGTAGATAACACTAAATATAGAGGAATGATTGGTAGCCTACTCTATCTTATGGCTAGTAGACCCGACATTATGTTTAGTGTTTGTCTATGTGCTCGCTTTCAAGAAAACCCAAAGGCATCACACTTAGAAGCCTTAAAAAGGACTTTTAGATACATTAAGGGAACAACGTGTTTAGTATTATGGTATCCCAAAGGAACGGGTGTAGAAACCATAGTGTATGCAGACTCGGATCATGCCGGTGATTATGTCGATAGAAAAAGTATAAGTGGTATTTGCACTTTTGTTGGACATTGTCTCACCTCATGGTTTGCAAAGAAGCAAACGGCTTTAGCCATCTCAACCATCGAAGTCGAGTCCGTCTCACCGAAAAGCATGTCGCAAGCTCTTTGATGAAGCAAGCTCGTGAGATTACGGAATTCATCTCAACGACATTGTGATACTTTATGACAACAAAGGAGCCATCGATCTCAAGAAGAATCCTGCTCAACATGCTCGCATAAAGCATATTGAAATCCGTCATCACTTTCTTCGCGACAATGTTCAAAAAGGAAACATCTCAATCGAGAAAGTATCCTCCGAAGACAACATTGCCGACATCTTAACTAAGCCTCTTAAACGAGAACCTTTTAATCTTCTTATACTTGGTTTAGGGTTAATGGAACCAAACATGTAGGATAAACATAGCCCAAAACATTAGAATAGTCAAAACAAAACAATTTTGTCTTGTATCTGCTACTATAGCCACGACACCAAACGACAACACGGACTGAACCAAAATTTTGGTACCGTCTGGTCCGTGGTGTCTATAGAAGCAAAACTACTACCTACAAAACATCTTCTTCCTCAAAACCCACTTTACCAAAATGTGTAAACATTAAACCAAGCTCATTATTGACACCTTCACACAAAAATTAGCGGGTGTTTGGAATAGCTTATTTTTTTTGAGCTTTATAATCAATTAACCACAATGCAACTATCAAACTTTCAATTAAACCATTTATCATCCACTCACTAATCACTGAAGATAACATCATTGTAAGTATCCTAACTACATTTTATCTCTTAATTCTGAGTCTAGGATTCTTATTTATGCACAAAACTATTACAAATCATTACATGGGGTTTTATGTATGCTTTTATACTAAATATGAATTCAACTGGCAAAATGCATAACTAGTCATTGAAATTAGGTACTACATTATCATATTGCATAAACAAATCATGCTTCCCACTAATTCATAGATAATGAATATAAGGCCTTATTCAAATAACCAGACACCCCATGTCAAAAAATTTGAAAAGCTTCTCACTTGTAGGAAAACAATTTTTTCATTGTTAATACAAATAGAAACGTTAGATTTTCATCACTTGCATGCTCTTGAATACTAAAGGTATTGCATAACTAATATGCATTCCGGTATATTCAAATGAAGCCACATTGAATTAGGAGCATTTGGGTTATCTCATGGTATTTGCCAAACACCCCACTAAAACCATTTTTGTGCATAAATGAGTCGAGATAACCGCAACTCCAAATCGCTTTCATATAGGCACACACTAGAACCAAAACGTTAAAGTTTATTCTCATTTTAACATATTAATTTACTCTTAGAATAACCATGGTAGCCGTAAGATTCTATGATCACAAAGACACCCTGGCTATATTCCCAAACATCACAAAACCAAAGGACTTTCCAAGGAACAAGTAGAAATATTTAGGAGTCTAGAATCAAGGTATTTCCATGAGGTAGAACCATTCACTCATCCTTCCTTGAAAATACCAATCTCCATGAAGAACTAGCCGCCATTCAATTCGATTGTCTTTTGACATCAATGAACCAATTTGTCCTAGGTTTGTGTTAGAATTATATGCTAGTGTGACCGCTTTAGTGATGAAGACGATGATGAATTTTGTCTTAGGTTTAAAATCAATCAAAACGACTACACCATCACCTTAGCCAACTTTGCTTAATTGCTAGGAATTCCCAACCGAGGACTTGTGTTCACTCGGATAAGTGGTCACCACCGCTCTTGATGCAATCAATGACCGACTCCTCCCTACCAAACCCGTTGGCCGATAAGGATGTTATCCGTGAACACCTATTTAACCCAAGGGTGATACAACCCGAGTTACCCGAAAGGAAAAGAGGTAAACCGAGATCCATATGGAATGGAGCTAAATGAACTTAAGTCCGAATTTAAGAAATGGGAGGAGCTACTTAGAGCCAACGCCATTAGCACCATAGGAAATAGGGATCACATCAACGCTTGCCTTTGTCACATGCTCTACAACTTGTCCACCCGACAACCATTCAATTTAGCTTACTACATCGCTAGGAGAATGATTGATATTCCAACTCAAGGATCGGTTGCTCTTCCATACGGGATGCTTCTCACCCGTCTCTATAGAAACTTTGCACCAATTCCACCAAGCCCAAAAGGGATGCACCTTCACTATGAGCTCATCCCTCACATCTTTGTACCTTTAAGTGATGAACGAGTTTCTAAGACAAAAGGCAAGAGAGCAAAACCTCCAACTCCATCATCATCATCATCAAATAGCTCCGATGATGGTCTTCCAAACTCTCGCCTTCAAGAATCCTTTTTCAAACATAGCATGTTTGAAAAAGTTCACGAATCTTTGATGAGCTTGTTTCTCCTGGTTGAGATTTGAACTGTTCAAGAATCCTTTTTTCAAACATAGCATGTTTCTCATTCTGAAGAAGGAAGGCATACAATTGCTCATAGTTGGTGTTCTTAAGTCCTTAGGTAAGCTTCAATCAAGTGACAAACTTGTGCCATTCGGGATTCATGTTGTTTACGATTTTGAGTTCACCGAATGTTTGGCATAGTCATCTTGATATTCCTCATATCATTCACCGCCTTGTGGAATCTCACATAATATTCATAAACACTCTCTCGTGTTTCATCTTAAAGTGTTCAAATTCATCATACAACTATGATTCTCTGCCTTCGATAGTCAATTCAACCCGAGAGAAGCATCTTGACATTATCCCAAACCGCCTTGGCTTCGTGTTGTGATTGATAAGCTTGTAGATATCTTTTGGAAGACCTTGAAGAATGATATTTGAAGCCCGATATCAAGATCGAATCTCTTTTCTCCTTATCGCGAGTTCATCATACATCTTAGGTCTATCCATTCCATAAACTATTGTTCCATCCGCAGAAGATCAATCATGTCTCTAGTAGTCTCAACCTCGACACGGTCCTTCATCAATAGACTTAAGGATGTTAACCCCATTTTCTTTTCCCAAGCAAGACAAACCTAATTCTTTGTGACCGTGGACTCATAGTCGGGCTCTATCAAGCATGGGAGGATGAGTATCGATCCTGCATTTTGCACATCATCAAGAACGGAAGACATGTTTAAATTCTACGGATTTTACAAATCTTTGACTTAACCGGAAATAGATTCTTTCACGGGATTTTACAAAATCAAGAGATAAATCGTAAACTTATACACTTTTGCGTAGATGAGAGCTTACGCAGACAACAAGCCACGCCAGAACTTACAACTTACAAGTAGACACAAGCTTACGCCAGAGACGTAGTTTACATCGTAGACTAGAGCTTACGCGTGAGTTTTAGGGTAAAATGCTTAAGTTTATGCGTAAACCAAAGCCTAGGCGTAAGAACCTTATGCGTAAGACAAGCTTATGCGTAAGAAAAGCTTATGCGTAAGAATTGTTATGCGAAGTTTTAAGCTTATGCGTAAAATTAGGGTTTTACCTAAACGATCTCTTACACTTCACAAAGGTACGAGATATCCAAAGTCAAGTGTTTTTCGTGCTTATCCAAGCAAGAAGAACACCGAGTAACCACCGTAAATGAAGATCAAGTGAAAATTCCTTACGCGTAGGATTAGGGTTTCGTTATGCGTAGGAAGTACAATTTTACAAACACGCTTTTATGATCAAAACGTTAAGACAACCGATAAAGATGATAACACAACCTTAAAAACACCAAAACAACAAGTCTCGAAGATCAAAACCATCGTTCTCTTACGCGTAGATCCGTACACCCTTATCCAAACACTCTTAAAAACCAAGAAAAACTTGTAAAGTTTGAAACTTTTTGCAAGAAACTGAAAGTTTAATACACAATAAACCTTAACCCACAAGAATCTTGAATTTAAACGTGAAAAATTAGAAGCTTTAAAGATCCAAAACTACCATATACGAGACATCAAATTTACGCGTAAAACAACCTTAACCCAAACAATAACAATCAAACCAAGAACATGAGAGATGGATAAACCATGGCTCTTGATACCATTTGTAGGATCTTGGTTTGTTAAAAAAGAGGTACGGCGTTAGGTTAATAGTTTAGAGAGAAAGTAGGAGAAAGGGAACCCTAGAGACAAAGAAAATGTATTATGAGCTCCAACCCTTTGCCTTGGAGGGCAAAGGGTATTTATAGGGTACAAGCATAGACGCCTATTAGGTCATGGATCGTGCATACAGCTGGGTAAAGACCGTCTGTCCTCCACGGTGTTACAAGGCATTCTAAATACTAACACTAAATTACTACGACTACGAGCTTTCTAACGAGTATACACACTTGAGGTGACTGACACTTTAAGTACTGGATTTACTAAATCCCAACAATTTTGGTTACTATCTTGTGTCTTACTGAAACTGATGGTCTTGTTGTGTATGCCTTTTGAACAACTATGAATTCTGCACTTAATAGATGCATTTTGACCAAACTTTTAAGTCTTTTGTGTATGGTTTTAATTCTGCACTTGGTAGATTGTACCAATGGTTCATTTATCCTTGTGTATGCTTTTAAGTCTTTTGTGTGATGAGCTTTTATGACCTTTTATGACAATGGTAGATGGTATTTGGTAATGAGCTTTTAACACCATTTATCACCAACTTGACATAACCATACCATTCAACATAACCATTTGTACAAAAACAAAGCAAAACATAACAAATATCATTAACATTACCATTAACCAACTTGACATAACCATACCATTCACAAACTGGGTAAAACACTTTGGCCAACCATTACCATTACAACCACAGTTGAAACAATGCTTAAAAGATTACCATTTCATTACAACACAACATAACCATACCATTAACTAAACATAACCATTCCATTTTGCAAATACCATACCACAGATGTATGGAACCTTGATAACGCCACACGCCGCGCTCGGGGTCAAGGAAACTTCCTTTCTTCGAGCAAGTTTTATAACACCCTAGGCAAAGAACCTAATCGTTGTAGTGTAGTAATTAGGGTAAGCCACGGGTATTGATATCGCTCTCTGGGGAATAGGAATGCTAGTAGGAGTTACTACGCTAAGGTTAAGGTTGAGGAAGATTATTTTTATCTTTTATATTTTATGAAAATGGAAAGGTACGAATCTCGGGTATTGGATTTGGGGGTTGGTATTTCACCGATTACTCTACTATTATCTAATTATCTAAACTAAGGTTGTGGGAGTCTATGTCTAATTAATGTGTGCTCGTATGATAGTTTAAAGATGTGTTTACTTAGTTTGTATTACTCCTTAATTATCTCCTATTGATGGTTGAGTGTCACGCCTTATTCCTAGTTGCGTTGTGTTTCTAAAGTTGTAGGTATGCTTTCTCCCTAACTCTTTGAACTTACCAAAGGGTCTTGTCTACAAATCCACTTGAGATTATAGACTCCTACTCTAAGGCTCTCTTCGGATGGTTTAGACTACAATCACTGTGTAATCATACTCTAGGGTTCACAAAGATGAATCAAGCATTAAGTACACAACGAATGACCTATCGCATTACTAGCTCATTAATCAACTAAGATAAGAAACAACCAATCAATATTCAATAATTAAGTTTCATACTTCCTAAGCAAACACACAAATAAATTAGCTTGGACATGGAGAACATGCAAGCATACACACAAATAATCAAAGACATAATTGAATTAATGAAGCAAAGACTTATCTTGGTGTAAGATAGGTTAAAACCCTAAAATATCGTACAAGACACCTTAGGTTCGGTTTTAGGTTTTACCCAAAGACTCTCCACCCAAGACCGAAAAATTCGGATTTTATATATAAGATTACAATTGTGACGGCCACCTTATGTTTAGTGACGCCGCGTGTCGCCGCCATTAGGGTTTCGCCTTGGCCACGTTAACCTTGCGACGGCGCCACCTTATGTCCGCGACGCCGCCTCTTCGCCTTCGACGCCGTCTCGGATCGCATCTAGGCCGCTCGAGTAGCGACGGCCTACTCTTTCACACTAGACGCCGCCTCTTGAAAACACGAGTTTTGAGTTCGACCCGTCACAACAATTCTCCGGCGGCGTCGCATAGAACCCGACGCCGCTTTCTACATTCAATGATCGTGAGTGTCTCGATTTCGACTTTGGCCATTTTCTTCATATATTCGCGCCTTTTGTCCAAATAAGTGTCATTCCAAGATTTTGCCTTCACGAGACCTAAAAGTGAAAAGGAACGATATTAAGCAATAACGGATACAAAGTGATCAAATAAGGACTTAAACGACCCTCAAAATGGTACCTTTTAAAACCTTATCAAATATCCCTACACTTGTTATTTGCTTGTCCTCAAGCAAATGTGCTTTTAGCCAATTAATTTATAAGTTGGGGTCATTCAAGATTAATTCAAAACGGTCCACAACACATATAAGCCCCAAGAAAGTCATAACAAGCACGAAATTATATACTAGCACCTCACATGGGGTGTTTGGATACTCACATCTCTCTCGGTGTATAAATGAAATATAACAATATAGGAAATGGAAGATAAACACTCATTAACCGGTCCTAGTACATAGATTACCATAGGCTCGAGAATAGATCAAACCTCCATCGCTTTGGCGTAAGCACCTAGGAAAGACTATCAAAGAGGTCTTTAAAGGGTTGTAACGTTAGGCTTACTGTAGGGAAATAAGGGTTTGGTGGGATAGGCTATTTAGTGGTGGTAAGTCAAAAATCTTTATGTTAATCGATATATGAAGAATGGCGTTGCTAAGCCAAGACTCGACACTCTAAACTCTAGATAACCCAAATAAACAAACATAAATTAAAAGATAGATGTAGGATGGTAGCCCGTATGTTTTTTTTTTTTTTTTTTTTTTTCTATATTTTTTTTTTTTCTCCTTTTCTATTTTTTTTTTCCGATTTTTTTTTTTTTTTTTTTTTTTTTTTTTTCATACACTTTTACTCTACCATCCTCTACGATAACATCAAAATACTAGGGATTTACAGGGACATCCCTACACTTGAGTTTTTATTACTCTAACACTAATTTGACCCGAATTGAAAAGATCAAAACACTTGGGGTACATTATTACGTAAACAAAGGGAATTTGAATTTAACGCCCTTCCGTCATTTCATAAACTTTAACTTTTCCCATGAATCCCAATCATCCCAAAACTGTATACAAAGGATATGACTCGACTTAGCAACTTATGCAAGCAACTAGATAATTGAACTAAGGGTTTGGGGTGATAACAAATAATTGCACTAAAAGTGAGTGCATTAGGGTAGGCTAAGGCGATTTGGGTGTATATTTGGGGTGGGGTGTAAACAATGTTTTCATTGATATTCCGAAAACCGAAATATCACGAGAACCGCGAAAAGGATAGGCTCGAGGGTTAACTAGGGTATCGTGTACTAAAGATGAGTACAACGCAGGGTGCGGGGAATTACTCAACCGATGTGGAAGAAGTAATTATATTACGTATCAAACAAGGGTTTATCCTAATGCCTCTTATCATTTAGTTATTCCTAACTACACAAGTGTAGTCTCACTAGCGATCTCGAATGCATCACAAAACAAGTTCTAGAATCTATTATACTACCGGTTCACACTCTAAGCATTAAAGATGAATGCTTTAATTCCTACTAATCTAAGGGCGATCCTCACATTTGGGTGGAATTTGGGTGGTAAAGGGTTTTTGTGCTAGTCATATAACTTCCTATCCATGAGACGCTTTTGTTAAGACTAATGGCCCACTCCTATATGTCATGAAAATTTTAAATTTGGTGCCAAAATTACCCTAACCGACATTTCTCATGGTTTATTACACAATCACAATTGGACAAAGCAAATAGTCAAGGATAAGCATAGTTTCAAAGTTCCGCTTTATTTTCCTCCCTACATTTAAACCGAACATTGTCCCCAATGTTCCCGAAGTATCAAAGTTATGATAAAAGAAGGTAATCAAAAACGAAAGAAACTAATACTCCCCGATTAGCTCGGTAGGATCCGTAAAGTGGTGGTTAAATTCTTTTCAAGAAGAATTTATGCGTGAAAAGCTCCTTCCAATCTTTTGTAACTTCTTCTTGACAAACTAAACCCGCACACTTGAAGAAAACAAACGAAACCTTCACAAAATCGGCGGTAATAATATATATAAGACTCGATTTAAACTAGGATATAATGCTTGTGGAATGGATGTTTACGTAAATTCTAAGAAAATTAAGACCGAAAATTCCAAAATTTATAAGTAGCTCGAAAACGAGAAAAGTAATCGATGTTTTACTCCTTCCCGACGCCGTCAGTTGCAATCTCGACGCCAGTTATCCCGACAAAACCGGTCTCGATTTTCCGAAAAATTTCGAAAATTTACATCTTTAGAATCGGAAAATTTCGCAAAACATCCATTATGACTCGATACAAGCATTTGACTCGAACAAACAAACATATATATCTTTAGTTAATTGTTATTCTCATGTTTACGCTTTTTTTGAAAACGTGTGTAATCCTCCCTACACTTATCCCTTATGTAAAATACCTTTATATGCAATTAAGACGAGGTTAAAACAAAATAAAGCATTTTACAAATTCAAACATGAGAACAATAATTAATAAAAGATATACGACACACAAATAAAAATAAAAAAACAAATACATGGGTTGCCTCCCAAGAAGCGCTTGTTTTTGTTCGAGTCACGAGCCCGACTCTACCCTTATTTATCGAGATAAAGGGAAGTTTTCCTACACTTAAGTTTAAGTGAGGGTGATAGTAGCAATACACACCCTCGGGTGGAAATTTGCTACGTGAGGAGAGGGTGATGGGTGATTTATATGCTCAAAGGAGTGTGCTCTATTCATTATAACCTTACCTAAGTCTATTGGTGTAGCGGTGAATCAAATCTCCTCCTAAAATGGATCATTTTCTATCAACTTCAAAAGATTTCTAGTTAAGGATCCATCTTGACCTAATAAACCCGGTTTAAACCCATAGTGTTTCTTGTTATCAACCATGAATGGATGATGTAAGTGTGTAAGGTCATGGGTTACTCCTATATTAGCTTCTACTTTGCATGGCCTAGAATCTACCACCTTTATCAAGCAACTACCCGGACTATCTATTTTGATGGGTGGATTGGGGCCTAATTCAATTCCAAGATTCACATCTAAAGACGGAAAATTGGGTAAGGTTTTGGTTGAGGCTCCTGTTCATTAAAATTAGAACTTCCCTAGGACTAAGAGAGAGGTCATGACAACAAGCATCTAAACCTACATTCTCTAGTGGCGTTTGGTCCAAAGGTTCTCTATCAATCGGGGTTCCTATAGTCTCTTCTACTTCTTCCGGTAAGTTATAGGTGATGTGTGTTCCTCAAGTAATGGTAGGGCTTGTGGGCTTGGAGTTTCCACCTTTTCTCCATTATATCTAGACCTCCCAAATGTTCATGTGTTTTAGTATGATCCGACCCAAATACACCCTAAGCATCTCAAATCCTTCTTTAGCCATTTCAAATTCTTGGTCCGATTCATAAGAATTATTCTCAAAATTTGATCACTATGTTCAATTTTCCTAAAGGATTCTCACGCGTGTCATATGCTTTGAAATCTATCCCACGCATGCAACTAGGCGCTCAACTATAACCATCTCACATTCTTGTTCGGTTTAGGTTCCATGTTCTTAAAAACTAGGTCTTTTTATCATGGTGCCTAAGATCATTCAATTGATGGTTTATGCATATGAGGCTTTTCCGAAAAATTCTCCGATGGTGTCACTAAAAGGAGTTGATCCCGACAACGATTGTTGAATAGAAGCCACACAAGTACAAAATATATCAAATCCATCCAACCTTACACCCATCTCCTTTTGATATCTCTAAGTTCACTCACAAATTCATTAGAACAATTAAAACCAAACCAATCTGCGAAATTCAACTGCTCCTCATTTGTTAATGATGCAATGCAATTTCACTTGCCATAGCGACAAATGAAAAGGGTTTTACGAACACAAACACAAAGAAGGGGATAGACTACAAGGAAGCTAATAATGAGAAAAGAAAAAAAATTACTTGATAGGAATCAAGCAAAGAAACCTAAACGAGGTGGACTACTAACTAGCTATTCTATTCCCGCAATGCGCCAAAACTTGATAACGCCACACGCCGCTCGGGGTCAAGGAAACTTCCTTTCTTCGAGCAAGTTTTATAACACCCAGGCAAAGAACCTAATCGTTGTAGTGTAGTAATTAGGGTAAGCCACGGGTATTGATATCGCTCTCTAGGGAATAGGAATGCTAGTAGGAGTTACTACGCTAAGGTTAAGGTTGAGGAAGATTATTTTTATCTTTTTATATTTTATGAAAATGGAAAGGTACGAATCTCGGGTATTGGATTTTGGGGTTGGTATTTCTACCGATTACTCTACTATTATCTAATTATCTAAACTAAGGTTGTGGGAGTCTATGTCTAATTAATGTGTGCTCGTATGATAGTTTAAAGATGTGTTTACTTAGTTTGTATTACTCTTAATTATCTCCTATTGATGGTTGAGTGTCACGCCTTATTCCTAGTTGCGTTGTGTTTCTAAAGTTGTAGGGTATGCGTTTCTCCCAACTCTTTGAACTTACCAAAGGGTCTTGTCTACAAATCCACTTAGAGATTATAGACTCCTACCTAAGGCTCTCTTCGGATGGTTTAGACTACAATCACTCGTAATCATACTCTAGGGTTCACAAAGATGAATCAAGCATTAACACAACGAATGACCTATCGCATTACTAGCTCATTAATCAACTAAGATAAGAAACAACCAATCAATATTCAATAATTAAGTTTCATACTTCCTAAGCAAACACACAAATAAATTAGCTTGACATGGAGAACATGCAAGCATACACACAAATAATCAAAGACATAATTGAATTAATGAAGCAAAGACTTATCTTGGTGTAAGATAGGGTTAAAACCCTAAAATATCTGTACAAGACACCTTAGGTTCGGTTTTAGGTTTTACCCAAAGACTCTCCACCCAAGACCGAAAAATTCGGATTCTATATAAGATTACAATTGTGACGGCGCCACCTTATGTTTAGTGACGCCGCCGTGTCGCCGCCATTGGGTTTCGCTTGGCCACGTTAACCTTGCGACGGCGCCACCTTATGTCCGTGACGCCGTCCTCTTCGCCGGCGCCGCCCGGATCGCATCTAGGCCGTCCCGAGTAGCGACGGCTACTCTTTCACACTAGACGCCGCCTCTTGAAAACACGAGTTTTGAGTTCGACCGTCAAACACTCCGACGCCGCCGTACATAGAACCCGACGCACGCCTTCTACATTCAGCCGATGTGAGTGTCGATTTCGACTTTGGCAATTTTCTTCATATATTCGCCTTTTCAAATAAGTGTCATTCCAAAGATTTTGCCTTCACGAGACCTAAAAGTGAAAAGGAACGATATTAAGCAATAACGGATACAAAGTGATCAAATAAGGACTTAAACGACCCTCAAAATGGTACCTTTTCCTTATCAAACCTAAACCTAACCATTTCAAATTCTTTTCATGAAATAAACCACAAAAATAACCAACTAACACCTAAAATAAACTTCAATCTTCTAGCTTGTTTTGCTTGATCATCGATCGCTGTACAAGATCGATAGATCTCAATAATTCGGGTATAATTTGCGACTCTTGGACACATTTCTGGTCAAACCAATCTATAAACCCACAACCTCTTGAACAACATAACCTCCTTCCTGGATTAGTAGGAGTCCATGAAGTAAGCGGACAATCGAGGGAGCTTGACATCTAGGACAACGAACCATTATGTGTTCTTGTGTTTTGATTTTGTGTTTGTGCCTTATGATTGTGTGTGTTTGTGTTTCGATTTTGTGTTTGTGTTTCGATTTGGTCTACCATATAAAGTGAAAATAAGTGGAGGGAAATCACAAAAACCTATAAAATGAGAGGGAAATCACAATATTATAAAGTTAGCCCCTATAGTTAGGAAATAACTGCATTGGACGTCCTTTTTTAACCCCGGGTCAAGATTTGTACTAGATCCGTAATATTTGTAAACCACAGGGACGAAACCCGCTAAAAAAAAGCCACAGGGACAAGATCCGTAACATTACACACACATACAGATATACAACCATACGTAATTAATAATGCTTGAAATTCGACATATATAGGTGATAAGGCAATAAAACACCATCTTTTAGATTTTGTTTCAAACCGCCATGATAGACTAATAGGCAAATTTTAAAACAAGAGCTAATAAGGTTTAAAAATATAATGTTGGTGTTTTAAAGCGTGACCAAGAAATCTAAACCCAATTAAGGTTCTTGGTGATTCATATTGATGTATGAAAAATGGGTATGTGTTACAAAGTCATTTTACTTTTAAAGGATTTATTTAAGCAAGAATCGATCGGATAAAAAACGTAAATAAATCTACCCTTTATCTAGGTTGTACGATTTATGATTTGCAATGTTACAATTCAAGGTTTTTTTGCCGAGTGGTATGTGAGTGTACCCAACAGCTAAACGGGTGTGTGAGCATTTTTTAGATATATTTGCCATTAATCCCAGAAAGACATACAATTCACAGAAAACATAGAGTCAAAACCTTTTGAAATAAAAATTTGAGTTAATTACATAAATCGTCCTTGTGGTTTGCTAAAAGTTACGGATCTTGTCCCTGTGGTTTCTTTTTAGCGGGTTTCGTCCCTGTGGTTTACAAATATTACGGATCTAGTACAAATCTTGACCCGGGGTTAAAAAAGGACGTCCAATGCAGTTATTTCCTAACTATAGGGTCTATAGGGTTAAAAAAGGACGTCCAATGCGCTTATTTACTAACTTTTGATATCCCAGCCTTTAAACACCACACTAACCCATTCTCACCTACAATTTTGATCACCTCATCATCACACACACTTAATCCTCGCTAAAGAACCATAACCCTCTAATTTCAACACACGCAAAATTTCTATGATGGGCGATTCCAACAAATGCTCGCTATGACCACCGTGAACATCTTTTGATCCCCGCTAAAGAATATGGTATGTATTAATTTAGCAATTGCCTATGGTTATCATATTTGATCTTGTTGGATAATTGATTGATTGTATGAATGCAATGTAATAATTTACTCTTATATCTTTGTTCATTTTAACAGGATCAAAAAACCCAACTATTTTCACTTTGAAGTTAAACCATGGCGGGTTTTTTACAATGGGTTCTGGAAGACGCTACATGAATGGTAAGGTTAGCTGGTTTGATTGGGTTGATGCTGATGAATGGTCAGTCCATGAACTTAGTGACATGCTAGGCTTGGTAGGTTATAAAAATGAAGTTATCTTTTATCATTTTAGAATTCCTAACACTAGTTTAGATGAAGGACTTAAACCCCTAGTAACAGATAGTGATGTTATAGAGATGGTTAAGCATATTGGTTCATTGAAAGTGATTGAGGTGTTCACTGAATTTTGGGTGTCAGTTTTAGATGCTCCCATGTCACAACCTCAAAGTAAGACTAATATGCTTGAGGTGGAAGTAGCATAACCTATGTCAAACCCCTTTCCTTCTAAGAAAAAACCTATGAAAAAAACTATGAAAAAACCTAAGAAGAAGTTTGTTAAGAAACTGACTAAGAAAGCACTTGCACAAAAAATGTTAACTTTTGAGGAATGGCCTGGGGGTGATCCCTTTGACCATGACAATGTTGATGATTATGTTGTGATTGAGAAAGAACATGCTAATACTGAAGTGAGACAATCAAGTGGGTTACTTATAGGAGAAGCTGAGCCTAGGACTTTGCCAACTGACTTAGATATGGAGGACTTTGATCCCTTTTATCCTAACATTGTGAATAATGAAGGGGGTTAGTCAAGTGGGTTAAATAGAGGAGATGATGATGAGGTTTTGGTTGACAAGGACAACATGTTTGAGGACCGAGCATTGGCCAAAATATAATGTCTAATCATATTGCTTCCTCCTGTATCATCCACCAAGAGGCGCACCACAAAAAAAAAGAGGAAGAAAAGTGTAATTGAAGTCAAGAAATGGTTAAGCGGTGGAAAGTTAAGTAGAGTCGGAAAGATCGTTAGATGTGTTTTATGCAAGGAACTTGGACACAATGTAAGGTCATGCAAAGGATGAAGTTGGGAGGAAAACTAGTGTTGGCAACAAAAGAGCAAGAGATCGAAGTTGAGGCAAAGAAAGACAAAGAATCAACTGCAGACAACAAGAAGAGCAAGACATCAACAAAACCTACTCAACCTACCCAAAATTCACCACCAGCAAGACCATCTCAAGGGATTGTCATAAGGGATTCACCATCTGCAAACACAAGATCATCAAGAAGACCGATCGTCGCAAACAAGGCTGCAAAGACCAAGGGTAAGGAAAAGGTTGTTGTCTAGTGATGGTATTATCTAGTGTAATTATTTTGACCAAACTTTGATAGTTGGTGTCCAAACTTTGGTAATATTAGTCTAAGTATTAGTCTTAGTGTAGAATCATGCTTGTGTAAGTTTGTCATCAACCGTGATATCCAAAGACAGCTTTGTCATCAAACTATCTTGTGCATTTTGGTTACTATCTTGTGTCTTATTGAAACTGATGGTCTTGTTGTGTATGCCTTTTGAACAACTATGAATTCTGCACTTAGTAGATTGAAGGAGATAACCATGCTGGAAATGTGGTTTTAGGTTTACCGTTACAAAGTACGTCTTGGTCACTTGTTTCTTGTTATATGAGTATGAAGTAGTGATTCCTAGAATACATGTGTGTCATGATATGTTGACTTTGCAATGACAAATTTCTGAATAAATGTTCGTGTTCATCTCTTAAAATATATCTCTTTCACATGAACATGATGTACCAAAACTCCTTGAGTTTCTCACGGTTTAAGAATATAAATATAAAATCGTGGGTAGAATGACGCAATTTGCTGAATAATAAATAAACTTCATTACAAAAATTATCGTTTTCGAATTGTCACAATTATGGATATTTACGTTTTACCTAAAAAAAATTATGAATATCGACCTTAGAGCATACGGTATCGTATGTATTTACACGCCAAATGCAAAGAAAGCAACCAATAACACGTTAATTGTTGTACCAAGCAAAGCGCCAACCACAAGCCAAAACTTTTTGAGTTACTAGAATGGCTCACGCTATTGGTATTTCTTGGAGGTGTTTGGACTTTTTTTTTTGTTGTTGTGTTGTAGTGAATGCATGCAACTGCACTGGTGGTGTTGGGATTCTTGAGATTAAACCATGGTTACAACACATGATTATTCATATATTCGAAATGTTATATTTTGTGTGTGAGAGAGTTTTGTTTATGTTTATGCGTTTGTGTTTGTGTGTGAAGTGAGGGATATAAAGAAGATGAGTACACGTGTTGGTAACTGAGGTGTGTGAGTCATGTAGCATTTTTGGCCAACTGCTTTTTACTACTAACTGAGATGGAGGAGAAGATGAATGAAGAAGACCCAAATTTGAATATCAAGTTGACTGATCTACGTTTTCAGCCATTGGATGGTTGTTTGGTGGCTCCGATTCCCAAGGTCCACAAAGCATGATGAGTATAAAATACACATTACTTATTTACCAGTATACTACTTGATTTTAAAAATATAAGATTAATAATATGACATCAAGAGTTTTTTCAATTGCCAATAAAGGGTCATAAATTGCATGCAACAGTAGAGTATGAAATAGATAAAATGA
Source organism: Chrysanthemum lavandulifolium (assembly GCA_022545495.1). Classification (NCBI taxonomy): domain Eukaryota; kingdom Viridiplantae; phylum Streptophyta; class Magnoliopsida; order Asterales; family Asteraceae; genus Chrysanthemum; species Chrysanthemum lavandulifolium. Next base: position 74,243,285 of record CM040241.1, on the reverse strand, counting down.
AAATAGATAAAATGAAAAAAAATATATGTGGGACCCAATAACATGTTAATGGTGTGTTATGAGGAGGTGTTTTAGTTATCATGTGTTATTGGGAAGGTAATGAGGTGGCAATGGTGCCAAGATACCAATAACGTGTTATATGCCCTTCCCTCACCTTGTGCTCTTAGACTTCAATAAGCACACCAGACGTCCCTATCTCGGTGTTTGGTTAACGATTTGGTCTATATATATACTCCAACAAGTGAAGTGAGAAAATGCCATTTTCTTCTTCTATTTTATTTTTCTAGTTATAGTAACTTGCGCACGCGTACACACACACGAGGTTTTTCTAAAAAGAATTTAGTAAATATTATTATCGAAGTTTTACTATCCAAAATGGTAACTTTCGCTAACTAAATAATCATGACAAGAGGCTTGGTTGTTGTAATATTTTTGTTGATGTATTCTTACAAATTATCATCATCATCTCCTCATAAAACACATCTTATTTTCATGCCACTATTATAAATAAACAACATACTTAGTAAAACAAATAAGTATACGTTATAAGTATTCGTTTCGAACCTTGTATTTTCCAGTTCATATTCAATTAGACTTGTTGGTCTCTCGTTCGCGATAATTAACTTGTTTACCTTCATGTTAAACAATGTTTCCGAAATTACGACATTATTCCGACTAATCTTTATACCTCTAAACACCCCCTAATCAACCGCTTCTCTTATGATCGCATTAAGACCTTCCGCCACTAAAATAAATAGAAAGGGTGAGAGCGGTCCCCTTGCCTAACCCCTCTCTCCGGACAAAACTCTTCCGTTGACTAAGATTGACATTGTGGATGACCTAAGAAAACTATCAATCCACGAACACCATTTATTCCTGAACCCCATCTTTTTCATTGTGTCCGATAAGAATCTCCAATTCAAACTATTGTATGCTTTCTCGAAATCCACTATGAAGATTAAACCCTTGCTTCAAGTCTTCCTCATATGGTCCACCACTTCATTTGCAATTAAAACACCTTCAAGTATATACCTTCCTTTGGTAAAAGCGATTTGAGCATCACCTACTACCTTTCCGACCACCCTTTTGATTATTTTTGCTAAGACCATTGCAATAATTTTATAATATCACCCAATAAGACTTATGGGCCAAAATTCCCCGATGCCTATAGGATCAACAACTTTTGGGATGATAGTCACGAATGACGAATTGCACCCTCTTTAAATCTCCATGTCCTCTCCAAACCATCTAATTGCACTCATCAAATCCGATTTCAATATATCCTAAAACTTCCTTATATATTTAAAATCAAACTCGTCTGGCCCCGAAGCTTTGTTCCCTCCACATCCTCGAATTGCATCCAAGATCCCCCCCCCCAAGAAAGCTTTTTCCAACGATGAAACATCTTCCTCCAATATATTATCAACACGATACAATAAAAAATTGGGCGTATTGAACCATCCTCGGAGAACAATGTCTTATAATGCCTAACCATCCCCGACTTTATTAACCTAGGGTTCTCACACCATAACCCATTCACCATCAAAACCCTAATGTTACTTTTATTATTTATTCTTTAATGTACGAGTGAAAGAACTTCGAATTTTCATAACATTCTGCATCCCACTTTATCCGAGCCTTTTGACGAAGTAGGCACTTAAGATCATTTTCTTTATCCATCCACGACTTCCTCGCCTTCATCTACACCTCTCGTTCAATTTCACTTTAGATTCTATTTTCGATTCTAACTCCCACCTCATCACTTCATTTTTAACCTTTCGATCTTTTCATTAACCGTTGTAAAACTTTCTTTGCTCCACTTTTAACCGCACTTTTGACATTTTTAAGTTTGTTGTGGAATCGACAATCCGACCGCCTACTCCTAACCTCCACCTTCCACCACGCACCTATATCCTTCTTTTAAGCCAAATATCAAAGCCCATAAAGGCCGCGATACCAAAATTAAGATTGACGTCCTTTAGAAGAATAGGATAATGATCCCGAGCTCCGATCCAACACAACCACCGCGATTTTACTCCATAAACTACAAAAATCCTCATTCTATAAAAATGATATAACTAACTAAATTTCAAATTGTCATCACGGACTCTAGTGAACTCCCCAATTGAATCCGATAAGCTTCACATCATTTATTTGGGAATTCATCCTCTCGTCACCTCCTCTAACCACATTTAGATCTCAAAAATTGCAACACGCCCCCTTTAAACTATCCATTATTTCTCCCTTTTATATTTCATGTACATAGATTCAAAGAAGGTTATAAATAGCGCGAGACGTGGTGTGGCGGCATGACCAAGCCTCATGCATTAGCGGTCAAGGCGAAGCTTTTGCGTTTATAAGGTGTGGCATAAGGCGACACAAAATATGAAAATATTTATATATTTATATCATATTTTATATATATCAAGTTTACATAAAGACGCGACATAAGGCATGACGTAGCGGCATGACCAAGCCTCACGTCTTTGTGGGGCCTTTGCGCGTCTTTTAGAACCATGGTCATTCAAACCACTCATAAGTAAATCTTTATGTAGTCGTACGTACAACATATCCCTACATGGTTAGATAAATGGGCAATTATTTGTAAAGGTATCTAACTTGACTTTTTTTTCATTTTGATGTAATGAACTATAGTCTTGGTCACTTTGGTGTATATGTTTAAAAGTTTTGTGCTTCAAAAGTTTAAAAATTAAGTATTGAAATTGTAAACAGATACACCAAAGTCACCAAGACTAGAGTTAGCTATATTTAGAACAAAAATGTAAAGCTAGATACATTTAGAAATGATCAGCCCTTGATAAACCATCTATGGAAATTGAATATGTCGTTATGGATAATGACTTTTAAATGTATCCAAGTTGTCACTTTTTATTGAGTTGTGTATCATTCTTTTTTTTCTTAACAAATGTATCGAATTTGCTAATCCCACCTATCTTAACACTTGACGAGGTTTCTGGTTAGAGTAATTACATAAATCGTCCTTGTAGTTAGGCCCAAATTGCAAGTTTCATCCTAACGACCGTTTAGCCAATGATTGTTTGCAACGTTAGTCCTTTATACTAAGGGTCGTTTCTAATTAACTCAAAATTTGGTTTTCTTAAAAATAATTCTTTTCTACGCGGTTTTATAGGTGGTTTTATACACGTTATTATACACGTTTTTACACACATTTTTATACACGGTTTTACACGTTTTTATGCATGTCTTTATACACGTTTTAACACGCGGTTTACACGCGTTTTCACACGCGGTTTTACACACGTTTTTTATACACGTTTTTATGCATGTCTTTATACACATTTTTAGACACATTTTATACACGTTTTTATCCACGTTTTTATACATGATTTTATATGCGGTTTTACACACGATTTTATACACGTTCTTATACACGTTTTTATATACGTTTTTATACACGTCTTTATACACGTTTTTATATGTTGTTACACACGTTTTTTATACATGGTTTTATGCATGTCTTTATACACATTTTTAGACACATTTTATGCACGTTTTTATCCACGTTTTTACATGATTTTATACGCGGTTTTATACACGTTTTTATACACGTTCTTATACACATTTTTATATACGTTTTTATACACGTCTTTATATAAGTTTTATACACGTTTTTATATGTTGTTACACACGTTTTTATACACGTCTTTTATACACGTTTTTATGCATGTCTTTATACACATTTTATACACGTTTTTATCCACGTTTTTATACACGATTTTATACGCGGTTTTACACACGATTTTATACATACTTTTATACACGTTCTTATACACGTTTTTATATACGTTTTTATACACGTCTTTATACATGTTTTTATACGTTGTTTTACACACGTTCTTGTCTTTATACACGTGTATAAAAGCGTTTTTATACATGGTTTTATACGCGATTTTACACACATTTGTATATACGATTTATACACGCTTTTATACATAGCTTTTACACACGTTTTTACAAAAACGTATATAAAATGTGTATAAAATGTGTGTAAAACCACGTATAAAACCATGTATAAAAATGTGTATAAAACGTGTGTAAAACCGCGTATAAAAACGTGTATAAAAACGTTTATAAAGAGATGCATAAAAATGTATATAAAAACGTGTGTAAAAATGTATATAAAAATGTGTATAAAAACGTATGTAAAAATGTGTATAAAAACCATGTATAAAAACATGTATAAAGGCGTGTATAAAAACATATATAAAAACAGGTATAAGAACGTGTGTAAAACCGCGTATAAAACTATGTATAAAAACGTGTGTAAAACTACGTATAAAAACGTGTATAAAAATGTATATAAAACATGTATAAAAACGTGCATAAAACCACGTATAAAAACGTATAGAAAGACATGCATATAAAACGCAGATAAAAGCAGTATGTAAACCGCCAGATAAAATGTGTATAAAACCGCTGAAAAAAGAATTATTTTTAAGAAACCAAATTTTAAGTTAATTAGAAACGACCGTTAGTATAAAGGACTAACGTTGCAAACAATCGTTGGCTAAACGGTCGTTAGGACGAAACTTGCAATTTGGGCCTAACCGCAAGGACGATTTATGTAATTACTCTAACCAAAAACCTCGTCAAGTGTTAAGATAGATGGGATTAGCAAGTTCGATACATTCGTTAAAGAAAAGGAAAAAAATAATACACAACTCAGTAAACAATGTCAACTTAATACATTTGAAAGTCATTATCCCTTAAATAAGTATAGCACTTTTTTCATTTGAAAATAATTGAAATGATTTGATATTTATCACCCCGTAATAGATAACAAATAAAGTTTGTAACTATGAAATCAAGAACAAAAAGGAAAATCAAACATCAATTGACTCGTATACCTGATCAGCTATTTAACGACGATGGCAAAATTCACTCTAACGACTTGATATCTAGTGGCAAATAAAGGTGGTTGAAAAAAAAGTGGTAAATCAACTTTGGATGGCAACCACTTATTTAACCACTAACGTAGTGTTTGGTTCTACGTCTGAATCGAAATTAGAATGGAATGGATCATTACGATTGAATGAAAAAATGTTGTTTGTTTAAGTTTTGTAATGAAATGGTTAATTCATTGCTTCATTCCATTACGCCTCTAACCACCAATTTCATTACATAGCTACTCTCTAGTTTTTCTTCATTCCATTACGAAATGGAATCACATTTTGCCATATTTCATTTATTTCATTCTTTTTCCGACGTTTATTGTACCGTACCAAACAACATGCGTAAATACTTTATAGCATTCAAACATAGCAACCAAATAAGTCAATTATACAGTAAAGACTCATTTAATTAGTATGTTCATTCTATTACATCGTCGATTACATTCCTTTATCAATCCATTACGTTTAACCAAGAGTATGACGGAGGTAATGTCACTTTTGGTAGCAATCTCAAAAGCAAAATCATTGGCAAAGGTACGATTGCTCATAACTCCCTAACTATTGAAAATGTTGCTCATGTAGATAGGTTAGGATTTAATCTACTTAGTATTAGCCAATTATGTGATAAAAAGTATAAAGTACTATTTGATGAAAATGGTAGTAAAATACTAAAAGATGGTATCACCATAGCTAAAGGAGTTAGGAAAAATAACATATACGCCATGAAAATAGATAAAACATCTAATGACAAACTTTTCCTAACAACGTTAGATGATAGCTCATCTCTTTGGCATAGACGCTAGGTCACGCTAATATGAGACTTATAAAAACCTATCTTCAAAAGAGCTAGTTAGAATTTACCAAAACTAAAATATGACCAACACTTTGCGACGCTTGCAAAATTGGTAAACAAACCCATAGTAGTCACAAATCTAAAAATATGGTGTCCACATCTAAGTGTCTAGAATTATTGCATATGGACTTGTTTGGACCATCCGCTATAAGAAGCTACGGAGGCAACTTATACACTTTGGTCATAGTAGATGATTACTCAAGGTTTACTTGGACGTTGTTTTTGAAAACCAAAAATGAAGCTTTTGATAAATTTGAAATTCTTAGCAAGAAAATTCAAAATCTACTAGGTGTTAAAATTGTGTCGATCCGAACGGATCATGGTCGTGAATTTGACAACGAAACTCAATTTGGAAACTTTTGTGATACAAATGGTATAACACATAACTTTTCAACCGCACGAACACCTCAATCAAATGGAGTAGTTGAACGTAAAAATAGAACAATTCAAGAAATGAGTAGAACAATGCTTAATGAACAAAACATTCCTCAAAAGTTTTGGTGTAACGCTGACACTTCTACATATATTTTGAATAGAGTCTTAATACGTCCTTTCTTAAACAAAACATCATATGAGCTTTATAAAGGTAAAAGCCAACGTTAGGATATTTTAGAGTCTTTGGTTGTAAATGCTTTATTCTTAATACTAAAGATTATCTCACCAAGTTTGACCCAAAGTCTTATGAAGGTGCATTTCTTGGTTATTCTCAAACTAGTAAAGCTTACATTGTCCTAAACAAAGAAACAATGATAGTCGAGGAATCGCTGAACATAACATTTGACGAAGTCCACCTCCTCTAAGACATCACCTTTGGTAGATGATGACTTAGTTGAAAGTCAAATAATAGAAAGTCAAATTAATGATAACAAGGAAGATGAACCATTAAATAAGGAAATTATAAACATCAAAGAATCTAAAAGTCATCCTTTAGACAAAGTCATAGGACAACTTAATCAAAGAACCTTAAGGTCACAAGCCCAAAATCAAAGTAATTATTTTTGTTTTGTATCCACCATTGAACCGAAAAACATAAATGAAGCAATAAAAGATGAATCATGGGTAATTGCCATGCAAGAAGAATTAAACCAATTCATAGAAATGATGTTTGGAAATTAGTTCCAAAACCCAAAGATCAAACTATAATTGAACGAAATGGGTCTTTCGAATAAAATGGACGAAAATGGTGTAGTATCTAGAAACAAAGCTAGGCTTGTTGCACAAGGTTATAATCAACAAGAGGGATTGACTATGATGAAACTTATGCACCGTAGCTAGACTTGAATCTATTAGAATATTACTTGCTTATGCATGTGCTTATGACTTTAAATTATTTCAAATGGATGTTAAAAGTGCTTTTCTTAATGGGTTTATTAACTAAGAAGTGTATGTTGCTCAACCTCCCGCTTTTACCGACTTTGAGAAACCACATCATGTCTTCAAACTCAAGAAAGCATTATACGGCCTTAAACAAGCACCAAAAGCTTGGTACGACCGACTTAAGACTTTTCTTATTGATAACAAATACACTATGGGATTAGTAGATAATACTTTTTTTACCAAGAAAAAGGAATCACAAATTATCATTGTTCAAATATACGTTGATGACATTATATTCGGATCAACTTGTCATGAACTATGTGATGATTTATCTAAAATCATGCACGACGAGTTTGAAATGAGTATGATGGGTGAATTAAATTTCTTTCTAGGACTTCAAATTAAACAACTAGAAGATGGAATAATTTTTAATCAATCTAAATATATAAAAGATATGCTTAAGAAATTTGGTCTTGAAGATTCCAAACCAACTAAAACACCCATGTCCTCGGACACTAAACTCACCAAGGACTAAGAAGGTGAATCCGTAGATAACACTAAATATAGAGGAATCATTGGTAGCCTACTCTATCTTATGGCTAGTAGACCCGACATTATGTTTAGTGTTTGTCTATGTGCTCGCTTTCAAGAAAACCCAAAGGCATCACACTTAGAAGCCTTAAAAGGACTTTAGATACATTAAGGAACAACGTGTTTAGTATTATGGTATCCCAAAGGAACGGTGTAGAAACCATAGTGTATGCAGACTCGGATCATGCCGGTGATTATGTCGATAGAAAAAGTATAAGTGGTATTTGCACTTTGTTGGACATTGTCTCACCTCATGGTTTGCAAAGAAGCAAACGGCTTTAGCCATCTCAACCATCAAGTCGAGTCCGTCTCACCGAAAAGCATGTCAACAAGCTCTTTGGATGAAGCAAGCTCGAGATTACGGAATTCATCTCAACGACATTGTGATACTTTGCGACAACAAAGGAGCCATCGATCTCAAAGAAGAATCCTGCTCAACATGCTCGTACAAAGCATATTGAAATCCGTCATCACTTTCTTCGCGATAATGTTCAAAAAGGAAACATCTCAATCGAAAGTATCCTCCAAGACAACATTGCCGACATCTTAACTAAGCCTCTTAAACGAGAACCTTTAATCTTCTTATACTTGGTTTAGGGTTAATGGAACCAAACATGTAGGATAAACATAGCCCAAAACATTAGAATAGTCAAACAAAACAATTTTGTCTTGTATCCGCTACTATAGCCACGACACCAAACGACAACACGGATCGAACCAAAATTTTGGTACCGTCTCGTCCGTGGTGTCTATAGAAGCAAAACTACTACCTACAAAACATCTTCTTCCTCAAACCCACTTTACCAAATGTGTAAACATTAAACCAAGCTCATTATTGACACCTTCACACAAAAATTAGCGGGTGTTTGAATAGCTTATTTTTTTTCGAGCTTTATAATCAATTAACCACAATGCAACTATCAAACTTTCAATTAAACCATTTATCATCCACTCACTAATCACTCAAGATAACATCATTGTAAGTATCCTAACTACATTTTATCTCTTAATTCGAGTCTAGGATTCTTATTTATGCACAAACTATTACAAATCATTACATGGGGTTTTATGTATGCTTTTATACTAAATATGAATTCAACCGGCAAAATGCATAACTAGTCATTGAAATTAGGTACTACATTATCATATTGCATAAACAAATCATGCTTCCCACTAATTCATAGATAATGAATATAAGGCCTTATTCAAATAACCGACACCCCATGTCAAAAATTTGAAAAGCTTCTCACTTGTAGGAAAACAATTTTTCATTGTTAATACAAATAGAAACGTTAGATTTTCATCACTTGCATGCTCTTGAATACTAAAGGTATTGCATAACTAATATGCATTCCTGTATATTCAAATGAAGCCACATTGAATTAGAGCATTTGGGTTATCTCATGGTATTTGCCAAACACCCCACTAAAACCATTTTGTGCATAAAATGAGTCGAGATAACCGCAACTCCAAATCGCTTTCATATAGGCACACACTAGAACCAAAACGTTAAAGTTTATTCTCATTTTAACATATTAATTCTTACCTTAGGAATAACCATGGTAGCCGTAAGATTCTATGATCACAAAGACACCCTTGGCTATATTCCCAAACATCACAAAACCAAAGGACTTTCCAAGGAACAAGTAGAAATATTTAGGAGTCTAGAATCAAGGTATTTCCATGAGGGTAGAACCATTCACTCATCCTTCCTTGAAAATACCAATCTCCATGAAGAACTAGCCGCCATTCAATTCGATTGTCTTTTTGACATCAATGAACCAATTTGTCCTAGGTTTGTGTTAGAATTATATGCTAGTGTGACCGGCTTTAGTGATGAAGACGATGATGAATTTTGTCTTAGGTTTAAAATCAATCAAAACGACTACACCATCACCTTAGCCAACTTTGCTTAATTGCTAGGAATTCCCAACCGAGGACTTGTGTTCACTCGGATAAGTGGTCACCACCGCTCTTGATGCAATCAATGACCGACTCCTCCCTACCAAACCCGTTTGGCCGATAAGGATGTTATCCGTGAACACCTATTTAACCCAAGGGTGATACAACCCGAGTTACCCGAAAGGAAAAGAGGTAAACCGAGATCCATATGGAATGGAGCTAAATGAACTTAAGCCCGAATTTAAGAAATGGGAGGAGCTACTTAGAGCCAACGCTATTAGCACCATAGGAAATAGGATCACATCAACGCTGCCTTTGTCACATGCTCTACAACTTGTCCACCGACAACCATTCAATTTAGCTTACTACATCGCTAGAGAATGATTGATATTCCAACTCAAGGATCGGTTGCTCTTCCATACGGGATGCTTCTCACCCGTCTCTATAGAAACTTTGCACCAATTCCACCAAGCCCAAAAGGGATGCACCTTCACTATGAGCTCATCCCTCACATCTTTGTACCTTTAAGTGATGAACGAGTTTCCAAGACAAAAGGCAAGAGAGCAAAACCTCCAACTCCATCATCATCATCATCAAATAGCTCCGATGATGGTCTTCCAAACTCTCGCCTTCAACCTCATGAGTATTATGAATCTCTTCCCGAGATTGAGAATGAATCAGCAGAGTTCAAGCAAACCAAGGGGATGTTCAAGTGCCTTGGTAGAATGATGACCAAGATCTACAAGAAGTTGGATAAGTGAAAATTGTTTTAAGGAGCGTTTGGAACAATACATTATGTCTAATGTTTGATACTATTTGGTTGTTTTTATCTTGTAGGATGATAATATAACTTCAAAAAATGATGTATGCTAACAATCTTATGCAGGGAAATAGCACAAGTATGCTATCAAATTTTACCCATTTTCACTATAACGTGAAAATCACTTAGCCTTGTTCAAAATACATGCTCCATTATGTTTGTGCTTGTGTTATTTACTTTTCCTAACTAGAAATGTTTAGTGTCACAAGTTTTGAGAAAATTTCGTGTTTCGGAAAAGTCTCCGACACCTTAAAATATACTCGTGAAGTTTTCTCAAGACTACACGGATCGACGGCACCAACGATTTGGTTCGGTCAGTTATGAGAATGGTACCGCACTGCACAAAGGACTGACGGCACCCTTTTAAGGGTTCCTACTGTAAATTTTTGGTGTCGTGGATCCTCCAGTAACTTTCTCAATTTCACTCTTCGTGATTCCAAATTACCATCCATTGTTTATAAGTCAATCTTAACTAGTTTATACACTTATTAGAACTAGTATAATTCACTTAGGCATATAAGAAATCCATTTCCACCAAAATTCAAAATTTGAAAAATCCACCCAAGGAGCCCTTTGGCATAAAGGAAGGAACCAAATTTTGGTACCTTCAAATCCTGGTAATCGATTGTTAGGAAATTCCACCATTAGAACACATTTATTGCAAATCTTTCTTCTTCACTCCATCTCTCTTGAATGGCTTGACTTGGGTGATATGACTAGCATTCAACCCACTTCCAAATCATTAGGAACCTCATCTCTTCAATGGTTTAACATCAAATCAAACACATTTCTCCATAATTTTTGTACTTCTATAAATTGAGGGGTTTTACCATGATCATCCTCACACCTTCTTCATTCTTACCATCATCTAGCAAAGAAAAAACACAAGTCAAAATGACAAAATCCTCTCCTAAACCTTGCAAGAAAACCGCTAGAATTAGCGTGAGGCCTTGTTGCTTCTTAAACTTAAGCTCCTCATCCGAGTCTTCTCCACTCACAATCTCATCTCCCATCCGAGATGATACAAGCCTTACCTTGGCTACACCTACTCAATCACACATTGTGATCACCACTCCACCACCTACAAAAACACCAACTTCACCTCCACCCAAGACCCATCCAAACATCCAAAACACCCTCACCACCAAAGTCTCCAACTCTCATCCATTTGAGTTATTTTCAACACCACCCACTTCTCCAAATCCTTTCTTGAGGACTTAGATGACTTGCCTCCTAGGCCAAACCATCCACCACCATTGCCATCCTTGGCACAATGAGCGAATGCTCATGAGTCACCGAGGTTATCTTTTGACCCAAACGCCCCACTAGGGCCAAAACCTCTTCTTCCACCCCATTCACAAAGACATTCATGGTCCTTTGTATGGGGACCATTCACTCCCACATCAATGTCCTCTCATCTGAGGACATTGAGGAGTGCATGGGATACCAATCCCACAAGAGAGGAGATTCGCGGAACCCACAACCTTCACCAATTCAAAGGCATGGTGGATTCTCACCTTAGTGAGACTATGCAATGCAAAATGCTTTGCTAGCCTCCATCATGACCACGCCAAACATCCCCACCAACACCAACACATCTACCATTCCACCACCACAACCTCACCAAACATACTATCCTCCTAGGCATGGTTGCTCAACTTGAGCAAACGCCCAAACCGCTGAAAGAACCCGGTTATGGTCCATGACTTTCAAGAGGAAATGAGGTTCATCCTCAATCACATCCTTGAGCGCCTCAACGCTCTTTCTCATCCACCATCTCATTAGGATGGTCATAGACTAGCATTTCTAAGTTTTTCTTTTCTTAGGATTATTTTCTTTTTCTTGTACTAAAACACATCATTGTGTTCTCTTTTCATGATCTTTATTCATGAAAAAATTTAACTAATGAATGATGTTTTTTATATTGTTGGTGCTTTTACATAATGTTTGGAAATGCTTGTGAATGATCATTATTATTAACATTTTTTTTGTAGCTTTATTTTCACAATCCATGTATCTTCCCATTAAGCACCCAATTTGGGGAGCTGATCATGGGGAGATAATGGCTCGCTCATTACATTCAAGATCGCCTTCTTTTGTTGAGACAAAAGGGGAGAAAATATAGAACTTGTTTATATTTGACTTTTCCAAAAGTCAACCGCATTCATTGACTTTCCAAAAGTCAAACATTATACTATTGGTAATACTTGACTTTTCTTAAAAGTCAATCGATACTTTGACTTCCGAAAAGTCAACATCATGCATCAACTAGTGAATACTTTGACTTTCGAAAAAGTCAAACATCATACACTTTGCATTATCATTTCCTTTTCAAGTTCTAAAACTAATATTTTTATAACTCTTGACAACTTTGTATCTTTTATAAAATAAATTTATATTTTGTCCTCAACAAAAGGGAGATTGTTAATACAAATATCGCCATTAAACGTTATTTATATTTTTGATCTTTACCTAAGTTTTGTTAAAGACAAAAGTAAATTTAATTTGTATAAAAGCTTAAAGCTTGTCAAGTTTAATAGATATTAAACAAGCTTTTTCAAATAATATCTTCATCATTTAAGCATTTACATTGTGACTAATCATATCTAAATATGAGTCTAAGCATAATGTATGATAGTAGTTTTAGAATGTTTTAGTTTCTTAAAACTAAACATTACTTATGCATTTGCATATTTCTAAAATAGAAAGACAACACATGACATCATGTGATGCATCATGGAAATCATTGAAAGATTTCATTAGATATTTTGTGTAGATTTGTACTCTTCATATCTTACACAATCTTACATAGATATGGTTGACTTTGGCAAGATCTTGATATCTTGGTCGCCGACCAAGCACTAAAATCCACAACCAAGGAACCCTTTAAGGGTCCGCGGTCCGTAGATGTCATTGATGGTTTTCGCTATAAATAGCAAAGCCAAACCAAGTAGTTTTTCATCCCTTTATATCATACTCTCTTACATATCTTCTCTAACCTTTTAACTCGCCATATCATATTAGTGATCTCTTTGTAGCAAAGAAGATCAAGTCACATTCAAGCTTTAAACGAGAAGTTGGAAGTCTTGTTTGTTTAGTGTTGTATGATCTTGTGTTGATTCATACTTCATTGTTGTATTAAACCATCATAATCTTGTAAGTGTGAGTGGTTAGTATTTTAGTCCTTAAAATACATTGTGTGTGGGAGTAGTTGTACCTTGAAAAGAACTCGACATCTAGCTTAGTGTCGGAAATAGTATAAGCGGTGTAAAGGTTTTCTCCACGGTGAAAGGAGCTTGTTGACTAGTGAAGTTAAACTCGAGAAAGAGACTCGGGAGTGGAGTAGGCAAGGAAAAAGTCCTTGTAGACCGAACCACTATAAACAACTTGTTGTGGTTTGATCATTTCTTCCTTATTTACTCTTTACATATTGCTTGCATATTTCATTAATATATCTAAGATCAATATCAATTGATCTTTCAATAAGTTTCAAAACAAAGTTTTAATTGGTAAACTATTCAACCCCCTTCTAGTTTTCTACAATACTCACAAACTCGTGATCAAACCTTTCCGCTCTAATAAACGCTTGAGTTAAACGATTATTTCCTAAATTTATTGTCATTCTGCTTTTGTGGTTACTTACGTGATGATAGATGTATACACCGCTATATGATGTTGTGGTGTCGAAATGTAAGGTCGGTTTGAAAAGACAAAACACATGTTTTACCATCTTTTGCGCTTAGTGTTATTCAATGTATTTTTCGATTTCATAGTCCATTAGGGGTATGTTCTTATATCTTAGTTCATGTTTTGAGCTTGTTGATGATGTTGTTACTATGGAGTTTTGTTCTTGGCGCCAAAACTCTCCGACTGATATGTTAGATGTAGGACAAGTACAAGTGTTATTTTTAAAGGTCATACTTTACATTATCGGATGTGATATGGTAGTCTTTTTTTCTCCCCCTTTCGATTTCAAGCATTGTATTGGAAGTGTACTAAGTAGGCAATATATGCGTGTTTCCGTTTGTTTATGGGTTTCAATATCTTTTACAATTTGAGCTGTGATCATGGTGGTGGTTTTATACATGTGTATAATATGTTGTTGTGGGTTCTTTGTGATATCCTCTATATTTTGATATGTGGTCATAGATACTGGTTTTATATGCTATATATAAGTTGTGGTGATAACTACAACTTTCTTAAGTGGTTCAAGCTATTTTTTTGTCTTTGTAAAATAAGTGATATTTGATGTCAAGAATTTCGTAGCTTCCTTTGGAGCACGTTTAAGTTATAAGAATGTCTATACAGTTTTTTCCCTTCTAAAATGTGGTTGTAGTTGGGAAGGTGTAATCATGTAACGCAATTTAAACGTTTCATTTTTTATTTACAAATTGTTCGATGTTTCGTTTGTTGCGGTTTTTTGGTTTGTTGGTGCATTTGGTGTGTTATGTTTTCTGATTCGTAGGTTGTTTTTCTATATCTAATTTAGGCGATATATGCTTTGATGTACTGATTTGGTTTCCCTTTTAGTGTTCATTTTATTAGATAGTTTCTGAAGATGAAGTTACGGAATATGCAAGCAAGTGGCGCTTAACGAGGCTAAGAAAGTTTGTATCTCCAGAGGACTGTTGCGGCATCCGCAAGATTGCTTTTGCTGCAGATGGATCGGGTTCGGGACCGCACCATCGATACCTCATCAATGAGAGGTTATGATAGATTATGTTTGGGCACGATATGATGTTTATGGGTCAATAGTTTTTTGGCACTTAGGTGTCGTTAATATAGGGATTATGTAGACTATGTATAACAAACATTAATGCATGATTTGATGATAGATATATTGTAACACCCCCAAAATTATGTACAACGGAAGCATACAAGTCATGGGTGCTACCAAATTGGAATCACAACACAAAGTATAGAAAACGGACTACCTGGTCTGTTTTAGAAAAACATCACATATTTCAAAAGAATTTAGTTTTACATTAATCAAAATGGTGCACAAATAAGGCCCAATAAAAGAATTTGAATGGTCCCAAATAAATATCAGAGTATCTTGTTCCTATAACCATGTCATGTCATTGCCAAGCACCTCCAAAGTAAGCTATCGCCTTAAGATCCTAAAAATACATGCTAAAAGTGTCAACACGAGGTTGGTGAGTTTATAGGTTTGGATAAAAGTATCGTGAGTTCAAAAGAGAGCTTTGTGATCATTGTGTCACCCACAATGTCATGTAAACAAAGTTTACCTTTAAGTAAAACAGTAATGTGGACCACAAGATTTTCGAGTGCAAATAATTGTTCACATACAAATCAAATCTAGCTTAAGGGTAAACTGCCTAATACACAGTGTCAAAAAGAATATCCGTAAAGTAGAACATAAGCATTAGAAAAATAGGACCATAATCAAGAGTGTAAACTCTACAATGCATAAAGTGTCACATAAGCATAGTAAAAATATCTATTACGCTGGCTAAGTCATGAAAAAAAGCTCGACCTTATGCGTGCATCAACACCAAATCCAACCACAAAGCACCTAGCGCAATATTTATCCCAATACACTCATACTTTCCAACAAGATATACGTCCGAGCGGTTGGGGCTACCAACCCTGGACCAACAAGGTACACGTCCGACCGTTTGTGGCTACCAACCATGGACCAACGCCTCGTTTTACATGTAATTAGATTAGATTTTTTACTTGCCACCAGTAAATTCCCCATATCCAACAAACCTGTGTTTTTCCATACCCTTACACCTAACTCTAAAACCCTTTAAAAAGCCCTCTTTGATAGTTTATCTTAGGTGTTTATGCCAAAGCAGTGAAAGTTTGATCTAGTCTCAAGCGTATGGTAATCTATGTGCTATGACAAGTGGAGAGTGTTATTTTCCATTTCCATACATGCTATATTTATTATACACCGAGAGATGAGAGAATCCAAACAAGATATGCGAGGGCTAGTGTATAATTTTCGTGTTTGTTATGACTATCAGAGAGCTTGTATTTGTTGTAAACTATTTTAATCCAATGTTAAATAGCCCCAACTTGTAAATTGATTAGATAAAAGCACATTTGTTTGAGGACCAGCAAATTCCAAGTGTAGAGATATTTGATAAGGATTTAAAATGTACGTTTTTAAGGGGTCATTTAAGCCCTAAACTAATGTGTTTATGATCAAATATTGCCTAAATTCGTTCATTTTCACTTTTTAGGTACTTTGAAAGCAAAAGCTGGAAATCATGCATGTTTGGATGAAAATGGATGAAAATGTGAAGAAAACGACCAAGTCATGAAAAGTCTCGAAAAAGGGCACCGACGGCGTCATTAACGCAAGCGGCGCCCGCCACTTGCAAATGAAAGTATCAAACATGCCGACTTTACTAGAGACGGCTCAGTGAATAATTGAAGAATTAACAACTAACGCCGTCACTTGTTAAGGGAGCTAGAATTCTCTGTAGAAATGATAAGGTGACGGCCTGGAAAAATCAAAGAGGGACGTCGTCAGAGTATCCTAGACGGCGTCTGAAGGCATAAAGCGACCCCGTCACAAGGATGGCTTGGAAGAGACGAAACCCTAATGGCGGCGACTTGACAGCGTTCCAATTATAAAGTGACGTCGTTGCATGTGTAATCCTATATATAGTTTTAGAATCTTTTGCATTAAGTGTGCACACTTGGAAAGTAATCGTGGTGTACGAATTTTATTAGTTTTCTCACAGTAACTTTAGGGTTTTAACACCCTCATTCAACAAGAGATAAGTCTCTTAATTACTTCTATCATTATGCTTAATTTATGCTTACTTATGATTACTTGTTTCATTATCTTTTACATATCGGGCTAATTTAATACAGTGTTTTCTTAAATCTAATGAAACCTAGTTGTTAAGTATTGATTGTGGTCTCTTTTTTAAGTGGTTGTTACACGTTAGGTTAGGAAAACTTGCTTCTTCCTTTAGTGTTGCGAGCTTGAACGTCCTAAACAGCGTATTCATGTCCTAGAGTGCACTAGTAGACTTTTCGTTGTGTTTATTGCGTGAATTGCGATTGTTGATAACAGGAGATTTAGGGAGATAACTTAGGTTACTTGGCGATCTTGGTTTCTTAGAGGAGATCAATACATTCATATAATAGGGCATTTGGCTACTCCCTACGACCTTAGGAATACAATGCGCTAATTAAACAAGGATGTGACAATTCGACTAATCAATAGGAGATAACTAGGGAGTAGTGAAATCTAAGTAAACACGCTTTTACTTATCATAAGAATCTCATTTAATTCACTTGTCATTTAGTTTAATTATTAGTTTTAATTAGTTCAATTAGTAGTTTAAGAAGTTGATAATCAAACCCCCAATCCAATACCGAGATTTCACATGCTTTCCTATAAATATAAAAAGATAAAAAGAATCATCCTCACCTTAGACTTATTCATCATATATCTTGACCTTCCCAACACTATTCCCTGAGAACGATTAATCTCGAGTCTTACCTATACTACACTACAACGGTTAGGTATATCGCCTAGAGGATTGTAAAACTGTGTGAGGTTTGCAAGAATCCGATCAAGTTTTGGCGCCGTTGTTCGGAAATAGTTTAGGTTTGTTTTCTATCTCATCTAGGTCTACTCACTAGATTCCTATCAAGTTATATTTTATTTTCATTTTATTAGCTTCCTAGTAGTCTATCTTTTTATTTGTTCGCTTTGTTCATAAAACCATATCATTTGCCACCATGGTGAATGAGATGCCTTTTCACCAAGACCCACTAATTCATAACCTACCACCACAACACGACCAACCACCACAAGGCCTACCCATTCACAACCAAAAAGACACGCCAAGAGCCCGTACTCTTGGTGAATACTTTAGACCGAGCCATCAAGGCTATAGGAACACCATTGAACTACCACATAAAGCTTAAACTATGACCCTGCAATCTGACACCATTCGGCTGGTGTAAAACGGATGTGCATTCCATGAACTTCGTTCCGAATATCCAAATCAACATCTCAAAGACTTCCTTAAAATAGTCGATTCAATTGACCTTGATGTTGCTACTCGGGAGACAACGCGGCTGCGTCTCTTCCAATTCTATCCATGTGATCAAGCTAGCAATTGACTTAAGTGTCTACCCGCGAGATCTATCTCTTGTTGGGATGATCTTACCACCCATTTCCTCGCTCAATTATTTCCACCGGGAAGGACTACTAAGCTTAGGAATAACATTTTGATGTTCCAACAACATGAAGGTGAAACTCTTTATGAAGCGTGGACTCAATTCAAGGACTTACTCCATAAAGTCCCTCACCATGGCATTGATCTTTTGCTTCAAATCCAAATTTTCTATGATCATGTCAATTTCTTCACAAAGCAAGCCATTAAGCGAGCGGCCGGTGGTAAGCTTTGTGAACTAAATGCGGATGAATCATGGGATGTTACTAACAACTCATCGGGAAAACATCATAGATAGCAATATGATAATACATATAATCTCAATGTGATTGTTCTAGCCTCGTGAAAAAGAAGAGATTTACTAAGTTTAAGTACGTATGGTGATATGTTCAAACCACGTGAATTAGTTGGTCAAACATCAGAAACCATAAAAATAAAAAGAAAACTTAGAGCTTATTTGCACACTTAATAGTTATTTGACTCGATTTATATATAAGGCATATTAGACAAATATAGTTGATGCTGGAGTTGATCTAAAGCTGCAACAATAACTAAAAACCATAGCTTAAGGGTGCGTTTGTCTGTTGATGGGTATGGAATAGGATTTGGATTTGGCATTTGAATGAAAGAATTGAGGAAAGAGAAAATATATATAGTATATAAATTATATGTATTTTAAATTAAAATATTAAAGTTAAAAATATATTTAAAACTAAAAATTGGATAGAGAAGAAAAAAATATAATAAATGTAATACCCGAAATTTCATAAATTTGTGGCTTCTTAAACTTTTAGGACTACATATAGTTTAGATAAATCCTTAAGGGTGGTTTTGTATTACCACAAAGTAAACGGGTTAGATATTTAATATCTTCTCAAATTTGGATGTAAATATAGCATGAGTTGTTTATTTAGATGTGGTTTACGGAACTTTTAGAATTATACGGGATTCTTACGAGATTTTTGGCCCAAGATGGTCTATTAAATATCACCGGTTACCCTATGTATGAATCACAAAATACAGCACACACATAAACCCTAGAAACCAAAGAGAACGACAATACAAGGGTTGATCAAGTGTTTAAATCTAAGGTTCGGGCCTGCGTTTCGATAGCCAAGTAAGGTAATCATCAGTTTAGATTTTTGCTATTCAGTTGTTCGTTAGGTTCACACTTACTTAGTACTCGAATGGTTGAGTCTCCAAGTGTCACCGATATATTTTTCATTAATCAGGTTACAAGTTTAGTTTTGGGTTATAATGAACTGAATTTAATCACAACAATATGAATTAGTATATGAGTATGAGATGAACGATACATCTTAAGTTTGAAAATATATTAATGGAGTTTTGGCACTATATATATGTGTGCATGAAAGAGATGAGTTAAAACACATGTTTAAAACTCAGTTGCACATTCATTATCAAATACATGAAAATAGTTAACATTATTATATTGTTTAATAGAATAAAGGAAGTTGTATATGCACATGTAAGCATATGTATCTGGTAAAAGATTAGAAATCATGTGCATGGCATTAATATAAGGAATTTTTTGTATGGAACTGTTAATCATTTTATAAGGTTTAAACACTAACGGAGAACAACTAGACCAACTGATATCGGGTACTATAGAATATGTAAGTGGTATTGTATATAAATTTTAGACTTTGTTTTGTTGAAACTGTAAGAGGTTTTGTTGGACAAGACTTAAATGCTAGTAAGAGATTTCAAGGTGAGTTTTCATGTGCTTTTAAATTGGGTTGCATTTTTATTGAAAAGATACTATCATGCAAAATAGTTTAAATGATCATAAGTTGCTACATGTTTTAGATGCTCCATTATATGCCAAAGTTGTGAATTTGTCATATTTATAGGATGTGATATAGTATTTGTTGAATCTTGAACCGTGAACCGTAATTGTGAATTGTAAATCGTGAATTATGAATAAGTCGGAACGGTTGAACCGAACGGGTAAATATGTGAATTGTTGGAACCGTTGAACCGAACGGGTAAAAATGTGACTTGTTGGAACCGTTGAACCGAACGGGTAAAAATATGAATCGTTGGAACCGTTGAACCAAACGGAATTATGTGAAAAATTGGTATATGTTGTATATGAAAAGAGTTGAATTGTTGGGTTATTATATGAGTTGTTGGTATTGAAATAAATAAGAATAAGTTATCATTGAATAACACTTATAAGATATTTAAGAAAATTGCATGATCCTTTTACACTTCCGTTATTATTGAAAAGTGTTTGGATTATATAATTTGTTTTGTACATGAAAACCGTGAATTCTCACTAGGCCTTTGGCTAACCCAAAACTCTTTTAAAATTTTTTGCAACCCGATAAGTCAGTAGGGATCAAGAGTTTGATTGAGACCGAGTAAGAGTAGACGCTTCACGACATAAGGTAAATAAGAGGGTTTAACGCCCGAAAAGGCGGGTGTTACAGCTTGGCATCGGAGCCTTAGATTTAAGTGAATTAGGTGTTAGAACCTAGTCTTAAACCTAGATTAAGTATTTCGATTAAAAGGTTTGATACTTTATGCCCTCTAGGCACACTAAAGATAAAGGGTAATAGTTGTCTTTTGAGATGAATTATATGCCTTTATATAGATATAGACCCAAACTGAAATGTTGTCTTAATATATATCTAGTAATAGTTAAATATACCCGTATTTTAAATATTCTTGTGAATTTCAAGGCATAGAGAAATGGAAGGATAGGGTGGCGGTGGATCCAAGCAACATCCAGGAAAGAACCAAGATGTGCATGTTACCAAAGGGGAACTAAGTAACAAGATCATAAGGATTATGTCATAACACATGCCCACTATTCTGGCTCAAAGTCAAGAAAATTTTAGGAGGGCAGAAGAAGCTAGAAAAGCTGCAAAAGAGGCTGAGAAGAAGAAAAAGGCAAATGAAGATGCTGAAAGGAGAAGAAAAGCAATGGAAGATAAGAGAGCTGCAGAGGAGCAAGAAAGGAAAAAGAAAGGCTGAACAAGATAGGAAAAACGCAAAAGATGTTGAGAGACTAAGAAATGAAGAAGCCCATAGAGACGGATGCAGCTACAAGTCCTTCTTAAACTGCAAACCGACCGAATTTCATGGAGATAACGACCCTGTGATTGTCACCAATTGGTTAAAGGAGATAGAGGTCATCTTTGAAATTAGTAAATGCTCACGTGGTCAAAGGGTGAAGTATGCCTCCTATTTGCTTAAAGGAGAAGCGCGACATTGGTGGAATATGATCAAGATCGCTCGTGGTAATGAAGCTGTGAGTGCTATGACATGGGAACAATTTGAAGAGTTAGCCATGGAAATTATTGTCCCTAAGGATTGATGGATAAGCTTGAGGAGGAATTCTTGAAACTACAACAGAATGATATGACAAGATACAAAATACACGGCAAAATTTAATGAAAAGCAAGATTTGAGAAATATCAAGTAGCTAACGAGGATAGAAGAATCAAACGATACATATGGGGTTTACGAGCCAAGATCGGGGTCCAGTTCAACAAGCAAGACCTCAACGCTTTCAAGAAGCCGTGGAACTTGCCTTGATGGTTAAGAAAGAGAATAGTCACAACTAGAAGAAGGAGGAGACAACAAAAGAAAGAGAGAGATCGGATGATGACATGAAAAGATCAAAATAACTGGTGAGAAAATGCAAAATGCAAGTGAGTATAAACCATGTACGATATGCAAAAAGACACACAGGGGGAAATGTTGGCATGAGGATTGTTGTAATTGTGGGAAGCCGGGGCATGCAACAAAGGATTGTAAAGCTGATTGGGTTTGTTTTAAATGTAAGAAACCGGGACACACGATTGTTGATTGTCCTGAATGGAAGCCTCTTGATCCCCAAGAGAAAATCGGATATAGCGGCAACCGAGTGGAGTACAAAGATACTCAACCACTGAAGACAAAGGGGAGAGTTTTTCAACTGACTGCTGAGAATGCTCGAGACACTCCGCATAAGAAATGAGATAATAAAGAAGCATGTGACGTCTAGTAACACCTTTTCGATTATTTTAAGGTTGTGCATTTTGATGTGTTCGAATTATTAATTTTGGTTTATTTTGCTGAAACTTTCACTTCATGCTTGTTGCAAACATTTTTGATAATATTTGAACTTTTAGTTGCATAATAAAACTTAAAATATGGAATAAACATGATGTTATGACAAGGTACCCGTGTTTTCTTTAGGTTAAATTTGGAGGACTCATTTTTTTAGGAGGGAAGAATTGTAATACCCAAAATTTCATAAATTTGTGGCTTCTTAAACTTTTAGGACTACATATAGTTTAGATAAATCCTTAAGGGTGGTTTTGTATTACCACAAAGTAAACGGGTTAGATATTTAATATCTTCTCAAATTTAGATGTAAATATAGCATGAGTTGTTTATTTAGATGTAAATATAGCATGAGTTGTTTATTTAGATGTGGATTACAGAACTTTTAGAATTAAACGGGATTCTTACGAGATTTTTGGCCCAAGATGGTCTATTAAATATCACCGGTTACCCTATGTATGAATCACAAAATACAGCACACACATAAACCCTAGAAACCAAAGAGAACGACAATACAAGGGCTGATCAAGTGTTTAAATCTAAGGTTCGGGTATGCGTTTCGATAGCCAAGTAAGGTAATCATCAGTTTAGTTTTTGCTATTCAGTTGTTCGTTAGGTTCACACTTACTTAGTACTCGAATGGTTGAGTCTCCAAGTGTCACCGATATATTTTTCATTAATCACGTTAGAAGTTTAGTTTTGGGTTATAATGAACTGAATTTAATCACAACAATATGAATTAGTATATGAGTATGAGATGAACGATACATCTTAAGTTTGAAAATATATTAATGGAGTTTTGGCACTATATATATGTGTGCATGAAAGAGATGAGTTAAAACACATGTTTAAAACTCAGTTGCACATTCATTATCAAATACAGGAAAATAGTTAACATTATTATATTGTTTAATAGAATAAAGGAAGTTGTATATGCACATGTATGCATATGTATATGGTAAAAGATTAGAAATCATGTGCATGGCATTAATGAATGGAATTTTTTGTATGGAACTGTTAATCATTTTATAAGGTTTAAACACTAACGGAGAACAACTAGACCAACTGATATCGGGTACTATAGAATATGTAAGTGGTATTGTATATAAATTTTAGACTTTGTTTTGTTGAAATTGTAGGAGGTTTTGTTGGACAAGACTTAAACGCTAGTAAGAGATTTCAAGGTGAGTTTTCATGTGCTTTTAAATTGGGTTGCATTTTTATTGAAAAGATACTATCATGCAAAATAGTTTAAATGATCATAAGTTGCTACATGTTTTAGATGCTCCATTATATGCCAAAGTTGTGAATTTGTCATATTTATAGGATGTGATGTAGTATTTGTTGAATCTTGAACCGTGAACCGTGAATCGTGAACCGTTAATTGTGAATTGTAAATCAGGAATTATGAATAAGTTGGAACGGTTGAACCGAACGGGTAAATATGTGAATTGTTGGAACCGTTGAACCGAACGGGTAAAAATGTGACTTGTTGGAACCGTTGAACCGAACAGGTAAAAATATGAATCGTTGGAACCGTTGAACCAAACGGAATTATATGAAAAATTGGTATATGTTGTATATGAAAAGAGTTGAATTGTTGGGTTATTATATGACTTGTTGGTATTGAATTAAATAAGAATAAGTTATCATTGAATAGCACTTACAAGATATTTAAGAAAATTGCATGATCCTTTTACACTTCCGTTATTATTGAAAAGTGTTTGGATTATATAATTTGTTTTGTACATGAAAACCGTGAATTCTCACTAGGCCTTTTGCTAACCCAAAACTCTTTTTAATTTTTTTTTGCAACCCATATATGCCATTGTAGGGATCAAGAGTTTGATCAGAGGCGGAGCCAATAGGGTGGCTAGCGGGTGCTCAGCCACCCCTAACCGGCCTAACTTGTCCAACTTAAAGCTTGAATTTGAGCCGGTGTTTTATCGAGTTTTTAGTCTGGCACCTGCTATAAGGCTTAACTTTGTTAGCAACGGTATTTAGAGAGATGGTAAGGGCTACAAAAAGACTCAAAAGAAAGAAAGAAAGAAAAAAATAATGGAGATGAAGATGACTAATGTTGAGGAAGAAACAGAGAGAGAAGACAAGAAAAAAGAAAAGACGACATAACAAAATGAAGTAGGAAACCTATTTACTTGTAAACTTGACTTTTGCAGGCCCAATATATCTAGGAGCCCATCACACCATTTTACTATCAAGATATGTTTTACATGAAAAAATGCAAATTAATCAAGTAAAACTCTAATAATATAATTAGGTAGCTTGAGCATATAACCTTTAACATGTCATTGTTATATTTTATTGGCCAGTTCTATTTGTTCTACCAATTTTAAAGTTTAATATAACTTTGACATTGTCTAATTCATATACGGTTTATGTAACTAAGTAATGATAGATAACATGTGTATTTTCGCATTTAAAATAAAAGGTTATATAAATGCTTCAGTGATACTATATATATTTAACATGACAATTATTTCCGCATAATCATTAAAACTGTGAACCGCGACCTGCCAATCTACCACCATTTTTCTTGCCTTCTTTGAAGTCTCCGCATCGTGCGGACAATCTACTACATAAGTTACTTTAGCATGTGGACTAACAAGTTAGTTTAGCATCTTTTATGGACAATAAGTTGATCTCATAAATGGTTAAAAATCTATTAACGTTTATAAATATAAAGATATATGTCTAATTGTGCAAGTTCTTCATTTTAGTGCAAATAGGTTCATCAATTCAATCATTGGTTCAAAAAAGCATAAACGTTATGACTATCTCAAAATATCCAAGCCCCTAATAAAATTCCCGCCCGCCCGAGTTTGATTGATACCGAGTAAGACTAGACGCTCACCGACATAAGGTAAATAAGAGGTTTAACGCCCGAAAAGCGGTGTTACAATAAATATCTGTGGTTATAAATGTTGGATGATCAATGATTCAAAGGAATCATGCAAAGGTGTCTTTATGTTGTATAATCATTTTTATTACATGAATCTATCACTTGATTTCCTCGAGGTTCAACAAACAGCTTAATCATGCCTATGAAAGTATTCCATCAATCAACACCTCAAAGCAAACACCACCTAAGTTTATAAACTACATAGAGTAGCTTTTAATTCCGATAGATTATGTGTTTATCATGAAGCATTTTAAAGCAGTTAACATTTTTAATTAAAAATCTTGTAAAAACAAACATTAAAGTTTCAAGACTGTTGTCCCCGACTCAACTACAAGAATCATCGAAATTATAGCACTACATTTACTTCACTGTCCACAGGCATATTATTCAAAAGTAACTTTTGTTTAAAAATCCGCAATAAATTATATGGGTTCAAGGCTCGCTGAAGTCATTTATAAAATATATTGTGAAAAAACAAAATTTATAATTTTATTAATAGCTTATTTTTCTCCAAAAGGTGTATTATAAACATATCTTTTCTCCCCCAAATTATTTCACTTTCACTTCCTGGCGGGAACTAATTTTTCCCCAAATTTACACACACTAAACACACACTAAAAAAACACACAGTTAATCAATTCCACGAATCAATGGAAGAAGAACATGAAATCACCGATCAAAACGTTCGCAGATCGGTTAGTTACACTTTCCGTTAACAATTAACCGTTTTTTAGCCCTAATTTCATAACCTAGGGTTTCAATTTTTTCAATTATTTACTTACTTGTATAACTATGTGTTTTAAATGTGTGTGTGTTTTATGATGATAGAAACGACCTAGGGTTCCGACGAAAGCTTTCGACGGGATGTTGAGTCGAATTAGGGACGGATTTGAGTCTGACGATGATTTCGTTGCCGAATTGGAGCCGAGTCGGCGCAAAGTGAACCGGAGTCGGCCTGCGGATGGTGCGAAGGAGGCTGCTGCTGCTGCGGCGAGTCTCAGTTTCGAGAATTTAATCGGTATACTGTTTATTCTTATTTTCAGTGGCTTTCGCTATTGTATGCGTTGTTAATCGTAGCTGTGGTGTTGCGTTAATGAGTGTTGTTTTTTGCTGCGATAATTTATTAGGTTAAGAGGTTGTTTATTAGGCAGGTATACTTACGTTATTATATGTGTTGTTAATGGTAGCTGTAACGCTGTGTTAGTGGATACGGGATGAAGTATGTGTGCGGACATTTCGTGTAAAATGTATAGATTGGTTCAAAATTGGAAGTTTTGTAAGTTGAGGAGTACAAAGTTTAGATTGGCGTGACATGTGATGTTATTAGGTTTGCGGGTTATTTGTATGTGTTGTTAGTGGTAGCTGTAATGTTGCGTTATTGGATACGGGATGTTTGTTTGTGTTGATATTTTGATGGTGCGAACCTTTCGTGTAAAGGTTGTTTTATTTTTGTATAGTTGTAGGTTGTAGTAAAGTGTATAGATTGGTTCTAATTATAAATAAATGATAGTAATGTAGTTTTGTAAGTTGAGGACTACTGAGTTACTGTGAATTTAGTGGATTGGTGTAACACGTGGTGTGAGGTTATCATGTGGTGCTTTTTGTTATTATATGTGTTGGTAGTTGTAATACTAAATTAGTGAGCACGGAATGTAGTAGGCGGTTTTTGTTATTATATCTGTTAATGTTAGTTATGGGATGAAATATGTTTGCGTTGTGTTTGTTTTTCCGTGGTGCGAAATTTTTTCGTGTAAATGTTCTTTCTTTATATACACTTGTAGGCTGTAGTTTTATGTCAAGGTTGTTTTAAATTGTACAAAAAGGATAATCATGAAATTTTGAAGGTTGAGGACTCAAAGTTGCAGTGATAGAACTAGATTGGTGTGAAATTATTAGGTAGGCGGCTTTTGTTATAATGTGTGTTGATGTTGTAGTTGTAATGCTGAAGAAGTAAATAGGCAATGAAGTATGCTTGTGTCGTGTTTCATGGTGATAACGTTTTGTGTAAAGAATGTTTCTTTTCGTGTAAAGATTGTTTCTTTTTGTCTACTTGTAGGTTTTAGCTTTATATCAAGGTTGTTTTATTATCGTCACAGAGAAGGAAAACTGTAAATTTTTGTAAGTTGAGGAGTACAAAGTTATAGTGTGATTAAACTAGATTGGTGTCAAGTTATTAGTTAGGCGGGTTTCAATATTGTATATGCTGTTAATGGTAGTAGGAGTTAGATAGAGAGAATATTCCTGTAAATGTACTGAAATGACGACAAAGTTTTCTCTCTTTTGGTAGCATTATTGTAAAACATTGTAGTTCACCAGCAAAGAAATAAAGCTGTTTCGGCTTTTAATTGTTTGGTGGTGTTTTGCCTGTATTCCTCTCACTCTTTTAATAATTTTCTTTTGTTTCTCTTTCATGTTTCTTAGAGGTGATTAAACAGAACGGTAAACATATTCCGCAAGTGGTTAAATTATGGGTTGAACAATATGAGAAGGATTCAAAGCCCGCAATGGTTGAACTGTTGACTATGCTGTTTGAGGTAATTGTGCATCTGGCTGTTTTATATCTTAAACCTAGGTACCTTTTAGTAGTAAAAAGATACAGCACACTCACATCATTTCATCGAGTCTAGCGTGCAACTGATTGAACATGCAATTCTACAGGCCTGTGGAGCTAAATACCGCATCCAAGGAGAATTCTTGGATGAGACTAATGTTGACGATGTTGTAGTTGCTCTTGTGAATATGGCTGCACAAGTATCCTTTGTCATTTGACTTTTCTGAACTTTCGCATACATTTATTGAATGACCTGAACAATTTTTGCATGAAATACCATGTTTATTTTACTATTTCAGTAGAATGGGAGAAAGTATTGATCGCCAACTTACTATTATAATATTTAAAGGTCTTATGATATCTATTCCTATGTTTTTCGCTTAACGTGATGGGATTTAGGGTACAATTGAAGACTATCAAAGTTCAAAAAAGAAGGAATTTAGAAGTTTTAAGGAAAACCTAGTGTCCTTCTGGGATAATTTGGTGTCAGAGTGCCAAAATGGACCTTTGTTTGATCAAGTCTTGTTTGACAAGTGCATGGACTATGTTATTGCTTTGTCCTGGTTGGTACTCCTACTTATTGTCACTTGACATCCGAAATACAATTTTCTTTATTCGAGGCTGTTTAATTTGGCTAATCGGCTGAGTATACACACTTTTGCAGTACTCCTCCCAGAGTTTATCGGCAGGTTGCTTCCTTGGTGGGGCTTCAGATGGTGACATCCTTCATAGGAGTTGCCAAGATACTTGGTGCTCAAAGGCAGACTATGCAAAGGCAGTTAACTGCTGAGAAGAAGAAAACCTCTGATGGGCCACATATAGAATCACTTAATAAGAGGTTGTCAGAGACGCATGAAAAGATCACAATGATAGAGGAGATGATGCGGAAAATATTTACCGGGTATTATTTGTTTAATATAAGTTCTAGTGCTTGTGCTTTAAGATCTATGGTAGTAGAGTGGGTCCAGTTCATGCACACTATCTTAATATTTGGCTTATGCTTATATAATTGTTTCATTGTTTATTTTGAAGGTTGTTTGTGCATCGTTACCGAGACATAGACCCTGATATTCGCATGTCATGCATACAGTCACTTGGAGCATGGATTGTTTCATATCCATCACTTTTCTTACAGGATTTGTATTTGAAGTATCTTGGATGGACATTAAATGACAAAGTAAGTTTTACTTTCTGAAAACGTTCTGTTAGTCATAGTTTTGTGTTATAATATGCTAATGTTAAGGCGAAGGATTAATGTTCTGTATTTATTTAAAGAGTGCTGGTGTAAGAAAAGCCTCCATTCTTGCACTGCAAGATGTCTATGACGTGGATGACAACGTGCCATCTCTTGGACTATTCACTGAGAGATTTTATAAAAGAATGCTGGATCTTGCTGATGATAATGACATCTCCGTTGCAGTATGTGCCATCAGCCTTGTAAAACAACTTTTGAGGTATCTATCGGCGTACCCTTTTTGATGTTTTGAATTAGTAAAATGTGAATTTTTTGACCTATTGATTGAATGGTGCTCATTGCAGACATCAGTTGGTTCCTGATGATGATTTGGGCTCGTTATATGATTTACTAATTGACGACCCCCCTGAAATCAGGCGTGCAATTGGGGCGCTTGTGTATGATCATGTAATTGCTCAGAAGTTCAATAGCTCACAGTCTCGTTCATCAGGTTAGCTGGTGGCACCAATTGTCTTGTTTTCTGACATTGTCGAGTTAGCTTTTCACGTTAGTGAGCTTGATTCTTGCAGGTGATGAAGGCGATCAGTCACAGATCCATCTTCTCAGAATGCTGCAAATATTAAGAGAGTTCTCGACAGATCAAGTACTGAGTTTGTATGTCATTGATGACATTTGGGAGTTCATGGATGCCATGAAAGTAAGCTGTATATTACACACGCCTTATAACTTTACTCTTATGCTTTTTCATCATGCTTGTGGTGTAATGGTTTCAACCCTTGAGTTAAACAAGTTCTAATATATGTTTTATAGGACTGGAAGCGTATAACCTCAATGCTGCTGGATGAGAATCCCTCAATTGAGCTTACAGACGATGATGCTACAAACTTGACTCGATTGTTCTGTGCATCTGTCAAGAAGGCTGTTGGAGAGAGGATTGTTCCTGCTATTGATAATCGAAAGCCGAATCACACTAAAGCTCAGAGGGTGAGTGAGCTTGTTTCAGCTTTCCATCTGATATGAAGTTAGACACCTCTGTATTTCATGCTGCATACTTATTGCTTAGTTTTTTAGTTCTTGGTTCACATGTATTATGAGTGTTGCCGACTATTTATTGCTTTGATTGCTAGGAAATGATCGAAAGCAGCAAAAAGAGTATAACTGTTTGTATGATAAAGAACTACCCACAACTTATGCGCAAGTATATGGCTGATAAAACAAAAGTTCCATCACTTGTTGAAATTATTGTTCACATGGACCTTGAGCTCTACTCCCTGAAGAGTCAAGATCAGGTATGCTGGTTAAGTTTTTTGTCTATGATACATCGCTATAAACTTTCACCATATAAGTTTTACCATATGTTTCTTTTATTCTTTACAGAAATTCAAAGCAGTTCTTCAGCTGATGAAAGAGACATTCTTCAAACATGGGGACAAAGATGCTCTCAGAGCTTGTGTGAGGGCTATCAATTATTGCTCATCTGGAAGCCGGGGAGAGCTAAAAGATTACGCCCAAAATAAATTGAAGGAGGTTGAGGATGAGCTTGTGGTTAAAGTGAAAGCTGCAATAAGAGAAGTAGCGGTATGGCATGGAAATTTTTATATCAATCTAATAACCTCTTTTTTTGCTATAATATTTCAGTAAGTAATTTTTATAGTGTGAATAGTTTATATCAATGTAATTAACATGACATGGAATTTTCTTGTAGAATGGTGATGACGAGTACTTACTTCTTGTAAATATGAAAAGGTTGTACGAGCTGCAGTTGACAAGGCCTGTACCAATTGAAAGTTTGTATGATGATATCATTGTAGTTTTAAAAAACTACAGGAATATAGATGACGAGGTGTGTGATTTAAACGTATTGCAATATACTTTTGGTTTTCTTCCTTAGTCACATCTTTACATGTTTTCACACTTTATTCTTTTGTAATGTAGGTTGTTGGTTTTCTGCTTCTCAACATGTATTTGCATGTTACCTGGTGCTTACACTCAATCATGAGTGGAAAGGCGGTCTCTGAGGCATCATTGTCTTCTCTCATTACCAAGCGGAAGGCGTTATTTGATGAACTCGAATACTTTCTACAAATTTTACTTGAAGCTCAAGGAAAAGGAACTTCTCGAAACCTTCTTGCGTGTAGGGTGAGCATTCTTACAAACATGTTTAGAGCTTTGATTTGAAGTATATTGCTTGTTTGAACCGTCGGAAGCAGTTTTTGTTTTACTAAATCTTTCTTATCTCCCAGGTGTGTACAATACTAGCAGAATTATGGTGCTTGTTCAAAAAGTCACTTTACAGTTCATCTAAGGTAGAAAGCTTAGGATACCAACCGGAGATTTCTACGCTCGGAAAATTCTGGAAGCTTTGTGAGTACCAGCTTGATATTTCAGGTAAGATAGGTATCTGCAGTTTGATATCTTAAAGCTGTGTATACAGTAGTTGTAAGTGCTGAACCTTAAATTTATTCTATGCTTGACAAGAACTTGGCAGGAAATTGCAATTATTTCAAGGAACATTATTTTGCAATAAGTGGAAGATACTGCATGCCATTCAATTCATAATTTTGGCATTTGACCCATTTGAACTGTTAGGTGTTTTAAGTATAACCTAAAATGACTCGTTTTTAAGTAAATGGATTAAAATTGCCACCATTATATAGAAGCAACCTGTGGAATATGCTCTGGAAATAACTGGGCTCTGCGCAACCCACTGGGGTCTTTTTGATATAATAAAGTTCCAGATATATATGATAGGACTACAGGAGGGTTAACCAGATTGTCCCAGCTAACAAAACTATATCTAAAACTGATTTTTTCTACTAGTAATAACAGTATAGCGAAACAGGAAGGTGTAGAGACACATTTAAGTTTTTGCATCTATGAACTGACCCTTGAACCAACTTGCAGATGAGACTGAAGACGAAGATGCTAACAAAGAGTACGTGGAAGAGACAAATCGAGATGCTATTATGATTGCTGCAGCCAAATTAGTTGCATCTGGAGCTGTTCGCAAGGTTATCATTTTGTACTTATTTAAAACTGTAGTTTTAATTTCGTATGGCAAGAGTATGGAGATTCAGCTGTTATTGTTAGTTGTTTGCATTTATGATGCATAAAGGTTGCAAATTGGGTGGGTTGGGTAATGTATCAGCATGGGTTATTGTAAAATCGGGTAATTTTTGGTATGAGTCGAACAGGTTCGGTTTACCTGAAAGACTATGTCTAAAGTCTCTAATTCTTCTATAAATGTTCAGCTTGTCAAACATGTTTAGTTGTTCACAAAGTTTATAATTCGGAACAATGATTTAGATCGGTAAGTTCATTTAAATCACACTTTAGGTTACTTTTGAGCCATTCAACCCATCTGCTACATTTCATTATTACTAGTTAGAGATAAAACTCACCCAAAATCACCGTTCAGTGCAAATGTATGAAATTCGCCAGTAGTGCGGAAAACACACACATGTATATTAGACGTGTCTTGTAATATACTCTTTCTCACTGTTCTTTATGCTTTTAGATTTGTTTGACGTATTTTACTTTTGATGGCAAATGCAGGAGTATCTTGCCCCGGATATAATTTCTCATTATGTGATGCATGGGGCAACTGTGGCTGAAGTAGTTAAACATCTAGTCACCAGTATTAAAAAAGTGAGACTGATTTCTCTGATATATTTCTGGAAGCATTGAAACAGGTAAGACTAACATTACCTAACAAAATTCCTTTTATATGCTTTTCTAGTTTTTGGAGCTAAATTTCAGTAAGGGTGTTTTTTTTCAATCCTTTACTTACACAAGGATAATGTCTAAGTCTTGACTCAAGCTCTTATTAATATTATGATGAGTTCAGAAAAGAAAAATAGGTTGAAATATTCAGTGTAGCCGTTTAGGTAGTAACATACATGAGACGGGTTGATAAAGCCTTTGTTTGACCCATATTATATACATAACGAAGCACATGCTTATCATTTGGCTTCTTGATAGTACTAGTTGCAGAGAAAGGAGGTTGTATGGATTGTACACTTTTGGCAACTTTTAGCACGTTTGGCCTCATTTCATTTGTAGCTAAAGTCTTCCTTTCTTCTTGTTTAAAGATTGATAACAGCCAAACTTATTCTGAATGGTTATTGCTTTTTGGCTAGGCACATGGACGCTACCTAGCAGCCCTTTTTACTTCCAACGATGAATCTTTATCTGCCAGGAGACTTAAGGAATGTAAAGATCTGGCGAATCGGCTTTCTTCTTTCTTTGTTGGTGCTGCACGTGAAGAGCATATTCCGGTGATTTCGAAAATTGTGAAAGCTGGAATTGATCATGCCTTCACAGATGCTCCACGTCGTCTATCTTTCTTGACATGCGCTGTTATAAATTTTGCATCCAAACTTCCGAGGGCTGGATTTTATGACATGTAAGCACCTTATCTTTCAAGCTTAGGCGAATTAACTGAAGAACTGAATTGTTACTGGCTATATTTTGTCTGGTTTTTGGCAATTTTTTTAATTTTTTTTTTTTTACTAGAATATGTATCTATCAAACTTAAAAAGGTGTTTTATTAATATGAACTTAACTGTTCTCCAAAGTTTACATTTGGATTATGGTCTGGTTTTTAAATCAACCAATCTTAAACTGGAACTGGACTGGTTGGCATCAAAGCTGGTTCTGTGATCCATTATTCTTTATTTTTCTGTTTATCATGGCGAACACCCAAAAGGTGAATTCTACATGAAGGTTTATCATGTACAAGCACTAATATCAGCTTGCACAAACAGTTTAAAGAATCTTCAAGATCGAACAAGGAATATAAACACAGACGAAGATCCAAGTGGCTGGCGTCCTTACTTGACATTTGTAGACACCCTACGTGAAAAATCTTTGAAAAAAGAAGGTTAGTATGTGATGTGTTTGACATGATTTACTATAAGAGTTCCAATGCTCGGTAGATTTATGAGAATATTCCGGGAAGTAAAATACCTCTCTTTGTCAGTCTCAAAATCTTGATGCTGAATAAACCTCAATATTTTTTCATAACATGGGTGGGTTGGTTAATTGGTCAAAATGGTTTAACTCATGATGCGGATTAAAACGATGTGCGTAGACAGTTCAACTGTTTTTTAGTCTAATTTATTGTTAATAGATAATTAGTGTCATAAATATGGTTACATCACTTATATCTCTTCAGTAATATCTATTAATATAACCAGTGTTGTAAAAAGCGGCCTAGGCGGCCGCCTAGGCGGCGCCTAGGCGCTAGTCGGCCCTCCACCGCCCCGATTTGTAGCAAATCGGCCAAATTAGGCGTTTTGGTCAAAAGGCGGTCAACAAACCGCCTAGGCGGGACAAATCGGCCAAATCGGCCTAGGCGGCGGGTCGGTCAATGGCGGTCAACGGCGGTCAACTCCGGTCAACGGCGGTCAACGCCGGTTTAACATCAGATCTAGGGTTGAAGAAGGTGAAAGGGAGAGTAAAGTGAGAAGTGGAGGCTATGTTTTTAATGTTATGTAACCCTAGCCCTATTAATATATGATTTATTGGCCCATTAAAAACCACATTCAATAGGCCCAACCACTAAGTGAGTGGGCTTTAATAAAAATAGATCAAATCTTTATCAAAATCATATATAATGTAAATTTTATAACATATAAAAAAATGTAATTAAGAATAATAAAAACATTAATAAAATTATTAAAAATATACAATTTATGCATATTTTATACCAAATACATATAATTTTAAATTTTTATATATAAAGTTCAATCCGCTTAGGCGGCGCTTAGTCTCGCCTTAAGCGGTCTAGGCGCTAGGCGGTGCCGACCGCCCGACTAGCGCCTAGCGTTTTTTGCAACATTGAATATAACTGATAGATGATTTTATGCACTAAAAATACACTCGGTGTTTTTCTGCGTGTTCTATCCATTGGCCCTTTTAAAATATGTTTTCCCTTTTTTAAGTTAAATTTACCCTCTTGGCCTATTAGAGATAACGTAGCCTGAATCAATTTATTAACAAAAATTTATCAGTTTACCACCTTTAGAAACTATTCCGGTTCTGATGATATTTATATTGATACTACCTTGTCGTGATGATTAATCATTTTTCACATAGTTTGCATACTGTTTTTATTGATGTTTCAAATCTTTATTGGTATGGCAACTCATTCACACCTATACACCACCTAATTATCTCACACTATTTCACACGTCTCAAATGAGATTTGAACCCACAACCTATTGGTTGATGGGCCACTCACATACAGCTAGGCCAAATGCCCTCTGGTACTGTTTATATTGATGCATGTATATATCTTGCTCTGTTAATACAACTATGATTTCAGACGAGAGAGAAAGGACGTCAGTTAAACGCCGTGGTCGGCCTCCTAAGAAACAGCAGATCGAAGGGAAGAAACTGTTTGATGAGAACAGTTCAAGTGAAGAAGAGGATGAAATAAGTGATGGTCCAGATGAGGAGAGAAATCAAGTGGACGATGATGAAGATATGCCTTTAATGCAAACATTGGCATCTGCAAAACTCAGGGCCCTTAGGACTTCTAGAGAGGAAAATAGAAGGCAAGCATCAAGGGGAGAACATGAGAATTTAGCCGCATCAACATCAGGTGCGTGATAAAATGTTACTTGCCAGTGTTTTTTCTTGCGCGAGTCCTGTGCCAGTTTTCTTTTTGAATAAGTTGTTCATAGAGCTGATCACTCTTACATGGATTCTTGATCGAGAGCGTTAAGCTTCTCGAATTTTTGGGTTATCAAGTTAGGATGAATATGAGTATGATGTTTCTATCTTATACATAAAGCAATTTAGGTTGATGTGCGCATAAATAATTACAGTTTGGACAATTTTCGACCTGTTTCTAGCTATTATATAATTATTCGACTCATTAGATAAAACGTAAATAAAATCAACCCAAACATAGGTTAGCCGTTAGTGAGTCAAAATTCTCTGTTCTGTTAACTGCACATGACATACAAATTATTTATGTGTGATTGACCAGTATTTGCAATAGTCCTTTGCATAAAACATACGTTTGTACTTTATCTAAAACAGTTACTTTTTTTGTTTCTAATCTGCAATATGTCTTTTTGCAGGGTTCTCTAACTCACGAAATATCAATTTTGGGGGGTTGAACTAAGTAGATGAGGGTCGTTGATGCTGCGTGCTTCAAGTATATTTGGCGAATATGATCGAGAGAGGTATGTAGATTGTTGTTTAATCATGTAACATTAAGGCATCTACAGGTAATTAGTATCTTAGTTTTTTTAATTTAGATCAACCTTTTTTATTTTCTGTTTATTTTCACTGTGGCGTTGGTGTTATTAAAGACTATATTGACAAATCTTTGTTTAACAGTTGTAGTCATAGTCATAGTCATAGTCAAGGGTTTTGTTTTATGAATTAATAAAAACGTTGAAGTGTTTGTTCCAAACCAAACAACTTGTATAAGTAGCTGTTTCAGTATAAGGCAATAGAAACACCATCTCATACATTGTGTTTTGACACTGCAAAGAATTGGCCTAAGATTTGGTATCATAATCTGAAGGGTAACAATTGAATCCAAAATGTTAAAAATCTACCCATAGTTTATCTATGTTGTATGGATTATGATCGCAATGTTATATAAGCAGAACTATTATAACCTCAAAGGAGATTAAAAGTAATGTTACATGATTAAACTACCAGTGGTGGTCAGGCTGAGTTTGAAAGAGTTGTGGCTGAATCCAAACACCCCACTGCTCGTTGCAGTCTTTAGCCTGTTGCTCACGGTGTTTTTTTTGTGGGATACGCATTTGCAAATTGGTTTGGAAACAAATGTTGATGATGACAGCTGGGTTGGAAGTTGTCCAGTGTACAACCGCGAAGATTCAATGTTGCACGAGTCATAATGATAGTATTACGTCGACAAAACGAAAGGGCAAGCTGTCTACATCCTTGGCCTTGAGTGGGTAAGGATAAGGTTTCACTTTGCTATCTTTGACAGAAAATTTGAGCACATGATATACCTACTATCCAAGTAGTTAAAATTTAAAAATCGAGTCTTTGTGGTCAAATGTTAGTCATAATGGTAGTATTACGCCACAAACGAATGATGCTTTTGGGAATGTTGTGGCGGGTTCAAGCAGTCTGACCCTTAGAATTCACGAGAACTTCATATGGTGTCCTAATGGAGAAGATACATTGAGGGCGGTAGGTAGGTCGAAAAAGGCGGTGGCATGGTGTTGGACTTGCCTGTATGGGATATAAGGGAGAAGTATCT
The DNA here is from genome assembly GCA_022545495.1 of Chrysanthemum lavandulifolium. Lineage (NCBI taxonomy): Eukaryota > Viridiplantae > Streptophyta > Magnoliopsida > Asterales > Asteraceae > Chrysanthemum > Chrysanthemum lavandulifolium. The sequence goes on along the minus strand of CM040241.1, from coordinate 74,205,694 downwards.
TGGCTCGAGAAAAGGGTGAAAAGCTCGATTATCCCTAATTTAACCGTAATAGATGACAGTATATCCGTAGGAAGATCAGTCTATGGTCTAAATTGATTCTTCTATCTTTTTTTTCCCTGCATATTACGAAACACAATATACGTCGAAATCAAACCACAAAAGGTTGCGTTCATCACAAAAACATTAATCTGACTTGAAAAAGTAATTGACCTCCATTAACCATACTCTAACTAACAACTTAAAACTGGAGACATTACAACACACATATCTGTATTCTTGTATAGAAATCACCGAAAATGTCTTAATTTGCCACTTTTTCGATTGTATGCATCTATCTTTTTTTTTCACATTCTATCACTAAACCCGCATCGTTAATCGTTTGTGTGTCTGCAGCACCGCAAAGCCCGCATCGTTAGTCCTTTATACTAACGGTCGTTAATAAATAACTTAAAATTTGGTTATATTACGCTAAACTTGCATCGTTGGTCCTTTATACCAACGATTGTTAATAAATAACTTAAAATTTGGTTTTTACGTTTGCTCGTTTTACGCTTTTGTTCGTTTTGCATGTTTCGTCCGTTTTCTTCGTTTTATGCTTTTTACACGCCATCTGTCTTTACGCCGTCCGCTTTACATCGTTTTATCGTTTCGTCGTTTTATACGTTTTCATTTGTTCTTGCACGCATTCGTTTTACGTTTTCGTTTGTTTTACACGCTTTCGATTTTGCACGTTCGTTCGTTTTCCACGCTTTGTCTCGCTTTTATCGCTTTCATCCGCTTTTCCACGCTTTTGTTCCGCTCTACGCTTTTGCACGCTTTCGCTTTTGCACGTTTTCGTTTGTTTTGCACGCTTTATCCGTTTACAAGTTTTCATTTGTTTTGCGCCGTCCATTTTCCATGTTTTTGTCTTTTTTTATCGTATAATGTTTTTGCACATTTTTGTTTGTGTAAAGACGTGTAAAGACGGATGAAAACGTATAAAAACAGACAAAAACATGGAAAAACGGACGAAAACGTGCAAAAACAAATGAAAACATGTAAAACGGATAAAAACGTGCAAAAACAAACGAAAACGTGTAAAAACAAACGAAAACGTGAAAAACGAACGAAAACTACAAAAACGAAAACGTGGAAAAACGGTTGAAAAATGTGCAAAAATAAACGAAAACGTGCAAAAATAAAAAACATGTAAAAACAAATCGAAAACGTGTAAAAACGTGTGAAAACGGACGAAAACATATAAAGACGGACAGAAACGTGAAAAACGGACGTAAACGTAAAACGGAAAGAAACGATAAAACGGACGAAAACGTAAAGACAGATGAAACGTAAAACAGATGAAAACGAGGAAAACGACGAAACGTGCAAAACGAACGAAAACGCAAAAACGTGAAAACCGGATATAAACGTGGAAAAACAGATGAAAACGTATAAAAACAGACAAAAACGTGGAAAAACTGATGAAAACGTGCAAAACCGAACGAAAACGTGTAAAAACAAACGAAAATGTGTAAAAACGAATGAAAACGTGCAAAAACAAATGAAAACGTGTAAAAACTGACGAAAACGTGTAAAAACGAGGAAAAAACGTGTAAAAACGGACGAAAACTTGTAAAGACAGATGAAAACGTGTAAAAACAGACAAAAACGAAGAAAAACGAACGAAAACATGCAAAAACGAACAAAAACGTGTAAAAACAGACGAAAACGTAAGAAAACCAAATTTTAAGTTATTTATTAACAATTGTTAGTATAGAGGACCAACGATGCAAGTTTAGCGTAATATAACCGAATTTTAAGTTATTTATTAACGACCGTTAGTATAAAGGATTAACGATGCAGGCTTTGCAGGTAACGGGTACACACAAAGGACTAACGATGCAGGTTTATTGATAGAATGTGAAAAAAAAAAGATAGATGCATACAATGAGAAAAAGTGGCAAGTTAAGTACATTTTCAGGTGATTTGCCCTACTGTATATACCAATGTTTTAAAAACCGGTTTTTTTATCGACCCGGTTAAATCACCGGGTCACCGGTTAAACCGGTTAAACCGGTTAAACCGGTTCTATACATATATATACTTTTTCCTATATTTAATAAGTAGAATTGCATAATCTAATAATTTATCCGTTTTTATTCATACATTCGATTAAACCCATGAAGAAGATTGAGAATATACCAAAAAGTTTGGTTTTTTAAGTCTACATCTATAAAAATATAGCCAAAATTTTCAAAGTGATTCTAAATTATAAAATGGTTTATAGTAAAACTATATTAATTGGTGATTATAAGATAATATATAACTATAATTTACTATTTTACAAAATTTTAACAAACATTAGTTATCATCATTTTAACTTTTCAATTAAACTTAGAAAATTTAATGGGAAAAAAAAATAATTTTGTTAATTTTTTTTATTAAAAAAAAATAAATAAATAAAAAAAAATGATAAAAGTCATGACCCGGCCGGGTTTATCAAACCAGGTCAACCCGGGTCAACGAAAAACAGGCGGTTCGATCCGGTTCTCAACCATACAAAAACCCGGTCCTATCCGGCCCGGTCTCCGAGCCGGTTCCCGGTTCAACCGGTTGAACCGGCCGGGTCAACCCGGGTTTTAAAACATTAGTAAATACAACCATACGTAATTAATAATGCTGAAATTCAGTACATATATAGGTGATAAGGCAATAAAAACACCATCTTTTAGATTTTGTTTCAAAACTGCCATGATAGACTAATAGGCAAATTTTAAAACAAGAGCTAATAAGGTTTAAAAAAATATAATGTTGGTGTTTTAAACTGTGACCAAGAAATCTAAACCCAATTAAGGTTCTTGGTGATTTATATTGATGTATGAAAAATGGGTATGTGTTACAAAGTCATTTTACTTTTAAAGGATTTAGTTGAGCAAGAATCGATCGGATAAAAAACGTAAATAAATCTACCCTTTATCTAGGTTGTACGATTTATGATTTGCAATGTTACAATTCAAAGTTTTTTTGCCGAGTGGTATGTGAGTGTACCCAACAGCTAAACGAGTGTGTGAGCATTTTTTAGATATATTTGCCATTAATCCCAGAAAGACATACAATTCACAGAAAACATAGAGTCAAAACCTTTTGAAATAAAAATTAGAGTTAATTACATAAATCGTCCTTGTAGGGTTAAAAATATTACGAATCTAGTATAAATCTTGACCCGGGGTTAAAAAAGGACGTCCAATGCAGTTATTTCCTAACTATAAGGTCTGTTTTACTAACTTTTGATATCCCAGCCTTTAAACACCACACTAACCCATTCTCACCTACAATTTTGATCACCTCTGATCATCACACACACTTAATCCTGCTAAAGAACCATAACCCCTCTAATTTCAACACACGCAAAAATTTCTATGATGGGCGATTCCAACAAATGCTCGTTGCGACCACCAGGAACATCTTTTGATCCTGCTAAAGAATATGGTATGTATTAATTTAGCAATTGCCTATGGTTATCATATTTTATGGTTATCATATTTGACCCTGTTGGATAATTGATTGATTGTATGAATGCAATATAATAATTTACTCTTATATCTTTGTTCATTTTAACAGGATCAAAAAACCCAACTATTTTCACTTTGAAGTTAAACCATGGCGAGTTTTTACAATGGGTTCGGAAGACGCTACATGAATGGTAAGGTTAATGGTTTGATTGGGTTGATCTTGATGAATGGTCCGTCCATGAACTTAGTGACATGCTAGGCTTGGTAGGTTATAAAATGAAGTTATCTTTTATCATTTTAGAATTCCTAACACTAGTTTAGATGAAGGACTTAAACCCCTAGTAACAGATAGTGATGTTATAGAGATGGTTAAGCATATTGGTTCATTGAAAGTGATTGAGGTGTTCACTAAATTTTGGGTGTCAGTTTTAGATGCTCCCATGTCACAACCTCAAAGTAAGACTAATATGTTTGAGGTGGAAGTAGCATAACCTATGTCAAACCCCTTGCCTTCTATGAAAAAAACTATAAAAAAACCTAAGAAGAAGTTTGTTAAGAAACTGACTAAGAAAGCACTTGCACAAAAAATGTTAACTTTTGAGGAATGGCACAGGGTGATCCTTCGACCATGACAATGTTGATGATTGTGTTGTGGTGAGAAAGAACATGCTAATACTGAAGTGGGACAATCAAGTGGGTTACTTATTGGAGAAGCTGAGCCTAGGACTTTGCCAACTGACTTAGATATGGAGGACTTTGATCCCTTTTATCCTAACATTGTGAATAATGAAGGGGGTCAGTCAAGTGGGTTAAATAGAGGAGATGATGATGAGGTTTTGGTTGACAAGGACAACATGTTTGAGGACCAGAGCATTGGCCAAAATATAATGCTCCAATCATATTGCTTCCTCCTGCATCATCCACCAGTAGGCAGACCACAAAAAAAAGAGGAAGAAAAGTGTAATTGAAGTTGAAGAAATGGTTAAGCAGGGTGGAAAGTTAAGTAGGGCTGGAAAGACTGTTAGATGTGTGTTATGCAAGGAACTTGGACACAATGAAGGTCATGCAAATGATGAAGTTGGGAGGAAAACTAGTGTTGGCAACAAGAAGAGCAAGAGATCGAAGTCGGGAGTGCAAGAAAAGACAAAGAATCAACTGCAGCAACAAGAAGAGCAAGACATCAACAAAACCTACTCAACCTACCCCAAATTCACCACCAAGAAGACCATCTCAAGGGATTGTCATAAGGATTCACCATCGCAAACACAAGATCATCAAGAAGACTCGATGCGCGCAAACAAGGCCGCAAAGACCAAGGGTAAGGAAAAGGTTGTTGTCTAGTGATGGTATTATCTAGTGTAATTATTTTGACCAAACTTTGATAGTTGGTGTCCAAACTTTGGTAATATTAGTCTAAGTATTAGTCTTAGTGTAGAATCATGCTTGTGTAAGTTTGTCATCAAACTGTGATATCCAGCACAGTTTGTCATCAAACTATCTTGTGCATTTTTGTAGGATCTTGGTTTGTTAAACAAGAGGTGCGGCGTTAGGTTAATAGTTTAGAGAGAGAAAGTGGGAGAGAAAGGAACCCTAGAGAGACAAAGAAAATGTATTATGAAGCCCAACCCTTTGCCTTGGAGGCAAAGGGTATTTATAGGTACAAGCATAGACGCCTATATAGGTCATGGATCGTGCATACAGTGGGTAAAGACCGTCTGTCCTCCACGGTGTTACAAGGCATTCTAAATACTAACACTGAATTACTACGACTACGAGCCTTCTAACGAGTATACATACTTGAGGTGACTGACACTTTAAGTATTGGATTTACTAAATCCCAACAATCTCCCCCTAAGGGAGGTCACCTCAACTTACAATGTTTACAAACAGATATAACATTATGTTGTTCTTGGTTTCTTTGATTAAGCACTTTTGTTCTTTAGCTCGTAGTCTTTGATTCATCATGTTCTGCATGTTTTGAAAATTCAAGAGGAGGTCTTTAACTGATCCACGTGATGTTTGAGTTTTGAACCAGCTTTGAGATTATCAGCAACCATAAATCTCTGACTCTTCCATTGTGGTGTTGAGAGTATGTTATGTAGTGACATTTGGACCGACATGCTCACATTCTGGATCATGATATCATCTTATCAGAGTAGCGGAAGCTTTAGTTTATTCATGATATTTGCAGGCAGAAAGCGAAGCATAGAGTGAAAACATCGAGTCATTGATGCACTTATCATGATTTCTTTAGAGATGAATGTAATGTATGAGCATGCGGCTATGGATTGACCGCTTCATTCGATCACCGAAACGTCGGGTGTTCCCGCATAAAACGATAAGCAATAAAGCACACAAAAGTGTCTTTGATCACTTTTGTTGAATTGAGGTACACGCCCACGGTTCCCGTTGAACAAGACAAGTCTTGCCGTGATCGTGTATAATTCAAGAATTTCCTTGACAGTGGTTTCGCAATGCTCTAGTCGTTCTCAAACCGAACGCCTCAAAGAAGACAACACGGAGTGAGTGAACCAATGAATAGAGATTCACCGATTGATGAAAAGTGATTTGAGAACAATCGTGTATTGTTTATAGAAAGTGTATTGCAATACCACGAAGGTTTTATGGAAAATCAATTATCAATCATAAATACCCTTTAATTTTGAAACATTAATACACGATCGATGTGCTATGGAAAGAACTTTTAAGCACAACGATCGGTTTTTCAAAGGTATCCGTCAATCCATAACTCGAACTGTGATTGATTCAAAAGATTGAATCGCCCATTGTTTCATTCGGTTGTCACATGGTTGATCTATAGAACAGATCTCACATGCCACCTACCAGAGCTTGTTTGATGTTGGCTCGAAGGCTTTCCATCTTCATTGTGAATATGAATGCATATCACTCGATGTTCGAAATACCACAAGGATAATGCGTAGGACTCAAGATATAATCTCTTTCCACATTGTGTGAAACAGAGTCTTCATTGAAAGTGTCCTAAGGAGATTTATTGATGATCTCGTGGCTCTAGACTCAATTTGTGCATATTTGGATCCCAGATCGGAGACTAGGGAGAGGTCTCCTTCTTCAATATCAACAATCTCTAAGAGAAAGTCGATAGATAATGTCGGTTCCTGTGAGAATGAAACAAGTCCTTTTAAGAGGAACTTGAGTGGTTTGGGAAGTTGATGTGCAGCGTCACCGGGTCCATGACGTCTTGTCTTCAATACCGATTTTACCTTGGTAACCACCGAGCAAATGAATTAAACCCGGTTTCGCCTAAGGTTGAATAATTGGAGGCTATTTGTTTTCACCCTTTTCTCATTCAATTCTTTTCATTCTTCAACCCCTTCAAGCTTAACGAGACATCATAGCTAGAACCTTGTTGGGTTTATTCCAAGACTAGCTCGACTCATCCGCACTCTTCCCATATCTCATATTTCTCCTTTTATCATCATACCTAAGGACATCTACACTAACTAGTGGATTGTCCTCGGTAGATCCTCCGTTCGGAGGATCATGGGAACAAATACCTAACCTTATCATCCTTATATCACCATACATAAAGTAAAGTTGGTCGGTCTATTTGGTATTGTTCATCTGCCATTGGAACCAATTGAAAACCATTTGAAAATCAATCCAGATACTTGTGATATATTATCAAAGCATTTTGTACCTGAATTGTTTTTGATATTTTTAGAACAAGAGCTCCCCCTCAACATGTGCATCAAGTATTTGAAATCGTTTTTGCACATGGAGGCAAGAGAAAGAATTAACTTCTTTGATTACCATTTTCTAAAAGATATCAACATCACTTCCCTAATCAAATCAAGTAGATAAAGCATTTTGGGGAAGGATGAGGTTTTCATAAGTTTGCTCCCCCTCAATATGTGCCTTGAGGTTTGAAAGAGTTTTGCACATACAAGAGGAAACCCGCACATTGACCACGTTTCAAAACTTAGTGGTTTAAGATAGATTCTCCCCCTCAACATGTGCATGGAATTTCTTGAAATCATTTGGCACATGTCGGAAGGAGAGCTTGTACATCCTTGTAAAACCATTTACCGAATTATCAGATTATATCCAATTTAAATCACAAATTCTCCCCCGATCACAATTATCAAATCGTTTGAGATTTGTGATCTCTTGTGGATTTAAATTGATTTTGAAAGCTTTTAAGGAGAATTGTGACTTGATTATGAAAACGTTTTAACTGATAAGGATCGGATTTAGAGACTTTAAACTCCATTGATTAAACATGCATGATTATCTTTTGAAAACAATTGTATGACAAATAACCTTTGATTTAATTGAAATCATTCTCCCCTCAATCAATGACATAAGTTGTTGATTGAGTGATAGATATTTTGACAAACTTTTAGGTCCGGATGATTTGCAAACTTGAGTCCGAGTTATTTTACAAAGCAATTACTTTTCATTAGATAGCGGATAAATGTTTATAGAATCGAGCATGAGATTTGAAAACATGATAAAGCATGACTCGTTCTTTCTTTGAAAAGCGGGTTATTATCTCGAAATGACAATAAACCAACATTTTCTCTATCTCAATTTTTTTTTTTTTTTTTTTTTTTTTTTTTTTAAGATTCGAACTTCATCTAGAGACCGTGCCATTCTTTGAGTGCCATTCAAAGTCCGTAGATGTTATCGAACCGACAAGAAAAACATGATACATAAACAATATTTTGAAGATTTTCAAGATTTTCCGATTTTATGGATTTTGAAAAGTTTTATATTTTTCTATTTTTGTTTTGTTGGTTTTGTATTTTGTATTTGGTTTTGAAAAGATATATACAAAGAATAGATAGAGTCGAACACCTTTACTCCTCGACGCCTTCCCGAAGACGTTTGAGCATTTCGGTTGAAGGCTTTTAAGCCTAGTCGTGGAAGAATAAACTCAAAGCGTTCTCGAAAGAGCTTTGGTGAAGATGTCTGCAAGTTGATATTCGGTCCTTACAGTATAGTTCAACCACACCGCTTTCAACTTGTTCCCGATGAAATGATGTCGAATGTCGATGTGCTTTGCTCTAGAGTGTTGAACATTGTTGCAGAGAGCAATGACACTTTTGTTATCACAAAGACATAGGAACTTTGTTGAATACAAAGCCATAGTCGATAATTGTGATCTCATCCATAAGATTTGAGCACAACACGATGACATGGCTATGTATTCACCTCAGAGATGATATGGAAGTGCTCATTTGTTTCTTTGAGGACCAACTTACAAGTTTAACACCTAAAATTGAGCACCACTAGACGTGCCCGACGTGTATCTTGACATCCCGCATGGTCGGCATCTCTCATAGGCCGTTAGTGACATACCGAGTCCTTCGGATACCAAAGTCCCATATTAATGGTTCCTTGAGATACCGAAGCCCGCTTAACCGCTTCAAGGTGCTTTTGGTAGGCTTAGCTCGGTATCTAGCACACATGCATACAACGAACAAAATATCGGTCTCATCGTCATGAGGTATATCGGGATCCAATCATACTACGATATTTCGCTTGATCTACTATTATCCCCGAGTGGTCCTCATCCATTTTTGTACGCTCCACCATAGGAGTGTCAACAGGGTCACTAGAGGTAAATCCAAATTTCGTGAACTTTCTCCATTACCATTTCGTGAACTTTGAGGTTGCCGATTAGCTCGTCTAGTGACATTTTTGAGAGATCTTTTGATTCTTCAATAGCGGTCACTTTAGCTCTCCATTTGGGATGAAGTGCTCTAAGAAATTTCCGACAAAGTTCTTACTACGAAAAGATTCATCAAGTGCTTTAAGTGATGTAATAATAGTATTGAAGCGAGCAAAACCACAATCAATGGTTTCATCTTGTGGATAACAAATTGTTCATATTGTTGAACAAGAAGATCAATTTTGTTATCCTTGACTTGTGAATTACCTTGATGTGTAACAATTAAAGATTCCCAAATATCTTTGGCGGTTTCACACATAAAATTCTTTCATACTCTTTTCTAGGTAAAGCATTATAAAGCATCATTTTAGCTTCATTATTTTTAGCAACTAATTTTTTTTGTTCATCAACGAAATATCCTTTGTTGTAGAACTAAAATCCCTTTAACAATAATAAACCAAAGATCTATATCTTTTGATTTTACATATGTTTCAAAACGGTTTTCAATAGATAAATCCATTAGTTTCAAAGAGTGGTGGTCTTTGCATAGATTGCCCTTCTTTAAAGTTTTCGAATCCATGGATCGTTTCAAGTTTATAAAATACAAGTTATTTTAGAAATTTTTGAGCAACGAGGCTCGTACCAATTGTAGAAAACTATAAGGGGTTGAATAGTTTACCAATTAAAAACTTTGTTTTGAAACTTATTGAAAGATCAATTGATATTGATCTTAGATATGTTAATGAAATATGCAAGCAATATGTAAAGAGTAAATAAGGAAAGAAATGATCAAACCACAACAAGTTGTTTATAGTGGTTCGATCTACAAGGACTCTTTTCCTTGCCCTACTCCACTCCCGAGTCTCACACACGAGAGTTTAACTTCACTAGTCAACAAGCTCCTTTCACCCGCGGAGAAAACCTTTACACTTCGCTTATACTATTTCCGACACTAAGTTAGATGTCGAGTTCTTTCCAAGGGCACAACTACTCCCACACACAATGTATTTTGAGGACTAAAATACTAACCACTCACACTTACAAGATTATGATGGTTTAATACAACAATGAAGTATGAATCAACACAAGATCATACAACACTAAACAAACAAGACTTCCAACTTCTCGTTTGATGCTTGAATGTGACTTGATCTTCTTTGCTACAAAAGAGATCACTAATATGATATGAAACCGAGTTAGAAAGGTTAGAGAAGATATGTAAGAGAGTATGATAGAAAGGGATGAAAAACTACTTGGTTTGGCTTTGCTATTTATAGCCAAACCATCAAGAAGATCCACGGACCGCGGACCCCTTAAAAGGGTTCCGCTTGGTTGTGGATTTTGGTGCCGTGTCCGATGACCAAGATATCAAGATCTTTCCAAAGTCAACCATATCTATGTAAGATTGTGTAAGATATGAAGAGTACAAATCCACACAAAATATCTAATGAAATCTTTCAATGATTTCCATGATGCATCACATGATGTCATGTGTTGTCTTTCTATTTTTAGAAATATGCAAATGCATAAGTAATGTTTAGTTTTTAAGAAACTAAAACATTCTAAAAACTACTATCATATATTATGCTTAGACTCATATTTAGATATGATTAGTCACAATGTAAATGCTTAAATGATGAAGATATTATTTGAAAAAGCTTGTTTTAATATCTATTAAACTTGACAAGCTTTAAGCTTTTATACAAATTAAATTTACTTTTGTCTTTAACAAAACTTAGGTAAAGATCAAAAATATAAATAACGTTTTATGACGATATTTGTATTAACAAGTACCATCTCAAGTATCTTGTCGATGTACTTTCTACTACATATGTGAAAGAACACACATCATTTTGGATTCATCTCCCATCTCCTCTTCCACTTCCGATGTCGCTACCCTATTAATCTGGCCTTACTTGGTAATGAAAACATCCTTGAAGCATCATACGAAACCGTCATATCAATTTTTCCCATCCTCCTCATGCCAAAATTACTTCTTGGATAGCCTAAATACAAAAGAAAAAAACATGTTAATAATTTATTTGCGTAAAACCATATTTCCCAACATTTATTGGAAAGTATCAGTGCTAAAAATAAAACATATACCCGTAATGCAGTTAGCCTCTGCGAAGAAGAGTTTTGCTACCGCCATTTACAAAATTCCTAACCCTAACGACATCAATTCCAGGCTGAAAACATAAATTGAGATATAAGAACATGTATGCAATAAATTTCAAAACTATAAAGACGATCGAAAAGCCACATTTGAAGCAGTTAATCGCAAAAGATGTTCGCACTCATACAATGTCCGTGAACACCATCTCATCGATGTTGTAGGTAAAATTTTGAGTCAGTGCAAAACTTATGTCGAAACTAAACATTATAATCAAATATTTATCATATCAACTATTAAAACAAAAACCGTAAAAGTATACATAATAGAAAATCATATATCATTAATTTTTTTTCAGGAGTAAATTTAAGGCCACAAATAAACAAGGAGATATACATTTTGAGGCCCTATGCGATTGCACACCTTGCACACCCTCATATACGGCTTTGCATGTCATACATCAACATGACATCCCTATATCATAAAAAGCTATTGTAAACACATCGGACTCTAATACAAACAATCGGTTTCCAATTTTAATTAACATCAAAACATAAGTTATACATAGAGTATAAAACCAATACCTAGCCAAATTATAAAACAACTTGAGTTTGTGCTCGAATATCATATTGGGTGCAAACCACGGCTGCAGTTTATGCATGCCTGTTTTTGCAACACCAACATTACGGTTACATTAAAAAAAAACTTGAATTTGTACTCGAATATCATATTGAATCATCATAGCCAAAGAAATACTACCAAAATAGATCTATAAAACATATAACAATCATTGAAAACGACATATAGTACCCTGGCTCAGACATCAAATAAGCTAAAAAACACGATTACGTTATATGCCATACGATTCTCGCAACACCGAAACTAACTTTGACTGGCATTTCATGTCAACCGATTCTTGCCATAACCAAAATAAGAAGGATCATAAAGTAACAAACTTTAAGCAAAACAAGTCATGAAAATCCCATTCATTAACTGGGGTTGGAAAATGCAGTTAAACAAAAAATAATGAATAAAAATACAAACTTTTTATAAAAATAAATAACCTCAATCCGAAAATAACCACATACATGCAAATCCTATCTTGTAAAACATATGATCTTTAACACAAATAGAAAACTCCATATCTTTAAACATGTCTTTAATTAGCCAACGTAACACGTACTCCACAAAATAGGCCAAAACAAAGCCTTGAGCTGTTTCTATGCTACCATGGTTAACCTAAAAACAACCTAAGCATGCATAAAGTAAGAATACATAACAATATAAAATACTCAACTTTAACCACATTTCACTATCTTTAGACAAATTAGGAAGATCCCACCAATGAGCTATAGCTGCAAACTGCAATTAAACCCAAATCAGCAAATAAAAATACTAAAAATTTGTTTAAAAAAATTAAAAGTCATAAGACTTATGAAATCAACAGTCACAACCACGGGTTATACAAAACTCCTACACACCTTATGACCGCATGTCATACACAGTTTATGCTACAGGTAGGTTGCAACTTGTGCAATCTGTCATTGCTTATATGCATGTATATTGGGCCTCGATATTTATTTTTCCTACTCGCATTATGCTTGATATTGAGCAGCTCATGAGAAGCTTTCTTTGGAATCAGAGTGACACTTGTAGATAGAAAGCTAAATTACATGGGAGGTTGTTTGTTTTCCTAAGGAGGAGGGTGGGCTTGGTATTAAAAGGCTTGATGCTTTTAATTAGGCCCTCATTTTGAGTCATATTTTGAGTATCCTTACCCTTAAGGAATCATTATGGGTCAAATGGATCCATGCTTATAAGTTGAGAGGGCGTAATTTCTGGGATTATCCTTTGTGTGGTATGATCGTTGTTGCCTTCAAAGTCCTCTTTTGAAATTCATTTCGAGTCGTGAAATTCATAGAGATGGTTTCAATTGCTCATCTACGATTATGGATTTTTTTTTAACGGAATTGGATGTGGCCGCTTGATTGGTATTTGAAATATCCTATGCTTTCTACTATTCCTACTCCTATTCTGATTCCTAATTCTAGGGATAGATTGGTTTGGAAGTCTCCTAATGATGTGGATATCGAGTTTTATGTGGCTTCGATTTGGGATTCTATTCGGCCTAGAGGTTTGGTGGTTGATGGGTATGATGTGGTATGGTTCTCTTGGTGTATTCGTCGCCATGCTTTCGATCTTTGGTTGTTAGTTATTAAATGAAAATTGAGGACTCAAGACACGTTGAGACAATGGGATGATAACAAAAATTCTAACTTAAATATGCTTCTGTGTCCCTTGTGTAGTTCTCAACCGGACTCCTACAAAACACCTTTTATTTGCTTGTTCTTTTTCTTTTCAGGTTTGGGATCAAGTGAAGATTTATGCTGGTTTACCTAATGTTGCGGCTTCTTTGGACTCTATTGTTTCTTACCTCATTCCTATATCGAAAAAGCATTTTTCTACAAGTGATGTTGCTAAGCTTGTATTTGTTGCGTCATGATATTTTATTTGGAAAGAGAGGAACTTCAGGTTATTCAAGAATCAGAAGAGGTCTCATGCTCAAATTGTGGATGTGATCAAGTCTACTGTTTGGCTCAAGCTGCTCACATGCAAGTTCAAGATGTCGAACAATGTCCAGGCTCTTTTGCATCTTTGGAAGTTACCAGACTCGCTCATCGAAACGTCTCTTTAATGGATTGTTTCTTTGTGGAAGATTGGGTTCGAGTGTTCATTTATGTTGTTGGCTGTGTATGGGTTCGAGGTTGGAGTGCCAATTAAGAGTTGTACTCTTTTTTCCTTCTCCAGGGTTTTTCCTCAAAAGGTTTTTTTTAAGGAGGCAGTCTCTTTTGGCTTGCTATACTCATAGTGCATTCCTGTCGGATTGTTTTGGGGATATGTGCTTGGTTAGGTGGTTTTTCCAATTGGTGTTATTGTTAGTGTATTATGGATTTAATTCGTTTTGTGTCGTGTCATAAATGACTTAGTGGTTGTTCAAGCGTATGCTTGAGGTTTATGTGGTAATTCAGCCACATACCATTGTATTTAATATTTTATACCATTGTATTTAATATTTTTTTTGTGAATATATATTTTACCGAGGTAATCCCCTTTACCCATAAATAATTTGTGCACTACACGGAAATCTGCAACATTACAACACCTTAATCAAACTTTACAACACATAAATCAAATTTTAAACAACAAATAAAACCAAATAACTCTTCTAGTAATGATAGAGCAAGCACAATTTCCCATAGCCATAAGTTTTGCAAAATCACAACATATTAGTCAAATTATTAACAGCAAGCTCAAAAAAATTATAGCCCAAAACGCTAAGTCAATTAAATTAAAACTTAATCAAGTATTCTACTTATCGATCCCACCAAAACCCCAAAACAATTTCGTATTTTTATCCAAGAAATAAAAAATTTTTGGCTTAATTTTTCTTACCAGCACCTATCGCGTATGTGCGAGCATGTGTATAAAAAACCAAACAAATGAAGCACCGATTCCTTATGTCAATTGTCTAGAATCAACAATGAAAAATAGTTGTACAACATGCAGCGAACCCCCAGACTCTCACAACGAAAACCGATAATGCAAAAGAAGTGTATAACATGTAGCGAAACACAAAATTAAGTGGCAACTAAGTGGAAACCCACTAAACATTTTTTTAATCTCTTTAAGCCGACGTCTCGGCTTGGCTTGGCATGTTAACAGTGCCGGTTCGAGCCGCGGCTCCACAGTGCACCCAAGTTGTACCACTCTCTCAAGCCGACCTCCCAATCGGCGGCTTCAAAATAGTGCTAGCTTCAAGTTCCACTTGAATGAATGTTATAAAGTATAATTAACAACCATTTTAGGCAACAAAAATCACACAATAACTAAACGGGTATAAAGAAATTCAATTACCAAAATATTTTATTGACAAAAGTAATTGTATATTTTATAACTAGTGATAATACTCCGTCTTTACGAGCTTTTACATTAATTTTTCATTATGATAATATTAATTAATATTTATCATCTTTTAAATAATAAGTAGGTTTCTAAGTGTATTTTATTTTCATATCAATTTATTTATAAATTTATTTCACGATTACTCATTATTTGATTGTGGAGATATCAACTATGCATGTTATTAACACATGAGGCTACGTTTTAATTCGTATAGGACTGACTTGTCTGACCATGGGTGAGCACAAAACTTAAAACCAAAAACCGCTTACCACCTTTATCCATCTTTCAAAAAATTTAAAATAATCTTATCTATTTAACTATATTAACAAAAAAATGTGGTATATCTCTTGGGCTATTACCAAAATTGTTTAAGACGTTAAGACTTGCAATTCATATTTGTATGATTTTTTAAATGATTGTTCATACTTTATTGATAGCTTTGGATGATTAAATGTTATGCTTTTATTAGTCTCACTTGAGTAATGATGATTGAAAACATAAGTTTTATGTTTAATGAAAAACTTCATATCAAGATAAAAGAGATTAAGAGTTATTAAGGTTAATAACTTAGTAGTTTATTTATCGGTATAAATAAAGGAAAAGAGGGAAAAAAAAAAAAGCTTGAAACCAAACCAATTTAATTAAAAAAAATAGAGAAACCAAAATTGGAAAAACAAAATCAAACGATTTGCAATTTTCAATAACCGAACTTTTCGGTTCGAGGTTTGGTTTAACCAAAAACCGCCTTAAACAACCCGATACTCTCCCCTACTACACCTCCAGTCGAGGCTTTGATTTGCACTAAAGATTATGTGAGAAAGTGAAAAGAGATATAACAAATGACATTGATGATATAATGATAACAATGATGTTGAAAGGTAGTAAGAACTTTCTTTGTTGTAACGTATACATGGTATTCTAGCGAGTAGTAACTTGTATTGTTTGTTATCTTATATGTCGAGATTGATGATAGGGCCTAATAAACAAAACGAGAAATCTTTAAATCGAAGTAAATTGATTGTATTGGAGACCTAATTACCAAAAACTTAAGTTAAACCATATAAAATGCATAAACAAATCATTAATAGTAAAGGGAGTTTCCAACAAACTTCCAATTTTCGGTAACATGACCAAAGGAATGGGTGTTGTAAAACGTACAAAATATTTTTCTTGTTCAAGTTATTTAGAGAGGGTGAGTCTTTGATTGAGATTTACGCATTTACCGGGAGACCATCTCGGACATTGTCTTTGATCACCCGTCCAAATTTTTACAACTTGTGATAAGGTCCATTGCCATACCACGAGCCCAGCCCATTTGATGGTGGTTAAAGGGTCATTATATTTTGCTATTCGATGATAAAAAAAACTGAAAACCCTTGTAAACCCTTTTCATGGCGGGAGGTTCATCGGAGGTAGCAGCATCCGTGCATAAAGTCTTGTCCAATGACGACCTTTTGATGGAAATCTTACTTCGATTACCAATACTCTCACTTCATCTTTTCAAACCGGTATCCAAACAGTGGCTATCTCACATAACATCTCCTAGTTTCACTTTGAGACGAATTCGAATCCCTACTGTCGATCCTCCTTCTGGTCTCTTTATTGAACGACGGTCTTTTGGTCCCAACCACAACGCATTCGTGTCATTTGATCCCAGAATTCCAGCGAAAAGGTCAATACTCTTTCCTTTTAGCTTAAAGGGAGGGATTGTGCAGTCGTGCAATGGTTTGCTTCTGTGTAATGAGGATGATGATAATTTTATTATCTACAATCCATTGACTAATATGTTTAAGATGCTTCCACCAAAACTTGGTTTGAATTATGATAGATGGGGTATTGATTACACGCAATTGGCATTTGATCCTACTAAATCACCTTGTTACAAAGTCGTACATGCTGATGATTATGATGATTTTCCTTATTCCATTAGAATACAAACTTACTCTTCCGAAACTGGTGTTTGGAGTGTCTGGGATGATCGATTTCGTTCTATCAGTTTTCATGGGTTTTGCGATGGAATATATTGGAATGGTGCCATTAATTGGTTAAGTTGGGAGCCTTTCCATGTTAAGTTAGATATTGTGGACCGTCCGGTTTTAACTAACGTACAAACCCCCCTTCCTCTAACAGCCGAAGGGGAGGTGCATTGTGATCGCAAATTGTTTAAGTCTCATGATAGTTTGCTTCTTCTTTGTAAGGATTATGATCATTCCCGACATTTGAATATTTATGGGATGAACAGTGGGTATTCTGAATGGTCGGTTAAGTACTTTGTTAATCTTGATGACATGGTGAGGCCATATCCATCATGGAGGATACCCGCTGACTGGGGTTGTCATCATATTTGGAGCATCGTTGTGGGAGAACGGGATGTGGATTCGTTTATGGTAATTGAACTGTCTGGAAAGGTGTTACAGTACAACTTCTTGTTAGGGACTGTTAGTGAGATCTTTGATTTGGGAAAAGGGATTAACCAATGTAATTGCGTAGACTACGTTGCATCTTTTGCTCGTGTGTGATTATGGATGTCGGTTTAAGGTTTGATTTTTCTAAATTATGTTGTTTTGTCACTACAAGAATTTTGATCATAGTCGCACTTCTTAAGAAACTGGTTTGTTTGATCTACTCGATGACTCTCATAGTCTCATATATAATAAAAATCAGAAGCTGAGGTTAAAAGAAAATATATTGTGAATGTGAAAGTACCTACCAGCTCATAACATTTTGTTTTGGCTGATGTTTTATTGAACAAATTTTTTCACAAACTTGTATAGAAATTTGAACTCACTGAGTGCTAAGCTTACTTATTAACATGCCTTTTATTTTTTTGCACTCTTTATCTATTGGTAACTCAATTAGTCAAGTGGATCACATTGCGAGTCTTACTCCATATGCATGATTCCATGAATACGAATCAAGCTAACTTCTTCTTTGAAATGCAACTGGTTTGAAGTTCATGGCAATCTTATAAGCAGGTAATAGCTATTCAAATGTCACAAAAAAATTAAATTCCTGATAGTTGTCCTACACGTATACTATAGTGCTACGGGTACCCCTTTATCTGTTTTAGGAATTATACTCACAAATCTGGTTTGCGCGTACTATACATGGTCTGAGCTTAAGCAGAAACCATATTTAAGTATACGAATGGAGTTTGCTAGTGGACCTTATGGTGCAACAATTCTATTGATAACAAAACAAAGGGGATCCCGCCACCCTAAAAAGTCAGATTTTAAAATTATTGCTTTTCTCATTATCTTATCTCACTCGGGCCCTTAACCTTTACAGCCCTAATGTTAAAAAGTGTTAGCCACGTGTAATCTTCAGGGTGTTTGTTTTAGTTTATACAATAAGCGTATGAGCTTATTAACTTACTTCACCTTCTAACATCACAAATCTATCTACATATATGTTCCATTAGTAAAACATGTTGTGTTTTCTGTAGATGTTTTGGACTTAGATGGTGTATCAATGTCATGATACTTGAACTCAACGTAGTACCACACAGGTTTAGCATGTACATGAAGGATTGAAATTGGACTACTTTGTCGAGGATTGATTTGTATAACTGGTGACGTCCATAAATCAATACGATAAGTAATACTCCGTACTATTTATATGCGTAATTGCGTATACACATCCCCCTTGGACATAGGATTTTCCACTGTTCATGTATTGTCTAAAGAGAACGTATTGAAAATTTAACAAGGTTGTAACTTTATACATTTATATGTAGTTACATCTAATGGTCTTCACTGGTTCGGGTTCATTAAGTCTGGTTTGCATTATGTTATCCCAAACTAAAGCAAATCAGATCCTCTTTCAGTAGTTTTGTAGAATTAGGATCTCGTTTTGCTAACTTTTGTCTTTATCATTACTTAAGCTACCACTTTTGCTAATGTATGTTATGCATTCAAATCCAACTTCTAAGTTGATGTGCTTTTTGCTCTTTATCCGTTTCGCAAATATACTTGTGTTTGATCTTGGGTTTTACTAAACAATCCAATAAACTTGATTTTTGTTTTTTCCTAGTGGAATTCATACGATTCTGGCCGGTCAATCGAAAAGATAACAATACGGAGAAGTATTAAGGATTTGAGCATACACATTGTAATGTTTGACACATTATAACCATTCCAAATCGAGTTGGTAAATTAATAATCATTTTAGGCAACAAAAACCACACAATAACTAAACGGGTATAAAGAAGTTTAAATACCAAAATATTTTATTTGCATAAGTGATAATATTTTGTGCACGCACAACCTTTTACATATTTTTCATAATGATAATATTGATAAATATTGATAATTTTTTAAAACTTTTATTACTAAGCAGTTCTCTAAGGTGGTGTTTGATAGATACTGAATGAAGTAATTCAGAGCCCATCTATGAATCGATCAGAGATTTAGTTGTTTGGCAACATTTTGATGAGCCTCTGCAACTTAATCATTTTGCTTGAGGGTACACGCCTAATCATTCAGTATCACCTTATCACATCACTGCCCTTACATCTATGCAACTTAAGCATGTTTTGGGTATATATGCAAATATGCAAGTTTTAGTGGGTATATATGCAATTGCCCTAACACTAAACCAAAAAAACTAAATAGAAAAACTAGACAACAATCATGTTCAAACCCCGTTGTAAAGTGGAATGGAGAGCGCTTCACTTATAGAAAATTCCAAGAAGAAATCTGTCATCAGCTAATGAATCCCGATGCAATTTTTTTTGTAGATAACGATATTAAGTATTTACTCATTGGCGTCTTTGTAGATAATCATGATACACTTCTAGTTCTAGCTGGTGAGATATCTACATCATTGCTTTTGGAATTGCTAACTTTTGTATGTATCAGACGGGTGATGCTGGGTTATCAGATGCAACCAACTTACAATATTCCACCTCTTATGGACACTTAGCTACAAGCGAATTCGGTTTCGGGAACATACAAGTAGGGCCGCACACATTAGCTTGAAGTGTCTAGAATTGAATATGTTGAAAAATATGAGAGAGATAAAAATACATACCAAGAAAAGGCATAAAAGTTTATACCGAGTGGAAGCCTCATATAATCAAATTTTGTTTTTTCCTAGCGGAATTCGTACGATTCCGGCTAGTCAATCAAGACATGTTTGATAACAGAATAGAGAGAAGCATTAAGGGATGGAGTCGCGAGCTGCCCCAACTATTGGGAGTCGATAACTAAAGACTCCAATCACTACGAAGCTGCAGGTAACCATTACTTGCACATGTTACAACCGAGTGCTAGAACTTTCTTCATTTAGAATTTCAAGGAAAGCCGCATCGTTTATGACTTGATTGTAACTCGATTTGGTTAACAAACAATTGCTGGGTGAGGAGGGATACATAAAAGCTATTGAAAGGTTACGTGAATGCCTAATAGTGTGCTCTTTCGCTGTCAAATTAAAGTGGTTGTTTATGGAGGTCGAAGATATGAAGGTATTATTTAAGCTTTGCATCATTTTGTTAATGTTCTTTGGTTTTCCACTTTTGCACATTAAGTGTTCTCTGTAGATTTGTTCATTGTGTTGTCAAATAATACAAAGAAAAAGTGATGTGAAAAGGTTGACAACCAAGGAACATTAACAAAATGATGCAAAGCTCAAATAATACCTTCATATCTTCGACCTTCATAAACAACCACTTTAGTTTGACAGCGGAGCACGCTATTGGCATTCATGTAATCTTTCAATAGCTTATGGGTATCCCTCCTCACCCGCAAATTGCCGTTAACCAAATCGAGTTGCGCTCCAGTCAATTCATAAACGAGCGGCTTTCCTTGAGATTCTGAAAGGAGAAATTTCAACACGCGGTTGTACCATGTACAAGTAATGGTTACCTACAGCTTCGTAGTGATGGGAGTCTTTAGTAATCGACTCCCAATAGTTGGGCAGCTCGGGGCTCCCAATAAGAATGTCTCATAGACAAAAAGGTGCGTAACCTATATTTGGTTTTCACTTTATTTATTTATTGCTGATTTGTGAAAATGGAGGTGTGGATTTAGGTTATGTGAGAGTGTCAAAGTGAGAAAGTGTTGTTTAGTTGAAAAAAAAAACCCTACTCTTTAGACATGCTTTTGAACGTGATTTGTGAGAAGAGACCCTTTAAAAAAAATTTTGAACACAATGTCACTGTAATAAATAAACCCCATCGATACAAAAATACATCAAATGACATCTTAAAACAGGGGCAATTGCATATATACCCACTAAAACTTGCATATATACCCAAAACATGCTTAACTTGCATTGTACATCATGCATTAAAAACTTGTATTTTGGAGAAATATGCAAGTTTTTAAGTTTTAGTGGGTATATATGCAATTCTCCCAAACATCATCATCATCATACTTTTTAAATTACTAGTACTACTATACATAAAGAAAATTGTAAACATATAACGATATGATATGAAAGAGTACATACTAAATATTTGCATGCATGATTATATATACATGAAGAGACCTTATAAAGATAATATCTATAAGAACTATTGTCACTTGTGAGTTGCAAAATGTTGCTGGCGGTGGTTTTAATTTATGGTCATAACAAAGTTAGTGAAATGGGTTGGCATGTAATTAAATGATGGTGTAAATGCTATGTGTATCCAATTATGTATAAAGTTTGGTTGAAACATCAGCATGTAAAAATATAGTAACATAAAAATATGACTAATGAGATAAACTGGTTACTGGTATGTTAATTTTGAGAGAGATATAAATGCGAAGAACTATAACTATACGTAAATGCGTGCTGGTGGAGTATACGAAATTAAAATGTCAAAAAAGATGTAAAAACCACTTGTCTTTTACATCTACTAAGTACAAAATAATGTTTCGAAATATATAAACTAAGCAAAAAGAAAGCAAGCAAGTCTGTAAATTGAGAACTCCTAGCTTAGCTAAAAAGTATTCGTAAATATAAAAAAACAAAATGAAAGAGTATCTACCAAATAGTTGTTGCACTCGTTGCATGATTATACTTGCAAAGGGGATAACTCATTATCAATTTTTGTAGCCATAAATACACAATACTTCATAAAAATACACTAAGAATGATTCAGGGACCCAGAAAAGAATCGGGACCACAAAATAATCGGGACCCACATTTTTAGTACAAAATTGTAAACCTTGAATTGGCTACAATTAATTGTAGCTAATATATTCCCACTTGCAAAAGCTCTATTAATATCAGATATTTAGATCTATAAGAACTACCATAAGTATAATGAGATGATGTGTGGTTACAATGGTGATTTTATTTGTGAGTGATTTGATGATAAAGGAAGGACAAGGGTACATTTGGTCTTAACCCATAGAATTAAAGACAAGTATAAATGTGCAACTATTATAATGGTGTTATGTTAGTGAGGATTGTAATACGCAGTTTTTTCAAAGACGGACCGGAGGCCGGTCGAACCAGTTTAGCCGGGAGTAAACCGTCAGGAAATCAAAATACATTGCCGGAAAAAATATCCGACATGTTTTGTGACCCAAGGACTCAAGGGGTATGAGGAAATATCGGTGTGTGTCTGGATTTAGGGATCATATGAATCCATACGCAGACCGGTCCAAAGAGATAAGTTGTTCCAGTGATGACAGCTATAACCAAAGAGAATGCATAGAAAGTAGTCATGATTCTGGTATCAATGATGTTGAAAGGGAATAAGAACTTGCTTTGTTTGTAACGTATACATGGTCTTCTAACGAGTATTAACTTGTATTGTTTGTTATCTTATACGTGGAGATTGATGATAGTGTTGGAATTATATAACATGACATTCAAAATTAAAACACAAAACATCAAAGCAAGTGCGGAAGCGTATAGGAACATATAATGAATAATTAATTAACTAAAGAATAAAGTATGCGTACCTTTCTTGATTCTAGCCGAACAAGAATCAAATCCACAAACTAGCAATTAGGATGAACCCTAATTAAGGTTTATAGGATTATAAGAATTACCCCTTACCGTTTTGTAATTCAATCCAAGATACAATCAATAGTGTGATTGTACCACGTTCTTGTACACACGTACTATAACAAATTAAAGTAATGCTAGTTTTAATTAAACAAAATAACTTTGTTTTGGAAAAGATGTAGATCGACACCCATAAGGGTTGTACGATCGGATTATGCAAAAAAAACACACACAAAACTATTTATGTTTTAGCATAATGAGTACAAGAGATAAATTACAAACACTATTGGTTTTGTATTTATACCCAAACTAACTTGGTGAACAAGTTTGAGTTGTAGAGGGATTGGGTTTCCTTTTCTTGTGGCCGATCGGTTCTAACCATCCCACAAGGATTCCGGAACCTTCCCAATATTTACAACATAGTCCTTTTCCAAATACATTTAACTCCCGTTAATCCATTACATTAATTACTTAACGTTCGTTAGTTATTTCATTTAATTAATAAATAAATATAACATTTACATTTATTTATTAACTTTAATTCTCATACGCAAAGTGTGCAATCCCGTGGTCTCGAGTTCGATCATAACACACGTCTATTAATTTATTGTCCATAAAACCAACAGCTCCCACTTGGACATATCTTAATAGAGTGATCACATCGGTTAGCGTCTAGCAACACTTCGATGCCTCTAGTACAACTCGAGTAAGGCTCCTGAAAAACCTTTTAATGATTTCTCATTATTATTATCCTTTTGTTTCTAATACCATGTTAAATAAAGATATGGAATTAAGTCATTCTTTATTCAACCATTACATTTCTCGTTATTAGTGATTGAGCAAGATTACCAAATCTTCCGAACATATTCGGGAGAACTTTGGGCATGGCCATGCAAACATCTTGTCAACCCTACGAGGGCCCAAAGAAGATTAAACTCCAAAATAAATTTGAAGGAACAACTTCTATTTTGACTACAAGAATAACCCATAAACTTTGCAACACTTGTGAAACAACCCTTATGACTACCGATTCGTATAGCGTTAAGTTGTTCCACGTATGCACTACATTCATGACACTTATCCGGTATCTCAAGTCCGAGGATAACTATTCATAATTTACTTATAACAATATCCACAAAGTAAATTATGTAGTTGGGATAAGTCTTATATTCAATTCATTGAATATCATCCGAAATTGGTATGCATTCTCATCAATATACTTTCAAGTACATTCTACCATATCTCTCGATTTGTCTTAGTTTAATGATACTCCCATATCATTAATTGACAACAGACGATTTAGAATAAATAAATTTATTCACGGATTAAACATGCAAATATAGGATACAATATATTATAAAATCAAACATACCAAGTATTTGATTTATATTATAACAATTGTTTAACATCCCTTATCCAAATACCAAATAGATCAATGCATGAAAATTCCAGTTGATGAATTATGCCTCAAGTAATGACAATCATATTTGTTGACAAGGCATAAATCAACCAACTTGATCTATCGTAATTTTGAGAATACTTATTTCAAGAATTCAATTAATGAAGTCCTTGTATGTGTGCATTCAACAATCCACATAATAATTCATAAAGTGTGTGACATCCTCTATCACCAATTTATGACAATTTAAACTTTCAAACATTTTAAAGTTTAAAGTATTCTTATTCTTTTAATGTATAATGCAACTGCGCTCTTAGTAGCACAACTAGTTCACATGGTCTTTAACAAGGATGAAATCCTACCATGACTAGTATTGAGTGTCATCTCAATTAAACCAGCATTATTGTATACAAACAACAATATACTCATTAAAACTCCGTAGACTTTTAATATCTTATTGTGTAATGTTTGATGTCTTCCAAACTTTCAAGTTTGAAGCTGATGACAATTTGCACAACATTTGACATACTGTTCATCCATAGTATCTAGGAGCAATTCCAGGCTGAGGATGTAATTCTTTCAGAATATTCATTACACAAGTTATCTAATAACTTTTAGTTAGATATCAATGTTGTCAGATCACTTCTTATTCAAGAATTATACAACAATTTTAATACACAACATGATGTACATGATGAATCTATAATTCAAACTTAGACTTCATTCACGTTTTATCTTGTCAAAAGATATTTATCCATTTCCCAAATGATATATCATATTTTATTAGAATCATTTATTTTACTGCACATGTTTATTAATAATAAACATATATTCCAAGGTTGTATGTTTTAATTCTTAAATCTTAAAAGTGAAGTATTATTCCAAACTAAAACTTAACATTTAGCTTACAATGAATGTTACTTCATATATGTTATACAACATATAAGATTTAAAACCTTAACATAATACTCCCACTAGCTTTTAGGAATACTTAAAATTTATCTTATTTCAATTATAAATCGAAACTAGGATTTAATAATTAAACATAAGAATAATTTCATAGATGCATGCATTTATCCATTCATGAATTATTGCACTTCGTACACTTCAAAGATTATATGAATTCAAAAAACCTTTCTATTACTTACCGTCCTCGCTCAAGTAATTTCTTCAAGAAAGTATTTTGATATTCCATTGTCATATTTCATATTAATGAAAATAAGTATGACAATTATCATCTTTATATATTTAATGTGTCTAGTAAAGAATATTCAATCATAATTAATTTCTTAAGTATGATTAATAATCTTGTCATGAAACATGCATTAAATATGTGTACAATATTGTCCATATGATTTCTACATAGAAATTCAAACCACTAGGGTTTTTCATCTCTTTGAAGAAACTAATTTCTATTCTCTAGTCTAACTATTAAGATAAACCAAATTTCCAAAATTGATTATCTTTATGGACAACATCTTTAACATTCATAGTATGAGTAATTTACCCAATTCAATATTTGGTAATCCATCATAATGATTATCAGGTTTACTATAATCCTGTAACTCATATTTCTCAGCATATAAATCAAATGTCTGAGATATCTTTGCAGATCTATGAATGAAAATTCCATCATCTTGAGGTTAACTTTTCATATCAAGCCTCATCATGATATTTACTAGTGTATTTAAGAAGATTATGTGTTTTGTAATTTTATCTTTCAAGATAAAAAAAACTCCCACTTGCCTTTTGTAATATATAGACTATCTATATATACTTAACAATTTAGAGCAAAACAACATTGTTCTCTTTTTGGGACATTACAAATACACATTGATAATTCCATACTTTAGTTTCTTAATAACCTATTCATAAGTAGTTTAACAAATTCAGAATCTTCAATTTTAAAACTTAATGTGATTCATCACATTCCATAATGAAATGGTGTTTTAACAATCTTCTAGGTTGGAGTCATATTGAGTATATTCAATCCATACTCAATTTCTAACCTTGTTACTTTTTAAGAAAGAAGTTATGGTTATCTTGAATCAAACAAATCAAATATACTTTGATTCTCCTAACTGAACATACCATCAACTTGTGGTATTCAGTAGAATTAATATTGTAAGACAATCTAACAATATATAAGATAAACATATTCCTTTTGGCTTACTTATTTACCAACTAAGTCAACTTAATGGTATAATAGACTTTTCAAGCCAATTACATGCTATATAACACAAGTACTTTTTTTTAACCAAGTCACTTCATATCTATGTCTCATCAAGGAACATAAACTGTTATAATCCCATTAAACGTTATAAATCATTGATCACCTCAATGACTTCTTGTATATGTCTTAATAAAAAACATAACAAGTTAACGTCTTACTTTATTATAAGTCTTAAAAGACTTTATGTTTATGTCTTTACAATGAATCATAAACATGTTTAACTAAAGTAATTATGAACACAACTCTTGTTTTCAATAGTAATTTCAAGTTAATTTATTTTACTTCACAATAATGTAGGACTACATTATTCTTCATTTATGTCATTCCAAAATACATAAATAAACAAATTGAAGTAGGATTAGATTACTTCATTTAATTTTATGTCATTCTAATAATACATAAATATTTAATTTGAAGTAGTCTTATATATCATTTTGACACATGTTCTAAATACTTGTCTAATTTAGAAACTGCAAATATGTCCATGCAAGGTCTGACTTCACATATAGATTTACTTTGTTGTTGCAATCTCGCCAAGTTCTCACATGACGTAAATCGCAACACCAAGTGTTTCTTAAATTAGATATGTACAAGTTATATTAGAATGTTAGTCTTTTACCTTGCAGTCAAGAGAATCCTTTAAATCATATACCTATATGTTGTCCCTTGCACACAATATAGATTTCTCCCACTTGTGCATGGAACAACATCATGTAGCAGATAAACAACACGACATATGTTTGTTTATGTGACTAATATGATTGTGTCATTGATATTAGCATAACTAGTAGATGTAGAACCACTTCATTGTCTAATAAGGAAACGCACATGACTATCCTTGAAAACATAAGTGTCTACAAGTGGAAAGTAATTATCTTAAGACATTATAGAGATAATCTGGGTTACTACCAATATGACAAAGCTTGTAACTCCCACTGAATAAGAGATCATTACATTAATTCCTTATTCAGTAATAAGAACAAAATACTCCCACTGGATTTGACAACATTGTAAGTGCTGCATTAACCAGTGAAAGAAATAGCGTTCTATTTACTTCCCTACACCTTTGAGAAAGTCCATACATAATAATTACTTATGTACTTAAAAGAATTTATCCATCAATGCTTTTAACTTGAAAAATTGGGCATGCAATTTCTTTCTTAATAGTTCTACTATTCCAACAATTGTAAGTAGTACTTTTAAATGGTCAAAACACAACAACTAGATAAAATATGCTAGTTTGTATTTTACCAATTATACAGTAATTAGTTTAGCTTCTAATTTAATAACTCAGAAATATGCAATTTTCTTAACTATTAGAATTTGCTTACGAGTTATGTATTTTAGAATTTAGACAATTCTAATTGTCCTATCATACCTTTCTTCATTCATGAAAAGGAATATGATTGAATCTCACTCTTTCTTATGAAAGAGGACTAGGTTTATTCTTTTAGCAAAGTTGACTCTACCAAAACCCTTACGGTGTAGATCAATTTACCAATACAGAATAACCTACGTTTACGGTTTAATGTTGCATTAATACATTTAAAGAATTAGCAAAATTCAATTTTAGTATTTTCGATAATTAAACTTTTCAAGAAAATAAAATACCCAAGGTAATATTCATATAACCATAGAATTTTCTCGAAAACTAGGATCCAAATTATCGTAGTTCTATTATATCAGTTGATTTGCTAGTAACGAAAGCACATAATAGGGTAATCTGTCGAACAATAATTGGCAAACAATTTCCAATTCCTAGATCATCATGGGATTTATATTTTCCAACGCTATTGCAAATATAAACATGTTTCATCCCATCTTATGCCTTTGAGTCCAAGTCTCACTTCCTACTCAACTTAAGTGTCTAACTTAAAGAACTGCAAATATGTCCATGTAAGGTCTCACTTTACATAGAGATTTACCTCTTCATCACAATCTAGCCAAGTACTCTCATGACATAAATTGCAACTTCAAGTGTTCCTTTTAATTAGATGGCATATAACTTAATTTAAAAGGGTACTAGTTTTGATTTTATGTGTCAAATCAAATATGTAAAAGATGTCATGCATTCATCTTGTAGCATAAATTTAATAAAAACTTTTTATTACCAATTCATAAAGATCAAATTATCAAAAGTTTTGATTGAGGTATTGGGTTCACCAATCAAGGAATTTAGCGTTAATTATCATCCATTATACCGTACTTTTGCATAAGTGTAAACACTTAGTGTTTCGGATAATTACCACCGAAGTGGCGCATGGAATTAAAACTAATTCGCCCTTAAGATGAGTTTGTATATTTATGGCTTACTTAGTAGCTCCACTCGAACCGACACAGGGGCGAGGACCGTAAGCGCAAAAGCATAACCTTAGACATCCTTTCAGTGTGACGTTTCGCACTTCTTTATTAACCCCTTTATAGTTCATTCTAATGGGTGAGCCATTCAACCATAGTACCAAAATCATCAATCAATTAAACTATTGAAAACTTAACTCTTCCAAAACAAATCAAATTTCACCATTGTTTAGTCCGTATTATTTTTCTATTCAAAATTACCCTTTGCTTAAAACTGTCGCACATAATAAACAAAAAACTAAACAGATAAAAAATAAACAACTAAAAAACAATGCGCACATAATAAACAATTTATACGTGTAAACAAGTAGCCACATGCAACTTATTCGATAAAACCCTATTAATAATCAATGTCTAGGTTAAATTAATGTATATATTAATTTAGGCTTTCACTCTCCCAATTGAAAGTGAGCCACATACATCGACGAATCGATTGCGTAAACCCATAATTAATGATATACCAAATTGCACATAATGATTCTTTAATGTATATAATTGGAGTCTTCCTCAATTCAAGATTTATCATAAATAAAAATGTGATAAAAATATCTTAACAATAAAACAATATTCAAGCAACTATCCATGACAAACATGCATGTATTATCATGGATATAACATAACAATTATTCAATGAAGTCACAAGATCGCATACAATTCCACGTCACATAACACTTTATTCATAAATTTATCACGTAACAAATATATTAAATCTAGGTTTCGATATTGATAACATAACAATTAATATAAACCCTAAAAAAAATTTAAGGAAATCGACTAAAAAATTTTAGGGTTTCCACCCATAAAAAAAAATTCGATCCATAAAAGATTTTTTTTTAAAAACCAAATTAGGGCAAAAGCCCTAACCCTAAAATTAGGGTTTATATAATCATAACCAAAACCCTAGAATAAATCATATCAAACACAATACAATATCCGTTTTTTACGTGTTTAGTAATTAATTACTCATTAAAACCAAGCTCGTGATGCCACTGTTGGAATTATATAACATGACATTCAAAATTAAAACACAAAACATCAAAGCAAGTGCGGGCGTATAGGAACATATAATGAATAATTAATTAACTAAAGAATAAAGTATCGTACCTTTCTTGATTCTAGCCGAACAAGAATCAAATCCACAAACTAGCAATTAGGATGAACCCTAATTAGGGTTTATAGGATTATAAGAATTACCCCTTACCGTTTTGTAATTCAATCCAAGATACAATCAATAGTGTGATTGTACCACGTTCTTGTACACACGTACTATGACAAATTAAGGTAATGCTAGTTTTAATTAAACAAAATAACTTTGTTTTGGAAAAGATGTGGATCGACACCCATAAGGGTTGTACGATCGGATTATGCAAAAAAAACACACACAAAACTATTTATGTTTTAGCATAATGAGTACAAGAGATAAATTACAAACACCCTTGGTTTTGTATTTATACCCAAACTAACTTGGTGAACAAGTTTGAGTTGTAGAGGATTGGGTTTCCTTTTCTTGTGGCCGATCGGTTCTAACCATCCCACAAGGATTCCTAACCTTCCCAATATTTACAACATATTCCTTTCCCAATACATTTAACTCCCGTTAATCCATTACATTAATTACTTAACGTTCGTTAGTTATTTCATTTAATTAATAAATAAATATAACATTTACATTTAATTATTAACTTTAATTCTCATACGCAAAGTGTGCAATCCCGTGGTCTCGAGTTCGATCCTAACACACGTCTATTAATTTATTGTCCATAAAACCAACAGATAGGGCCTAATAAACAAAACGAGAAATCTTTAAATCGAAGTAAATTGATTGTATATTTGAGACCTAATTACCAAAAACTTAAGTTAAACCATATAAAATGCGTAAACAAATCATTAATATTAAAGGAAGTTTCCAGTCAACTTCGTATTTGTTTCGGTAACATGACCAATGGAATGAGTGAGTTATATGATGTAGACTAAATAACAAGATAACATAAATCGATCGTGTTGACACATACGAATACCAGGATCTATTCTTCCAATAATCATTGATTCTTGAGAATACCGATTATTAAGGCAAATCTGACAAAACTGCTAAAATTAGACTTTTCATACATCATTCAACATGCTATCTAGGGTTACAATACCATTATTAAATAAGCCTAGAAAACGGAAAATGCCTCAAAAGACAAACGGGCCGGGCTCTAGCCCACAAAAAAAAGTCCAAAACAATTGATCTTCCTTTGATCTTGCTTCTGGTCTCTTTATTAAACCATGGTCTTGAAGTCCAGCGAAAACGATTTCGTGTCATTTGATCCCAGAATTCCAGCAAAAAGGTCAATATTTCCTTTTAGCTTAGAGGGAGGGATTGTGCAGTCGTGCAATGGTTTGCTTCTGTGTTATGAGGGTGATGGTAATTATATTATCTACAATCCATTGCTTAATATGTTTAAGATGCTTCCACCAATACATGATTTGAATTATGATAGATCGGGTATTGATTACATGAACTTGGCATTCGATCCTACCAAATCACCTTGTTACAAAGTCGTACATGTTGGAAGCACAGCTGATTATGATGATGTTCCTTATTCCACTAGAAATTTAGAATACAAACTTACTCTTCCGGAAGTGGCGTCTGGAGTGTCTGGGATGATCAATTTCCTTCGGACAGTTTTGATGATTTTGCGATGGTATATATTGGAATGGTATATATTGTACATGTTAAGTTAGATATTGTGGATCGTCCGGTTCTAGTAGACATACAAACCCCCTTCCTCTAACCGTCGTAGAGGAAGTGCATTGTGATCTCAAATTGTTTAAATCTCATGGTGGTTTGCTTTTTCTTCGCATGGATTGCTAGTTATAATTTTATTTTATTTTATTTTATTTTTTTTTAATACAATATTTTTATATTAAAAGACAAATGCCCACGCATGCATGATTTTTCTTTTAATTTTTTTAATAAAGTATTTTTTATATTAAAAGACAAATAGCTTATTTTTTGTTTTTATCATGTTTCTTAATTTTGTTTTATAATTATGTTTGATGTATGTTGTAATAGTTTTATGGTATTTTCATTGATATGATCATCTTTATGTATATAGTTTAGCTTCCAAATGTTGTGTTTGGTGGATCAAACTAACGATTTGTATCACATAAATTAAAGTATGCAACGATATCATCAACTGATTAGTAACTCATAATTAATTCCCAAATTCAAAATCAACAAATTTTCATACATATTACTAAATATAAATTTTGTCCTAACTACAAAACCCAAACTTAAAACGAAAAGTTCATATCAACAATTTTATATGCAATAAATTAGTATATTCTCACCTTTAAGATCAAGAGAAGCATGAGCAATTAAGGATGGAAGCTAAGCAACACTTGATCCAAAAGTTGCAGATTATTTTTTATTGGCTTCTTTTTATTGTACCAAATTTGATTTGGAAGGACATATATTCTTTGCAGAGTGATTGAATGGTATGTGGCTTCTATTTTAAAATTTACATTTTTGGTTTAAAATTATGAAAAAGCATCATTGAAGCCCATGTGTACTTTCGGGCTTTTTATACATCCAAATACAAAAATGTTTTTTAAATATTTTTTAGCCAAATTAAGAAATGATTAGCTTTTATTAATTTTTACATCTAAATAAAAAAAGCATATTAAAAGAAAAATATTACCTAAAAAGGAAATATTTTTTTTTTTCGAAATACAAAGGTCCTCACTAAGGGTTTTCTTTTATTATATAAAAGATGCTCCTTCCTGACATTTGAATATTTATGAGATGAAGTATGGGTATTCTGAATGGTCGGTTAAGTACTTTGTTAATCTTGACGACATGATGAGGCCATTTCCAACATGGAGGATGCCCGCTGACTCGGATTGTTATCATATTTGGAGCATCGTTTTGGGAGAACGGGGCGAGGATTCTTTTATGGTAATTCAACTGCCTGAAAAGGTGTTACAATGCAACTTCTTGTTAGGGATTGTTAGTTAGATCTTTGATTTGGGATAAGGTATTAACCGATGTAATTAGTGGCGGAACTTCAACTTTTTTCTTGGGAGGGCCGATATACTTAGAGAAATAAACGATAAAGCAATATACACAAGCTTAACCGTATTTTTAGGGGGGCTCAACTACCGTTTATTTTTTTATTCCCCAGTAGATAAATTGCTATATACTGCACATGAAAAAAATAAAATATCAAACATAGTAGACACTATAATTAGAGATCAAACACGTTATCAAGTTACTCAATAAACTAAAGTCAACAAAGAAATTGAGGTGCTTTCAATATTTTTGCAAACAGTTGTTAAAAAAACTAACATTATCTATGGACATGGACAATATACTAGTTTGGGAGGGCCAAAGCCCTCTCCTAGCCCTTAAAAGGTCCGCCACTGGATGTAATTGCATGGGCTACGTTGCATCTTTTGCTCATGTGTGATTATGGATGTCGGTTTAGGTTTGATTTCTCTAAATTATGTTGTTCTGTGTCACTACAAGAATTTTGATCAATAGTTCACTTCTTAAGAAACTGGTTTGTTTGATCTACTCAATGACTCTCTGGTAGAATAAAATCAGAAGCCAAGGTTAAAAGAAAATACATTGTGAATGTGAAAGTACCTTCCAGCTCATAATGCACATTACATAGTTATTTTTCGTTTTGGGTTTTTTACATTCGAGCATTCGACTTGTAGTAGCCATCTCAACTCTCATTTTGGTTCTTTTTTCAGTAAAGTATCATTCATTCCCCTTTTTTGTTGGCTTATGCGGTTTTGATGGCTTTGGAACAGAAAGGCAATTCCATAAGACGTTGGGTAGCAAAATGATAGGAAATCGATTCCAACTGACTTCTTAAACTCCATAAATTTTGGAAATTTGAAAATCCCTGCCTCTCAATTATTAACTTTATATATTGGGGAGCCCCATATTTGTAAGCCTTTTCATCTCTTTGCTTAAGCAGAAAGTATATATATTTAAGTACACCAATGGAGTTTGCTAGTGGATCTTACGGTGCAACAAGTTTGAAAAGACCGTAACTTAAACCCTTTTTTTTTTTTTTTTTATGCAACAATTCTATTGATAACAAAACAAAGGTGATCCCACCACCTTGAAAACCGAATTAAAACAAAAAAAACCGCCTCGCCCCACCTTTATCCAATTTTGAAAAAATTAAAAAACAATCTTATCTACTCAACTAGTTATAAGTCCCGTGCACGCACGAGGTTTACACATAAATCAAATTTATTTTAAAATTTTAGTTTACTATATGGACATATAAGATTTTACCCGTGAAATTGTGAGATAAGTTCAACTAATAAATATGCATTAGATTTTCATTATGTATTAATATCTATTAGTACTTTGTAAAAAAATTTGCTGGATGAAAGATTTAACTTTGTTTAGCTGACATAGATGTTGAGGTTGAGGTTGATGTTATTGTTTAACTTTAACTATTGATATCCTTTGTACAAAATATGCAAGTTTAATAGCACATAATGAGCGTTGAGGCCCTTGCAATTGCACAAGAAGATATACATTTTGAGGCCGTATGCGATTGCACACCTTCCACACCCTCATATACGGCTTTGCATGTCATACATCAACATGACATCCCTATATCATAAAAAGCTATTGTAAACACATCATACTCTAATACAAACAATCAGTTTCCAATTTTAGTTAACATCAAAAGTCAAAACATAAGTTATACATAGAGTATAAAACCAATACCTAGCCAAATTAAAAAACACCTTGAGTTTGTACTCGAATATCAGATTGGGTGCAAACCACGACTGCAGTTTATGCAGGCCTGTATTTGCAACACCAACATTACGGTTAAATTTTAAAAAAACTTGAATTTGTACTCGAATATCAGATTGAATCATGATAGCCAAAGAAGTACTACCAAAATAGATCTAACAATCATTGAAAAGGACATATAGTACCCTGGCTCAGACATCAAATAAGCTAAAAAACACGATTACGTTATATGCCATACGATTCTCGCAACACCCAAACTAAATTTGACTGGCATTTCATGTCAACCGATTCTTGCCGGCCAAAACCAAAATAAGAAGGATCATAAAGTAAAAAACTTTAAGCAAAACAAGTCAGGAAAATCCCATTCATGAATTGGGGTTTGACAATGCAGTTAAACAAAAAATAATGAATAAAAATACAAACTTTTTATAAAAATAAATAAACCTGAATCCAGAAAATAACCACATACATGACCCAAATCCTATATTGTAAAACATCTTATGTTTAACACAAACAGAAATCTCCGTATCTTTAAACATGTCTTTAATTAGCCAACGTAACACTCACTACACAAAATAGGCCAAAACAAAGCCTTGAGCTGTTTCTATGCTATCCATGGTTAACCTAAAAACAACATAAGCATGCATAAAGTAAGAATACATAACAATATAAAATACTCAACTTTAACCACATTTTACTATCTTTAGACAAAATAGGAAGATCCCACCAATGAACTGTAGTTGCAAACTGCAATTAAACCCAAATCAGCAAATAAAAATACTAAAAATTTGTCTAAAAAAAATTAGAAAGTCATAAGACTTATGAAATCAACACTCACAACCACGTGTTATACAAAACTCCTACACACCTTATGACCGCATGTCATACACAGTTTATGCCACAGGTAGGTTGCAACTTGTGCAATATGTCATTGCTTCTATGCATGTATATTGGGCCTCGATATTTATTTTTCCTGCTCGCATTATGCTTGATATTGAGCAGCTCATGAGAAGCTTTCTTTGGAATCAGAGTGACACTTGTAGAGAGAAAGCTAAATTACATGGGAGGTTGTTTGTTTGCCTAAGGAGGATGGTGGGCTTGGTATTAGAACGCTTGATGCTTTTAATCGTGCCCTCATTTCGAGTCATATTTGAGTATCCTTAACCTTAAGGAATCATTATAGGTCAAATGGATCCATGCTTATAAGTTGAGAGGCGTAATTTCTAGGATTATCCTTTGTGTGGTATGATCGTTGGTGCCTTCAAAGTCCTCTTTGAAATTCATTTCAGTCGTGACATTCATAGAGTGGTTTCAATGGTTCATCTACGATTATGGATGTTTTTGTTAACGGAATTGGATGTTGTCGCTTGATTGGTATTTGAAATTGTTTTGATTTTAGAACTAAGTTAACTATTAACCTCTCGAGTACTCGTGGATAAAGATCTAGTAATCGCAATTAGGTTAACACGTATTAATAAACAATAATTGAATAAAAAGTAAAATAAGAAACTAACCTTTCGTGGTAATTGAACGCAAGTGTAATGGACAATATAACCAATACGAAACTAAGCATCTAAAATAGATGCCTCTATGAGTATCGCACACAAACACTTAAACCAAGTACGTTCGAATAAACGCTAGTCGAGAACATTTACCAATCAACCCCTTGAATTACTTGAATACCACAAACAAGAAAGACCCAAGAACCACTTCTTATTTTCTGCCCGAGATCACTAATTGTCCGAGAACAGTTTTAACATTACACACGATATCGGACAAAAAGTGTCCGATATATATATTCCCTTCTGTCCGAGATATATTACGACAAAACCACTCAAACTTGTTGCCAATCTA
This sequence comes from Chrysanthemum lavandulifolium, assembly GCA_022545495.1. Classification (NCBI taxonomy): domain Eukaryota; kingdom Viridiplantae; phylum Streptophyta; class Magnoliopsida; order Asterales; family Asteraceae; genus Chrysanthemum; species Chrysanthemum lavandulifolium. The sequence continues at coordinate 74,168,910 of CM040241.1, read as the reverse complement.
GTTTGACTAGAAACCATATAACAAGTATACTAAACCAACTAATCATTAATTACTCTTGGATCTATGTATGATGCAAGTATAATGACTTATACAAGCCAAATAAAAAAACTAATCGAAACTAATTAAAATCCGATTGGTTAAACATCATTTATGGTGTAAACGATTTGGCAGTATCTTACGGAGTTGAGATCAATATAGAACCCATATTTGCCATAGAACAAATGAACCAATCATAGCCCTTCATCTTTTATCTAAATTAATAAAAAATCATTTTTCACCTTTTTTTTAAAACAACATATTTTACAAACGGTAAATTTTCAAAATATAAAAAATACACCATCGCGACGAGAATTAAATTATCTTTCTATATGCACTTTTATATATTTTCGACAAACATTTTTTTTCAAAAATTCCGTCCGAAAAAATCATATATGATTTTTACGAATCATATATGATTTTCAAAAATCATGTATGATTCGATTTTTATGAATCATATATGATTTTTACGAATCATATATGATTCTCAAAAATCGTATATGATTCGTAAAAATCTAATCATATATGATTTTCATAAATCATATATGATTTTTGTTGACCGAAATTTTGAAAAAAATGGTTAAAATATATAGTAGTGCATATCTATAGAAAGATAATTTAATTCTCGTCGCGATGGTATAATTTTTATCGCGAACGATTAACGGTTTGCGAGATATTTAATTTTTAAAAAGGGTGAAAGTTTATCATAATAAAAAATGAATGGCTATTATTGGTTCATTGGATCTATGGTAAATTTTGGATCTATATTGAACTTTTTCCATCTTAGGTGTAGTGTGATATATATTTATGAGATTTTAGGGATAATATATCATTTAATCGTACATAGGTGTATTTGTTTATATAGTTTCTTGAACCACCATTCTCTTGGGCTCAAGACTTGCGTATCAAGCAACAAACCCAACACCCCCGATCGTTCATGGTTATCTAGACCCAATGCTCACCAACCGACCTATATTGAAAGCTAAAATAGCCCATGGGTCGTGTAATAGGATCGGGTCACGTGCATGCATAAACGGGTCAATATATTCAAGTAATTATAACGTTCGTCACGTACTCTTATGTTTAACGTGTATGCCCCCATAGGCTCACACACTTCTAGTCATTTACGTGTGTTTTAACTCCCACAAACCAACAGCTCCCACTTGGGAGTTGGAGTGTCGAATGACACACAAAACTAACGACGGAAATGCCTAACAACGCTATCATTCGCTTTTTAACTAAAAGTGTCTGAGATGTAGTTTCATAAAATCTTCTCAGTAGCATGGTTATTAATGTCTTGTTTTTAATCATCCTTTGTTATAGATACCTTTAAACCATGGATATGGATCTTAAATCATTCCATATAGTTTAACCATTTAGAATCTTGTTATAGATATTAATTCAGATATACCAAATGTAATCAAGAATCATCTTGCATTACCCTTTGGGTTTGGCCAAACAATTATCTGATTAAATCTGGAGAGGCACCATGGTATCTTTCTGCACATATCAAGTGGAGTAACAAATCCTTTATTGACTACAAGTGTTGTGGATGTTGCTTCACATCACTCAGAAATATAGCCTTTATAACTACCTTATTCAGATAACGTTTTGCGTATACTTACAAAAATGATATCCACACATAATGAACTTGCTTGCATCTCAAGTCCGAGAATGAAGATAACAAACCATTTTCAATATTTTACTTATGACAAGGATCCAAAAGTAAATGTTTGAAAGTTGGGGAATCAATATGCATCTCTAGTGAATACATATGAGTTTGGCGGGAACAATCTGAATTCTCGTTAGAATTATAACCAACACTCATATTTGCCTTATTATCAATATTCCCATATTGTTAATCGACAATGGACATGTTTAGAGCAATAAAATCAATCAAGGATTAAACATGCAAATATAGGATAACAATTATTATATGAATGAATAACAAATACCAAGTATATTTATTCATCATAAAGTAAAATTGTCTTTCAATCTCAATTATCCAAATACCAAAACAGATATGCATGAAACTCATTTAGTAAGTTGAAGCCTAATGTTTCCAACATTCTCAACCTTTCTTTTACAAGAAAAACTAAATAGTTATCTGAGTAAAATTTCTAAATACTTAATTCAAATTTCACATATAGTGAGGGAATTGAAATATAAGATGAGTGTCTTATCTTATATGCTCATACTATTGCAAGAGTTATAGTATGGAGATGTCGCCCTACCTTGCATAAGGTATTAGAAGTCAACGACATACTGACAGTCATCTTTACAGTTTCTAAAAGTGTAAAGTATTCTCATTCCTTAATGTGTAATGCAACAATGATCTATGTTGAGCATAACTAGTTAGCAGATTTATCATAAAAGATGAAATCCTACTACAACTAGTATTAATAATCCTCTAGCATCATTTGTACTTATACAACACTATGCTTTATAATTCGTAAACATCTACATAAACAATAATCTAAACACTCTCAATTAGAAATTGTTGTTGTCAGCTCATCTTGTTCTTATACAAAAGCAACAACTAGTCTTATAGACAATATAATATATACATGATAAATCCTTAGTTAGAACAACATAAGGTTTCCATCCATGTAATAAATTATTCCAAGTGAAATATACCATTTATGACTTGCTTGAATAATATATTGCATTTGTGTTAGACTCAATTTTCCGCATTTTTATCCCAATAAACATTTATTCCAAGGTTGTTTGTTTTATTCCCTAAATTCCAAGCGAAGTTTCATTCCAAGCTTAAGGATCAATATCTAGCTTAAATCGAATGATATCTTCAACATATAAATTTTAAGGAAAACACAATGCTCCCACTCAATGTCGATGTACTCAAGAGTTATCTTAATTAAATCATAATCATCATCGTAATTAAATTCAAGATCTCGACTCTTAGATGCACGATAAAATCCCAAATTGGATTGCTTAAATTTATATATTACATAAAGATTATGTAGATTCATAACCCTTTTGATTACACACCGTCCTCAAAAGGTAATCATAAAGAAAGAGTTATAAAATCTTAATTGGCATATTCAACATACAAATCATATGTATGACAATTAAATATCTTTATATAATTAATGCATGTATTATATAAGAAAATTTAATCACAATTAATTGCTTAAGTATGATTAAAAACTTTTATTGAATGTCATGCATTAACATGTATACAATTTTGTTCTTATGAGTCTTTCTTCAATAGAAACTCATTCCAACCTCATAGGTTAACTGTTAGGCGAAATAAAATTCAAGCTCAAACTCGATTTGCCTTTTAAGGATCGCATCTTGTCATTCATAGTTCTAAAACATTTATCATATTAAAGATGTAATAATATATTTTAGTAGTTAGTGATTTACAATAATCTTCTAACTTATATCCCTCAAAGATTGATATAAAATATCACTCAAGTGATGAGGCATCCTTGCGGATTTATGAATGAGAGTAATCACTATACTTCGGTCGACATTTTCATGTTTAACCTTAGTATGACATTAATAAGTGTATTTTAGAAGTTTAAGTATTTTGTTCTCAAATACCTTTGTGATTTATATATACTCACACTTACTTTTGTAAGTAGAGACAATTCTCTAAATACTAAGTATTTAAGCAATAATAAATTGTTCTTTATTTGGAACTACAAAATACATTTTAAGTTCTCATCTTTAGATTTGTTAATAAAATGCTTCATATGATTTGGAGGTAGAGCAATTAAAGCTATCGTGAACCAAACAATATGAATAAGGTTTGATCCAACACATTAGACATACCATAATGAAGTGGTATTCGATGAGTATTAGAATTGTGAAACTATATCGAATTCCAAAGATAACTTAATTCTCTCGGACCAAATACTTGTCAATTGGGTCAAGCCAAATTGCATATAAAGTATTTATGAACCAAGTGCATGTAATAATGTATATTCATTGAACAATATAAGAACCTTATGTTCACGTGTTCACAAGAAGATAGAAGTGTTCAAGGATTGTATGTTCATGTGTTAACAAAATCGTAACATGTCAATAATACATTATTAGTCTTTGAATAATTCAAAGGCCTTATGTTTAAGTGTTAACTAGAAGACATAACACTTTTACTATATATACTTTATGTTATAAGTCATTGATTAATTCAAGGACTTTATAATTATATCTTAAAATGTAAGCATAATCATACTATCAAAAGTAATCATGAACGTAAACTATTGAGTTCTATAGTAATTTCAAGTTAATCATATACTTCATAATTATGATCACTATCATATAACCATAATTATGTTAACTAAAACATGCAACAAACGTTGAAGTATCTTTACACTATATCATGACATTTGAATGTAGTAGGGCAACAAACATCTAGCGTGTTCAAGTCCTAGTAGATTTATTATTATAATGTAGTAAGGCAATAAACATCTCTCGTCCTTTACCTTGCGGTCAAGAGATACCAATAATATTGTTGTTCCTTGCACACACTTTGAGATTTCTCCCACTTGTGTAAGGTACAACATCATATTATGAAAACAAAAAACACTTGATTGATTGTTCAAACAATATGATAATGTCATAGAGATCATAAGTAGTTGTAGAACCATAACTGTAATAAGGAATTGTGGATTATTATTCTATAGATAACGTTTGAGAGAAGCGACAGCAGGAAGGCAACGAGTTATCTTATAAATTAAAATGCAATTTTCCTTTAAGCAATGGTTGTTCATATTCGGAGAGTAATGAATTATTTCAAAGCTAGTTTGAAATGATATGGGTGCCTAACAGGAAATAAATCCCGTAGCTCCCACTGAAATTGACAACATTACATGAATGTTATTTCAGTCAAAAAATGCAATTGCTCTACTGGATTTGTCAACATAACAAGTGTTACATTTCCAATAGAAAGCATATAGCAGTTTTATATACCTTCCAATTCTCTTCAAATGCCTACGAGTAACATGTATTTAGGTATTGAACAGAGTATATGAAGTTCTACTTATATAGACAATGGACTAGCCATTCTTTTATTCAATTAACTTGAATCTTTAGCATGCAATTCCTCCTTTATCGTCTACATAGCCCCAAGGGTAATTAGCACTTTCGGAATAATAAGAGTCAAAGAAAATTACCTAGCGAATATTCTAGTAATTTCTTTACTCTTTGCGGCTTAAACTCATACATCGTGACATGTTCAGGATGTTATATATTTTGGTAGCTCTAAACACAATGTTTTCAGTTACACAAAATATTCTATCTTTCAATTAACTCTAGACCTCAAAAGGGTAATGAAAGATCATAAATGAGTTTATCAATATGTAATCCTATCTTAGTTTTTCAACAAAGGAGAAAAGATAGGTATAAGTCTCACTCTTCTTACTAGGAAAAGAGACTAAGTTTGTCTTTCAAAGAAAAACAACTTTGTTTACGAATTATGTTGCAATAACACAATTAATCATAACATAAAAAGTTCAATTCTAGTATTTTCGATAATTAAATTCTTAAAAGAATTAACTACCCAATTAATTACTAATAAGACTAAGATCCATCTTGCAACCCCACTTAATTACCATAGGTCCGACCAAGCATAAAAAATAGGACAAGAGGTAGCGGCGAGCATTAATTGCATAATGCAACTCTTAGATTTTATGAGACCATTTAAGGCATTAGTATCAAGTAATAATGTCGAAGCATGTTTAGTTCTCATCGATACCTCGGGTTCAAGGTCCCACCAAGCCAACTCGAAATAAGTCGACCAAGTATGAACGTGTAAAAATAACGGAGGTCGACCAAAGCGAAATAATTACCATGGATTGGAAAGCCCTTAGGTCGACCAAAGAAGTCAATCCAAATGCACGTGTTCATAGTTGGATGGCATAGACTTAAAATTAACAAATATGTATGCACATATAAATGTGGTAAAAGTCGTGTACAAAGAAGCATGCAAAACAACTTTGTAACTCTAATTTTAAAAACTTTTGGTAATGACACTGTAGTGATCATCATGGTTCACGGTAGCTCCAATCGAACGCACAGGGAGGCAGAGGACAAGGTAAGCGCTGAAGCAATAACCTAGACATCCACAGTCGCATCTCTTTGAATCCCCTTTTGAGTTTGTTCTAGTGGGAGAGCCATACATCCCAAGTGTCCATAGCGTCTAGTTTTTAAATTCTTGAAAACGTGTTTCATATATTAGGTCACTTTATTTTACAAAAACGATTTTTCACAAATCAAATAGCAGGTCACAATTGAGCATGATATTTAGGCATGTAAATAAGGACCAATATTAATGTTATGGTTACAATATGTATTATTCCGTATTGCATGCAATTAGGTGTCAAAGCAAGTAACAATAATGCACATATAGGAATCACAAACATATAAGCATAAACATCAATATTAAAACCATATATTGTTCCGAGTCCTCTTGCAAGTCTTCCCCAAACGGATAACCATAAGACCGTCACTAGGATACAATACCTAGATCGCCCCATACATCGCAAAAAGTAATTGAGTGGGTCTTGTGGCCGGAAAACACATAAAAAGCATGGCAATCTCAATTAACAAGTAATTACGCAATTTATGTATTTAATAAACAATATGTAATTCTAATTATCATTATAATTCTAATTAACAATTAATTAATTCTAATTAACATTTAATTCTAATTAGCAAGTAACTCTAATTAACCGGTAATTCTAATTAATAATTTAATTCCAATTAACAAAGTAATTCTAATTAACATGTAATTAAATTAACAAATTAATTCTAATTATCAATATAATTTAATTCGTGTGTGACTAGTTATTTTTTATTAAAAGTTGACAAGTATTGCATATAGTTGTCAAAACAAAATAAAACGAATAACTAAATTAGGTTTCATGCAACCTTTTAAACATGTTTATTAATAAGAAACGTGTAACCCATAATCGCAAAAACGAGATGGTTCGTGATGCCACTGTTGGGATTTTAGAACTAAGTTAACCATTAACCTCTACGAGTACGCAGCGGATAAGGATCTAGTAATCGCAATTAGGTTAGCACGTATTAATAAACAATAATTGAATAAAAGGTAAAATAAGAAACTAACCTTTCGTGGTAATTGAGCGCAAGTGTAATGAGACAATATAACCAATACGAAACTAAGCATCTAAAATAGGTGTCTCTATGAGTATCACACACAAACAGTTAAACCAAGTACGTTCGAATAAACGCTAGTCGAGAACGTTTAACAATCAACCCCTTGAATTACTTGAATACCAAGAACAAGAAAGACCCAAGAACCACTTCTTATTTTCTGCCCGAGATCACTAACTGTCCGAAGAACAGTTTTAACATTACACCCGATATCGGACAAAAAGTGTCCGATATATATACTCCCTTATGTCCGAGATATATTACGACAAAACCACTCAAACTTGTTGCCAATCTGGTTTGACCAGAAACCATATAACAAGTATACTAAACCAACTAATCATTAATTACTCTTGGATCTATGTATGATGCAAGTATAATGATTTATACAAACCAATTAAAAAAACTAATAGAATCTTATTAAAATCCGATTGGTTAAACACCATTTATGGTGGAAACAATTTGGCAGTATCTTAGGTGTAGTGTGATATATATTTATGAGATTTTAGGGATAGTATATCATTTAATCGTACATAGGTGTATTTGTTTATATAGTTTCTTGAACCACCATTCTCTTGGGCTCAAGACTTCCGTATCAAGCAACAAACCCAACACCCTCAATCGTTCATGGTTATCTAGGCCCAAGGCTCACTAACCGACCCATATTGAAAGCTAAAATAGCCCATGGGTCGTGTAATAGGATCGGGTCACGTGCATGCATAAACGGGTCAATATATTCAAGTAATTATAACGTTCGTCTCGTACTCTCATGTTTAACGTGTGTGCCCCCTTAAGCTCACACACTTCTAGTCGTTTACGTGTGTTTTAACTCCCACAAACCAACAGAAATATCCTATGCTTGCTACTATTCCTAATCCTATTCGATTCCGATTCTAGGGATAGATTGGTTTGGAAGTCTCATAATGATATGGATATCGAGTTTTCTGTGGCTTCAATTTGAGATTCTATTCAGCCTAGAGGTTTGGTGGTTGATTGGTATGATGTGGTGTGGTTCTCTTGGTGTATTCGTCGCCATGCTTTCGATCTTTGGTTGTTAGTTATTAAATAAAAATTGAGGACTCAAGACACGTCGAGACAATGGGATGATAACAAAAATTCTAACTTAAATATGCTTCTGTGTCCCTTGTGTAGTTCTCAACGGGACTCCCACAAAACACCTCTTATTTGCTTGTTCTTTTTCTTTTCAGGTTTGGGATCAAGTGAAGATTTATGCTGGTTCACCTAATGTTGCGGCTTCTTTGGACTCTATTGTTTCTTACCTCATTCGTATCTCGAAAAAGCATTTGGCTACAAGTGTTGTTGCTAAGCTTGTATTTGTTGCTTCATGATATTTTATTTGGAAAGAAAGGAACTTGTGTTATTCAAGAATCGAAGAGGTCTCATGCTCAGTTGTGGATGTGATCAAGTCTCTGCTTTTAAGTTCAAGAGGTCGAACAATGTTCGTGCTCTTTTGCAACTTTGAAGTTACCGACTCGCTCATCGAAAGGTCTCTTTAATGGATTGTTTCTTTGTGGAAGATTGGGATCGAGAGTGTTCATTTATGTTGTTGGCTGTGTACGGGTTTGAGGTTGGAGTGCTAGTTGAGAGTTGTACTCTTTTTTCTTCTCTAGGGTTTTTTCTCGAAAGGTTTTTTTAAAGAGACAGTCTCTTTTGGCTTGCTATACTCATAGTGCATTCCTGTCAGATTGTTTTGGGGATATGTGCTTGGTTAGTTGGTTTTTCCAATTGGAGTTATTGTTAGTGTATTTTGGATTTAATTCGTTTTGTGTCATGTCATAAATGACTTAGTGGTTGTTCAAGTGTATGCTTGAGGTTTATGCGGTAATTCAGCCATATACTATTGTATTTAATATTTTTTCTGTGATTATATATTTTACCGGGGTAATCCCCTTTACCCATAAACAGTTTTTGCGCTACACGAAAATCTGCAACATTACAACACCTTAATCAAACTTTACAACACATAAATCAAACTTTAAACAGCAAATAAAACCAAATAACTCTTCTAGTAATGATAGAGCAAGCACAATTTCCCATAGCCATAAGTTTTGCAAAATCACAACATACTAGTCAAATTATTAACAGGAAACTCAAAAAATTACATTAAAATGCGAAAACAATTAAATTGAAACTTAATCAAGTATTCTACTTATCGATCCCACAAAACCCCAAAACAACTTCGTATTTTTAGCCAAGAAATAAAAAAATTTGGCTTAATTTTTCTTACCAAGACCTATCACGTATGCGAGCATTTGTATAAAAAACCAAACAAATGAAGCACCGATTCCTTATGTCAATTGTCTAGAATTAACAATGAAAAATAGCTGTACAACATGCAGCGAACCCCCAAACTCTCACAATGAAAACCGATAATGCAAAACAAGTGTATAACATGCAGCGAAACTCAAAATTAAGTGGCAACTAAGTGGAAACCCATTAAACATTTTTTTAATCTTTTTAAGCCGACGTCTCGGCTTGGCTTGGCATGTTAACAGTGCCAGTTTGAGCCGCGGCTCCATAGTGCACCCAAGGTGTACCACTCTCTCAAGCCGACCTCCCAATCGGCGGCTTCAAAACAGTGCTGGCTTCAAGTTCCACTTGAATGAATGTTATAAAGTATAGTTAATAACGGCAACTAAAATCACACGATAACTACACGGGTATTAAGAAATTCAATTACCAAAATATTTTATTGACAAAATTAATTGTATATTTTATAACTAGTGATAATACTCCGTGCGCACACGAGCTTTTACATTAATTTTTCATTATGATAATATTAATTAATATTTATCATCTTTTAAATAATAAGTAGTTTTCTAAGTGTATTTTATTTTCATATCAATTTAAATATAAATTTATTTCACGATTACTCATTATTTGATTGTGGTGAGATATCAACTATGCATGTTATTAACACATGAGGCTACGTTTTAATTCGTATAGGACTGACTTGTCTACAGCCATGGGTGAGGACAAAAACTTAAAAACCGAATTAAAATCGAAAAACAGCTTCGCCTCACCTTTATCCATCTTTCAAAAAATTTAAAATAACCTTATCTATTTAACTATATTAACAAAAAAATGTGGTATATCTCTTGGGTTATTACCAAAAATTGTTTAAGACGTTAAGACTTGCAATTCATATTTGTGTGAATTTTTAAATGATTGTTCATACTTTATTGATAGCTTTGGATGATTAAATGTTATGCTTTTATTAGTCTCACTTGAGTAATGATGATTGAAAACATAAGTTTAATGTTTAATGAAAACTTCAAATCAAGATAAAGAGGTTAAGAGTTATTAAGGTTAATAACTCAGTAGTTTATTTATCGGTATAAATAAAGGAAAAGAGAAAAAGCTTGAAATCAAACCGATTTAATTAAAAAATAGAAACCGAAATTGATAAAACAAAATCAAATGATTTGCAAATTTCAATAACTGAACCTTTCGGTTCGAGGTTTGGTATTATCAAAAACCGCCTCAAAAAACCCGATACTCTCCCCTACTACATTTGTAGTCGAGGCTTTGATTTGCACTAAAGATTATGTGAGAAAGTGAAGAGAGATATAATAAATGACATTGATGATATAATGATAACAATGATGTTGAAAGGTAATAAGAACTTTCATTGTTGTAACGTATACATGGTATTCTAACGAATAGTAACTTGTACTGTTTGTTATCTTATATGTCGAGATTGATGATAATAAACAAAACGAGAAATCTTTAAATCGAAGTAAATTGATTGTATTGGAGACCTAATTACCAAAAACTTAAGTTAAACCATATAAAATGCATAAACAAATCATTAATAGTAGAGGAGTTTCAACAAACTTCGCATTTTTCGGTAACATGGCCAAAGGAATGGGTGTTGTAAAGCGTACAAAATATTTTTCTTGTTCAAGTTATTTAGAGAGGGTGAGTCTTTGATTGAGATTTACGCATTTACCGGGAGACCATCTCGGACATTGTCTTTGATCACCCGTCCAAATTTTTACAACTTGTAATAATGTCCATAGCCATACCACGAGCCCAGCCCATTTGATGGCAGTTAAATGGTCATTATATTTTGCTATTCGATGATAAAAAAAACTGAAAACCCTTGTAAACCCTTTTCATGGCGGGAGGTTCATCGGAGGTAGCAGCATCCGTGCATAAAGTCTTGTCCAATGACGACCTTTTGACGAAATCTTACTTCGATTACCAATACTCTCACTTCATCTTTTCAAACCGGTATGCAAACAGTGGCTATCTCTCATAACATCTCCTAGTTTTACTTTGAGACGAACCCGAATCCCTACTGTTGAACCTCCTTCTGGTCTCATTATTGAAGGACGGTCTTGGTCCCAGCAAAATTGAACATGATTTCGTGTCATTTGATCCCAGAATTCCAGCAAAAGGTTAATACTTTTTCCTTTTAGATTAGAGGAAGGGATTTGGGAGTCGTGCAATGGTTTGCTTCTGTGTTATGAGGGTGATGATAATGTTAATATCTACAATCCATTGATTAATATGTTTAAGATGCTTCCACCAATAAATTATTTGAATTATGATAGATTGGGTTTTGATTACATGAACTTGGCATTTGATCCTACTAAATCACCTTGTTACAAAGTCGTACATGTTGGAAGCACAGATGATTATGATGATTTTCTTTATTCCATTAGAATACAAACTTACTCTTCCGAAACTGGTGCTTGGAGTGTCTGGGATGATCGATTTCCTTCTGACAGTTTTGATGATTTTTGCTATGGTATATTTTGGAATGGTGCCATTCATTGGTTAAGTTATTGGGAGCCTTTCCATGTTAAGTTAGATATTGTGGACCGTCCGGTTTTAACTAACGTACAAACCCCCCTTTCTCATACTGTCAAAGGGGATGTGCATTTTTATCGCAAATTGTTCAAGTCTCATGGGAGTTTGCTTCTTCTTTGTAAGGATTATGCTCCTTCCCGACATTTGAATATTTATGAGATGAAGAATGAAAATTCTGAATGGTCGGATAAGTACTTTGTTAATCTTGATGACATGATGAGGCCATATCCAACATGGAGGATGCCCGCTGACTTGGATTGTTCTCATATTTGGAGCATCATTTTGGGAGAACGGGACGAGGATTCGTTTATGGTAATTGAACTGTCTGGAAAGGTATTACAATACAGCTTCTTGTTAGGGACTGTTAGTGAGATCTTTGATTTGGGAAAAGGGATTGATGGTTGTAAATGCATAGACTACGTTGCATCTTTTGCTCATGTGTGATTCTGGATGTCGATTTAAGGTTTGATTGTTCTAAATTATGTTGTTCTATCACTACAAGAATTGTGATCAATAGTTGCACCTCTTAAGAATTTTGATTTTTCTAGATTTGGTTTGTGTGAAATCTTTGATGAATTTGGTTTTCTTATAATCTCATTTATGCTTTACTTAAGAATGTCCTGTCCTGTCTAGTTTTGTATCAAAGCACTTAAGGTTCGGGATTTCTGGAGAGCTGCCTATGTTAATAGCCTTATACCTAAGTGAAGTAGCCTTTCATGCTTATAGTCATTGCTGATTGTAAATAGAGCAATTGAAGTGGGGATTCGTATGTCACTTGTCCTCCATATTCACTCTAATATAAATGTGCACTCTTTATCTATTGGTAACTCAATTAGTCAAGTGGGTCCCTTTGCAAGTCTTACTCCAAATATTTCCATGAAAATGAATCAAGCTAACTTCTTCTTTGACATGCTACTGGTTTGAAGTTCATGACAATCTTATAAGCAGGTAGTAGCTATTCAAATGTCACTGAAAAAAAGTAAAAAAAATCTTGATAGTTTGTCCTACGTCCTATAGTGCTACAGCTATTTTTAGAATTACACTCACCAAAAGTTAGATTTGGAAAATTAACATTTTTCGCATTATCTTATGTCCCTCTGGGCCATTAAACATCTACAGCCCTAATGTTAAAATAACAGGTCATTTAAAAGTAGAGGTTAAAACTTTGCTTAAATTAATTAAGGATTCCAAGTTAATTTCTATTTAAAGTCCAAAGTATCAATTAAATTGTTAAGCAAGTTTATAAATATATTTATTTCATCGGGTATAATCCCTTTACCTAAAAAAATTATAAATATATTGTTACTAAAAAGTGTTAACCGCGTGTAATTTTCAGGGTGTTTGTTTTAGCTTATACAATAAGCGTATGAGATTATTAACTTATTTATCTTACATAAGGACACTCAAGCATTTAAATAAGCTTATAAACTTGAGTTTATGAGCTTATTGAATTGGGTTTATGTTGGTCCCAGTTTTCGGATAAAACGTAAATATGTTCAAGAAGTTGTAAACAAGTTTTACACATGATCTATTTATGATTACGAGTTCATGGACTCTCCACCTAAAGATAACATTCTTAACTCCATGCATGTATCAACAATGTATATCGGGAGCATTGAACAACAAATGGCTAAATGCTTTAGTGGGTGAAGAGTTTAATTGTGTAAACGAAGTTTTGGTGATTGTATCTATTCTTTCAGTCCTGTATTCTTTAGTCCAAAAGTGATGCTGCACATGCAAAGTTTTTCGTGCCTGAATCCAATCATTTGACGTTACTCGACGTCTACAAACAATGGAAAGCTAACAAATACTCTGGAGACTGGTGTAACACTCATTACCTACAAGTGCTAGCTCTACGAAAGGCTCGGGAAGTGAGATCTAAGTTGCTCGACATATTTAAAAAGCTCAAGATCTGGCTCACATGATCATGTGGGTCTAACTGGGACGTCATCAGAAAGCGACATGCTCAGCTAAAGGGATCAGGGAATACATAAATATTAGGTAAGGGATGCCGTGCCATTTGCACCCAACCTTGGCTTTACATGGGCTGGCTGACATTTCTTGATATGTGGTGTACCATGAACTGATATATATTGACTACCAAAGAACCACAGTGGTTGGCAGAGTTTGGCTCGATGTTCTATTCGGTAAAGGATTCCGACACGTCCTTGTTGGTAGAGTTTGGCCCAATGTTAAAGATCACATGCAGTTTGTCACAGTTTGTAAAAGTTATAAGATTGACACAGGATTTGTACTTGGATGTACTAAAACTTACAAATTACTTCACCTTCTAACATCACAAATCTATCTACATATATGTTCCATTAGTAAAACATGTTTTTATTCTGTAGATGTTTTGGACTTAGATGGTGTATCAATATCATGATACTTGAACTCAACGCAGTACCACACAGGTTTAGCATGTACATGAAGGGTTGAAATTGGACTACTTTGTCGAGGATTGATTGGTATAACTGGTGACATCCATAAACCAATAAGATAAGTGATACTATTTATAAGCATATACACAGAACACCCCCCTTGGACACAGAATTTTCCACTGTTCGTGTATTGTCTAAAGAGATCGTATTGAAAATACGACATTAGTCATAGCATACAAAGTTATAACAAGGTTGTAACTTTATACATCCATATGTAGTTACATCTAATGGTCTTCACTGGTTCGGGTTCATTAAGTCTGGTTTGTATTATGTTATCTCAAACTGAAGCAAATTGCCAAATTCATATCCTCTTTCGCTAGTTTTGTTGAATTAGGATCTCGTTTTGCTAGCTTATGTCTTTATCATTACTTAAGCTACCTTTTTTGCTAATGAATGTTATGCATTGAAAGCCAACTTCTATGTGCTTTTTGCTCTTTACCAGTTACAAAAATATACTTTTGTTTGATCTTGGGGTTTACTAAACAATCCAATAAACTTAATTTCTTCAAAGATTACAAATTCCATAAAACATCTGCAGATTTTCTTTATTACTGTTATAAAATTGGATCACAGTAATCTGAGAGTCGTGTAAACACTTTCATATTGAAGTATTTCGGTGGTTCTACGGAAATCTTAAATAGGATAAAACTCAGATTTTAGAACGTGAATATGTTTTTGTATGTTCTGAAAACCGAACCAGATGGATGATATATCCTATGACCAACGAAACTGACATTCAGTTATAACTTCCAAAGCAGTTATATTACCAGCCAAATCAGTTAAATTTAAAGGACAAAATACTGTAAATTTTATTTTCTAGTGCGTTTTTAACATAGCACTTTATACCAGATAAAACTTTTCCGAGTGACTGGCAGGCGCCGCTTGACCGCCAGGCGCCGCCTTGGACCGCCAGGCTGCCGCCTCTTGGACCACCTGCTACGGTGGCGCCCCGGACCCCGTCATTCTGGGTTTCGCCCCCAAACGGTAATCATAATAACGTCATACAAGTGTGCACTCCACACAACCCCAACTTGTTGAACATTTATCACAATTACACATTGGTCAACTAAGTCAATCCATTACACTTAAATAATATCGGTGATGCAAAATCACCCAACAATTACTATGAATTAAATTAAACATGACGAAGAAAAGGGAAACTTGATAATGGAGTAAACACAAGCATTGGACAAAGAATAAAAACATAATCAATGGATAAAATCTACATGTTATTTTCTAAATAGCAATTCATTATATATAAACAAAATTTAGGCTACACAAAAGAGGTAACATAATCCTCTTGAACATCATACCTCCCCTCATAACACTAAACCAAAAAAACTTAATAGAAAAACTAGAAGGGTTAATATACACAAAAGTTACTAAAGTTTATGGGAAATTTGTCCTAAGTCACTAAAGTTTTGTTGTTGTTATTCAGGTTACTCAAGTTAACGGGTTTATTATATGGGTTACTCAACGTTTAAAAAAGCGACATTCTTGTTACTATACTACGAGGGTGGGCAACCGGATGATTTACCGGTTCCCTTGTCCACGTCATCACTATAGTTTGAGATGTTACAAGCAAGTTACTATAGTTCACGGGGTTTATTAAATAGGTTACTGAACTTAAAAAAAAAAGTTACTATCCGTTTTTATACATTTATGTATGTTTTATTTGTTTTCATTTTTTTTACGTTTTTCTCTATTTTCGTACGTATTTATACATTGTGTACGCTATTCTACACCTTTGTATGTTTTATACGTTTTTATGTTTTATATGTTTTATCCGCTTTTATACGTTTGTATATTTTATATGTTTTTATGTTCTATACATTTTATCATCTTTAATACGTTTTTACGTATAAAAATGTAAGAAAACATATAACAACGTCCAAAAACGTATAATAACATCAAAAAATGTATAATAACGTATGAAAACATAACAAAACAAAAAATTACTTCCAAAAACTCTAATAACGTCCAGTTATGTGAAAAACATACAAATATGTGCAAAATTGTAAAAAAAACGTGCAAAAGCATACAAAAGTGTAAAAGAATGTAAACGTATAATAACGTCCAAAAAGTTGTTGTAAAAAAAATATATATATACACAATTTTAGCAACTTATTTGTATATTAACTTAAATGTAAAAGAATGTAAACGTATAGTAACTTAAATGAACATTTTAGCAAACTTTAGTAACCTATTTGTATATTAACTTATTTTTTAAAATAAATAATATATAAAATATTTGCCACGTAGTATTATTACCGATAATTCTAGGTTACCAAAACAAGAATAACAAATATAACCGGTTTCAATAAGTTGAGTAACCTGAATAGCAACAAAAAAAACTTTAGTGACTTAAGACAAATTTCCCATAAACTTTAGTAACTTTTGTGTATATTAACCCAAACTAGAAATCAATCATGTTCAAACCCCGTTGTAAAGTGGAATGGAGAGTGCTTCACTTATAGGCAATTCCAAGAAGAAACCTATAATCAGCTAAGGAAACCCAATGCAACTTTTTGTGGATAAATATATTAAGAATATATCCATTGGCATATCTGTAGATACTCACCCTGATACACTCTAGTTCTAGCCAAAAGGTGAGATCTCGATCTACATCGTTGCTTTTGGAATTGCTAACTTCTGTATTATCAGATGTGTGATGTCGGGTTATCTGATGCAACCCACTTACAATATTCAAGATCTTATGGATACTTAGCTATAAACGAATTTGGTTTCAGGAACATACAAGTAGGGCTGGAGATATTAGCTTCAAGTGTCCAGAAAATGTTGAAAAATATGAGAGAGATAAAACCACGTACCAAGAAAAGGCATAAGATTTATCTCGAGTGGAAGCCTCATATCCTCACTTTTTTGTTTTTACTAGCGGAATTCGTACGATTCTAGCTGGTCAATCGAAACTTGTCTGATAACGGAGAAGCATTAAGGGTTTGAGCGTACACATTGTAAAGTTTGACACATTATAACCATTCCAAATCGAGTGGAAAATTAATAACCATTTTAGGCAACAAAAACCGCACAATAACTAACCGGGTATAAAGAAGTTCAATTACCAAAATATTTTATTTACAAAAGTGATAATAATCCGTACACGCACAAGCTTTTACATAAATGTTTCATAATGATAATAATTATAAATCTATATAAATAATAAAAGAAGGTTTTTTTTGAAAATTCTACACGTCATTTAATCCACTGTGGCACATCTTCCACGTCACTTAATCCACGTGTAAATCCAAGTCTGTCTACTTTGTTTCTTGACCGCCTCTTTTATATGTTTAACATACTAATTTACAGATCCAACACTATCACCAGTTTTTTCATAGTTCTTTCATCTACTTTTCATCTTAAATTACACATCCTACTCTGTAATAATCTGCTATTCCATGTGCGCTTGATTTGATTTCTAACCGTGGCTTTTTGTTTTCTGTATGACCTACGAAATTACAATTCCCACACCATCTTCATAATTTCAAGGTTCTTTCATCTAATTTTCATCTTGAATTACAGATCCTACGCTATTAGTAATTTGTTATAAGGTATGTTATTATGGCAATTACTATTTTCCCGTTTTTGTTAATGGACTCATCAAAAGTAAAAAAAAAAAAATGATCCAAGGTTAGGGTTTTAATTCATATGTTTACGTTTATAATTGATATGCTATTGATTCATATGTTACTCGGATTTAATCTTTTGAAATTCTAATTTTCGATCTAAATTTAGGGTTTTAAGTTAACTGATATTCATTCAATTTTTAACCTCACAATTAGAAATTGATTTACATTTGGTGTTTTCAAACAAATGGTGTGGGTTTTTGGGATATATAATGCTACAAACTACTAATATCAAGAGGTGATAAATCAATTCCACTTTTTAGGTTGATATACTAGATTTTATAAGTTAAGAAATAGTGGAAACGGATTATCATATCTGAGAAATATTACATATTCTTCCTGTTCATGGAAGGTAAATTTCAGTTTTGTCGTGTAAGCTACATACTAAAGTGGTAGTTTAAGATTGCTTATCAAAACTGATTAATTGCCACAAAATGGGTTGTTTGATATTTCTTATCAATAAGGATATCACTGTAGAGGTTTTATATACAAGATTTTAGTCAAACTTTTGTATTGATCACACTTGCTTTATTTACTTAGACGGGATGATAGACATTGCTTTTGACAATGGTTTGTTTGTACTCATGGTGTTATATACATTGGTATAACATGTTCGGCTATTGTTGCTTCAGCTATACAACTTGCTGAAATTATACATGATGTTATTATGTAATTGTCGCTTCAGGCAAGATCTTTCCAAAGGAATCAATTGTTCCAAGGACAACATGAAATTGGAATCGGAAGGTAATCCGTGCTTTGTGATTATAAAAGTAAGGTGCCTTGCTCTAATTTATAACATTCATTACTTTAGTTTATTATAGATTTGCCCTTTGTGACTTAAGTTCGATTTATATTTGTTTATCATTTCGATATTTGTTAATTTTCCTATATCTAAGTAAGTTTTTTTTACCCGTTTTCAACTAAGTTATGTTATCTTAGATTTAACTGTTACGCGAATTGACCTTTCATAAGTAAATGGATTACCGTAGCCTCTTGTAATTTTGGACGAGCAATCTTCAAATGTTTTAGCAAGGTCAAACTTGATGTTGGCCATATCGGTTTCAGGAGGGCTTGGTTAATGTGGTAATTGGAACTTGCAATTACAAGTTATTCTTTTTTGGACAACATGTAAGTTCATTGAAGACTTTATGTATCTCTTAGGGGTGGAAATGAGTCGAGCCGCTCGTGAAAAGCTCGGGATCGGATCGGTAAAAAGCTCGAACGAGTCGAGCCTAAACGAGCTCGAGCCCGAGCTCGAGCCTAAGTTGCAGCTCGTTTATTAATCGAGCTCGAGCCCGAGCTTTACATACAAAGCTTGTTATGGCTCGCGAGCCTAAACGAGCCTAAATGACATTATGATATTTTAAGTATTAAACATATATACGAGCCGAGCTCGAGCTTATTAACGAGCTCAATAAAGATATATTATGAGCCGAGCGCGAGCTCGAGCCAAGCTTTTAACTTTTCATGGCCAAATCGTATAAACGAGCCGAGCTCGAGCCGAGCCCGAGCCTATATAAAATACCACGAGCCGAGCTCGAGCCTAAAATTTAAGGCTCGAAACGAGCCGAGCTCGAGCTCGAGCCTTTTAAAACTTAAACGAGCCGAGCTCGAGCTCTGGCAGGCTCGGGCTCGACTCGTTTTCACCCCTAGACTATCTCTATTGTAACTAGAAAGAGGCTGAATAGAAATTTGGAGGGCTGTTAACAAAGTCACGAAAATTTACAAGTTGCAAAATGTAAAGATAAAAGCTTTTCCAACTCTCATTGGTCAACTTTGTAGTATCTTATCACGTTGGCATATCTGTTACATTTCTTGACAAAATTCTCTTGATGGTTTTACACTCATAATTATAGATCTCACTACGTAAATGACTAAATAATGATTGTCTGGTGGAATGGGGAAATGAGTCAAAATGGAGAAAATTTGAAGCATGTTAAAACTATTGGGTTGATCATGTTGGAAAAGTGGTTTTGCAAAATGAGTTTTTGCAAATTTTGGACACCTATTAATATATGATATATGTTATATATGTTTATGTTTCTTGGTAGCTTTGCGTTCTCCTCGACGAGAGCTTCGCAACGAGCTAAAGTATGTCCAAAATGGAGTTGAAATGAATGAGATATCGTGTCTCAAAGTGAGGCACTTGAAACACAAAATTTGGAAAAATGGGAGTATCCCACATCGCCCAAAACAAGAAGTGAAACCTTGTTTATATAGAAATCTTGATATGAACCTTCAAATTGATTTGTTGGTTTTACTCCAACACCGTCTGCTGCAGGGGGGTGCGATTTCAAGATTTGGGCCAAAATGAGTTCAAGCTTCGAACTCATGCGACCATGACATGCGACTCAAAATCTCGCATACTGCGTATCTTTTCTCAGCAGATTTTGAACCGATTTAAACTTTGTACACAAGTTAGAAAGAATCGGTTTTAAATAAATAGAAGATTTAGAAACCGTGTTTAATAGTTATATTTACGTAATCAGTATATCTGAAATATCTTTCTTGGTGACCAAGATAGGTTTAGCCTATATATTAAACACATCTCATTCGGTTTTATACACGTAAAAACGCACTCATTACCACAGACGAGTTCCAGCGGTTCTTTGCTCGAAACACACGAGTCTTTCAATGATCTTCGGGCAAGTGGTCTAGTCCGGTCAGACAACAATGCGTCGTTGTACCACGGGAAGCAGACGGCGAACTGCTTTTAAGGGAATCGTATTCAATACGAGCCTCGTGCAATTCTTTTCTTGCTTTCGTTTTAATTACATTAAATAGTGTCTCTTACGCTTCTACTCCATTCTCATCTGCTTAATTTATTGTTTTTACTTTACATTAATTTATTTATTGTCGTTATAATCGATTTTATAAATAAAGTGTACACGCTTCCACGCCTTAAAAGCAGATTCGGTTTAACCGAATTTATAACACTTTGTTAAAATCGGATTTATAATTAACAGATTTTTATAACTGTTTTCTGTCGAAACCTTGTTGAGTTTCTTTGGAAATCAGTTTCTATTAAACAGGTTTTAACATACAGATTTGGGTTAACAGATCTATACCGTTTTTTTTAAAGCAATTTTATTATCAGTTTTAACGAAACCAAGATAGAGTTTCTATTAAACTGATTTATTCGATCCATCAAAACCAAGCTAGAGTTTTGTTGAATCAGATCTGGTACAAGTAGATACCATTTAAAACAGTTTGTTTAACTGTTTGTGTTTGATCTTTCAGGATGACAAACACTACTACCCTCCCGTGACTACTACGTGAACGTGCACAGTGCGCCGCTACCAACACGGTTGTTAATCATCTTGAGAAACCAGAGAAATTCAATGGGCGAATTTCAAGAGGTGGCAATGAAGATGTTTTTCTATCGACTACTTTGAACCTTGCGCGGTTCTTAAAAGAAAACCCACCTAACATGGAACCTCCCGCGAAGGTCAATCCTCTAATCAACAGTCGCTCAAGCCTTGGAAGCATGGAAACATTCGATTTTTGTGTCACAATTATGTTCGAATGGTTTGGTTGATTCTTTGTACAACGTGTCTTTAAGACCAAGACGCCAAAGAATTATGGGAGTCATTGGAACGCAAGTACAAAGCGAGGATCTTGGTACAAAGAAGTTCGTGGTAGCTCGTTTTTGGATTACAAGATGGTTGATTCAAAGAATGTGATAAGTCGTTTCAAGATCCGCGGGTTCTCGCTACACGACATTCATGTTGAGGAATGACTTTGAGTGAAACTTTTCAAGTTCTTTGCTATTATTGAAAAGTTACCTCAAGTGGGTAGAATTCAAGAACTACCAAGCATAAGCGAAAGGAGATGAGTGTTGAAGACTTGGTTGTTCGTCTTCGTATTGAAGAGGACAACAAGCTAGCTCGAAAAAACACGTATACACCGATTACGCAAAGGCAAATATGGTTGAGCATGTTTCGTCATCTTCAAAGTCAAATGTCAAAGCTAAAGGCAAAGGAAAAGGAAAGAATGACAAAAGGGCAAAGGAAGTCCGAGTACCTTGCTCCTAAAGTCGCAATTGTGAAACGAAGTTCCAAGGGTGTGTTTCAACTGTGACCGGCCAGTCACCGTCTCGCTAATTGTAAGATGCCAAGCGGGTGACTCACGCGAGGCTAATATGGTGAATGAAGATGTGGACATGATTGCTATGGTGTCGATGTCATTGCCATGATCTCGAAGTTAACTGGTAGGTTCCAACAACGAGGAATGGTGGGTGGATACTGGGGCTACCCGTCATGTGTGTCTTGATAAGAGTATGTTTCACTCTTTCAAAGTGGTTGATAGTGGAGAAGGCGTACATGGGCAACTCGCAATCTTTGAAATCAAGGCGAAGGAGATGTAATCTTGAAGATGACATCCAGAAAGAGCTCAAGTTGACTAATGTCTTGTATGTTCCAGATTCGCAAGAATCTTGTGTCAGTTGGTCGTTGAACAAGTTTGGTTTTCGTCTTGTTTTGAGTCGATAAGTTTGTTCTTTCTAAGAATCAAGTTTATGTTGGTAGGGATATGCCCCGAATGGTATGTTTAAGCTCAATGTAATGGTTGTTAAGAATGATATCAATAAAATGAATTCTTCGCTTACTTGATTGAGTCTTCTAATATGTGGCATGGCCGTCTTGGACATGTAAATTTTAATTCGATCGTCGTTTGATTAAATTTAATTGCATACCTAATTTCCATATTGACTCAAAATATAAATGTGAAACTTGTGTTGAAGCCAAACTTACAAGAGCATCTTTCAAATCGGTTGAACGAAAAACCGAACCACTTGATATGATACACATCGACATATGTGATTTGAAATCACTACCCACAAAAGGTGGCAATAAGTACTTTATCACGTTTATTGATGATTGTACAAAGTATTGCTACGTTTACTTCTCGAAAAGTAAAGATGAAGCTATAGACAAGTTTGTTCTATACAAAAGCGAAGTTGAGAATCAACTTAGTAAGAAAATCAAGGTGGTCCAAGTGATAGAGGAGGTGAATATGTGTCTCCATTCACGACCTATGTGCAAAACATGGAATTAGACACGAGTTCACTGCTCCTATTCACCTCAAAGAGCAGTATTGCCGAAAGGAAGAACCGTACCTTGAAAGAAATGGTTAATGCCATGTTGCTAAGTTCGGTCTAAGCCGGGACATGGGGAAAGCCATTTTAACGGCTACTTATCTTTTAAATAAGATACCTCGTAAGGAAAAAGAAGAGACCCTTATGAATTATGGATGGGAAGAAAGCCATCATATCAAGACTTACGAGTGTGGGGTGTCTAGCAAAGGTAGCTATACCGACTCCCAAGGCCCAAAAGATTGGACCTAAATCGTGGATTGTATATTCATCGGATATGCTAAGAATAGCGGTGCTTATCGCTTCATAGTACATGATTCAAAAATCCGGATATACAAAAGGGTACTTTAATGGAATCAAGGAATGCTTCATTCTTTGAAAATATTTTCCTTGTTTAACGAAGGAAATCGGAAGTTCATCTAGAATAGATGAAGAAGTTGTCCAAGATAAGAGACAACGAGATGATAATGATCTCCGGATGAGAGACAAGATCAAACCGAGGAAGAAGAAGTTGAACCTAGAAGAAGCAAAGGGCAAGAACCGAAATCGTTTGGACCCGATTTTGTTTCTTTTATGGTTGAAACGAACCTACTTCATACCGAGAAGCGGTTACTTCCTCGAAAGGGCCTCAATGGAAAGAAGCCATTAAAAGTGAAATAGATTCTATTTTACAAAACCATACACAGGAGCTCGTGGATTTACCTCCGGTTGTAAACCACTAGGATATAAATGGATCTTCAAGAAGAAGATGAAAGCCGATGGCACCATTGACAAGTACAAAGCAAGATTAGTAATCAAAGGATTTAGACAACGAGAAGGTCTTGATTACTTTGATACATATTCTTTATTACGCGAATAACATCGATTAGGATGATACTTGCTATTGCCGCTTTAAGAAATTTGGAAGTTCACCAAATGGATGTGAAACGGCATTTCTAAACGGAGATTTAGAAGAAGAAATCTACATGAATCAACCCGAGGGTTTCATGGCTCTGGACAAGAGAACAAATTTTGTAGGCTTGTTAAGTCATTATATGGCTTAAAGCAAGCTCCCAAACAATGGCATCAAAATTTGACCACGCCATGCTAGAGAGTGGTTTCAAAATTAATGAATGCGACAAATGTGTTTATGTCAAAGACACAAATAGTGGATATGTAATCTTGTGTTTATATGTTGATGATATGCTTATCGTTGGCGAACGACAAGATAATCAAATCTACTAAAGACATGTTGAAATCAAAGTTTGACATGAAGGATATGGGTTTGGCTAATGTGATCCTTGGAATAAAGATCATACGAACTCGAATGGACTTGTGTTAAGTCAAGCACATTATGTGGACAAAATTCTTAATACTCATAATGCGGGGATTCCGCCTAGCTAGAACTCAATTGACACCAAGAAGCATCTATCTAAAAATAGAGGCTTAGGTGTTGCCCAATTAGAGTATTCAAGAATTATTGGCATGTTAATGTACTTAATGATGTGCAGGACGACTTAGCATATCTTGTTAGAAGAGTTAAGTAGGTATACTAGTAACCCAAGCTATGCACATTGGGCAGCTATGACTAGGGTACTTCACTATTTGAGATACGATCGCGATTATGGATCGCATTATGATCGATATCCATTGTTATCGAGGGATACAAATGATGCAAATTGGATATCGACATAAAGGATTCTAGATCGACTAGTGGATATGTGTTTACACTAGGAGGAGCGGCTATATCTTGGAAGTCTTCCAAGCAAACTGTTATAGCTAAGTCCACGATGGAATCAGAATTTATCGCGTTAGATAAATGCGGACAAGAGGCGGAATGGCTACGTCAATTCGTAGAGGACATACCACGGTGGCCTAAACCGATAACGGCCATTAGTATACATTGTGATAGTCAATCGGTAACGTGTTTTTAGAGGGTGATTAGGATTATATATGTGTGGCCTTCTACTAAGCTACTGAGTTGATAATAGGAAATGAAGCTTTACATAACAAATGATTTTTCAGTTGTAGATAAACATGATGGAAACCAGATAAACATGATGTATTTATTTGTTACACATAAGTTAACATTTGTTATTGTTGATTCCAATAATGAAAGGTGTTTTTCAAAGTTTTTATTAGCCACCCGTGATTTATCACGAGTTTATACGCTAGTATTTATCATTTTTTAAAACTTTTATGAGAATAGTTATTTGACATACCAAATTTTTATCACATAACAATGGACTCATCCCCACCCTGCATCTAAAGAAAATAAATGGTTGAGATTAAAATCATTTTATTATTTCACATATTTTTATAATTTAAATATCTCTTAAACCGTTAATCGTTAAGCGAAAATAATTACACCATCGTGACGAGCATTTAATTATCTTTCTATAGACGGGCACTTTGATATACTTTCGAAAAAAATCGTTTTTTTCATGTTTTTTCGTCTTTTTTGTTTCGTTTTTTTTTTCGAATATGAGATTTGCATGAAAAAATCACATGTGATTAAACACTAATTTAAATATCACATGTGATATTAGTGTTAAATCACATATGATATGTAATATCAATAGTGTTAAATCACATATGATATTCACATGTAATATCACTTGTGATATGTGATATTAGTGTAATATCATATCTGACTTAACACTAATATCATATGTGATATTCAAATTTGTGTTTAATCATATATGATTTTTTCATGCAAAATTCAGTAACGAAAAAAAAAAACCGAAAAAATGTAAAAAAAAACGTGAACAACACGATTTTTAATTTTATTATTTTTATTTTTTATTTTTTTGTTGATAGTATATCAAAGTGCCTATCTATAGAAAGATAATTAAATGATTGTCGTAATGGTATATTTTTTCGCTTACAATTAACGGTTTGAAAGATATTAATATTTGAAAAAAAAGGATAATTGTTAAGATTAATTTCATCCATTAGATCAAATAAAAATGGAGGGTGGAGATTGATCTCTTGATATGTAAAAAATGTTTTGTCCTCAAATGATCTTAAGTAGTTCTCAGGGGGCGTTTGGTTTGCTGGAATTCGTCGTAATTTGTTGAAATTGTAAATAGAATTACATTACAATCATGTTTGGTTGGTAGAATAGATGTAATTGTAATTGAGATTACATTACTGTGCTTGTTAGGTTTGTAAATAAATGTAATTGGATTACAACCAATTACGTTAAGTGATGTAATTTAGATTACATAGCAACCTTGATGGAATGTTTTGAATTACGTTGGAATTCAGTGTTCTACAAGTTAAATATCAGTATTATTATTATTAATATATAATTTAATTTTTAAAAATTAAATAATAATTATAATTATAATACTTATTATTATTATTATTATTATTATTATTATTATTATTATTATTATTATTATTATTATTATTATTATTATTATTATTATTTTAACATTATTATTATTTATATAATTTATTATTAATTATTATTATTATTATTATTATTATTACTATTATTATTATTATTAATATCTGTTTATTTTTATTAATTATTTTTATTATTATTTATTATTGTTTTATTTATTATTATATTATTTGAATTATTATCATATTAGTTTTTTAAGTTTTATAAAAAAATTGAATTACATTACGAGTCAACCAAACACATCAACAAATTTCATCAATTACAATTACAATACATTACAATTACAACACATTCCAATTCTTTGAATTACAATTACATCAAATTACAATTCCTTACAAAGATTACAAATCCTTCAAAAATATTATGTGAACCAAACGCCCCCTAAGTGTATTTGTTTTCATATCAATCTAAATATAATTTTATTTCCCGATTACTCATTATTTGACTGGGTGAGATATGAATTATACATGTTATTCATTATTTGAACAATTAACACGTGATGTTGCATTTTAACTCGTATAGGACTAACTTGTCTATACCCGAGGGGTGAGCACAAAAACTTAAAAATGGAAAACCGCACCGCCTACCTTTATCCATCTTTCCAAAAGTTAAAAAATAATCTTATATACTTAATGATAGTAACAAAAAAATGTGATACATCTCTTGAATATTACAAATATTGTTTAAAAAGCTAAGAGTTGCATTTCATATTTCACTACAACAATCGGATGGGCGGGCGAGGAGACTTTCGCCGGGGACACAAAGTCCCCGGCGAAATTCACTAAACGACAAAACTGAATCTGACGTGGCACGTGAATTCGCTGACTTGTTATGAAAAATTCAACGCATACTTTCCGCGGGGACATGTCCCCGGAGAAAGTAAGATTGCTTTTTATTAACCTTTGACCGGATAGTCAAAATTCAACGTAAAGTTTTGGTGGGGACGTGTCCCCGCCAAAAGTATTATCAAAAGTTGACCAAAGTCAGAAGCATGTTAATTGTTCGCGGGAAAATTCCCGCCAAACCTTTTTCCGGGGACATGTCCCCGGCAAAAATTATATTTTAAAAAAATTCACTGTATTGTCGATATTTTAACATGATACGTATACCATAGCACCTATACTCGGTTGTTTAACATGATACGTATAACATAGCACCTATACTCGGTCGTTAAACATGATAAGTATACCATAGCACCTATACTCGGTCGTTAAACATGATACGTATACCATAGCACCTATAGTCGGTCGTTAAACATGATACGTATACGATAGCACATATACTCGGTCGTTTAACATGATACGTATACCATAGCACCTATAGTCGGTCGTTTAACATGATACGTATACCATAGCACCTATACTCGGTCGTTTAACATGATACGTATAACATAGCACCTATACTCGGTCGTTAAACATGATACGTATACCATAGCACCTATACTCGGTCGTTAAACATGATACGTATACCATAGCACCTATAGTCGGTCGTTAAACATGATACGTATACGATAGCACCTATACTCGGTCGTTTAACATGATACGTATACCATAGCACCTATAGTCGGTCGTTTAACATGATACGTATACCATAGCACCTATAGTCGGTCGTTTAACATGATACGTATACCATAGCACCTATAGTCGGTCGTTAAACATGATACGTATAACATAGCACCTATACTCGGTCGTTAAACATGATACGTATACCATAGCACCTATACTCGGTCGTTAAACATGATACGTATACGATAGTACCTATAGTCGGTCGTTAAACATGATACGGTCGGTCGTTAAACATGATATGTATACGATAGCACCTATACTCGGTCGTTTAACATGATACATATACCATAGCACCTATAGTCGGTCGTTTAACATGATACATATACCATAGCACCTATAGTCGGTCGTTTAACATGATACGTATACCATAGCACCTATAGTCGGTCGTTTAACATGATACGTATAACATAGCACCTATACTCGGTCGTTAAACATGATACGTATACCATAGCACCTATACTCGGTCGTTAAACATGATACGTATACCATAGCACCTATAGTCGGTCGTTAAACATGATACGTATACGATAGCACCTATACTCGGTCGTTTAACATGATACGTATACCATAGCACCTATAGTCGGTCGTTTAACATGATACGTATACCATAACACCTATAGTCGGTCGTTAAACATGATACGTATACCATAGCACCTATACTCGGTCGTTTAACATGATACGTATACATGATAATAAAGATTTTTTTCAATAATTTTAGTGAAAACATCTTTTACCGGGGACATGTCCCCGGCAAAACTTTTCGCAATTTTTTTATTTACCCTCCCACCTTTTTACTTATCCCGCCATAACCTTCCCCGAGGACCTGTCCCCGACAAAAGTCTTGCTAGAAGACAAACCAATGTTTTTCCGAGGACATGTCCCCGGCGAAACTAGCCGTAAAAAACACCTCAATTATTAGCCAGCCTGTGACGTGTCACGCCATAAACGTCCCCGAGGACGTGTCCCCGGCAATAGTCTTGCTAGAAGACCAACCAATGTTTCTCCGAGGACGTGTCCCCGGCAAAAGTAACCGTAAAAAACACCTCTATTATTAGCCAAGATCTGCTTTCACAAATGACATAAAAAAAAACACAACTCACGCTAGCAGCTGCTGCTGCTCCACCTCCTCCATCTTCATAGCAGCACCTCCATTAACGCACCACCTCCACCACCACTACATCACCGAGCCGCCTCCACCACCACTACATCACCGAGCCGTAAACCTTCATCTTAAGTGGGTATCTTTAATTAGTTTTTACTAATTTAATGCTTCATGGGTTTTTGTTTATGTTATAACACCACTATATAGTTGTAATGCTTCATGGGTTTTGTTTATGTTATACCGATTTGACAAATGATTAATATTTTCATTGGTAATCTTAAGGTATCTCTTATAGTTGTAATCTCTTATATAGTTGTAATCTTAAGTGGGTTTTGTTTATGCTTCATGGGTTTCGCTTTCACAAATGAGATGAAAAAAAACCACCACAACAATCGCTCCATCTTACTCCATATATGTATTTTTTTCTTATTATGGTTTTATTTTGATATAAATTTGACATACATAAAAAGTGCGAATAAAGAGTTTTTGTTAGGACCAATTTTCTTGGTAATATTTGGTCACAAAATGATTAATATTTTCAGTTGGTAATATTTTATTAGGACCAAGTTTTTGTAGGAATATAGTGTCTCATCGTCATCGAGTGCAAGTCGCGACCACGTAGAGGCCAATCCGCGACCACGCCCAAGAACAAAGGTAAGATACTTAACTGCGTATTTTAAATAGTTTAGGGTTTTAGGTAATGAGAACTATCCAAGCATCGGGTATCAAAAAGACCCTTTAAACCATTAGGGTTGAATTGGTCATTTTAACAATTAGGGTAGGAGAGTAGGATGGTGGATTTTGGGACCTAAACCAAGATCTTGGCAAGGTGTTGGGGTCCACCCCCTTTCATGTGCAATAGCACTTTAACTATGTTAATGAGATCATGTTGTTTCATCTGCTTGTGATACAAAAGATTTGATCGTGTTTGCGTACGACTATTTGAACAGTGTGTAAATGGTTGAGGGTTGCTGAAAACAAATGAATGATGTTATTGTGTCTAGTTAAAGTGCTATTACAAAAGATTTCCCGACAACATTTCATTCTGTTTCTTACAATGTTCTTCCAAAAAACTCACCAAATTCTCTCTTATATTATCAAACAACAAAAATGAAGTTAGCGGCGGTGACATGTGGCCTCGATGGTTTCTGGCGAGGAGGTACGATTTCTTGGTCCACAAGATACGGGAAAGTGTCTGACCATTTCTTGTTACGGTTTGTTATGGTTACACGATGATGAGGTTGAATCTTGAAGGGTAGAAAAGTGGTGTAAAGGGTTTAGCTTGGTTTGAGAGTTCATAGCGTGTGTGTGTTTTTAGTATGTGTTTTTGGTGAGAACTCCACCAAAAACACATGGAGTTTCTCACCAAAAGACACACACTAAAAACATGCACACAATTATGAACTCTCAAAGCAGGGCTAAACCATTTTGCACCACCTTTCTACCCTTCAAGATTCAACTCTCATCATCAGGTAAGCATTACAAACCGTAACAAGAAATAGCCTGTACACTTTCCCGTATCTACTGGACCAAGAAACCGTGTACCTCCTCGCCGTAAACCATCGGAGAAGCCACGTGTCACCGCCGCTAACTTCATTTTTGTTGTTTGATAATATAAGAGAGAATTTGGTGAGTTTTTTGGAAGAACATTGTAAGAAACAGAATGAAATGTTGTCGGGAAATGGTGTAATAGCACTTTAACTAGACACACTAACATCATTCCTTTGTTTTCAGGAACCCTCAACCATTTACACACTGTTCATATAGTCGTACGCAAACATGATCAAATCTTTTGTATCACAAGCAGATCAACACAACGTGATCTCATTAACCTAGTTAAAGTGCTATTACTCATGAAAGGGGGTGGACCCTCAACACCCTGCCAAGATCTTGGTTTAGATCCCAAAATCCACCATCCTACCCTCCTACCCTAATTGTTAAAATGACCAATTCAACCCTAATGGTTTAAAGGGTCTTTTTGATAGCCGATGCTTGGATAGTTCTCATTACCTAAAACCCTAAACTATTTAAAATACGCAGGTTAAGCTTTGGACAAACCCGAAAAAGCAGAAGATATCGGAGCCAAGACCACCTGGCGAACACGAGAGCCAAGACCACAATCGGTATGTTTTTTGTCTAACTTTGTTAATTTTTGTTGTTAATACTCGTGAACTGTTGTAAATAATTTTAGGACTTTAGTGATTAATTTCGGAAAGTCCCCGTCCGAAGTTAATCATCCTATAGAAAATCCGTCCGAAATTAATTTATTAGAAATTAATTTGGAAAGTCCCTGTTTGTTGCTTTTGAATGTTTTGTCTCATTTAGATATGAATGCGTATAATTGATTTACTATTTGTGAAGATTTCGACATTGTTTCCCTTTACTCCTACGAATATGTCTTTAATGCACATATTTGGGGAGTTGAGGAAATGTCACGAATTTTCTCAAATAGTAAATTCAATTATACGCATTCATATGAGACGAAACATTCAAAGAGTGAGTTAGGATTGCCTTCCATAGTTGGATTAGGTGAACATTTTAAGTCTATATAATTATTTGTTGCTTTATTAAAACGCAGTTATGCCAATTGATAAAAGTTGGGTCTCACTAGCACGTATCAAGAGAGAATTCTTAGTTGGTCTTAGAGCTTTCGCAAGCATTGCAAGTCCTTGGTGAATATTGATGGGAATATAAATGTCCCCGCTCTTTGTTTAAACGTAAACCGGATAAAGCAAGAATTTTGTTTGACCACATACACACAAATGGTTGGGACCGTAGTTATACGAAATGGTATAATCATGGTGAGCGGATGGCGAAACAACCGTACACAACACAAGACACCACAGGATGAGTGACATGGTTGAGTTCCTTCATGATATTGGTCCGAATAACGAACCGGATGATCCAACTCAAGGAAATATTGGTGAGACAAGTAACGACGCAATTCCTCAACGTAATGAGTATGAGGAGTTACTTGCCACCGCCAACGAAAAACTATACCCGGCTGTGAGTGGATGTCTTCATTAGACTTTATGGCAAAGATTACGCACATCAAGGTCAAAGGTAAAGTGAGTGACACCACATTTAATGAGTTCCTAACTTTATTCAAGGAAGTTTTCCGCCTGCTCTAGGATACAAGATGCCATCGTCATACTATGAAATAAAGAAGACATTTAAAACTATCGGGTTAGGATATGAATCGATACATGCTTGTGTAAATGATTGCTTTTTATATCGGGGGGCTGGTAACGAAGATTTGCAGACTTGTCCGATCTGCGGCGCTAGTAGATGGAAAGAAAAGAACACACTGGGGAAGAAAGTTCCTAACAAGGTGTTGCGTTACTTTCCTATCATTCCTAGACTACAACGTTTGTACAAGTCTAAACACACTGCAAAATTGATAAG
Organism: Chrysanthemum lavandulifolium; assembly: GCA_022545495.1. NCBI lineage: Eukaryota > Viridiplantae > Streptophyta > Magnoliopsida > Asterales > Asteraceae > Chrysanthemum > Chrysanthemum lavandulifolium. The sequence goes on along the minus strand of CM040241.1, from coordinate 74,136,249 downwards.
GTTTTAAAAGGTACCATTTTGAGGGGTCGTTTGAGCCCTTATTTGATCACTTTTGTATCCGTTATTGCTTAATATCGTTCCTTTTCACTTTTTAGGTCTCTTGAAGGCAAAATGTGGAATGGCACTTATTTGGACGAAAAGGTGCGAATATATGAAGAAAATGGCCAAAGTCAAAATCGAGACACTCACAATGCTGAAAATAGAAGGCGGCGGCGTCGGTGCTAAGCGGCGCCGTCCGAGGATTTTTGTGACGGTGCGTAACCCAAAACTCGTATTTTCAAGTGACGGCGTCCGGTTGTAAAAGAGTAGGTCGTCTCTACTCGACGGCCTAGATGCAATCCGAACGACGTCGAAGTCGAAGAGGACGGCGTCACGGACATAAGGTGACGCCGTCGCAAGGTTAACGTGGCCAAGACGAAACCCTAATGACGGCGACACGACGGCGTCATGAAACATAAGGTGACGCCGTCGCATATGTAATCTTATATATAGAATCCAATTTTTCGGTTTTAGAGGAGTCTTTTGGGTGAAAACCTAAAACCGAACCTAAGGTGTCTTGTACAGTATTTTAGGGTTTTAAACCCTATCTTACATCAAGATAAGTATTTACTTCATTAATTCAATTATATCTTTGATTATTTGTGTGTATGCTTGCATGTTCTCCATGTCCGGCTAATTTATTTGTGTGTTTGCTTAGGAAGTATGAAACTTAATTATTAAATATTGATTGGTTGTTTCTTATCTTAGTTGATTAATGATCTAGTAATGCGATAGGTCATTTGTTGTGTACTTAATGCTTGATTCATCTTTGTGAACCTTAGAATATAATTACCTGAGTAGTTGTAAGCTAAACCATCCAAAGAGTGCCTTAGAGTAAGAGTTTATTATCCCTATTGGGTTTTGTAGACGAGACCCTTTGGTAAGTTCAAAGAGTTAGGGAGAAACGCATACCCTACAACTTTAGACACACAACGCAACTAAGAATAAGGACGTGACAACTCAACCATCAATAGGAGATAATTAAGGAGTAGTACAACCTAAGTAAACACATCTTTAAACTATCATACGAGCACACATTAATTAGACATAGACTCCCACAACCTTAGTTTAGATAATTAGATAATAGTAGAGTAATCGGTGAAATACCAACCCCCAAATCCAATACCGAGATTCGTACCTTTCCATTTCATAAAATATAAAAATACAAAAATAATCTTCCTCAACCTTAACCTTAGCGTAGTAACTTCTTACTAGCATTCCTATTCCCTAGAGAACGATATCAATACCGTGGCTTACCCTAATTACTACACTACAATGATTAGGTTCACTTTGCCTGGGGTGTTATAAAACTTGCTCGAAGAAAAGGAAGTTTCCTTGACCCCGAACGACGCGTGTAGCGTTATCAAAACATATGACTTGGCATGCGTCGGCGCCTACGGAGAACGGTAAGATGCAACACCGGTTGATGGTCAAGCATGGAAGAAATTTGACATCAAGTATTCAAGGAATTTGCTAAAGAAAAAGAAACATCCGGTTAGGGTTGGTCACGATGGTTTCAATCCATGCAACAACATTAGTCGATCATACAACATGTGGCGGTCATATTAACCACATACAATACGCCTCCACGGATATGTATGAGAGAGACTTCTCTTATGTTGACATTGTTAATTCCGGCCCCAAATCACGGGGAAGGATATTGATATTTACACGAGGCCTTTGATTGATGACCTAAAGACTTTATGGAAAGATGGAGTCATGACTAAGGATGTTTATTGCACACAATTCGTATGAAAGCGAGACTTTTATGGACTATCAATGACTTTCCGTCAAGTAGTTTGTCCGGGTGGAGTGGGCAAGGTTACATGGCATGTCCGACATGTAATGTAGACACTCTAGCTATGCTGTGTTAAACAAAATTGCTTATGTTGGTCACGAAGATTCTTAAGCATGACCAATAAATGGCGGAAGAACGAAGGGCATTCTATACGAGGTAGATAATCTGCACCTCCTAGAAAATTTACCGGTGATGACATCTTGGATCAACTAAGAAGATTGCCTAAACGTGTCCCGGGAAACATCCAAGATATGGGGTGCGAAAAAACGTGATCAAGATCGCGAATTGAATTGGACAAAAAAATTTGTTTTCTACGAGCTAGAGTATTGGTCTTTTCTTACACTAAAACACAATTTAGATGTCATGCATATCGAAAAAAATATGTGTGAGAGTGTGTTGCGTACTTTGTTAATGAATGACAAATCAAAAGACACCAACAAGGCAAGAAAAGACTTACAAAATTTGAATATTCGTACTGACTTGTGGCTCATCAACAAAGGAAACGGGAAGTGCTCTAAGCCTCATCCTACGTACTCTTTCACAACCAAAGAAAGAAATTTTTTTTGTCAATTCATTAAAGGTACGCGTTTTATTTGAAAATTTCTTTGTTCGAATTAATTCGCGTATTCATTTCGACAACTTATTCTAACATCATGATTTTTTTTCTTAATTCATCAAAGGTGTTAAACTACGATGGGTTTGGATCTAACTTAAAGCATAAAGTTACCGACAACGATAGCAACATAACAGCTTGAAGGCTCATGATCGTCACATAATGATGCAACGGTTGCTTCTGCTGGACTTCAAAATTACTTGAAGGACCAAACCACCGCAACACCAATAATCGAGCTTTGTTCATTCTTCAAACAAATATGCGCTCGAACTTTGATGGTGGATGACATGTTGAAAGCTAGAGATCAACCGATCAATATTTTGTGCGCTTCGAGCAAATATATCCTCCACTTTTTGACATTATGATTCACTTGGTTATTCATCTACCGGAAGAGGCTATTGAAGCGGTCCTGTTTACATGAGGTGGATGTATCCATTTGAAAGATACATGAAAAGCTCAAAAATTATGTCGAAATAAAGCCAAGCTCAAGGTTTAATAGCGGAGGTTATATTGTCGATGAAGCATTAACTTCTGTTCGCATTATTTTCGGGTGTTGAGGCGAGATTTAATCGTCTGACCGAATGAGGACGGTCCAAGGCCAACAAGTCGATTTGAGGTGTTTCGATCGATCCGCAAAAGAATGGTAAACAATCATTAGTTCGGTTTAAAGCGACACAATGAAGCAAGTAGTATGGTACGTACTACACAACACCATGAAATCGACCAGACATGAACGCAGCAAAAGAGGTACGCTTTTTATTTCAAAATTTGTTTCACGTAAGTTGTTATTCGATGACTTATTCTAATATCATGAACATTTACGGGCATTTCTGGCGGAGACTTGGAAGACGGGTTTCCTCACCGGTTTGAGATGAAGGTAGACTTATTGTATGTATTACCTGTATAAATAACGACTATTACTCATATCTATCTATTCTTAACTTTTTCATAGATTCGTGAATTAAAAGTACAGAAGGACCTAGTTTGTACCGCCGAGTTATTCGCTTTGGCTTGTGGACCATCATGTACTGCAGTCTCAGTCAACTCTTGCATAGTCAACGGTGTGAAGTTTACTGTACACGACCGTGATTTACGTCGTTCAACTCAAAACATTGGAATTTCAACTCCTAACCCTAATGGAGGAATGCATTAAGGCCAGCTTGAAGAGATTCTCGAGTTTTCATATATTTCATTCAATGTTGTGTTGTTCAAAGTCAAATGGTTTGACACTAATAACACTAATCGCCTAAAACGCTGTACCTATAGAAACAACATTACGCAAATTATGACCGATCGTGTATTGTTTCAAAACGAACCATTCATTCTTGCAACGCAAGCAACACAAGTCTTTTACCTTGATTTCCCGGGTAAACGTGGTAATTGGAAGGCCGTCCAAGATTCTTATCATCGAAAGATTTGGAACCCGGATATCATTGTGGTAGAAGACAACCAGGATGTTGTACATGACAACAACTCATCACATATCACACTTTCTGCTGAGTTGGATCAGTTGGATTATAACATTATAAATATAGATGTTCAACCAGCGGAAGTTGAGGCACCACCACTAATTATCACTATTGTGGAAGACGAAGATGATATTGATTTTGATGATCACGTTCCTCATGATTTAGCATCTGATGATGATGATGGCTACGAGAATGAAGATGACAATACTAATAATGTTGAATTTTATGTTGATGATGTGGAAGATTAATCTCGAATTGTAATTTGTAGAACAACACTTAATTATTTGAATGAAAATGTTATCGAGTGGTTAAATGTGTTTATTTGTTTGTTTATTTATTTATTGATTTATTTATTTATTTATTATAATTATCTTGTTGATATATACTGTTATACTTTTGGACCATTTGCGGATACGTTGTTTTGGATAGTTTTGTAGATGATCATGCGTTAACGGTTTAGGAACCGTTTTGGCGATTTTGGAAAAGGATAACTATGTTGTATATATGATATTATGTTTAGCGAATTTGTGTTATGATTGGCATATTAAAGCAGTTGTGACATTGGTAAAACATGTTGTGGATTGGCATATTATGATAATAGTTGTAGATTTTTCCGGAAAATTTTGGAAAAATCTGAAATTACCCATTTTGCAAATAATATTCGCATAGTGGGTCACTTGTTTCTTGGGACATGTCCCGGGAAAGTTCAAAAGCATACTTTAGTTTACGACTTTACCCGGTGATATGTCCCCGGCAAAATAGTTTACCTCAACAGTGGTTACACTCTTCCTCGGGGACATGTCCCCGGAGAAAGTTCAAAAGTATATTTAATTTACGACTTTACCCGGTGACATGTCCCCGGCGAAATAGTTTACCAAAATAGTGGTTACACTCTTCCCCGGGGACGTGTCCCCGGCAAAACCACGTGCCACGTCGGACATGTTTGACCGGAGACAATCGGCTGCGGGACCCACGTGTCCCCGGTAAAAGTGGTAGACAGTCCCCGGGAAAAGTATTCCCGAGAAGGCATCCCCGGGAATTTTGCCGGTAACATGTCCCCGGAGAAAGGTTTCGCAGGGGACATGTCCCCGGGGAAAGCCCTGAAATTTCGCCTGCGAAAGCGGCGATTGTTGTAGTGTTTGTATGGATTTTTATATGATTGTTTCATACTTTACTGATAAATTTGGATTATTAAATGTTATGCTCTTATTAATCTCACTTGAGTAATGATTTTTGAAAACATAAGTTCTACGTTTAATAACGGGAAACTTGAAATGACGAAATAGGTTAAGAGTTATGATGGTTAATAACTAAGTAGTTTATATATCGGTATACATAAAGGAAAACAGAAAAGCAAGAAAAATCCTGAAACCAAACCGATTTAGTAAAAAAAAGAGAAACTGAAAGGGAAAAAACAAAATCAAACGATTTGCAATTTTCAATAACCAAACTTTTCTGGTTCGAGGTTTTGTTTTAACCAAAAACCGCCCAAACAAACCGATACTCACCCCTACTACACCTGCAGTTGAGGCTTTGATTTGCACTCAAGAATATATGATAAAGTGAAAGAAAAAAAAAGATATAATAAATGACATTGATGATATAATGATAACAATGATGTTGAAAGGTAATAAGAACTTTCTTTGTTGTAACGTATACGTGGTATTCTAACGAGTAGTAACTTGTATTGTTTGTTATCTTATATGTCGAGATTGATGATAGGGCCTAATAAACAAAACGAGAAATCTTTAAATCGAAGTAAATTGATTGTATGGGAGGCTAATTACCAAAAACTTAAGTTAAACCATATAAAATGCATAAACAAATCATTAATATTAAAAGGAGTTTCCAACCAACTTCGCATTTTTCGATAACATGACCAAAGGAATGGGTGTTGTAAAACGTACAAAATATTTTTCTTGTTCAAGTTATTTAGAGTGGGTGAGTCTTTGATTGAGATTTATGCATTTACCAGGAGACCATCTCGGACATTGTCTTTGATCACCCGTCCAAATTTTTACAGCTTGTGATAAGGTCCATTGCCATACCACGAGCCCAGCCCATTTGATGGCGGTTAAATGGTCATTATATTTTGCTATTCGATAATAAAAAAACTGAAAACCCTTGTAAACCCTTTTCATGGCAGGAGGTTCATCGGAGGTAGCAGCATCAAGAAGGCCCTATAACAGAGACAACCATCTCACTTCATCCGTGCATAAAGTCTTGTCCAATGACGACCTTTTGATGGAAATCTTACTTCGATTACCAATACTCTCTCTTCATCTTTTCAAACCAGTATGCAAACAGTGGCTATCTCTCATAACATCTCTTAGATTCACTTTGAGACGAACCCGAATCGCTACTGTCGATCCTCCTTTTGGTCTCCTTATTGGACGGGGTTTCAGCAAACACGATTTTGTGTCATTTGATCCCAGAATTCCATCAAAAAGGTCAATAGAGGGAGGGATTATGCAGTCGTGCAATGGTTTGCTTCTGTGTTATGACAGTCATGGTAATTATATTATCAACAATCCATTGATTAATTTGTTTAAGATTCTTCCACCAAAACATTATTTGAGTTATTATGGATCGAGTACTTATTGCATGAACTTGGCATTTGATCCTACCAAATCACCTTGTTACAAAGTCGTACATGTTGGAAGCACACATGATGATCATGGTGTTCCTTGTTCCATAGATATACAAACTTACTCTTCCGAAACTGGTGTTTGGAGTGTCTGGGATGATCGACTCCCTTCTCACAGTTTTCATGATTTTTGCGATGGTATAAATTGGAATGATGGTATATATTGGAATGGTGCCATTCATTGGTTAAGTTCTCGGGAGCCTTTCCATGTTAAGTTAGATATTCTGGATTGTCCGATTCTAACATACATACAAACCCCGTTTCCTCTAACTGTTGAAGGGGAGGTGCATTCTTATCGCAAATTTATCAAGTCTAATGGGAGTTTGCTTCTTCTTTGTAAGGATTATGCTCCTTCCCGACATTTGCATATTTATGAGATGAAGAATGGAAATTCTGAATGGTCGGTTAAGTACTTTGTTAATCTTGATGACATGATGAGGCCATATCCAACATGGAGGATGCCCACTTACTGGAATTGTCATCATATTAGGAGCATCGTTTTGGGAGAACGGGACGAGGATTCGTTTATGGTAATTGAACTGTCGGGAAAGGTGTTACAATGCAGCTTCTTGTTAGGGACTGTTAGTGAGATCTTTGATTTGGGAAAAGGATTAATGGATGTAGATGCATAGACTACGTTGCATCTTTTGCTCATGTGTGATTATGGATGTCGATTTAAGGTTTGATTGTTCTAAATTATGTTCTTCTATCACTACAAGAATTGTGATCAATAGTTGCACCTCTTAAGAATTTTGATTTTCTAGATTTGGTTTGTGTGAAATCTTTGATGAATTTGGTTTTCTTATAATTTCATTTATGCTTTACTTAAGAATGTCCTGTCCTGTCTAGTTTTGTATCAAAGCACTGCGTTCCCGAGTTTTATTTTTGAAAGAAGAGAAAAGAAGTGGGTAGAAAACAAAATAAATTCGTGTTCCTGAGTTTTTTTTTAAGAGAGAAGAGAAAAGAAGATGAGAGTAATTTTGGCTAAACTTCTCTCCAAAACTTTCTCTCCAAAAGTGGGATGATTTGGAGATAAGTTATATTAAGAAGCTTTAAATAAATCAAATTACTTAAATGACCTAATATAAAACATAATTTTTATATATAACCAAAGGTATAATTGTAAAATCATCTGTTATCTCTTCTTTTCTTTCATAACTCGGGAACATGATATAAAAAAATTTAATTTCATTCATCTCCTCTTCTTTTCTGCTCATTTTTAACTCTTCTCTTCTTTTATTTCATTTAAAAAACTTGAGAACGATTTCTGGAGAGCTGGCTATGTTTATAGCCTTATATCTAAGTGAAGTAGCCTTTCATGCTTATAGTCAATGCTGATTGTAAATAGAGCAATTGAAGTGGGGATTCATATGTCACTTGTCCTCCATATTCACTCTAATATAAATGTGCACTCTTTATCTATTGGTAACTCAATTAGTCAAGTGGGTCCCTTTGCAAGTCTTACTCCAAATATTTCCATGAAAATGAATCAAGCTAACTTCTTCTTTGACATGCTACTGGTTTGAAGTTCATGACAATCTTATAAGCAGGTAGTAGCTATTCAAATGTCACTGAAAAAAAGTAAAAAAAATCTTGATAGTTTGTCCTACGTCCTATAGTGCTACGGGTATCCCTTTTATCTTTTTTTTATAGAATTACACTCACAAATCTTGTTTGCGTGTACTATATATCTCTATATTATATATAACAGGAGGCATTTGGCATTAATGCCACCTCAATGCCACTTCAATGCCACCTCATCCAATTTAATGCCACATAATCATTAGTTGTCCACATAAGCAAGATTTTTGTCCACCTAAGCACTAATTTTTTAATTTAATTAGAGTTTAATATAATTTAATTAAAATTTTCCGATTTTTTTTGCATTTATTAAAATTTCATTTTTTTTTATTCTTCAAAAAATCATGCTTGCAACTGGATTCGAACCTGGGTCTGTTAGTCTACAAACAAACATGATTACCACTAGACCAACACATTTTTTTGATTATAACTTGGAAAACCAAATTTATAAATCTCTACAACCAATCATTGACCATTTTGATTAGTTTGAAAAGGAATGTATTTATCTACAAAAATTATATTAAGTAATTATCTTTTTTAAGATAAGTATGAAAATCTCTGCAACTTATAAGCCTAATCTCACGTAAAAAAAAAAATCTCGGTTCATTCATAATATACTTTTTTTCTCCAAACCCTAATTTCATCTTATCCCCATCCATGATCGTGACTTCTTATTTTGTAGTCGATTTGGAAAAACAATACACACATGACACCGGGCACATTCTACAGCAACAATGACAATTCCTGCATCAATAATCGTAAAACTATTATTAACATTATCGTATCTTTTTATTAAATTTACACTCTTAAGATCATGTCAATGGTGGTTTTATTTTGTAATACAGGGAGATACAAGAATGTAGAGTAGTCTTGAAATCGTGTACATGTTAAGAAATTGCTACTACAAGGTAAATGCTTATAAATCTTTGTTTTTGATATTATGTTCATAAGCATAGGGCTTTATTTTTCATGCATAAGGTTTGTTGTTTTATACAATGCAGTTTTGTATAGTTCTATATATAATAGAATTACTTAACACTCTCCTAACTTATTTTAAACTGCATAGATCATAGTTTGTGTTACTTCTTACCCAAACTGAGTGATAGGTAACGTTGGCTTTACATCCCTACTATGAGGTTGCTATACATCTATTGTTTACAGTTTAGTCAATTTATGTTGATTTTAGAAAATGCTCAAGGCGTTGAAACCTGCTGAATTGGTAGCAAATCGCAAGAAGGACCTCATGTTTTAAGTACCACGCCAGACATTATTGGAGGTATTGAGATAATTTACATTCGTTTGATTATAATCTCAAAGGAATCCTATATTTGTAAACATGTTTTTTTAATGGAAACAATAATTTGTAATTAACAGAGGTATGTTAATTTGTTAACCAATAAACCTCAATATGTATGTACAGAGTAAAAATGACATCTCATGAATATATAATTTTATATAATAATATCAATTAGGAATCAGGAAGCATGAACTTTTAATATGACCTGGTCAATGAGTACTGTCATTGTTCTCAAATGACATTCATATTGACATTATGGATTACATCTCTCCAGCAATATGTAGTGATGCTGCTTTCCGAACCATGTGGGCTGAGTTTGAGTGGGAAAATAAGGTATTACTTCCTCTTTAATGTCTGGTTCTATTAGGTTTTTAGAGTTGACAACATGGGGCGGGTCGGATGGTTTGGATAACAACTCAAAACGTGTTCTGATAACAGGTTCGAACATGCTGATTCTCATGATCGATGTTCATCACTTGGATTTTAGATGTGAGGTCATAAGCGGTGCATAGGTGAGTCTACGAATATTAATTTTCCTGTCACCTGAAATGGATCAAATAAGCACATCCTTAAATCATTTAAGCACTATAACAAGTTCTAACTAAAATAAGCAAATCGGCCCTAATGCAGCTACTTTAAGCCTAAATTAAGCTAGCTTAGAAAAATCCTGAAAATAAACTAAAAATATGCAGTTAAAGGCAACCAACCAGAGTACAGGAATCCAAAATTTCAGCCTAAAAGGATCTAATATGTATAAATTAAAAATCAATAACTAGAGCTACTTAGAACTGAGGTGTGACTGATGCAGTCAAGGGAAATGGTAATAAGCAGTCTCAAAAAGCTATTTACTCTTTTAACTATTTTGTGATGTGCATATAATCATGTATTAGATGGCCAACTCTTCATAGGATTGGTCCAGTTAAGCACTATGTGCTTACTGGATCGATTTACAATAGTTAATTCGTCAAAAAACTGGTATAAGCTACAAAATTTATTGTTTGTCTATTTACATATTATACTTTTCTGTTAAAATTTTTTACGTCAAGAATTTCCTTAACGATTATGCTAGACAAACAAGGATATAATTGCATAGATTGTATCTGTTAGCATTGCTGGTGATATGATACTTGCATCATATTTTCATTAAAGTGATTTTATTTACAGGTCACAGGTAAAGATTCTCGGTTGAACCTTCAGAGAGCCAAAGGCCATTCCGTGCTCTTCTAGATGTTGGTCTTCTTCGCACAACCATTGGTAACCGTGTTTTTGGTACCCTCAAGGTACATGGTTGTCGTTGTGTGCATGGTTTTTTTTACGATAATGATATAAAATGTTTTATATAGGTTTTTACTTTTTATGCATTTTTTTCAAACTTAATCACCGAATAAAATATTTCATCAGGTGGAAAGTTTGACATGTTTTAGCTTAGTTTGGTTGTCTAGAATATCAAATTGTTCAAATGTGTAAAGCTCATAAATGTAGTTTGAAGTAGTTTAAATGGGCTGAAGTAACTGAGGTCTATTCAATACAACATTTGTGTATATATATGTTGGTAAATCAAACAAAAATGTTTGTGGGTCAAATCAAACCAACCTATTCTGACACACCTTTATATTTGCAGACCTGAGCCAAGGCTATTCGGATATCAAGACAAGAACTAAATGTTGTTAACAGAAGAACCAAACTCCCATTTATGTTTGTTAGCTTATTTCATGGGTGCAAAAAAAATTATTCGGTGCACAAGAAGCAAGTTACTCAGGGTATATGTGCTATAGTGGTCTAGCAGACTATGCTCCATCATACATAAACTCTAACAGGTACATTTATATGCTTGTGGTGGATAAATTTAGAGATTTTTTGAGCAAACTTACCTTTATCATTTTTGCTTTTCTGGTATCGGGTGTTTTTTTAGGAGTCAACCAGTATTTTGGTGCTTGTGATGTAGGCAATGGGAAAATCCAGTAGTATGATTTCCATAGGGAACCACCCAGATGTAGTGATACTTCAGAAGGTGATTAACGAATTTGTAGCTATTATATTATCTCAAGCAGATTAAAAAATAGAATGTGAAAGAACAAAAGGATAAACGTGCGTTACATGAAATCCTGCAATTAAGAGCAGACTTCCTGTAACTTTAGTAATTAGCAGAATGGCATTACAAGAAATCCTGCTCAATGATGTTGGAGATCACATTGTGCTTAACAAATCCAAAGTTGTTGATTTCTTTCAAGACCCTCATAAGGTTATGCTCATGTACTCTTCAGTCATGTGGTCCAGTGTCATTTCATTTCAGATTATGTGTTAAAGTTACGTAAAAAAGGCTATTCATCATGACAGTAACATGAACATGTATCTAACTCTAGGTAATAAAATTTTGTAGGTCGTAGTAAAACTTGAGGATGGGCAAAAATTTGAAGGTGATATCTTAATAGGAGCTGATGGGATTTCCTAAGAGGTAGCGGTTGATTTTTGCATGCTTAGAACCAAACTCCCATTTATGTTTGTTAGCTTATTTCATAGGTGCGTAAAAATTTATTCGGATATCATTTGGACTAGGTGTCACTAAAAATGATGATGAACTTGGCTGGTTTACATCAGATCAAGTTGAGGATACTAAAGAAGCATTAAAGACGGAAGTGCTCACGACTTTATTTATAGTTATGTTGTTGCCTTCCTCAATGAGGTATAGCCTTTCTATCGAACTGACTACCATCTCTTCTTTTACTGTCAGTTTCATCTTCTTTTTATGTATATTGCAAATAAAACCTCTATCTGTTAACAAATTGCCTGGATTTACAAGGGGATTATGCCAAGATGTTGATAGGGGTACATTAGAGACATTTTTACACCTTATTGCTCTTTCTCTGTCTGTGGTGAGTGCAATCTGGTTGCTTATAATGTTCGTTTTATATCATCTTTCTTCTCTTTGCTCCTTATATTTATTCAGATGATATATATAAGCTAAAACTAACTTGGTGTCTAGGCCGCTGTTGCAGCAGTCCAAAACAGCACAAGGGGGCACAAAAAGGGTCCTAAAAAGCTATCTAAAAGCCTACATAAAAATTCATAAAAATAAGTAATAACTAGATTACCAACCAGAGATTATGTGTACCAAATTTCAGAGGATAAAGATTCATATTACGCAAATGAAAAATCAAAAAGATAAGCCACTTGGGCACTTTAGTGGCTGAGACAGAACATAAAAGGACCTAAGGCAGATTTTTAGAACAATTTAAGCTAAGCTAAAGCTAATATAAGGGCAAATAAGCTAAACCTAGATTAAGGTGGGTGTATAAAGATGCAAGAAAAGTACTTTTGAAAAGTTTTAGATCAAATATAAGCTATGAAAAAGATGGTTGAACAGCAGCATAAGCTGCTGTTCTGTGCAAAACTTATTCTGGCCTAGGATGGAGTCCAAAATGGGTGCGTTTGGGTGTTGAAATAGAGGCTGAAGTGGGTATGGTTGGGGCCTAAAATTGGTGACTTCGGGTGCTGAAATATGGCAGAAATGGATGCATTTTCGGGCTGAAGTCAGGGCTGCAATGGGTGAGTTTAGGGACTGAAACGGGCGTGGAATAAGGTGCTGAAGTGGGTGTGTTTCGATCCTGAAGTTGGGCTAAAGTGGGCCGCTTTTGGGTTTGAAATGAAAGGCAGATTCATCGTTTCTAGCCATCTTCAAGTAATTATTATTACTACTACTTTTAGTTGTGCGAATATAATTTAACTAGCACTGTTATATATCCCAATGCATTCATGTAGTTTACTGTCGAACTCATGAGCTTAATCATCAAAAAAAATTCTAGAAATTATGAAAAAATCATCTTTGAAATCACAATCTAGCAAATATGTAAAACCCAAAATTTCAGATTGATCGGATGAAAATTGAAGAACTTAAAAATCAAAAATAAAACCTATTTGAACATTATTTGAATATTTTTTATTTTTATTTTATTTTTGAAAGGTTTGACTATAATGAAACTTGATTGGATCTAAATTACTGAAATTGAAAATCTGAGCTATGTGCTAAGCTAATAGAGCTACCTATTCTACTTATGTAGCTAACTAAGTGATAATGCAAACTTTTTAATGGACATGGATGCAGGAAATTGAATTGAAAGAACTTCTTGACTTTTATTGAGATGACTTATGTGATTATGCCAGCAGTTGCGTGACCAGGATAACAATTGCAGCCCGTCTTCTTTAATGCTTCTGGAAATTTTTCTGTCAACTTACTGATTTTTTAATGCTTCATTTTGAAGAAATGACATGAGTCGAGATTCTTGCTTCTCTTGCTGGAGCATTCGTGCTTGCATTCGCCTGTGGCTATATTATTTATAAATGATCCAGAAACCGTTAGAAATAGACCAAAACTGAATCTCCTAACACCACAAATTCCAGATTATGAATTAGAAGACAAAGATAATGACACAACCGGATATGGTACAGTTAGGTTGCCACATTTACATTGGAAATCTGGAAGTGTGATGTTGTTAAGGTTACTGATGCTCGCGGCTACCAGTGAGAATGGAAGATCAAATACACACATGACTGAAAGACCAGATACATTAGTTTGACTGAAATACACGTAGAGTCGTAAAACCAGGCCAGTTGGGTTGACTGGAAACTTTTTTGCCAAACGTTTTAATATATAGCTAGCGTCTCAAAGTTTAAACTACTAAATTCAAAATTGCATTTTTCCCCCGATAATAGTCTAATATATTCATTAAACTTGAGGTTCTGTGCATTGAAACCACACTTTGAAAGAGTATTAACCCATTTGACGCGTTTTATTTTAAAATTATTTCAAGGACCATGGGTTCTCAAGAAAAGACACATGCTTGACGTTGATTGGAAACTCTGGAGATCATACTTACAAAAGTATTCTGATCAGTCTCTCTCGATTCACATGATTGGAAGACTTGCTGGTTTGCTTTTTTAAAAGAACATTGTGTTAATTGGTTTATGTTTATGTCTTTTTATTATACTAAATCTATGTTTCCATACAAATACATCAAAGTCAAAACTTCTACGGGTGTTGTAGCTCAAAGCAATGAAAATAAAGACTATAATGTGGATGTCAAGAGTGAAGTGTCTCAAGGCCCTTCAGCTCGCAAAGGTTTTGTAGAATTGGACGATGAATCAGACGAATTCTTTGATCCTCCGGAATATTTTCTTGAAGATTTTCATACCGATATTTACTCTCAGGTGAAGTACTGAATCACACCTCATTATTTTCAAAAGCTAATTGCATATCGATGTACACGCTAAATTTCAGGGTCATGAATTTCAGAATATGTGTCCAAACAAGCCTTGCACTCCCACCGCTAATGATTTGGAGAAAAAGTTGCATGAATATACAAGTAAGTCCACTTATTATGGTAAGATTCACGCTAAAAGGTGGTAGTTTCTTGGGTGCATTAGCTTTATATTATGATCTCGTGCAGACTTAGAGGAAGCGGTTTAGGGAGAAGGTATCTTACGTGACTTCATATTCACTCTTCCAAAGGATCAAACTGGTAGTCTTTCAAACAGTTGGTCAGTTTCGGAACCTTCATTGTTTCAAATTCGTGGAGAAACTTATTTTGAAGACCATAAGAAGGTGACTCTTCCAACAATTTTTATTTTGAGATTTTTTGCGTAAAATTCTTGCAAACTGTTTCAGTTGTGGGCGTCGGTAATTGTACCATTTTTTGTACATTTGAGTCATCAAAGAATGACTTTGAGTCATGTTACAGTCGTTTGGAGCCAGAAAACGCTTAAAACAAGGTTTAAAAATTAATACTGTATAAAACAAATGAAATAGAGAAGTGTGAGAATTGTATATTATGTTACGTTTCATAAAAATAAAAAAAAAAATAAAAAAAGAAGAAGAAAAAAAAAGTCACAAAATGACCCGAACGGACACAAAACCTTTTTTTATTAGCTCAAATGTACAATAATAGTACAATATCATTGCTGGTCATAATATACAATTTTTTCTATCAATTCATATAGTTAAGTGTTTGTTTATCCAGATAACGGCTCAAAGCACATTGATGCAAACTGTTGCTGTGATTGGCTGAGATCAGATAAGCGGGAAGATAATCTTGCTACTCGACCAGGAAATATTGTGCAGGTTGGCTTAGCATGCCTTATACTTATAGCATATTATTAAATGGCATAGGAAGCATGCCCATACGGTTTCATTCATGTATCTATTCTGCAGAAATTTGCCGCTGATGGTCGTCCAGAATTCTTCTTTATTGTTAACTTTCAGGTAACTGTCTGATTGTAAGCCCATGTAGCAAAGTTCACAAATTTATTTTCATCATATAAATATGAAAAGAAAGTGTAATATGAACTTTGAGTTAATCTCGGTGGTTTCTGTTATGAATTAGATTCCCAGGTCAACAACTTATACCATTGCATCTTACTATATGACACGTAGTCCTATCAAAGATCTTCCTTTTCTAGAGAAATTTGTGGAAGGAGATGATGCATTCAGAAATTCAAAGTTTAAGCTCATACCTCATGCAACTGAGGTCAGTATGTACATATAGGTGATTTTACATAAAGTATATGTGGCAAAATGGGCACCTAGGGAGTTGAATAACAGGTTAAAACGGGTTTGAAATAAAAAATGTTCACTTTCTGGTACACGTAGAGTCGTAGAACCAGGTCAGTTGGGACGACTGCAAATTTTTTTGGCAAACGTTTTAATATATAGCTAGCGTCTCAAAGTTTAAACTACTATATCAAAATTGCATTTTTTTCCCGATAATAGTCTAATATATTCATTAAACTTGAGAGTCTGTGCATTGAAATCCCACTTTAAAAGAGTATTAACAACACTTTGATAAACTATTTTTATGTCATTACCCATGTACATATGGTGACTAAAAATAAGTTTAGGGAGGGACAGAGCCATGTATAGTCAAGTGAAGTCAGTTGACGCCTAATGACAGTTTATTTATTTGATTTTAGCATAACTATACAGGCTATTTCTTTAGTATATAAATAATCATATGTTATAGTTAAGAGGCATAGTCAAGAGGTCACTATACATAACTCTTTCAATGATTGACGCAAATGAAGCAAAACAATTATGTCATATGAGATAATAGTCCGTTAGTTTTGTCTAATGACTAATTATCACAAAAAGATGTTACGTACATACATTAATTAAAAAAAGGGGACAAACGACTATATATATGAAACCACTATGTTGTATACAAGGAACTATATCGTATCCTTTAAAGATTTATATTTATTTTTTATTATCGATATAAGATTTTTCTTATTTATTAAACACATTTTTATGCTTATATTATTTATAATTCATTACATATTTGTTATGGTCTTTTCGGTATGGAAAAAGAATGATGCAATTGATGAACTTAAGGTACGTAATAAAGTGGTCAAGTTGGATGGTTGAGTAATGGGGGTGCGCTCGGGTTGGGTGTTTGGTGACATATCTATAATCTAACTGGAAGCAATTTTGTGGACTTTCAGTTGTATGTTTATATAAGAAATCATTTGAAGAGTTAAATTCATGTGGCTCTACAAAGTTTCATAAACCTTTGCATATTAATGACGTGAGAAAAATAAGTGTGGTCATGTGGTCTGGTAAGAATTTTCTACCTTAAGTATCTTGCGGATTTCTTAAATATCTTGCGAAAGATGACTACTTCAAAGCCACACTTTTGTATCCATTATGCATTTTTAAAAATTGTTCGACTAATTATAACATTAAAAAAATCTTAATGCAACATTTTTTTAGGTTATGAGCGGAACAATTGTTGTTCCATCCGGATTATGTGGAAAGATAAGAACTATGATTAGGGATGGCAACGGTCGGATTCGGGCGGTTTTAGTGAACCCGCACTGCATCTGCTTATAATATCCAAACCCGAACCCGCCCTAATACCCGATGGGTACCGATTATTATATCCATCGGGTTATCGGTTATCCTCGGGTATCGGTTATCCCTAATTAAAATCATCGTTGTACAACTCAACCTAAAAAAAAAAAAAAACACCCTAATATATTCAAAGTTTTTTGAAGTGAAAGAAAACGAATTCAATATTCGTAATGATAGAAGATTAAAGAGTTAATATGTCATGTGTGTGAGAATTAAAGCGTCAAGTGTAAGTGTTAATTTAATAGTTTGTAATTACTAAGATATATGCTATTAAGTAGTAGAGTAGAAAAAAATTGTACAAGGTTAAGAGCTCAAAATTTATTAGGACCTTATATATATTAGCAAAAAACGGGTACAAATTGGGTATACGGGTGCGGATACGGTACGGTAAACGGGCGGTATTACTAGAACCCGCACCGAACCCGCACCGAAAATAAAAGAATATATCTACCGAACCCGTATCCAAACCGCGAACCGCTTCAACCCGACCCAACCGGTTCGGGTTTTGGTTTTCCCATCGGTTTCGGGTGCTTTTGCCATCCCTAACTATGATAGAGAATATCCAATGGAAAAGCTGCATGATTGCAGGAATGATTGTTGTCCCATGGATATATTATATTGAAATTCCTTTGAGTGATTTTTGTACCAGTGATGCACTTTTGAATAGTGATTAGTAAGGTTCAAATTTTCTAACATTCCTCCTAAATCTGCAACGTGGACAGGCTATGGACATACTGGATATGCACTTTTCGTTGCAGTTTATGCTGGTCTGGAAGTAAGTGGTTTACTCTCTTTTAGTTACAAATATTCATGCTTCTATCATTTACATATATCATCATTTAGTTTATTATTTTTATTTTAATTACAGTTCTTTGAATACTTGGTCATACAGTAGGTAGGCTGCACTACATTCTCACTGCATTACACATACAAAAAAAAAAACATAATTGAATGCGATTTATGACTATTTTTCTTTTGATTGTTGTTAGATAGAGTCTTTAAAGAGAGGCATACAGATGATAAGTATGCAATAAAGGTTAAAGTCAAGATGAGAAGGAAATTCAATCCATTGAAGGTTGAGAGTTTGCCGACATGTGGAAGGAATTAGCTATATTTGCAGCATACTTGATATTTTCTACTCTTTATGAGCTTTTATTATAACATATTATGTTATAAGGTCCAAATTCCTAATAACCATACACCAATGTTTGTTGTACAAACAAGATAATAAAAAACTGTTAATGGTTTTTTTTCATGATACAACTTTTAATATGACGAACCTCGAGCAATGATACATTTGAAATAGGTTTTATTTTTGATGTTATTACAAGTGAAGTTAATACTACATGATAAATCTATTGCAATGTTTTTGTTTCAGAATCGAATTTAGGACTACGACTTTTCTTTCAAATGGTATTTTAAGTAGTATTATTTTGTATTTATCTATGTTTACAATGTCTTTTAATAAACTTTGTTATCAATAGTTATAATTGGAAAGAAAGTTAGGTAACTGAAAAAAAAAATAAAAAAAAAATAACCACAATTGTCTTATAATATTGTCAAACAATTTTAAAAAATGTATTTAAGTTATTTAAAAACAACAAACAAATAATTATAATTCATGCACACCCAATCGTATTATAATATTGCTTGACAATTTAAAAAATGTATTTAAGTTAACAAAACCAACAAACAAATCATTATAAGTCATGCTCGCCATTGGTGGCTTCAAATCTAGTGTATATATATATATATATATATATATATATATATATATATATATATATATATATATATATATATATATATATATATATATATATATATATATATAAAAGGAAGGATCGGTGGGTTTTAGGCTTTTAGCCTTTTAAGTAGGATGAAAGCGGAATATCACAGTAGTTTTTAAAAAAAAATTCAAAAAATCTGAAAAATTAAAAAATAAAGAGGATGAAAATATTTAAGAATCACGAAAGAATTTTCAAAAAAAATCGCTTTCATGATTAAAGGTATTGTGATATTATGTCGATTTTGACTTTTTACAAAAGTCAAGATTTGATCTTAATATTACGTAAAGTTTTTTTAAATACAAATTGTTAATATCACATTAACTTTTCTTTGATATCACGTTACTTTTTTGTTTTTTACTAATATTATTAATATCACCGCTCATTTTTAATAAAAATGTTAATATCACGTTTCTTTTACTATCACAGAACTTTTTTCTTTTTTAATATAATTGTTAATATCACCGTAACTATCATATGTTTTTTAATAAAATTGTTAATATCATAGTAACTATCATATGTTTCTTAATATCAAGGTTCATTTTACATGTAAAAACTTAATATCACAGCTTGGTTTTATAATATCATCATTTTATAATATCACGCTTCATAATATCACACTAGAACTCATAATATCGTTAATATCACCGTAAGACTCATAATCAAGAAAACAAAAGTGGTCGAAAAATCAAAAAATAAAAAATGAAAGAAGATAACAATAGTAAGGATCGCTCAAAAGGAAAAAAATTAAAAATCATTTACATGATCAATTGGTACCGTGAAATTAGAGCATATCTTGACTTTTTACAAAAGTCAAGATCGATCCGGAATAGCCGGTCCAGATCCGTCCGCACGTCCGCACTAAAAATAAAAATCCGCACATGATCCTCACTATATATATATATATATATATATATATATATATATATATATATATATATATATATATATATATATATATATCCACTTAAGCGAAACTATATTCAAGTACACCAATGGTGTTTGCTAGTGGATCTTATGGTGACACAAGTTTGGAAAGACCATTACTTATACTAAAGGTTTTATTTATTTGTTTATTATTATTATTATTATTATTTTTTAGGATGCGACAATTCTATTGATAACAAAACAAAAGGGATCCCACCACCTTAAAAAGTCGACTTGAAAATTAATACTTTTCAGATTATCTAATGTCCTCCGCCATTAAACATCTACTGACCTAATGTTAAAATAACAGTGTCATTTAAAATTCGAGATTAAAACTTTGCTTAAAATAATTAAGGATTCCAAATTAATTTCTATTTAAAGTCCAAAATATCTTTATTAGTGATTTTAGACCAATTAGACTAATTGGTTGCCAATACAAAATTATTGCAAAGATTCTTGCTAATCGCCTCGCTCTTGTCATTTCTTCGATTGTGGGATACACAAATGGCTTTCATGAAGGGTCGACAAATAATAGATGGCCCTCTCATGGTTAATGAAATCATTGCTTGGGCAAAGAAACATAAAAACGACTTCTTCTCTCAAAGTGGATTTCGAAAAAGCTTTTGATACATTAAGTTGGGCCTTTTTAAACTCTATTATGTGTCAAATGGGATTTAGCTCAAAATGGCTAAAATGGATCACCTCTTGTCTTAGCTCGGCTTATGCCTCGGTTCTAATCAAAGGGTCACCATCAAAGGAATTCAAAGTTGAACGTGGTCTAAGGCAATGTGACCCTCTCTCTCCCTTTCTATTTATTTTGGCAATTGAAGCTCTTAACATTGTCTTTTGGAAGCAAAAGATAAAATATATACAAAGGAATTGAAGTGGTAAAGATAATGTCTATATGTCTCATCTCCACCATGGATGATGCACTTTTCTTTGGAGAATGGTCTCCATAATGCTAAGGTTCTTTCAAGAATACTCTCATGTTTTCACCTAGCATCCGGTCTCAAAGTAAACTTGAGTAAAAGTAAGATGTTTGGCTGGAGCCTCTAACTTGAACTCAACTTTTTGCTAACACCATTGGTTGTCAACCCTCAAATCTTCCTTGCATTTGCTTGGGTCTTCCCATTGAGCCAACATGTCAAGGTGTGCTAATGGACCCCATCATTAACCGATTCCATAATCGTCTCTCTAAGTGGAAAGCCAAGACCCTTTCTTAACTCTTATCTTGTTATTTACTATTTTTAAACGAAACTAACGACTAAATTGGAAATGTTTTGTAATAAATAAGTAATTAATGTTTCGAGTACACGCTTATCAATAAATGTCAATTGTGGACATTTAATACTAGATTAAGTATTTAATTGCTTACGTTGTGTGCATGGGTTACGGATAACCTAGCATTAATAGTGTTGATCCTCGTGGGTACCGGACTTATTAGGTTGACGAATCTAATAAGAGCCCGCTAGGTACGTTGGGCAACCCTATTAATGGGTGAATTATCCTTATAACTCTTAAGGATACGATTGATTTATGGGATAATAAGCGACACGAGTAAATAAATGAGTTTACCGAGTTGACGAATTCGATAAGGTCTACTATTTATTCCGAAACTTATTGGACTATGGAGCTTATCGTTTAGAGGTCTCATTGTGTCGCATTGAGTTATATATTGGCTGTTTGAGTGCATTCATAGCATCATATTGAGTCGATACACCCGTACGAGGAATACCAAACACTAGGATTAAATGGTGAAACAAGACATTTTTGGAAATAAATGTGACAACTCGTAATTTCAGGTCATTTTACAAACTTTAAAAGTTTCACTATTTCATCATTTATCGTAAATTACGTTTACGAGTATCAAATTCGCGTAACCTTAATGGTTTAGCTGTGAATTCATGAACATTTCATCAAGGACATTTCATATAGACTAGGTTTAGTCTACATATCATTAGCATCGTTATCATCATATTAATTCATGCATGGGTTTTGCATTTTTCATTAAACGTTTATTTTCCTATTAAATAAACGCTATCGCAGAAACATTATTTTGAAACATTGATCCGACACTTCCAAAATAATCTTAATATATTTTTATACTCATTTTAAGACTATAAAATTATATTACTAGTTTACCCAAGTGTTTTAAATTTATTTTGTATATAAACTGTTATATTTAAATGATTACGACGGTTTTCTTAAATACTACACGACAATTATTATTTCACTCAAATTTTGCAAGAAATGTATTTTTATAATTTTTATGACATCAATATATTTTATTTTGACCCGTTAAAATTTATTCTTAGTTAACGCTACCTTACAAGCTCAAATATTTACACAAGTTATTACTTATACTTATACAAATATACATTTACATTACATATTTAATAAAAGAAAAATAAAATAAATAAATAAACTAGCTAACTCAAACCCACCCATCAACTTCCCTAAATTTGAGGATCTTGTCTTGCAAATATCTACATCTAGTACATTTATATTCATATTATACTACCTAAAATATCACAAACACATTCACTTCATTATTTTCACAAGTAAAAGATCAACCACTTTTCTCTTTCTTTTCTCTCCAAAACCGGCCATCACAAGACACCAAAAGGAAACCATCATTTTTTTATGATCAAGTGTTTATCAAACTCATTTAGTGATCTTGTTAAGGTTTTGAAATAAAACCTCAAGATTATTAAGCATACTTTGTTCAAAAATACATAATCATTCAAGTAAGCATCTCATATTCATGTTCATCTTTTATATTTATTTTGTGTTCATTTCATCATATTTAAAAAAACATGCAAGTCATATTGATGTTTATACCACTTTTATTGTTTTTAAGAATTATATATATAAGTATAATCCTATAATTACTCCTTGAAACATATCACTTTTGGTGATGTCTAGAACCCATGACACCCTAAGAAGGTGTATGGTAGGATTAGAATAGCTTCGGAGTTGTTTTGAATTGGTTAGAATAGGTTTGGCGAGAAAACTCATTTCGACAAGTTTATAAAAGGGTCTGATCTTATTTTGAAAATCTGGAAATCTCGACAGAGATAAAAATTTTGGCCTAGATAATTAGAAAGTATACTTTAAAACGAAACGTGGCGCTTGAACGGATTAAAACGGAGCTATAACGAAGAAGATATGAATTTTTCAAGTTTGACGATTTAAATATTTAAATCTCGAAAATTTCAGATATTACGCCTATTTTATACGAGACAAAATGAGTCTTAAGTGTTATAAATTGTGTTGTTTTATCAAAAATATATTAGTATACTTTGATACGGCTAAGGACATATAATACGAGAAAACGGACTTGTAACGATTAAATTATACACGCTTACATCAAATTGCCGTAACTTTATTATTTAAGAAAACTATTATATTTCTATTAGACAAGTGTTACGGTAAACAAGTGACCATGTTGAAGGTTATTTTTAACATTGACGAGAATTTTTATAAAGTGATGTCTTCTAGTAAAAGTAAGTTCGCCAAGCATATTTTCCAAAATGTCCGAATCGCTTGTTTAGCGGAGTTGTAACAAATAAAATACGCTCACTCAAACTTTGCCGAAAACCACCCTTAAACAATATTTTGGTACAAGTACCCTACTTTACCTATATTTCTCTCTAAGATCGAGACCTCTAGGATGAAAACTTAAATGCTAAAACTTTGAGATAATGATACAAGCTTCCCAAAACCGTTGAGTTCGCTTTCCAACGCCGACGTGCACCATTTTACGACTAGCTTTTCGAGACCGTTTAGTCACTTTCATGAAATTTTCAACGATATTATTTTACTTACGAAAAGTTATAATTTCATAATAAATCACTAAATGATTATCGAAGATATCATTTCAACGTAAATACTTGTAAAGTATTTTATAACATGACGAGATGTCATAAACTTATATTTCGACGATAAATTCTATTTTCAAAACCATACAAGTGGTATAGATTACATGTGGATTTGCATGCACGACATTGTTTCATGATTTACATTAGAACATATCATTCATAATAGGTCACGGTCAGAGGTTGCGCATCATTTCAGTATTGCCATTACATCATCATTATCATTGCAACAGTGAGTTTTCATAGCCCGATTTATTCAAGTTTTACTTATTTCAAACCTACGGGAGAATACATTGCACATCATTTTTATTACGATGCCAAGTATATCAAATTCATTACATTGCTTAAGTTACCTCATTGTCGCTAAATGTCCCCATTTCATAAGCATGAACCGTTAATTTCATAGAAGCGTGGTGAGTGGATAGATCTATCGAGGGTGACACCTCCATCCGGGTTGGCGGATTCCAACCGACGGATGCATTTCATTTCATAATCATTATTTGAGTGGTTTGGCAAAACACTCTGGGGGCGAACATCATCGAGCTTCGTGTCATGTACTTAAGCAATTGTATCATTTTGTGACATCATTGTCATACATAATTTATACTTGTGGTAGTCGATTAACATTTACATAAACTCTATGAACTCACTCAACCTTTGTGTTGACACTTTTAGCAATGTATTTTCGTGTAACTAAGACATTCACTTCATGGCATGCATGTGGACATATCATAGAGTCGCGGTGACGACGCTGTCTCACAAGGGATTTATACACTTTAAAATATCGTTTGACTTGTACCAAACTTATTTTCCGCACATCGTAACTTTCATTTGGGACCTATTTTGTAACTCGAATGTTTTTAAATATATCAAACGATGTTCTTTTTAAACGACACTTTAGGTCATTCAATATAACCGTGATTGTGATGCTATGACAACAATCCCGTGAATTCCATTCACCGCAAAAATGTAATTTGGGGTGTGACAATAAAGAAATAGAATATATTGGGGTAGATAACGTTAATTTTGAGGATTATATATATTAAAGTTGGTCTACATTAATAGGTTGTGCCGAGTCGATAGTTGTTGTGCCGTGATACCGTTATCTTCTGCTAGTGTTTATTTGTGCGTTGATTGCTTGAGGTGAGTTTCATAGCCCCACTTTTATATACGTTTTAACTACGTTTTGAACTATTTTGAGGTGAGAATCATGCTGTTGTTTTTGGACCGTTAAAACTATTTGGATTTGCTTATATGCTTGACTATTTAGATAGATGTGCGGTAGTTGTTGCCTTAGTCTAGGTTTAACCGTGCCTAACTAAGAATAGACTTCTACCTCGACCTAGTCCGGGGTTGGAAATTGTTCTAGATTTTGCCACGACAATGCTGGACTAGAGTCGCTGGGCCCGAGTAGTCCCTGGATGCGGGACATGTGTTATGATTGGTGATCCGGGTAGGATCGGTGTGCAAACGGTATTTATCTATCTTAGGTCTTGCATAGCAAATCAACTCTTACAGCTCCACTATGATTTTTTTGAACTTAAACCTATGAACTCACCAAATAAGGTGGCCTTTTAGCATGATTTCTCGTATTTGAGAGATGTTTGGAATACTTGAACGATAGAAGCTTGGCAAGAAGGCGGGTTCAAGGATCATTTCACTGATAAACTATGGGACCTATTTGATTAAACCATGTTTTGGGCTTAATAGTTATACTTTTGGATTAAATGTTTTGAATACTTAAATTTGGGATTGGTTTTGAATGTTAAATGACTATCTTTTGCTATATTTATGCGATACCAATCCAATAGTAACGCCCAAAACTTGATTAAGTCTTCCACTGCATCGAGATTTGGGGTGTTACTGATTGGTATCGAGCTAGGTTATAGAGAACTAGGTATTTTATAAACCCTAAACTATAACCACTTTTAAGAAAATTGATCCTCGACCGACGCCTTGCTTGCCAAGCCGAAGCTTCTTAATTGATTATGGTATGAACTGCGATTTGAATTATGAGATGATATGTTATGGGATATTGTGAACTGATTATGGAAACGTTATTAATTCGAGATATGATTATTGATTTTGGAAATGAGATACGATTATTGATTTTGGAAATGAGATATGATTATTGGGTTTTGGAAAATGAGATGTGATTATCGAGATATTACGGAATTTGATTTGAGGAAACGATATATTGTGATTTTGGAATTTTGAACTCGATTGATTTGATATGGGATTATGTGATGGAATGGAACTTATGTGTTTTATTAAAGGCATGTTTTGAGTAATGCGGTACCTCTACTTTTAAATATTTCATTATGTGATATGTGTTTTGGTTAAGTTGATGCGCTTATTAAAACTAGTTGTTTCGAACACTTATACCTACCCTATGCCGTTGTCACAGACTATGCCTTCACTAGCTTTTGATGTGTCTAAGGAGGTCCTTGCTGTTGCTAGTTCGCCAACGTTGACTCTCATGACGGTTGCGCAGGGTGATCCTTATGAGATTGCCCGACACACTAGTTGATCATCATCTGATCGTCCTAGCTCATCTAGGCAGCTCACTTTACATCAGGTTTTAGCCCAACTCTATCTTTAGAGCGTGAATTGTGAACTTATGAAATTGTTCTTCTTGCCTCCAGAATGGTGGCAACAAGACGAAACTCGCTTAGGAACAACTGAGCAGCTCTTGATGCCGTTGTTGCCCCTAGTCGTTAAGGTCGTCGTCCGGACCCGACCACACCACATGTTGAGAACCCAAACATTGATAACCCAACTGTAGAGAACCCGAATGTGAACGACCGTGCTGAGAATGGTCCTGTTCCACAAAACCCTCCACTTGTGAACACAACTCACATCGACCGCCTAGTGTCGCAGCTGTCGCCGAATCAAGCTAGTGAGGCTAATCGTTTAACACCTCTAGTGGAACCCCGATGTCGAATCGAACTCGAGGTTGTACCTACAAAGATTTCGATTCGTGGTCCCATTGATTTTGGAGGAACCGAGGGAGTAGTTTACCCGACTAGGTGGTTGGAGAAAATCGAACTGTGTTTGTGTGCGAAGTTGTAAATATCGCCGGCGGTCCTCTACGGCCGACCACCGCCAAGCGCCATAGCGGTTATGGCGGCGATATATCGCTGATATAACTAGACCCTAAATTATAAAGAAATTAATTTTTTTATAGGTATTTATATATTTTATATACATATTTATAAATATTTATTAGTTTTATTGTTATATTTAATATTTTAATTATATATTTTATATAAATATTACAAATTTTACATTGTATATGCATTTAGTTATGTATTTCCCACTCTTAACCGATATTTGACCGATATTTTACCGATATTTGACCGATATTTACAAGATATGACCGATATAACCGATATTGACCGATATTTGACCGATATTGACCAACCGATAAATTTGACCGATAAGTGAAATATCGTATCGGTGGACCGCCGATAAGCGATATATCACTGATATATCGGCCGCCAAGACCGATATTTACAACACTGGCTGTAAGTAACTGTGATGAGGATTATAAGGTTAAGTATGCAACATTCACCTTGAAGGACGAGGCGCCGACCGGTGGAACAATTATCACGTATCGAGGAATTGATGTAGCTTATAGTATGACTTATACTCGCTTAAGACTCTCCCGATTAAGACTTATCGTCCTAGGAATGAAGTTAAGAAGTTAGAGAGTGAGTTCGGAACCATAAGGTTATGGTAATCGACATGGCGACTTATACTGCTGCTTCCAAGAGTTATCATTGCTTTGCCTTGAAATGGTTCGCATCAAGAACTTAAGATTGAAAGGTATATCGATGGATTGCCTTTGGCTACTCGAAATGATGTCATCGCCGCCAAGCCGCTTAATTTGCAAGAGGCAATTGATGTGGCTCAGAGTTTGATGGACTCTTATGTGCTAGAAGTAAGAGACAAGAGTAAGAACGATAGGAGTGATAAGAGGAAGAGGAACGAAGTTTCAAAAGGAATGGCAACAAACGGCAAGAGACAAGAAGAGAGTTCGCCATAGGAAATGGAGGTGGGAAAGATTATGAAGGTAGTAAGCTCGTGTGTGGTCGTTGTAACCGACACCACCATGGACTATGCCCGAATGTGTGTAGGAAGTGCTCTAAGGTAGGACACTTGGCCAAAGATCGAGGTCCCGACCACTTGCCGCACTCAAACCGCACAAGGAGCGGACTGGAAGGCCACTCACACTGCTTTGGATGTGGAAAGAAGGACATTTAAGAATGAGTGTCGAGAGCCGAGATGAGAGGAAATCCTTGTAATGTAGGAGGATTTGCTAACCGAGGTGTAGGAGGTAATGGCTTAAACCCTATGAAGCGCGAGGTTGTGGAAAACCGGAAACCATGGTGCTAGGAATCGCAGAGACATGGGAATAGCGTGTTTACGCTTATTGGGAAGGAAGTCGGTGAGGACCCTAACGAGTTACTGCACGCCTTCTCAATAATCGCTATGCTTCCATACTGCTTGATATCGTGCGGATATGAGTTTCGTATCCACCAATTTTATGCCATTACTAGAATCTCCCAAACACCTCTAGGGCTTAGTTACGATGTAGAATTAGCGAATGGGAATAGAGAGAAGATAGACACCGTAGTTCGAGGTTGTACCTGAGTTTCCTAGACCACCCATTTAGTATAGACTTATTGCGGTTACCTTAGGAAGTTTTGACGCCATTATCGGAATGGATTGGTTGTCAAGAACGGCACACATCATTTGTGATGAGAAGATTGTGCGCTTTACCATATGGCGGAAAATTTTGAGCATACAAGGAGATCGGAGCGATCGTGGAAGTCCTTCCGGTTGAGCATCATCTCCTCAGACAGGACCGTAAGTACATCGACAGAGGAGGTTGTCTTTTCTTAGCTCGATTTCTCGAAAAGAAAAGTGAGGAGAAGAGTGAAAGACACCTTAACGATGTACCCGTTGTTAGAGAATTTCCGGATGTGTTTCCGGACACCGCTAGGATTCCACATGTCCGACAAGTGGAATTCCAAATAGAGTTGATACTGGGCGACACCCGTGAGCCGGCACCTTATCGACTTGCTCCAAGAGAATTGGAGGAACTGTCTAAACAGCTATGCGACTTGTCGAGAAGGGATTCATTCGACCAAGTTCGCCGCCGTGGGAGCACCAAGATTGTTTGTGAAGAAGAAGGATGGATCGCTTTGGATGTGTATCGATTATGTGGAGTTGAATAAGTTAACAAAGAAGAACCGATATCCATTACCTAGAATAGATGATCTATTCGACCAACCCAAGGAGCTAGTGTCTTTTCTAAGATCGATTTACAACCGTTATCACCACTTAGAGTTCGAGAAGAGGATATCCCTAAGACTGCGCTTAGGACTCGTTATGGACACTATGAATTCCAAGTGATGTCGTTTGGTTTGACCAATGCGCCAAATTTTCA
Source organism: Chrysanthemum lavandulifolium (assembly GCA_022545495.1). Taxonomy (NCBI): domain Eukaryota; kingdom Viridiplantae; phylum Streptophyta; class Magnoliopsida; order Asterales; family Asteraceae; genus Chrysanthemum; species Chrysanthemum lavandulifolium. Next base: position 74,106,858 of record CM040241.1, on the reverse strand, counting down.
TGGATCTCATGAACCGAGTGTGTAAGCCATACCGGATAAGTTTGTGATAGTATTCATAGACGACATCTTGGTATACTCTAAGAGTAGTGAGGATCACGAAGAGCATTTGAGGCTTATTTTAGGATTGCTTAGAGAGGAGAAGTTGTATGCCAAATTCTCTAAGTGTGAATTTTGGATTCCATCCGTGAAATTCTTAGGTCATGAGATAGATAGTTGAGGTGTTCATGTTGACCCAACTAAGATTAAGGCCATTAAGGAATGGGCATCTAAGAACCCATCGAAATCCGACAATTTCGGGGTTAACAAAGCTATTATAGGAGATTCATTTAGGATTTTCTAAGATAGCTAAGTCACCGACCAAACTAATACGTATGATGTTAAGTATGAATGGTGAGAAAAGGAAGAAGAAGCATTACAACTTATGAAGGAGAGGTTGTGTAGTGCGCCCATCCTAGCTTTGCTCAAGGAAGCGAAGACTTTGTCGTATCGCGACGCTCGCATAAAGGCTTAGGTGCTGCTTTGATGCAACGTGAGAAGGTGATTGCTATGCATCTCGACAACTTAAGAAGATGAGAAAACTACACCACCCACCTTGAGTTAGGTGTCAGTAGTGTTTGCTCTTAGGATTTAGAGACATTACATGTATGGAACCAAGTGTGTAGTATTTACCGACCACAAGAGTTTGAAATATATCTTAGATCAGAAGGAACTGAACATGAGACAACGTCGTTGGTTGGAATTGCTTAGTGATTATGACTGTGAGATTCGTTATCATCCTAGTAAGGCTAATGTTGTGGCTGATGCACTTAGTCGTAAAGAGGACATTCCACCCCTACTTGTTAGATCATTAGGAATGACCATTGTTTCGCCTTAGCATCTCAAATTTTAGCCGCCTAAGCAGAGGCATTGACGGAAGAGAACCGCCCTTATGAGAATCTTCATGGAATGGTGGAAAGTGAAAACGGATTCTTGAAGCGCCCGACGAACATTATGCTTCAAAGATGAAGTCGGATACCATTTCATGGTGGAATCCGTGAGTTGATTATGCATGAGTCGCATAAATCAAAATACTCTATTCATCTCGAGCCGATAAGATGTATCGTGATCTTAAGAAACTTTATTGGTGGCCCAATATGAAAGCCTATATAGCTCAAGATGTTAGTTGGTGCCTAGCTTGTTCTAAAGTTAAGGCCGAACATCGAAACCATCGACTTTTAGTTCAACCCAACTCCGGAATGGAAATGGGAGTGAATAACCATGGACTTTATCACTAAATTATCGAGAACAGCTTAGCGGCAATGACGCTTATCTGGTAATAGTTGATCGCTTAACTAAGTCTCGCTCACTTTAGCTATTAGTGAAACCGATAGTCTTGATAAGCTTGCTCGAGTGTATCTTAAGGAGATAGTATCGTGTCATGGAGTACCGATATCTATCATTTCGATAGGGATAGTCGCTTTACATCCCGCTTTTGGAAGTCGTTATGCACAAACATTAGGAATGAATTTGGATATGAGTATCGCTACCATCTGCTGCACCGATGGTCGAGCAAGAGAACCATTCAGATTTTAGAGGACATGCTTAGAGCATGTGTTATTGATTTAGGCAAAGGCCGGAGAGACACCTCCTTCGGTCAATTCTCTTACAACAATAGTTATCACTTTAGCATTAAGGCCGCCCCATTTGAGGCATCGTATGGCCGAAAATGTCGTTCTCCTGCTTGTTGGGCTTAAGTTGGCGAGAGTCAACTTACAGTCCCGAAATTGTCCTAGAAACCACCGAAGATAGTTCAGATTCAAGACCGGTTGCAAACCGCCGAGATAGACAAAAGAGTTATGCCGATAAGAGACGTAAACCATTAGAATTTCAAGTTGAGATCGTGTTATGTTGAAAGTTTCTCCTTGGAAAGGAGTGGTTCGTTTTGGGAAATGTGGAAAACTCAATCCCCGATATATTGGTCCCTTTCCAATCCTGGAAAGAATCGGACCGGTAGCATACCGCCTGGAGCTACCATCGAAACTAAGTAGTGTACACAATGTCTTTCATGTTAGTAATCTTAAAAAATGTCTTTCGGAGGAAAACATAGTGGTGCCCTTAAGAGATATTCGTATTGATGAGAAATTGAATTTTGTTGAAGAACCGATTGAGATTATGGACCGTGAGATCAAAAGGTCAAGAATAGCCGATTCCGATTATTAAGGTTCGTTGGAATTCCGGCATGGACCGGAGTTCACTGGGAACGTGAGGACGCTTTCCGTAGGAAGTATCCTAAACTTTTCATGACATCAAGCAACTCGGAGTGAAACTCGGGACGAGTTTCTTCCGAGGTCGGAGGTCGTGACAACCGGCAATTTAGGAGTCTATTTTAGGTAACCGCATTACGTTAAACTAAACCGAGCTTTTGCCTTTATCACTATTTTTATAAACCATGACTTGATTTTATATCGCCTATTGGTTTTATGATTTATTTCATTATTAAATGAGTTATCGTATGAGTTTTAACTCTATTTGGTAGGCACTATTCGATTCGGCACTAGAAAAGCCTAAAACAAGAATTATTGTAACTTTTAGACCGTAACTCGAAATTGACAATTAAATTGTCAAAACTCGTGGAAAAACGTAAATAACGATGTTGGAAAGTTGAATAAACGTTGTGGGACACTTGGGGGACAATATGTGAGCTCGGGAATGGATAAACGGGATAATTACGAAAAATTACAACTCTGACCCCCAAAAATACCCATGGCCGGCCACCCTCCCTCATCCGTATTTATTTATTTTTGAGTCCCCAACACCCAAGTATAAAAGGGACCTCCCTCCCTCACTTCCACCCTTTATTTCTCTCTCTAAAACACACACACACTAACACTTTCTCTCTCCCCCTTCTCTCTCTAAAAACCCTAACCGCCCCCATTATTATCCGACCACTATTCCGGCCAAATTCCGGCCATCACTGGCGCGTCACCATACACCTCCACCACCATATTGAAGCTCTCTTTCTCCTCTTTCCAACCATATATTACACGCTCCAATTGGACTTCATTAACACCTTTAAATTTAAAGATCAAGATTCGTACTTTTAGGGTTTCGCTGGTTTTGCAATTGGTGATTGAATAAGGTAAATGGAACAATTTTGAGCTTGTTTGGGCAATAATAAGCCATGAATTTGAAATTAGGGTTTCAACCCTATGAAGAAATTTGGGGCTTTTGGGTGGAACATGAAATTAAGTCTAATTAGTGACTAAATAAACAAGTAATTAGTGTTTGGTAAATGTGTGTGTATCAATTTGATGGGTTTATACATTTTAGGTTTAGGTTCATATTTTGGTTAAGATAGATGATGGGTTTTGTGTTTGGTTAGTGTTTGGAGCTTGAATGATTGGATTTGGATGTTGTGGAATGGATTTGGGTAATGTTTGATTGATGTGGAATAGTGTACGAGCCACAAAGGGCACGCATCTGAAGCCTTTGGTTTCGACGTGACCCACTTGGGCCATGGGTCCGGGTCGGATCGACGGTAGCTTGTTGGTTGATGTAGTTGAGGTTTGGGTGAGACGCGTGGAGTCCGAAAAGCTTCTAGAGCTTGTTTGGTTCAGTGGTCTTGACAATGACCGTGTCATGACCATTATGGTCATAACATTGGTTTCGGTATATTTTGTTGATTGATTGGTTGGCGAGATTGTTTTGAGTTGGTTTGGGATTGAATTGCGCTATTTTGACTTTTAAATTTGGACTTGATATATATATATGTTGTTGACTTTGAGCTACGTCTGCTTATTTTGACTTTTTAGTCAATAGTTGACTCGACAAAGCCGTAACATGGACTTTAGTATAATTTGGACTATTGATTGATTAAAAGCCGAGAAGTTATGACTGTGCTTGTGGACTCAAACTAATAACGATATGAGATTAATATTGAATTTGATTTAAATATATATATATATATATATATATATATATATATATATATATATATATATATATATATATATATATATATATATATATATATATATATATATATATATATATATATATGAAAATGCTAATAAACTATTTACCATAAATATATGATGATTTTTGTATACAAATTTTATGTTATCCCTATTAATTAGCTAAAACATACTACTAACTTTCACTAAGAGTTTCTTTTCGACATACAATTACATCAACAAACCTATCTTTGATTACAAGAAAAACACATCCGGTTTGAATTTCTTATACTTTTAGGTGTTAAACCTCGAATAACCATCATTGTATGTAAAAATAGTATAGTTTGTCCACATATTTACATCAACTTAATACACCATTATCGATTATCATTTCATTGCAATATGATGGGATTATAATATATTGTTAGCAACTTCATACAATACTTATGTTATTACGATATTCATAACCAAACATTACAAATTTGTTGCATCGTAAAAGACACTTATAACTTAGTTTTGCATTTGTATTAGTTCATGGATTCCAACAACAAGAGGAAAGCTATTGTTATCAACAACGTTATCTCCTCGGAAAGAAAACACACCAACCGCAAGGCTACATGATATCGATATCAACTCCGAGAAGCGAAGACCATTAAGTACTCAAGAAGATGTTACTTTTATGAGAACTTCAACTCAACCATTCCATATATGACTTCACACCTAATTCACCGTTAGACCCGCTTCTTATTGATATAACTAATAGTAAGTAAACGCTTTCATGAAATTTAATTTTAATATCCATTAACAACAATCATAATGTCAATATGAAATAGTTATAATGTAATAACCTATACTTATCATTTTAGATGGATCATCTTCGCTACACCAACAGCTTAGGCGTAGAGGAAGACCGCCAAATAATTCTACACAAACAACAACTAAAGGACTGTTAATCCAACAATAACAACAATTCCTCGAGAAAGACCAGAAGGAAAACAATAGAAACAACTACTCAGGCATATAGTCCATTCCTTTCACATACTTTTTGACTACATTTTGTTTTGTATATCTTTTGTTATTATGCTATAAATTCTTTATATAAACCAAAACGCTTACTTAATCTCAGAGTATATCGCCTATATCTCCAACTATAACTCCAACTCTCCATACCAACCCCAGAATTTCAAATATAAGAACTCGATGAAAACCGTGAAGGCCACTTGAAGAAATAACTACTCCGGGCATATAAATCTTTTTCTCCCAAATCCTTTGACCGCAAATTGCTTTACCATATTGTAGTTGCATTTTTAATGACATATCGTTTACACTGATTCCACAGACGGCCAACTCCATCTCCATCTCAGATCTCCAAGTCCTGTCACACAAACGAGTGTAATTTCAACAATAACTCCTAGACGTAGACCAGGAAGGCCACCAAAAGAAACCACAACTCCATATGTAACTGCAAGTCCTGTCATACCTTCATCATTAACTCATATACGTACACCACTAAGGCAACAAAAAGAAACCACTACTCCATCTCAGAATCGCAAGTCTGGCCATATCCTTCATCATTAGCTAGAAGACGTCCAGGAAGGCCACGTTTAGATGACATAACACAAGGTAGGATTGTGTACTCCTTTTAATATATCTTTTCCGTTCGCTTTTTAAAAATCTATAGATAACTTAAGTGTTCTTAAACAGAACTCCTATGGGCTCTAACAAAAGCACAAGGTTTAGCGGAAAATCTCCGTCGCATTTGACATAGGTATATTTTTTCTTAATAAACCACTTAACTATTGAATTGACTTTGGTAGTATTAAATAATTTCATCCACAACATTATATATACTTTAACACAAAGTTGTTCATCGGTTTCATCGGATATTGCATCAAACAATGTTACCAACTCAACATTACTTACGAGCCACATAGGAGAAAAAGCAAGTGTGTTTTAGGATCCGCATCACGACGTATTAACTTCACCAATGAAACGGTGTACAAAATAGTGCCAATGTAAACCATTCGTTGGTATTTGTGGTAATTTCAATTAAAGAAGCAATATATAAATTCAACAAACGTCTTGTTTATTACTTAATTTATTATTTACATATACACTTTCATAATCGATGCTAAGATATTAAAATTTGCGAATACATCGACCTAGGTGATCCAAATGTACAATGCTCGATTGTGGGGCATTGTTGGAAGCAGAGAATAAAGAGGACATGGAACGGATGATTCAGATTCTTATGTTGCATGAGGGGTAAAGTTCAACTACCAGTTGAATTGAAACCCCCTCCAAGTTTGCTCATGAGCTTGGTGAAAAATGAACATCCAAAAAGCAAAGGGTTCCTTGAAAATATAAGGCGTTACAACTCCATGTTTTCATTCACATCTCTTGGTGGTAAAGTAGACCAAACAATTAACAACGGACGGGTCCATATTGTTTTAGGCTTCAGGGAGAACTACCACCAAATTGGTTCTTTGATGCTCGAAACCAAGAAGACTCCCAAGTTTATGCGCAATATACATACATGACATGAGAAGCGAGATACGAGAATAGAATAAATGTTTATCGGTATGCATACTCTAATTTTTATACAAACTTACACTTTTTGTGACTAATATTTTATCCGATATACATTTCCAAAGTGTTTTCATTATATTCATTGTATCAATTTTTAACATAATGTTGCAAGATGGCTCTTCAAGTTCATCAAAGCCTCCAAAATTGACCATCGCCTAACAAAAGACATAAAAGAGATGCTTGATGCCCATAATCCATTGGTCAAAGAGTTCGAATGGTTGGTCAACGATGGCAACCGCAGATGATGACCGAAAAATAAGACTTAGGCTTATTGGGAAAAGAGATCGTGATGGACGGACACATAATTTACCAACCGCATCCGAGGTAGCCACTTATAATCGTGATTTGACTCTTTGAAAGATAAGAGAGACATTATTTTGCACTGAAAATGCTAATAAACTATGAAATAGAAATAATAAATGGGCTTTTGTACCAAAAATGTCGATAACAAGTCTTATCTTGTTATTTACTATTTTAAACGGAAAATAACGATTAAATTGGAAATGTTTTGTAATAAATAAGTAATTAATGTTTCGAGTACGTTTATCAATAAATGTCAATTGTGGACATTTAATACTAGATTAAGTATTTAATTGCTTACGTTGTGTGCATGAGTTACGGATAACCTAGCATTAATTGTAACACCCCAACCCGACAAAGGTAGAAGTGTCACATTCTGGTGTCATATCAGAACATACAATTAAAAGCGGAAGTCTTAAGAATAGCGTATCAAGTCATTTAAACAATGACTTACAAGGAAAATTACATAATCCAATATGTCTAAAATAAAATGAAATCTCCAAACAATAGCCCGACAAAATAAATCCAAATAATAAGGTAACTAGGGTTGGTCCACTCGGATAATCCAACTCTCACCCATCAAAGCCCATCTTCAACCTAACACCGCCGCAGAAAAGAAATGCGGTGAGCTTAAAAAGCCCAAAGAATGGATATAACAAAACTAAAGTTAAATAAAATCATAAATGAAAGGAAACCGATAACAAGGTCGCAGTGAAATGAGAACAATGAGTCAAGAGGATCCTGCAGAATACAATTATACAAATATCCAAAAAAGAACAGATAACAAGGAGGACGAAGCAAAGCAAAACATCGATGACATAAATACAAGCACATACAAACCAAGCATACAATTACTGAAACATAGACAAGCATTGCAGGCGTCGTATCCACACAACATATATATGGCATGCAATCAATTCAGGAATGCAGAAGACATACAAGTCAAACAGAAATCTAAAAGCAAGCGGAAGCCATTAATTAGTAAGTGAGCATGGCAATCACACAGGTCAAAAACCCTTAGTTGAAACACAACCAGCATCATAACAGCGGAAGTACTAGCAGTAGTCAAAACATGGTAGTCACACATAACAAGTAGGAATACAGTATAAACGATATAATTGAATGAATTAAAGACATAGCAGGGCAACTAAACAAATTAACAAACCAGACGTCACGAGATGAACCATTTACCCAATCAAACCATAGCATAAACAGAAATGCAAACATGGCAGGTTAACAACAAGCGATAAGGATACTATCGGATAGTCATAGTCCACGAAATTAATCGAACGGGTACACATGACAAACAAACAAAACTATCGATTACACACAAGCATGGTCACCGACAAATCGTAGGGTCACATAACGGTGAGATCACATATCATCGATGGAAACAGTAACTCGATAACCGCATATTAATCACATCATAGTAGGATAATCAGTAGTCACATAAAACATGATTAACATAATCAAATTCAATGAGCATATAATAACCCGGTACGTGAATGGAACGATAGTCTGAAGTAACGGAATGAGAGTGTGACAGATCAAAGCAATGGAATATATATATATATCTCTTGGTAGTAGAGTGAGTCATATAAGGGTACCGAGAACAATTAACACAGAATATGGTGCGTTGGGGAATACAGAAGTACAAGATAGGTATATCAAAAGTGTAAGGGTTGTCGAAATCTACCATGAGCCCTAAACATATCATATCATATCATATCATATCATAGTAGCCATTGTATTCGGAGGGTGACCTCGAATACCATACATAATAGGAGGAGACCTCAAGAACCAATGGAGTAGCTAGTTCCTAATGTGAAGACGCAGATTACACCGACATCATTCACCATATAAATCATATCATATCATATCAAATCATATCATAGCATATCATATTATAACATATCTAGGATGCATCCATACGCCCCGAAACATAGTGGCCAAATCATATACATATAGTGAGCTCATAATCATATCATAATGGGGACGGTGTGCAACATCACTCGACACACCTGAGTCATGCCATTGGTGCATCAATGACACGGTCATGTTACCTTCATGACTAGGAACACATATTTGGCTCGGGTATCAAACCAAGGGTCAAAGCATAATCATATCATAAGGGTTCATATCAAAGTTCGTAAGTCAAAGGTTCATATCGAGTTCCATAACATAAGTTCATAATCGAGGTTCACAATCGATGGTTCATAATCGTAAGGTTCATAATCATAAGATTCATAATCATAACAAACGAATATCATAGAGAATGAATCATATCAAAGGATCACAGAAAGGGAATCATATCAAAGGTATCATAAGTGAAGTAAAGTCAAGGATCGAAAAGTCATGAGAAATCCCTATCGAAAAGGGATAGAATATCCATACCTCAATCAAGCAAGCAAAATAGGAAAGTAAGGTCACACGATGAATCAATCCGCCGTCCGAACCTATGAATTAGATAACGCTTTATTAAAGTCGGATTACTCATTTTAGACGGCTTATATTTTAGCGTGTTCCCACTTTTAGTAACTTTCTATTTTAGGTAACTTTCTTCGTACATTCAAGGCTCATTTAGTTCGATACAAGACAAAAATAAAAGTGTGTATGTCGTATAGTAGCTCCAAAAATAGATTCAGGCCAATAGATTATGTGCCCATTCATTCGACATAAAATGTTTAACCATATCATGATTTCTTGTGTCAAAAAGGTGGTCATTTTATGTGATAAGAGTTTATCCTTTCATGTGTTAGTAACTTTCATATATACCTTGATTCCATTTTACTTGACACCAAATAAGTGAAACATGCATGTGATGAATATGATCGAATATACTGGTATTTCATTATATTTCATGGCTTCATGTGATTCATTTATTCATGCAAGGTATTCGTTGGAGACCCACACGACAAGAAATCAAAAAAGAAAACAGAATGAGGAAAATGAAACGAGATATATGCTATCATACCCTCGAAACGTGAATGAGACGAGAACTCAAGGGTTTTACAACCCACGACAACAGCAGCAAATAACCACAACATCAGCAGCAAAGAAAGGCCACGACATCAGCAGCAAGGTAGTAAAACTCACGACACACCAACCCACTGCAGCCTCCTTCTTCTCGTCCTAGAACCCCATGACCAGGAACACCTAACCCACGACTCCACGAGCAGCAACACAACCCACGACAAAGCTTCTTTCTCGAACCACACACGATCACATCACCTTCACACGATCACAACCTCCTTGGAAACCTTCTTGCTTTGGAATTTCGGTGGAGTGGGAAGATGGTTTTCTTGCCGTCATTTTTAGTAGAGTATATTAGGGTTTCTTTTGTTTTGTTTTTATTTTGAAAGGTAAATATAATGAGAGTAAATGAGATAATAAATGGTGATTAGGAAATTGATTAGGCGTGTAAATAGGGGCCGACCAAGAGGGAGGGGGCGTTATTTTTGGTTTGACAATGGGGAAGATAATTGACCAATTCATTCTTGATTATCTTACCTTAATTTCAATAATGTAAGATTATTTAGTTTAAATATTTACTAACACTTGTACATGTAATTTAATCCAAGCAACTTTATAATGTGTGATCTTTATTCGGTAGACATAAGTGAAGTATTTTAATCATAGTCTTGCATAAATAAATTTTTCTTTTATTCAATGCTAAGCGTATTTAACGAGGTTGGCGTGTTTTACGAGTTGTCGTAATTATTTAACTTGAGGGGCAAAATAGTCATTTAACACGCTTGCGATTTTTAGGGTTTTACATTAATAGTGTTGATCCTCGTGGGTAGCGGACTTATTAGGTTGACGAATCTAATAAGAGCCCGCTAGGTACGTTGGGCAACCCTATTAATGGGTGAATTATCCTTATGACTCTTAAGGATACGATTGATTTATGGGATAATAAGCGACACGAGTAAATAAATGAGTTTATCGAGTTGAAAAATTCGATAAGGTCTACTATTTATTCCGAAACTTATTGGACTATGGAGCTTATCGTTTAGAGGTCTCATTGTGTCGCATTGAGTTATATATTGGTTGTTTGAGTGCATTCATAGCATCATATTGAGTCGATACACCCGCACGAGGAATACCAAACACTAGGATTAAATGGTGAAATGAGACATTTTTGGAAATAAAGAAATGGAATATATTGGGGTAGATAACGTAAATTTTGAGGATTATATATATTAAAGTTGGTCTACATTAATAGGTTGTGCCGAGTCGATAGTTGTTGTGCCGTGATACCGTTATCTTCTGCTAGTGTTTATTTGTGCGTTGATTGCTTGAGGTGAGTTTCATAGCCCCAATTTTATATACGTTTTAACTACGTTTTGAACTATTTTGGGGTGAGAATCATGCTGCTGTTTTTGGACCGTTAAAACTATTTGGATTTGCTTATATGCTTGACTGTTTAGATAGATGTGCGGTAGTTGTTGCCTTAGTCTAGGTTTAACCGTGTCTAACTAAGAATAGACTTCTACCTCGACCTAGTCCGGGGTTTGGCAATTGTTCTAGATTTTGCCACGACAGTGCTGGACTAGAGTCGCTGGGCTCGAGTAGTCCCTGGATGCGGGACATGCGTTACGATTGGTGATCCGGGTAGGATCGGTGTGCAAACGGTATTTATATATCTTAGGTCTTGCATGACAAATCGCCTCTTCAGTGTCCACTATGATTTTGTTGAACTTAAACCTATGAACTCACCAACAGTAGTCGACCTTTTAGCATGATTTCTCGTATTTGAGAGATGTTTGGAATACGTGAACGGTAGAAGCTTGGCAAGAAGGCGGGTTCAAGGATCATTTCGACTGATAAACTATGGGGACCTATTTGATTAAACCATGTTTTGGGCCTAATAGTTATACTTTTGGATTAAATGTTTTGAATACTTAAATTTGGGATTGATTTTGAATGCTAAATGACTATCTTTTTGCTATACTTGTGTGCGATACCAATCCAATAGTAACGCCCAAAAACTTGATTAAGTCTTCCGCTGTACCGAGATTTGGGGGTGTTACACAAGGGGTAAGCACAAAAACTATAAAACCGAAAACCAAAAAGTCACCACGCTTACATTTATCCATCTTTTCAAAAATAATCTTATCTACTTAATGATAGTATAAAAAAAATGTGCTACATCTCTCGGACTATTACAAATATTGTTTAAAATTGTTTAAAAATGCTAAGACTTGCATTTCATATTTGTATGAATTTTTATTTGATTGTTTCATACTTTATTGATAAAGTTGAATTATTAAATGTTATGCTATTTTTAGTATCACTTGAGTAATTATTTTTGAAAACATAAGTTCTAGGTTTAATAATGGGAAACTTGAAATGACGAAATAGGTTAAGAGTTATGATTGTTAATAACCAAGTAGTTTATTTATCGGTATATATAAAGGAAAACAGAAAAGCGAGAAAAATCTGAAACCAAAACGGTTTAATAAAAAAAAAAAAGAGAAACTGAAACTGTAAAAATGAAATCAAACGATTTGCAATTTCAATAACCGAACTTTTCGGTTCAAGGTTTTGTTTTAACTAAATATAGCCCAAACAACCTAATACTCACCCCTACTACACCTGCAGTTGAGGCTTTAATTAATTTGCACTAAAGATTATGTAATTAAGTGAAAAAAGATATAATAAATGACATTGATGATATAATGATAACAATGATGTTGAAAGGTAATAAGAACTTTCTTTGTTGTAACGTATACATCTCGCACCGTCTCATTGATTTAGGTGGCCCTGTGCCACAACTCTAAAATAGGCCCCGACGAAGATGAAAAAATCTAATTATACTCAATTCATTAATAATATGAAAGATATTAGTACAAGTATGACACGAACAATCTCAGGTTGATCAAACGTTAATAAATGTTTAATTATGTGGTAATAAATATTAATATTTTCATTCACCTAGCACTTGTAATCCGACTATTTACGATTCATGATTGACACTCTAATCAATCATTTTTAACAACTTATACGGCAACCCATAATCCTTTAGGAATTTTATGTCACGTTGCGGATGGCAATGACATGAACAATTTTCGTTATTACTAAAACATGTCCAAAGGATATGTCCAAACATGGATATTTGATAACTAGACATTGTTTAGTTAATTTGCAAAAAAGAAAAAAAAAAAAAAAAGTACTCCATGATAAATAGCTTATCACTTTCATTTCAATGTAAAACATATGTAGATATAAAATAATTTGTTCTAAATAAGTATAAATAGGAAAATAATACAGGGACCAAAAGTAAAGTAGGTTGACTGCATGGTCAGTGAGTTCATATTATTGGTGTTGTCTAATGTTCATCTTGTTGATTTCGAAGAGAATTAATTTTGCTTGATAGAAATTGATACGTAATAAAAAAAGATAATTGAAACCTTTCTAGGTATATAACACAATTGACAAAATTGTGGATTTGTGGCCCCTCTAAAAGTGTGGCCACGTGCCACCACACTTGCCGCACTCCCCCATCTCCGGCCTTGGACTATACTATACATGATATTCTAACGAGTAGTAACTTGTACTGTTTGTTATCTTATATGTCGAGATTGAAGATAGGGCCTACTAAACAAAATGAGAAATCTTTAAATCGAAATAGACTGATTGTATCGGAGACCTTAATACCAAAAACTTAAGTTAAACCATATAAAATGCATAAACAAATCATTAATATTAAAGGGAGTTTCCAACAAACTTCGCATTTTTCGATAACATGACCAAAGGAATGGGTGTTGTAAAAAGTACAAAATATTTTTCTTGTTCAAGTTATTTAGAGAGGGTGAGTCTTTGATTGAGATTTACGCATTTACCAGGAGACCATCTCGGACATTGTCTTTGATCACCCGTCCAAATTTTTACAACTTGTGATAATGTCCATTGCCGTACCACGAGCCCAGCCCATTTGATGGTGGTTAAATGGTCATTGTATGTTGCTATTCGATAAAAAAACGAAAACCCTTGTAAACCGTGGCGGGGGATTCATCGGAGGTAGCAGCATGCCAGCATCCATGGATAAAGTCTTGTCCAATGATGACCTTTTGATGGAAATCTTACTTCGATTACCAATACTCTCACTTCATCTTTTCAAACCGGTATGCAAACAGTGGCTATCTCTCATAACATCTCCTAGTTTTACTTTGAGACGAACCCGAATCCCTACTGTTGAACCTCCTTCTGGTCTCATTATTGGACGATGGTCTTTTGGTACCAACCACAACAATTTCGTGTCATTTGATCCCAGAATTCCAGCGAAAAGGTCAATACTCTTTCCTTTTAGCTTAAAGGGAGGGATTGTGCAGTCGTGCAATGGTTTGCTTCGGTGTTATGACAGTCATGGTAATTATATTATCTATAATCCATTGATTAATTTGTTTAAGATGCTTCCACCAAATCATTATTTGAATTATGATAGATCGGGTATTGATTACATGAACTTGGCATTTGATCCTACCAAATCACCTTGTTACAAAGTCGTACATGTTGGAAGCACAGATGATTATGATAATGTTCCTTATTCCATTAGAATACAAACTTACTCTTCCGAAACTGGTGTTTGGAGTGTCTGGGATGATCGATTTAGTTCTAGCAGTTTTCATGAGTTTTGCGATGGAATATATTGGAATGGTGCCATTAATTGGTTAAGTTTTTGGGAGCCTTTCCATGTTAAGTTAGATATTGTGGACCGTCCGGTTTTAACTAACGTACAAACCCCCCTTCCTCTAACAGTCGAAGGGAAGGTGCATTGTGATCGCAAGTTGTTTAAGTCTCATGATAGTTTGCTTCTTCTTTGTAAGGATTATGATCATTCCCGACATTTGAATATTTATGAGATGAACAATGGGTATTCTGAATGGTCGGTTAAGTACTTTGTTAATCTTGATGACATGATGAGGCCATATCCAACATGGAGGATGCCCGCTGACTGGGATTGTTATCATATTTGGAGCATCATTTTGGGAGAACGGGACGAGGATTCGTTTATGGTAATTGAACTGTCTGGAAAGGTGTTACAGTACAGCTTCTTGTTAGGGACTGTTAGTGAGATCTTTGATTTGGGAAAAGGGATTGATGGTTGTAAATGCATAGACTACGTTGCATCTTTTGCTCATGTGTGATTCTGGATTTCGATTTAAGGTTTGATTGTTCTAAATTATGTTGTTCTATCACTACAAGAATTGTGATCAATAGTTGCACCTCTTAAGAATTTTGATTTTTCTAGATTTGGTTTGTGTGAAATCTTTGATGAATTTGGTTTTCTTATAATTTCATTTATGCTTTACTTAAGAATGTCCTGTCCTGTCTAGTTTTGTATCAAAGCACTTAAGGTTCGGGATTTCTGGAGAGCTACCTATGTTTATAGCCTTATACCTAAGTGAAGTAGCCTTTCATGCTTATAGTCATTGCTGATTGTAACTAGATCAATTGAAGTGGGGATTCGTATGTCACTTGTCCTCCGTATTCACTCTTATATAAATGTGCACTCATTATCTATTGGTAACTCAGTTAGTCAAGTGGGTCGCTTTGCGAGTCTTACTCCAAATGTTTCCATGAATACGAATCAAGCTAACTTCTTCTTTGACAGGCTACAGGTTTGAAGTTCATGGCAATCTTATAAGCAGGTAGTAGCTATTCAAATGTCACTGAAAAAAAGTAAAAAAAATTCTTGATAGTTTGTCCTACGTCCTATAGTGCTACGGGTATCCCTTTTATCTTTTTTTTATAGAATTACACTCACAAATCTGGTTTGCGTGTACTATATATGGTCCGAGCTTAAGCAGAAACTATATTCAAGTACACCAATGGTTTTTGCTAGTGGATCTTATGGTGACACAAGTTTGGAAAGACCATTACTTATACTAAAGGGTTTTATTTATTTATTTATAATTACTATTCAAGTACACCAATGGGTTTTATTTTTAGGATGCAACAATTCTATTGGTAACAAAACAAAGGGGATCCCACCACCTTAAAAAGTCAGATTTAAAAAGTATCAATTAAATTGTAAAGCAAGTTTTTAAATATATTAATTTCATCGGGTATAATCCCTTTGTCAAAAAGAATTATAAATATATCGTTACTAAAAAGTGTTAACCGCGTTTAATCTTCACGGTGTTTGTTTTAGCTTATACAATAAGTGTATGAGCTTATTAACTTATTTATCGTACATAAGGACACTCAAGCATTTAAATAAGCTTATAAGCATGAGTTTATGAACTTATTGAATTGGGTTTATATTGGTCCCAGTTTTCGGGTGAAACGTAAATATGTTCAAGAAGTTGTAAACAAGGTTTACACATGATCTATTTATGATTTCTAGTTCATGGACTCTCCACTTAAAGATAACATTCTTAACTCCATGCATGTATCAACAATGGATATCGGGAGCATTGAACAACACTGGGAATCTGACTGATATTGGGCTAAAAATGAGCCAGTTCCCGTTGGACCCACATCTGGCTAAATGCTTTAATGGGTGAAGAGTTTAATTGTGTTTACGAAGTTTTGGTGATTGTATCTATGCTTTCAGTCCTGTATTCTTTAGTCCAAAAGACAGGGCAGAAAAAGTGATGCTGCACATGCAAAGTTTTTCGTGCAGAATCCAATCATTTCACGTTACTTGACGTCTACAAACAATGGAAAGCTAACAAATACTCTGGAGACTCGTGTAACACTCATTACCTACAAGTGCTAGCTCTACGAAAGGCTCGGGAAGTGAGATCTAAGTTGCTCGACATATTGAAAAAGCTCAAGATCTGGCTCACATGATCATGTGGGTCTAATTGGGACGTCATCAGAAAGCGATATGCTCAGCTAAAGGGATCAGGGAATACATCAATATTAGGAAAGGGATGCCGTGCCATTTGCACCCAACCTTGGCTTTACATGGGCGGGCTGACATTCCTGAATATATGGTGTACCATGAACTGATATATATGATGTTCTATTTGAAGTTTATATCTAGATTCGCCACTAAATTACGTACCCTAGATTGCATGTCAAGCTGGTTAGATGGGTTGTTGAGGTCATTGATAGCGATAGCAACAACTTCTTCGTTACCATCATTGTAGCACCAATGAACAGCGCCAGCAGGAATGGCTAGGATGTCTCCTTGTTTGAAACGGTGGACCCTCTGGTGAGAGTCTTGTGTTTCTTGTCCTTGGATGCCTGTGCGACGTGTGGATTCTTGCTGTCCTTGGACTCCTGTGTCGAATGTCTCGGCACATCCGGGGGAGTGTACTCCTACAATTCCTTCACCTGCAATCACATGATATATATTTGTTTGATAAGATTAGTGATTTAAAATATAGTTTTTGTGACTAACTGAACAAAACATAGTAAAATACGGAGAGCACAACGTATACCACCATATGCATTAACCCTAGACAAAGCCTACGTGTAATCGCTTGTGTATGTCTGGGCTAGCAATACTAGTATTGTTTTGTTTCAAGTTAAAAACATACCTTGTTCAATGAAGACAAGACGAGGGAACGGCTGGAAGCTAGGAAGTGCGAGTGAGTTAGGTTGAACAGTTGTCCTCAAAGGAGCAACACCAACACATTGAAACTGGTCATCATTTTCATCCCATGTTTCAATCGAACCACCTTCGAACTCAAACCTTTGAGCCGGTTGTGCTGTACGTAGTCTCTGAAGGTTACAAAGCTCCCGACCACTGCCAAGACGAGTTGAGCGTGTATTGACTACCAAAGAATACATGCAGTGTCTCACTACAGTTGAACCACAGTGGTTGGCAGAATTTTGCCCGATGTTCTATTCAGTAAAGGATTCTCACGTCTTTGTTGGCAGAGTTTGGCCCAATGTTCTATTCAGTTAAAGAATAAATGCAGTGTGTCACAGTTTGTAAAAGTTAAAAGATTGTCATAGGATTTGTACTTGGTGTGCTAAGAATACATGTAGCATGTTCCATTAGTAAAACATGTTGTGTATCATCATGAAACTTGAACTCAACGTAGTACCGTCCAGTTTTAGCATGTACATGAAGGGGTAAAATTCGACTACTTTGTATAGGATGATTGGTATAACTGGGAACATCCATATACCAGTAGGATAAGTGGTACTATTTATATGCATATACACATCCCCCTTGAACACAGAATTTTTCCCTGTTCGTGTATTGTCTAAAGAGATTGTATTAAAAATACGACATTACTACACATTAGTCATAGCATACAAAATATAAGGGTTATGGTACACAAAAGTTACTAAAGTTTACAAAAAATTTATCCTACGGTAATATAGTTTCATTTTGTTCATCCAGTTTTTTGTATACATCCTATTAAAAGTGAAAGTTCGTTATTGAACTTAATTTTGTTCACTCATTCTAATAATCAAAAATATACATCCAAGTTACTCGTCTTTTTCAAGTGTATGCTTATCTTTAATAACCTAACTGAACAAAATGAAACTATATTACCTTAGGACAAATTTTTTGTAAACTTTAGTAACTTTTCTGTACCATAACCCCAAAATATAACAAGGTTGTAACTTTATACATCCGTATGTAGTTACATCTAATGGTCTTCACTGGTTCGGGTTCATTAAGTCTGGTTTGCATTATGTTATCCCAAACTGAAGCAAATCAGATCCCCTTTCAGTAGTTTTGTAGAATTAGGATCTCGTTTTGCTAACTTTTGTCTTTATCATTACTTAAGCTACCACTTTTGCTAATGTATGTTATGCATTCAAATCCAACTTCTAAGTTGATGTGCTTTTTGATCTTTATCCGTTACGAAAATATACTTGTGTTTGATCTTGGGTTTTACTAAACAATCCAATAAACTTGATTTTTATTTTTTCCTAGTGTAATTCGTACGATTCTGGCCGGTCAATCGAAACGATAATAGTACGGAGAAGTATTAATGATTTGAGCACACATTGTAATGTTTGACACATTATAACCATTCCAAATCGAATTGGTAAATTAATAATCATTTTAGGCAACAAAAACCACACAATAACTAAACGGGTATAAAGAAGTTCAAATACCAAAATATTTTATTTGCATAAGTGATAATATTTTGTGCACGCACAACCTTTTACATAAATTTTTCATAATGATAATCCTGATAAATATTTATCATTTTTTAAAACTTTTATTACTAAGTAGTTCTCTAAGGTCGTGTTTGATAGATACTGAATAAAGTAATTCAGAGCTCATGAATCGATCAGAGATTTAGTTGTTTGGTAACATTTTGATGAGCCTTTGTGACTTAATCAGTTTGCTTGGGGGTACACGCCTAATCATTCAGTCTCACCTTATCACATCACTGCCCTTGCATCTATTATTTTTTTCAACAATTGCACTTATTTTTTCGATGCCACATAGTATATTTGTTTATTTATCCTATTAATTATTACCATTTAATTATTTTTGTTTATTAATAATCGTTATATGTGTTACACATTAATTAAATTTTTAGTGCGAATATCTAATACATTTGCTCGAAAATTGTGAATTCAACAATAACATAAAATTATTTCGAAAACGAACATATGAAGTGAAATCAACTATGTATCATTTCGTTCATAATATACACAAGTTTAAAACAGTAATTTATGTTATTCAGACCGTTCATTCAGAATACCTATCAAACAATTTGTTTTCATTCACAATCAGATTCACACAGAGCCTTTGGTTCATTCAGAGTTGTAAATGATTCGGTGCTAAATTATTAAATTCTATCAAATAGCCCCTAAGGGTATGTTTGGTACGGAGCGGTGTGGAGCTTTTTGAATCGATGAGCGGTGAGAAATGAGCATTTTGATTTTTAGTAATCGTTTGGCAAAGAAGCGGTTGAGTTTTGCTATTTTTTAGGAATGCTTATTTTTCCAATGTTTCTTTAAGAAGCTGTGAGCGGTGAGTATGCCGCACCATCGCACCGCCATCTTTCTTCTCATCATCTACTACATTTACCAAACACACCCTTAAGTGTATTTATTTTCATATCAATCTAAATATTTATTTATTTCACGATTACTCATTATTTAACTGTGGTGAGATATCAACTATGCATGTTATTCATTATTTAAATCAAAGTAAATTGATTATCTTTGAGACCTAATTACCAAAAACAGTTAAACAATATAAAATGCCTAAACAAATCAATCATATTAAAAAGTTTCCAACCAATTTCACCTTTTTTCGTAACATGACCATTGGAATGAGCGAGTTATACTGTCTAAACTACGTGTTCTTTTATGCTAACAAAATCCAAAAAACAAAAACAAAAGCCTGTGTTTTTAGATTTGGCTGTTGTATAACGACAACCGTACAATATATTTTTCTTGTTCAAGTTATTCATAGAGAGTGAGTCTTTGATTTCGATATACGCATTTACCCGGAGACCATCTCGGACATTGTCTTTGATCACCCGTCCTAATTTTTACAACTTGTGATAAGTCCATTGCCATATCCAGAGCCCAGCCCATTTGATGGTAGTTAAATGGTCTGTATGTTGCTATTCGATAAAAAAAAAAAAAAACCGATAGCCCTTTTAAACCCTTGTAAACCATGGCTGGGGATTCATCGGAGGTAGCAGCATCCATGGATAAAGTCTTGTCCAATGACGACCTTTTGACGGAAATCTTACTTCGATTACCAATACTCTCACTTCATCTTTTCAAACCGGTATGCAAACAGTGGCTATCTCTCATAACATCTCCTAGTTTTACTTTGAGACGAGCCCGAATCCCTACTGTTGAGCCTCCTTCTGGTCTCATTATTGGACGATGGCCTTTGGGTCCCGGCCTCGATTTCGTGTCATTTGATCCCAGAATACCAACGAAAAGGTCAATACTCTTTCCTTTTAGCTTAAAGGGAGGGACTGTGCAGTCGTGCAATGGTTTGCTTCTGTTTTATGAGGGTGATGATAATTTTATTGTCTACAATCCATTGACTAATATGTTTAAGATGCTTCCACCAAAACTTGGTTTGAATTATGATAAATGGGGTATTGATTACATGCACTTGGCATTTGATCCTACTAAATCACCTTGTTACAAAGTCGTACATGTTGATGATTATGATGATTTTCCTTATTCCATTAGAATACAAACTTACTCTTCCGAAACTGGTGTTTGGAGTGTCTGGGATCGATTTCATTCTAGCAGTTTTCATGGGTTTTGCGATGGAATATATTGGAATGGTGCCATTAATTGGTTAAGTTGGGAGCCTTTCCATGTTAAGTTAGATATTGTGGACCGTCCGGTTTTAACTAACGTACAAACCCCCCTTCCTCTAACAGCCGAACGGGAGGTGCATTGTGATCGCAAATTGTTTAAGTCTCATGATAGTTTGCTTCTTCTTTGTAAGGATTATGATCATTCCCGACATTTGAATATTTATGAGATGAACAATGGGTATTCTGAATGGTCGGTTAAGTACTTTGTTAATCTTGATGACATGATGAGGCCATATCCAACATGGAGGATGCCCGCTGACTGGGATTGTTCTCATATTTGGAGCATCGTTGTGGGAGAACGGGATGTGGATTCGTTTATGGCAATTGAACCGTGTGGAAAGGTGTTACAATACAGCTTCTTGTTAGGGACTGTTAGTGAGATCTTTGATTTGGGAGAAGGGATTAACCGCTGTAATTGCGTAGACTACGTTGCATCTTTTGCTCGTGTGTGATTATGGATGTTGGTTTAAGGTTTGATTTTTCTAAATTATGTTGTTCTGTCACTACACGAATTTTGATCATAGTCGCACTTCTTAAGAAAATGGTTTGTTTGATCTACTCGATGACTCTCATATAGAATAAAAATCAGAAGCTGAGGTTAAAAGAAAATATATTGTGAATGTGAAAGTACCCAAGTGGGTCATATGCATGATTCCATGAATACGAATCAAGCTAACTTCTTCTTTGACATGCAACTGGTTTGAAGTTCATGGCAATCTTATAAGCAGGTAGTAGCTATTCAAATGTCACAAAAAAATTAAAATAAATAAAAAAATAAAATAAATTCCTGATAGTTGTTCTACACGTACACTATAGTGCTACGGGTACCCCTTTATCTGTTTTAGGAATTAAACTCACAAATCTGGTTTGCGCGTACTATATATGGTCTGAGCTTAAGCAGAAACCAAATTTAAGTATACCAGTGGAGTTTGCTAGTGGATCTTATGGTGCAACAATTCTATTGATAACAAAACAAAGGGGATCCCGCCACCCTAAAAAGACAGATTTTAAACTTATTGCTTTTCTCATTATCTTATCTCACTCGGGCCCTTAAACCTTTACAGCCCTAATGTTAAAAAGTGTTAGCCACGTGTAATCTTCAGGGTGTTTGTTTTAGCTTATACAATAAGCGTATGAGCTTATTAACTTATTTATCTTACATAAGGACACTCAAGCATTTAGATAAGCTTATAAGCTTGAGTTTATGAGCTTATTAAATGGGGTTTATGTTGGCCCCAATTTTCGGGTTAAACGTAAATATGTTTTAGAAGTTGTAAACAAGTTTTACACATGATCTATTTATGATTTCGAGTTCATGGACTCTCCACCTAAAGATAACATTCTTAACTCCATGCATGTATCAACAATGTATATCGAGAGCAGAGCATTGAACAACATAGGGAATCTGACTGATATTGGGCTAAAAGTGAACCAGTTCCCCGTTGGACCCACATCTGGCTAAAATTCTATTGGGTGAAGAGTTTAATTGTGAAAACGAAGTTTTGGTGATTCTATCTATGCTTTCAGTCCTAAAGACAGGGCAGAAAAAGTGATCCCATGCAAAGGTTTTCGTGCCTGAATCCAATCATTTGACGTTACTCGACGTCTACAAACAATGGAAAGCTAACAAATATATTGAATTGGCCAACAGATCCTCTAGAGAAGTAAGTGCTTCTAGGCCATTTGATATCAGTGAATCTTTGATTATGTGCCATTTGTGCAGTGAATTGAAAGGATATTGAGTGCATTGATTTAGTGCAGATTTGTGTGCAATAGAATAGTGCAGATTATGACAAAGAAAATAAGGAGGGAAAGTTAAACAAGAAATATAACTATATTGATAATAATAAACGAATTCTACAATCCTATATATAGTTTATGAAAGGGTATGATCAAAAGTTGTGTTGGTTCATGAACCAAACAGTTATGTCCTTTAGCAACTTTAACTGCCATATAACTGCCCTTCCAATAACTGTCTAAACGACCATTACATATGGTCAATGATATGTCTGAGTGGCTTATAGCCATATCTAAGTTAGGGCCTGTTTGTTTAGTTTTTTTATTAAGTCCTGTTAAATTAAAGTGTCTGTCTAGAAATATGCTGTCTGTTTGTAGATGAATAAATAGTTGTTTGTTTTGTGTGCTGAATAAAGTGTCTGAATTAAAAAAATTACTGTTATACCCTTTTATTTGAAATAAAGTTAAGAAGTTGGAGGGTAAATACGTAAAATTAGGATAAAATGGATGACTTAATTTGTAGACCCTCATCTCCATGGCTTTTTCTAGAAGGTTACATGTTAGTTTTAAGCACTAAACAAACATTCATTTTGTGACTTAATTAACTTACCTATTTTTCAATTAAGACACATTAAGTTGTTATCAAACACCACCTTAGTGTGCAGTCTTTGATCATACATTTGATCAAGACTGCATATGTCTTATAAATATAATACAAACAAATGAAACTTGTCTTTAATATGGCATGAACAACATTGTTCAGCATTTTGAACTTATAAATATCCAACAAAATACTCTGGAGACTGGTGTAACACTCATTACCTACAAGTTATAGCTCTATGAAAGGCTCGGGAAATGAGATCTCAGTTGCTCGACATATTGAAAAAGCTCAAGATCTCGCTCACATGATCATGTGGGTCTAATTGGGACGTCATCAGAAAGAGAGATGCTCAGCTTACTTCCATAACGCTGCAAAACCTACAGGGGTCAAGGAATACATAAATATTAGGAATGGGATGCCGTGCCCTTTGCACCCAACCTCGGCTGTACATGGGCTGGCTGACATTCCTTAATATGTGGTGTACCATGAACTGATATATATTGACTACCAAAGAATACATGCAGTGTGTCACTACAATTGAACCACAGTGGTTGGCTGAGTTTGGCTCGATGTTCTATTCAGTAAAGGATTCCGACACTTCCTTGTTGGTAGAGTTTGGCCCAATGTTCTTTTCAGTTAAAGATCACATGCAGTGTGTCACAGTTTGTAAAAGTTATAAGATTGACACAGGATTTGTACTTGGATGTACTAAAACTTACAAATTACTTCACCTTCTAACATCACAAATCTATCTACATATATGTTCCATTAGTAAAACATGTTGTGTTTTCTGTAGATGTTTTCGACTTAGATGGTGTATCAATATCATGATACTTGAACTCAACGTAGTACCAGACAGGTTTAGCATGTACATGAAGGATTGAAATTGGACTACTTTGTCGAGGATTGATTGGTATAATTGGTGACATCCATAAACCAATACGACCTATTGAAAATATGACAAGGCTGTAACTTTATACATTCATATATGTAGTTACATCTAGTGGTGTTCACTGGTTCAGGTTCATTAGGTTTAGTTTGCATTATGTTTTCCCAAACTGAAGCAAATTGCCAAATTCAGATCCTATTTAGCTAGTTTTGTTAAATTCGGATCTCATTTTGCTAACTTAAGTATTCATCTTTACTTAAGTTACCTTCTTTTGCTAATGAATGTTATGCATTCAAAGCCAACTTCTATGTTGATGTGCTTTTTGCTCTTTACAAATATACTTGTATTTGATCTTGGGTTTTACTAAAAAATCCCATAAACTTGATTCCTTCAAAGATTACAAATTCCCCAAAAATCTGCAGATTTTCGTTATAACTATGAATTAAATTAAACATGACGAATAAAAGGGATACTTGATAATGCAATTAACACAAGCATTGGACAAAGAATAAAAACATAATCAATGAATAAAATCTACATGTTATTTTCTAAATAGCAATTCATTATATATAAAAATAATTCAGGCTACACAAAAGAGGGGAACATCATATCTCCCCTCATAACACTAAACCAAAAAAACTAAATAGAAAAACTAGACATCAATCATGTTAAACCCCGTTGTAAAGTGGAATGGAGAGCGCTTCACTTATAGGCAATTCCAAGAAGAAATCTATCATCAGATAATGAATCCCGATGCAATTTTTTTTTGTTGATAATGATATTAAGTATTTACTCATTGGCGTCTTTGTAGATACTCCTGATACACTTCTAGTTCTAGCCGGTGAGATATCTACATCATTGCTTTTGGAATTGCTAACTTCTGTATGTATCGGACGTACGGGTGATGCCGGGTTATCAGATGCAACCAACTTACAATAATCCAGCTATTATGGAAACTTAGCTACAAGCGAATTTGGTTTCGGGAACATACAAGTAGGGCCGCATATATTAGCTTCAAGTGTCTAGAATATGTTGAAAAATATGAAAAAGATAAAAATACATACCAAGAAAAGGCATAAGATTTTATCCCGAGTGGAAGCCTCATATCATCAATTTTTGTTTTTTCCTAGCGGAATTCGTACGATTCCGGCTAGTCAATCAAAACATGTTTGATAACAGAATAGAGAGAAGCGTTAAGGGATGGAGCCGCGAGCTGCCCAACTATTGGGAGTCGATTACTAAAGACTCCAATTACTACGAAGCTGCAGGTAACCATTACTTGCCCATGGTACAACCAAGTGCTAGAACTTTCTTCATTTAGAATTTCAAGGAAAGCCGCCTCGTTTATGACTTGATTGTAACTCGATTTGGTTAACAAACAATTGTTGGGTGAGGAGGGATACATAAAAACTATTGAAAGGTTATGTGAATGCCTAATAGCGTGCTCTTTCTGTCAAATTAAAGTGGTTGTTTATGGAGGTCGAAGATATGAAGGTATTATTTGAGCTTTGCAAATGTGGAATGTTATGTTCTAAATGCATAAATAAATCATTAATATTAAAGGGAGTTTCCAACAAACTTGGCATTTTTCGGTAACATGACCAAAGGAATGGGTGTTGTAAAACGTACAAAATATTTTTCTTGTTCAAGTTATTTAGAGTGGGTGAGTCTTTGAATGAGATTTATGCATTTACCAGGAGACCATCTCGGACATTGTCTTTGATCACCCGTCCAAATTTTTACAACTTGTGATAAGGTCCATTGCCATACCACGAGCCCAGCCCATTTGATGGCGGTTAAATGGTCATTATATTTTGCTATTCCATGATAAAAAAAACTGAAAACCCTTGTAAACCCTTTTCATTGCGGGAGGTTCATCGGAGGTAGCAGCATCCGTGCATAAAGTCTTGTCCAATGACGACCTTTTGATGGAAATCTTACTTCGATTACCAATACTCTCACTTCATCTTTTCAAACCGGTATGCAAACAGTGGCTATCTCTCATAACATCTCCTAGTTTTACTTTGAGACGAACCCGAATCCCTACTGTTGAACCTCCTTCTGGTCTCATTATTGGACGATGGTCTTTTGGTACCAACCACAACGATTTCGTGTCATTTGATCCCAGAATTCCAGCGAAAAGGTCAATACTCTTTCCTTTTAGCTTAAAGGGAGGGATTGTGCAGTCGTGCAATGGTTTGCTTCTGTGTTATGACAGTCATGGTAATTATATTATCTACAATCCATTGATTAATTTGTTTAAGATGCTTCCACCAAATCATTATTTGAATTATGATAGATCGGGTATTGATTACATGAACTTGGCATTTGATCCTACCAAATCACCTTGTTACAAAGTCGTACATGTTGGAAGCACAGATGATTATGATAATGTTCCTTATTCCATTAGAATACAAACTTACTCTTCCGAAACTGGTGCTTGGAGTGTCTGGGATGATCGATTTCCTTCTGACAGTTTTGATGATTTTTGCAATGGTATATTTTGGAATGGTGCCATTCATTGGTTAAGTTATAGGGAGCCTTTCCATGTTAAGTTAGATATTCAGGACTGTCCGATTCTAACAAACATACAAACCCCCCTTCCTCTAACTGATGAAGGTGAGGTGCATTATGATCGCAAATTGTTTAAGTCTCATGGTAGTTTGCTTCTTCTTTGTATGGATTATGATCATTCCCGACATTTGAATATTTATGATATGAAGAATGAAAATTCTGAATGGTCGGTGAAGTACTTTGTTAATCTTGATGACATGATGAGGCCATATCCAACTTGGAGGATGCTCGCTGACTGGGATTGTTATCATATTTGGAGCATCGTTTTGGGAGAACGGGACGAGGATTCGTTTATGGTAATTGAACTGTCTGGAAAGGTATTACAATACAGCTTCTTGTTAGGGACTGTTAGTGAGATCTTTGATTTGGGAAAAGGGATTAACCGCTGTAATTGCGTAGACTACGTTGCATCTTTTGCTCGTGTGTGATTATGGATGTTGGTTTAAGGTTTGATTTTTCTAAATTATGTTGTTCTGTCACTACAAGAATTTTGATCATAGTCGCACTTCTTAAGAAACTGGTTTGTTTGATCTACTCGATGACTCTCATATATAATAAAAATCAGAAGCTGAGGTTAAAAGAAAATATATTGTGAATGTGAAAGTACTACCAGCTCATAATGTCTTGTTTTGGCTGATGTTTTATTGAACAAGTTTTTTCAAAAACTTGTATAGAAATTTGAGCTCACTGACTGCTAAGCTTTACTTATTAACATGCCTTTTAGTTTGTGCGCAAGCTAACTTCTTCTTTGACATACAACTGGTTTGAAGTTCATGTCAATCTTATAAGCAGGTAGTAGCTATTTAAAATTATTGCTTTTCTCATTATCTTATCTCTCACTCGGGCCATTAAACAGTTACAGCCATAATGTTATAATAACAGGTCATTTAAAATTAGAGACTAAAACTTTGCTTAAAATAACTAGTTATGATATCCGTGCACGCACGAGGTTGTGACAAAAAAAATTATTCTGTATTAATACTGAATATTGTGTCTTTAATAGTAATTGCATATAATTATATAGTTATAAGTTCCGTGCACGCACCAAGTTTACACATAAATCAAATTTATTTTAACATTTTAGTTCAGTATATGCAATTATTGTGTCTTTAAAAAATTATTCTACATGCACGAGTTACCTAATTTTGTTTATCTGACAAAAATGTTCATGTTATTATTTAAATTTCACTACTGATATTATGTTGTACACATGATACAAGTTTAATAGCACATAATGAGCGTTGATAAAGTTTAAGTATAATCCGTAAAGTTTTTTAAAAATGTTTTTCTAGATATTTTTATATAAATAAATAAGAATTACATGAGTCATTGTTACAAGTACAATTGCGTATATTTATTTTTAAATTAAAGTAATTTAGCCGTATTTAAAATGTAAACTCGTGTTCACATAGGTTAAACTTTTAAAAATAAAATAAATGAGTCCTTATTGAACGTATATAGTAAAAAAATTGATACTCATAATCTTATGCAAATTTATATGTTGTTATTTTAAAACAACATATACATTGTATTTTTTAAGATATAAAGTATAAAGGGTATAAAGTATAAGGGGGTATTTGTTTATAATCCAAAGTTATTAAAAAACATGGATACTTATAATATTTTATTTAACTCTATATAATTTTTAAAAATTCAACCACTAAATTTTATTAATTACCTCATCTTTTTTTAAGTTTTTGTTTTCACAAATTTGACACTTATATTTTTATGTGTTTTTTTATCAATCAAATTTCTCCACTAAATTTGTTAAAGTTTGACCAAAATCAATTTAATTTTGACTTTTATTAACCAATCACATCACACGATTTTGCGACGTGGCGAAATCAAGCTCTCCTATTGGCCTAATGGTTTTATTAATAAGAATGAACTGACAAAATTACTCTAAAATGATGTAATTCCTTTATTATATAAAAGATTAAGGATTTTGAGTTACTGTCTATTTAAAGTCCAAAGTATCAATTAAAATGTAAAACAAGTTTACAAATATATTGTTTCTAAAAAGTGTTAACCGGCAAAAGTGTAATCTTTAGGTGTTTATTTTAGCTTATATTATATGTTGAGAAAAGTGACATCGGACTCAAGCAAACCCACAAATAAAATATAAAATATCATAAAAGATGTCATGCGGATATAACGTGAAAAACCCCAATAAAGTAAAATCCACATGTAAGGAAAGATACGTTTCACTATGATGAAAATTAGGAGTTACACATTCTTTCTAATTACAAGGATAAACATAAATCTATTGTAAGTAGAAGATACCACACAAACTCTCTAAAAGACTCACAAGTACTAGGGGAAAGAAAGATACAAAGAACACTATGTGTGCTTCTTTTGGAATGTGATGCTAACTGAAGCATGCTTCGTTTCCTTTTATACGCCTCAAATGACATCATGAATGACCATATGAAAACAAGTTGCATAATCGACTTGTAGACCAACTTGCTTCAAAAGATTCCCAAACTAGATACATTGTATCTTTAACACTCTTCCACTTGAAGATTAGATTGAAACTAAATCAATCTTCACACCGTTATTCTTCCATGCACTTCCATGTTGCTTACGTTTCCGCTAGGCCGCATGAGGATCGACACCATATAAACTTGTCATAGTTGATTGTTTTTTTTCATATAATCTGCCATGTTATCATCAGTATAAATTTTCTGCATATCCATGGTTCCTTCTTCCACTTTCTCACGACGAAGTGATACTGAACTCACATATGCTTTGTCTTTGAATGAAATATTGGATTCCTTGCTAGATACAAGACGCTCTGATTGTCATAAAGTAGAGTAATTTTCTCTTGTTCATGCCCGATCTCTTCCAAAAACATCTTCAACCATACCGCTTCTTTGTTGTCTTGAGCAGCTGCAACATATTCTTCTTCTGTTGTTGACATGGCCACAATTGAATGCATTTTTGAAACCCAACTTACTGTTCTGCCAGAAAGTGTAAACACATACCCGGTGGTTGATTTACTTCCGTCAAGATAACCTGCGTAATCAGAACATTAAATCTGATTCTCCATAAAATAATGCAACATCTGAGGTTCCTTTAATATATCTAAGGATCCTCTTCACGACTTCCTAATGCTCTCTACCAGGTTTCGCCATGTACCGACTTACTACTCTCACTGCATGTGCAATGGCT
This sequence comes from Chrysanthemum lavandulifolium, assembly GCA_022545495.1. Lineage (NCBI taxonomy): Eukaryota > Viridiplantae > Streptophyta > Magnoliopsida > Asterales > Asteraceae > Chrysanthemum > Chrysanthemum lavandulifolium. The sequence continues at coordinate 74,076,831 of CM040241.1, read as the reverse complement.
GATCTTGTACAAATCATCGCGAACATTAAACTTTCCACTACTGATGCATACGGTACTTGAGACATCTCTATCCTTTCTTCTTCACTACTAGGACTCATCTTGGAGTATAACTTGACATTAGTAGGAAATGGTGTTGATATTGGATTACTATCTTGCATATTGAACCTTTTCAAGACTTTACCTACATAACTTTTCTTTGAAAGCCAAATTTTCCTACTAACTATATCTCGGTGAATTTGCATCCCTAGAATCTTGTTTACGGGACCCAAGTCTTTCATATCAAATTTTCTAGCGAGCTATGCCTTCAGTTTACTAATACGATCTTTGTTGGGGCTTGCAACCAACATGTCGTCAACATATAACAACAAGATAACAAAATCATTGTCTCCAAACCTCTTGTAATATGCAAAAGGGTCTGCGTGTAGTCTGTTATATCCCAGTCCAACGATGAACGAATCAAATCTCTTGTACTAACATCGCGGCGCCTGCTTTAAACCGTACAGAGATTTGTTTAACCTGCAAACCAAGTTCTCTTTTCCTTTTTGTTTAAGACCTTCTGGTTAGAGCATGTAAATTTCCTCCTCAAGATTTCCATAAAGAAATGTAGTTTTCACATCTAGCTACTTTAGATGTAAACTATACGTAGCACATATTGCCAGAACCACTCGAACAGTTTTCATTCGAACTACAGGGGAAAATATTTCATTGAAGTCGATTCGCTCTTTCTGAGCATATCCTTTGACTACCAATCTTGCACGATACCTCTCCACCTGGTCATCACCATTTCTCTTGATCTTATACACCCATCTGTTTCCAATAGGTTTTCTTACTGCTGGTAGTGGCATCAGTTCCCATATTTATTCTTATAAAGAGCTTCAATTTCTTCTTGCATTGCTGCCATCCAGAATGACGCATCTGAATTATTCAGTGCTTCTTGAAGAGTTGATGGCTCTCCTTCCTCTGTAAGAAGACAATATGCAAGGTTGCTCACCATAACATAATCCGAGTGCCACACCCGGACGTTTTCTTTCATGATTAAAAGTACGAGTCATTGGAGCTTGAGAATCGGTTGTCTCATTTACCTCGTGCTATGGTACGGCTTCAGAAGAATCACTCAACTCAAATTTGCTTTTCCATTTGTATTGATGTAGTTTCTCTTTAATGCCACCTTCTTCATTTTCTTAAATTTTGTCTTCCATAAAGACAACATCTCTGTCGTCCTACTTTGTGGGCAATGGGATCCCACAAGCGATACCCCTTTACTCCGTTAGCATAACCAAGAATAAACATTTTATGGATTTTGGATCCAGCTTTGTAGTTTCTTGAGAATTTCACATCACGTACACAGGACTTCCAAATATATGAAGGTCTGAGTAGTTGACTGGCTTTCCCGTCCACCTCTCCATCGGTGTCTTCAACTCAACTACAGTTGAAGGTGACTGATTTATCACATAACAGGCTGTATTGACTGCTTCTGCCAAAAATGATTTTTCCAAGCTTGCAGTTGCCAACATTGCTCTTCCTCTTTCCAACAAGGTTCTGTTCATCCGCTCTTCCACTCCATTCTGTAGAGGAGTGTATGCCATTGTGAACTGGCTTTTGATTCCTTCGTGTCTGCAAAAAGCATCAATTTCATCACTAGTGTATTTGCCTTCATTATATGTCCTCAAACACTTGATCTTCTTTCCCGAATCAAGCTCAAACCGTGCTTTGTAAACTTTGAAAACTTCAAACATATCAGACTTCTTCTTGACTGGGTACACCCAACATCTCCTGGAATAGTCATCAATTAAGGATACAAAATACTTTGCTCCTCCCAGGGATAGAACCGGTTCTTGCCATACATCAGAGTGAACCAATTCTAGAACATAGACAGTTCTAGAATTTGACGTCTTGAATTTTAGGCGATGCTGCTTGCTGATAACACAATGCTCACAGAAAGGTAAAGAAACCTTTGTGAGCTAGGAATTAACTTCATTTCCACAAGACTTTATTGACATATGTCTAAGCTTTTGATTCCATGTTACTACAGCTCTATGACTTGGACTATTTGAAGCAACAGATGCTTCCGCTTCTTCTATTATCTCTCCATTCAGTAGGTATAAGTTTGCACCCACATTTTCTCCTTTCATAAGTACAAGCACGTCTTTTATAACTTTCATGATCTTTTTTTGTATTTAAACCTTACAACCAAGATAATCCAGTTTTCATAGAGACAATATATTCTTTCTCAGACCTTCCACATGTCACACATCCTGAATAGTATGAACTGTACCATCATGAACCTTCATCATAATATTTCCAATTCCAATGATCTTTAGTTCATGATCATTGCAACTGTACACAGATCCGCCTCCAAAGATAGGTTTATATTGATGAAACCATTCTCTTCTTGTGGTCATATGAAAAGTAGCTCTCGTATCGAATAGCAACACATCTGCAAATCTCTTTCTGCCTTCATTTGCAACTGCTGCTTCACAACACAGAGCGTTACCATCTTTTGAAGTGCTAGCAAAATTTCCTTGAGGATTAGAGGTATTTAAACCCCGACAATCTTTATTAAAGTGACCCAGCTCGCTACATTTGTAGCATTTAAAATTCTTCTTCCTTCTTGTTCTAGATTTACCATGATTGTGACTCCCACTGGAGCCAGGTTCCCTTGACCTCCATCTCGTCACCACCAAAGCCTCCACCTGTCTTGCATTGGTCTGTCTGTCCTCCCTATTGTTATGCCTATTTTTTCTTCAATAATGGAGGCTGCAACATCATCAAAGATTAGATTGTCCGAAAGAACATTGCTCATTAAGTTGATGATAAGTTACTCATATGAGTCATGTAAACTTTGAATTAGAATTTTAGCACGTTCGTGTGGCTCTATTTTACAACTCAAAGACGTAAGCTGAGAAAATAGAGTATTCAGTTTATTAATGTGCTCAGTCACTGAAGTAGATTCCGTCATGTGAAGATCATGAAGTAGATTCCATACAATCGAGCAAGATGATCCCAAATCTTCTTTGCACTTTTCTTCTCCTCTATGCTTGACAAAACTCCATCTGCTAATGCCAGATGATGATTTTCAATAGCATTTCCGTCCATCTCTTCCCATTTACTGTCATCCGTGACCTTAGGTGGCCTTTCGTCAATGACCGCTAAACATTTATCCTTTCTAAGGATAGGTTTCATCCTTAATTTCCACCATAGTTTTAAAAAGCGCTTGTAACATATTGGATTTCACAAACACATCAAACCATGATCAAATATGGCGTATACTATGAGGTTTTAGAGAGAAAAGTTTAGAGGTTTGGGAACTTAGTGAGAGAAAGTAAAAGTATTATTATGAGCTCCAACCCTCTACCTTGGGAGGTAGAGGGTATTTATAGTATCTTACATAAGCGCCACCTACGGGTGTGGATCAGGCATACAGTGGGTAAAGACCCGTCCGTCCTCCACGGTGTTACTTAACTAAATACTATCTAACATTAAATAACTACGACTACGAGCTTTCTAACGATTACATATACTTGAGGTGACCGACACTTTAATAACTGGATTTACTAAATCCTAACAATCTCCCCCTAAGGGAGGTCACCTCAAATTACATTGAATACAAACAGATATTACATTAAGATTGTTCTTGGATTCTTGTTAATGTTCTTTGCTCTGTAGCCCGTAGTCTTTGATTCTTCATTTTTGCATGTTTGGTTAATCCAAGTGGAGGTCTTTAACCGATCCACGTGATAATGAGTTTTGAGCCGGCTTTGAGATCATCGGCTACCATAAATCTCGACTCTTCCTTTGTAGTGTTGACATTATGTGATGTTGTGACTTTTGGACCGACATGCTCACATTACGGATCATGATTTCTTCTCATCGAGTAGCGGAAGCTTTAGTTGATTCATGATATTTGCGGCGTAGCGAAGCATGGAGTGAAAATATCGAGTCGTTGATGCACTTATCATGATTTCTTTAGAAATGAATGTGTTGTGTGAGCATGCGGCTATGGATTGACCTCTCCATTACGATCATTACAAAGCGTCGGGTATACACACATACAACAGATTAGCAATAAAGCGCGAAAGTGTCTTTGATCACTTCGTTGAATTGAGTACACGACCCACGGTTCCCGTTGATCGATACAAATCTTGCTGTGATCGGTATAATTCGAAGAATCTCCTTGACGGGGTTTCGCGGTTGCTCTAGTTGTTCTCAAACCGGAGCGTCTCAAAGAAGACAACACGGAGTGAGTGAACCGGTAATTTGAGATTCAGCGATTGATGAAAAGAGATTTGAAAAACAATCGTGTCTTGCTCAATAAAGTGTTTTTGCAATACAACGAAGGTTTTGAGAAAATCAATTATCAATCATAAACACCTTTTATTTTGAAATATTAATACACGATCGATGTGCTAAAGAAAAGAATTTTAAGCACAACGACCGGTTTTCAAAGGTATCCGTCAATCCATAACTGAACCGAGATTGATTCATAATTTTGAATCGCCCCATTGTTTACATTCGGTTGTCACATGGTTGATCTATTGGATAGATCTCACATGCCACCTACCAAGAGCTTGTTTGATGTTGGCTCTAGAAGGCTTTCCATCTTCATTGTGAATATGTTTGCATATCACTCGGATGTTACGGCAATACCACAAGGATAATCGTGGGACTCTTAAGATATAATCTCTCTTTCCACATTGTGTGAAGCAGAGAGTCTTCATTGACGATGTCCTAATGAGATTTATTTGATGATCTCGTGGCTCTAGACTCAATTGTGCACATTTGGTTCCTATCTGGGAGACTAGGGAGAGGTCTCCTTCTTCAATATCAACAATCTCTAAGAGAAAGTCGATAGATTATGTAGGTTCCCGTGAGAATGAAACAAGTCCTTTTAAGAGGAACTTGAGTAGCTTGGGAAGTTGTAGTGCGGTCGTCCTTTGGGTCCATGACGTCTTGTCTTCAATACCGGTGTTACCTTAGTAACCACCGGTAGCATATGTATTGAACCGGTTTACGCCTAAGGTTGAATTATTGGAGGCTATTTATTTTCACCCTTTTCTCATTCAATTCTTTTCATTCTTCAACCCCTTGATGCTTACGAGACTTCATAACTAGAACCTTGTTGGGTTTATTCGATTCTAGCTCTATCTCGATCCGCACTCTTCCCATTCTCACTTTTCTCCTTTTTCATCATACCTAAGGACTTCTACACTATCTAGTGGATTGTCCTGGGTAGATCCCTCCGACTCTGGCGGGATCGTGGGAGCGAATACCTAACCTAACCATCCTTATATCACCATACATAAAGTAAATTTGGTCGGTCTATTTGGTATTGTTCATCGCCATTGGAACCAATTGAAAACCATTTGAAAATCAATCCGGATACTTGTGATATATTATCAAAGCATTTTGTACTGAATTGTTTTGATATTTTAGAAAAAGAGCTCCCCTCAACATGTGCATCATGTATTTGAAATCGTTTTGGCACACGGAGGCAAGAGGAAGGATTCACTTCTTTGATTACCATTTTCTAAAGATATCAACATCACTTTCACGATCAAAATTAGTATTTTCATACTTTGTTAAGGGTATTTTTGGAAAGGATGTGGTTTTCAAAAGTTGCTCCCCTCAATATGTGCATAGAGATTTGAAAGTGTTTTGCACATATTAGGAAAACACACATTGAAACAAATCAATCACGTTTCAATCCTTTTGGTTTGAAATAGATGCTCCCCTCAACATGTGCATGGAAAATTTGAAATCGTTTGGCACATGTGGGGAGGAGAGCTTGTAAATCACTATAAAACCATTTATCGAATTATCAGTTTAAATCCAATTTAAATCACAAATTCTCCCCCGATCACAATTTTCAAATCATTTGAGATTTGTGATCTCTGTAGATTTAAATTGATTTTGAAAGCTTTTGAGGAGAATTGTGACTTGCTTATGAAAACATTTAACCGATAAGGATCAAATCTGAGACTTTAAACTCCAAAGATTAAACATGCTTGAATATCTTTTGAAAACATGACATAAACCTTGGTCTGAACCAATTGTATGACAAATAACCTTTTGATTTAAATGAAATCATTCTCCCCTCAATCAATGACATAAGTTGTTGATTGAGAGATAGAGATTTTGACAAATGTCAAGTCGGATGATTTTCAAAAATTGAGACCGAGTTATTTTATTAGTTTTCATTTAGATAACAAATATTTTTCGGAAGAATTTATAGAAGGAAAAATATTGTGAAGGAAACATTTGTCTTTTAGTGACAAACATTTGTTTTAGAATCGAGCATGAGATTTGAAAAATAAGATAAAGCATGGCTCTGTTCTTTCTTTAAAAAGCGGGTTATAGTGAAATGACTATAAGCCTTTGTTTTACTTTCTCTCAAAAATTTTTTTTTTTTTTTTTTATTTATGTACATTCGAACAACATCTAAAGACCCGTGTCACTCTTTGAATGACAACACAAAGACCGTAGATATTATCGAATCAAGAAAAACATGACAAAATGACAATATTTTTGAAATTTTTGAGTTTTCAAATTTTTATGGATTTTGAAAGTTTTATATTTTTCTATTTGCTTTTGTTGGTTTTGTAATTTTGTATTTTGCTTTTTGAATAAATATTTACAAGAGATGGATGAAGAAAACCTTTTACTCCTCGTCTTCCTCTTGAAGGCGTTTGAGTGTTTCGGTTGTAGACTCTTTAGACCAAGTCGTGGAAGGATAAACTCAAAACGTTCTCTAGGAAGAGCTTTGGTGAAGATGTACGCTAAGCGGTATTCGGTCCTCACAAAATAAAGTTCCACCACACCGTTCTCCACTTGCTCCCGATGAAATGATGTCGAATGTCGATATGCTTTGCTCTTGAATGTTGAGCGTTGTTGCATGAGAGAGCAATGGCACTTTTGTTATCACAATCTGAGAGGATTTTGTTGAATTCAAAGCCATAGTCGGATAATTGGGATCTCATCCATAGGATTTGAGCACAACAAGATGACATGGCTATGTATTCAACCTCTGTAGAGGATATAGAAGTACTCATTTGTTTCTTTGAAGACCAGCTCACAAGCTTATCACCCAAAAGCGAGCACCTCGGCGTGCTTGACGTGTATCTTGACATCTGCATGATCGGCATCTGCATAGGTGTTTAGTGACATACCGGTGTCCTTGGTGCCAAAGTCCCATATTGATGGTTCCTTGGAATACCGAAAGACCCGTTTAACCGCTTCAAGGTGCTTTTGGTAGGCTTAGCACGGTATCTAGCACACATGCATACAACGAACAGAATATCGGTCTCTTGGTGTGAGGTACATCGGGGATCCAATCATACTACGATATTTCGTTTGATCTACCATGATCCACAGTGGTCCTCATCCGGTTTAATACGCTCTATCATGGGAGTGTCAGCGGTCACAAGAATCAAATCAAATTTCTTTAAAATCTCATTTGCATATTTAGATTGATTTATAAAAATGCCTCCGGGACTTTGTGAAATTTGTAATCCCAAGAAAAATGACATTTGTCCCATCATTGACATTTGAAATTTGGAGCCCATCTCCTTAGAAAAGCGGTCACATTCATTGGGGTCGGTCGAGGCAAAATAATATCATCAACATAGATTTGAGCGTGAATTAAATGTTTGCACGACTTTACGGTGAACAATGTCGGATCAAGCTGCTCCTTTCTTTGAATCCGGTAGATAGAAGAAACTTTGATAGCGTATCATACCATGCCCTTGGAGCTTGCTTCAAACCGTAAAGAGCCTTCTTCAAGCGATAGACATGAGTAGGATGCTCGGATTCACAAAACCTTGGGTTGGGCGGCGTATCGACTTCTTTAAGATCTCCGTTAAGAAAAGCCGTCTTTACATCCATCGATAGACTACCATATTCTTACTTGCGGCATTAGCCGGAAGATTACGATTGCCTCGATCGTGCAAGCTGGAGCAAATGATTCTTCAAAGTCAATACCCTCCTCTTGGCGGTATCCTTTTGCAACCAATCGAGCCTTGTTCTTTAATACATCACCATGCTCATCAAGTTTTACTTTGAAGATCCACTTTAGAGCAATGATCATAGCACGATCGGGAGGCGGTACTAATTCCCATACATCTAGTCGATCAAACTCATGAATTTCTTCTTGCATGGCATTGAACCAACTGTCTTCATTCATGGCGGTTTAACGTCTTTTGGTTCGATCTTAGGCGATGCGGAGTTGAAGAAGCACCATAAGGCATCGGTTGCAAGTTGTTTACAGTGGATCTTTGGGCGAGAGGGTTTCCAATGATGTTGTCCAATGGATGATCATGTGTCCATTTTCTAAGGTGTTCGTGTGGTTGTTGTTGAGGCTGAAGTAGCGAGTCGTTTTCTCGATGAAGATGGTTACGATGATGGTTCGAGGAGCAAATATGTTCTCAAAGGGAGCATCTTGAGGAGTAGCAAAGGGATTATCTCCATCATAGGTGCGAAACACAATTCCATGATGTACACTCGATGATTGAGGATTTGATGATGAGGCAGTGATCGGCGGCGCTTCTTGACTTAATGACATAGAAACGAAGGGTTAACTTCATTGGCGGGGATAGGAGCGACCTCTGTTGATGGATTTGACGGATCATTAGCAATTGGCTCATAGTGTTCATCAAACATTGGATCAAACAATTTCTTCAAATCATCTTACGAAGGAGGTACATAAGGAGTTCTTTGGTGAGAGATTTTGTACAAGAGAAGAACTAATGGGACTACTTGATGAAGGTTGTGATGCGGGTCCGAACTTGATTGTCCGGAGCCATTTGCGGACGACTCATCGAGCGTGGCGTGAATAGTTTCCATGATATCTCGAGTTCTTTTGTTGTAGATTCGGTAACCCTTCTTGTTTGATGCATAACCTACAAAAACTCCAATGTCCGCCTTAGCTCTTAATTTACCTAAATCTTGACCGTCATTCGTTGGATAGCACAAAGCACCAAACACACGAAGGTAGGAGAGATCGGGTTTTCGTTTATGGACAAGTTCGTATGGAGTTTTTCCATGAGATGTGTGTATGAGGGAGCGATTTTGGGTGTAGCAAGCGGTGGCAATGGCTTGACCCGGAGAAACATTGGAACCTTTGAATAAATTAGCATTGTTCTTGCGGCTTCCACAAGAGTTCGATTTAGTCTTTCAACTACACCGTTACATTGAGGAGTTCGTGGAACACTTCTTTGATGGTGATTCCAACACTTTCATAAAATTGACTTAAGTCTTTGTTAACGAACTACGTGCCATTGTGCATTCGAACAATTCTAACCGTATTGTTAAGTCGAACTGAAGTTGCTTGATAAGTTTGATGATGACATCGGGTTTCATCCTTTGTCCTCAAAACTTTACCCAAGTAAATCGAGTAGTCATCAACAACGACTAAAATATATTTCTTCCCATTTATCGTTTGCACTCTCATTGGTCCGCACAAATCCATATGAAGGGTATGAAGAACTTCCATTCTTGAGTTTGTGGGTTTGGGTTTGTGGGCATATTTCTTGCTTTTTCCCAATTGGCATCTTGAACAAAGATGATCTTTTCATACTTTAATCTGGGTAAGCCTCTTACAAGATCCTTTACGGAAAGATTATTAATGGTGCGAAGTTCAAGTGATTGAGGCAGCGATGCCATAACCATGATTTTGTTTTGAAGCCTTTGACAACAAGCGATTGGAGAAGACTTCATCATGTCTTCGATAGAGATGGTGTATAGATTTGAACCACGAGTTCCTCTTAACAGTTCCACACCATCAAGTTCTCTAACGAAACAAGTATGTTTTCTAAATGCCACTTCTAGATCGGAATCACGAAATTGACCAACAGAAAACAAGTTATGACCAAGACCTTCAACATAATATACCACGGAGATTACACTATCACCAACAACATAGTCTCCATAACCCATAATTGCACCAAAATGGTGGTTCCCGAATCTAACGGTCCGATGAATTTACTCACGAAGTTCATGAGCATGGCGATCTCGGTCATATGCTTGGAGCGACTGAGTCCGGTACCACGAGCGATTTGAGCGATCTGCGGTTGAACACGAGACAAGAATGGATAAGCGGATAATTGGGATCCCCATGCAAGAATGGGTTCCATTTGGTTAATAACGATGATTGGAACACCCGCATCGGAGTAGAAACAATGGAATCATCGGGGATAGATGCGGTGCTAGTGTCCGTATTTGACCTATTCAAAGTATGTTCACTTCTTAAAGGAATAGTTCTACCGGTGGGCATCCATTTTCTAATGGGCATTGACTTAGCAAATTTAGGGCACAACTCATTAAGATTAAACTTACGGCGGTGGGTATCCATTGATAACCTATATTACTAAATTTTCTTCTGTGGGTTTCCAATGTTTTCTAACTTTCTTTCGCCTTTGCTTTCTAGCCTTCTTAGCTTGATTTTTGGCATTAACAATTTTAACGGGCATTTAACAACATTAATCAAATCATTCACACCACATTCATGATTAGTAACGAAATCAAGCAATCATCATTACATGGTTTGCCAAAAGTAGCGAAATTGAATTAATTACGATGCGCTTATAGCTAATACTAGAATCAACACGATTCGTTTTATTCAACTCAAACTTAGTGTTCCTAGGGTGGTCTTCTACTCTCTTCCAATGCACATTCTTAGCTTGCGAGGTCCTATCTTGCTTTGTATTGCACAGAGGCTTTGACCGCTTGCTTTTATGTCATGATTACTCTGTAGAGGAATTATGGGAACATTAGTTGGTTGGGCTACTTTTGCATTCTGAACTAGAAGTGCGGGGATCGAACTACTTGAAGGCACTTTAGAGTTCACTTTCTTAATCTTGGGCATAGAATGGGTTGCATACTTAGCACTAGGCATAGAACAAGGCATCACAACTTTATCTTTCTCACCTAAGGATTTAGGACATGTTGCTCTTAAACATTCTAACGACTCACGAGATCGTTTGGCACGAATGCAAGCAAACCTAATTTCTCTATCAAGTGGCTTATTTATGAAATCCTCTTCTACAATCTCACGGAGACATTCTAGACTATCCTTAAGGTGAGCGAAATAGTTATGAAACACAAGTTCGTTATTTCTAAGATGAGGAGGAATGTATTTACTGATCACGATATATTTAGAGTCTGCGAGATGACTTTGATGCAACATTCTCATTAAAGACAAGTGGCATTTTCCTTTTTCACGACTCTTGATTCTCAATTTCCTTTTGTAAAGGCGTTATTTTTCGTTGTTCTTGTCACGAGTGACTTTCATTGAATCATATAACTCTTTAAAGTGTCGTTTAACTTTTCATTTTCTTCTAGAAAACTCTCATTTTCCTTTTGTAAAACATTAACCAAGTTTTGAAGATGAAAAGTTTGAGAACACTTGAGAATCTAAAGGAGGAGGCATTTGGGAGCCGGTCACATTGTTCTTTTCACCCTTTAATTGTGAAATTTGGGCTTTCAACTTTACGATCGTGTTACAATGAGCTTGAATCATTCGTCACGTTTGTTTATTTCAAAAGTGCATCAAACTCGGAACATTTGAGGATGTCTTGATGTTTGAGGTTTTGACATTTTCTTTGAGATGTTGATATTTTAGTTGCAAATCAAAATGTTCAACTTCTAGCTTAGAAAAATGTTTTACCAAATTATCGTGATCATCACGATCAATTTTCTCATTTAGTTACGAGTTTTTGTTTTCAAGCTCAATGACACGATCATGGGAAACTTTCAAAGCAACAGTTAATTCATGAAATTGAGAAGCGATAATAGAATGCTTAGTAACGATATAAAACACATCTTGAGCCACACAACTTAATACTAAGTTCTCATTTAAGATATGCAAATTCTTCCTTTCAATTTCATTATATTTGAGTTCCGTTCATAATCATTGACCTCAACTATCATTGCATCAAATTCCTTTTCCATTTCTTTAATATCGAGTTTATCCCTTTTGAAGACTCTCAAATTGACCTTTTAATTGTTTAAAGAAAGGCATGACCTCGGTTAAATAACATTCTTTAGTTTGCTCAAAACCCTTTCCCTTGATTATCCACAGTAGGTGTGATTCTCTTCTTACATGTCTTCTCAAAATCAACAAATAGTTGATAAACAACATACAGTGATTAAGGTCTTGCTATTAGTGGAAATAGTTCTAGGAACTAAATGCATTGGTGTATTCGGAGGATACACGATGGCTGCTGAGCACTTTCCTAAGGGAGTGTTTGTTTCAACAAGTACATTTGCTTTTGCTTATCCATATCTTTCTTCCAAAAATTTGTTACGGGGTTAATTGAGTTTGAGGCTTAAACATGTTCGGGGAGATCCAATTTTCTTTTGTGTAATCATGGGGTTTGATCGTTATGTTTTTCTTTTTACACTCGGGATCTTTTAGCTTCTTATCCATTTTCTCCTAGAGGCATCTTCTAATTTTCTATCCTCTTCGGTGCTTCCAATACATGAGGTGTTTGCCTAGGCTTAAGGATCTCATTACCATCATATATTACCTTATGAGCCTTTAGCTATTTTACCATACTCGGGATTTGGTTCCTCAACAAGGGAATACTATGCTTATCGCTTAAGACTCTATGCTTAGTGATCATGTGAGCGATCTGAATGGTATTCCTTATGCGTACAACTTATTTTCAAGCTTGTTTTCAAAGTTTTTAGATTAGAAAAGTCATTCAAAGTTTTGATTCCTTAGCATTAAATTCTTGTTTAAGCACTTTAACATTATCTTGAAGCTCTTGCTTTTGTATGATTTTAAAAGCTTTTCTTGTAAGGAGTTTAACTCTTGTTTTAACACTTCTTCTCTAAAATTACTTTTCTAATAATTATGCATTTGGTCATCCATTTCCGCTCACGGGTAGTTAACTCAAACTTAGCACGTTGTTCATAAATAGCAACTTGTTCTTTATAGGCATTCGATTCGAGAGATAACGAGAATCATCGAGGCACATGCGGTGTATTCATCAAAACATAGTCATCATTGATGCGAAGATACATCACTTGGTACAATCTCACTTTCACTTTGTGTCACATATTGATCATATGGGACAATATTACTATTACCCTCATTATCAATATCGATTCATAAGTTTCAAGAGATTGTACCGTTATGTATCTTTTGCTCATCAACTTCATCGTATAGTTTTAATACCTCGAGATGATTGATTCTTTGGATGGACCAACTGTTGTGGTGATGAGACCTTTGGAGAGACCATAGGTGAAATGCTAGCCATGAAGATTGTGCAGGCGATGGGTTCATCATCGACATCGAGTCAAATGCATCACGATCGGCAACTTGAAAGGCATTTTGATGATTGTGACCTATTTCTGAATTGGTTGCTCATCCACATCGACATCATAGGTCTTAGCATTTCCTCGACAAAAACAACAACTCTTCTTCATCCAAAACGCTCCATTATCACGAGCTTGCACAAGCAACATCTTGTCTCTGAAGTACTACGCATTTTGAGGCGTTTTGGAGATGTGCGGTTCCTTGCAATATGTCCATCACCACCACGGTTGTAGCATTTGATTGGCTTTGCTTGTCCTTGATTGGCATTCCTTCCACGATTACGATTAGCCACATATCCTCCACCTACTCGGTATTACCATAACTGCTCCAATCATCCCTTGTTCATACCGTCTTCCTTGCACATTACGCACCACTACCTTACCATCTCGGCGGTAGCTTGATTGTGTGGATTGGATGCGATTACGAGGTTATTGTTGGTGTGTGGAGTGGAATTCATATTTTGACTAACCATGAGAGCAGTTGATTGATGAAGTTTTCCATGAGTGTGTTTGAGTCGGAGGCTTATATCTTTGGATCGGGAATGAGCTTGTAATTACCATTACCCGTGGGTATGACTTGAGAAGCTTTGGTGGTAATTCCAACATTGGTGTAAAAGGTTGTTGAATCATTTGATGAACTTGTTTCTCCTGTTTAGATTTGAGCTGTTCAAGAATCATTCGTTCAAACATAGCATGTCTCTCATTACGAAGAAGGAAGGCATCTGATTGCTCATAGTTGGTGTTCTTTAATCCTTTGGTTAGCTTCACGGAGGTGACAAATTTGTGCCATTCGGGATTCATGTTGTTCACAAACTTTGAGTTCAATGAATATTTGGCATGGTCATTTTGATATTCCTCATGTCATTCACAAGCTTGTGGAATCTCACGTAATATTCATAGACACTTTCTTACGGTTTCATCTTAAAGTGCTCAAATTCATCATCTGATTGTGATTCTCTGTCTTCCTTAGTTAATTGAACCGAGAGAAGCATCTTGACATTATCCCAAACGCCTTGGCTTGGTGTTGTGATTGATAAGCTTGTAGATATCTTTTGGAAGACCACAAGTATAATGTTTGAAGCCACGATATCGACATCGTATCTCTTTTCTCCTTATCATTGAGCTCATCATACGTCTTTGGTGCATCCAAACCTAAGATCATTGTTCCATCTGCGATTGTTTCAAGTATGTCTCTTGTAGTCTCAATTGATAAGGTCCTTCATCAATTGACTTGAGAATGTTGACCCCATTTTCCTTTCCCAAACAATACAACCTAATTCGTTGAGCCCATGAGTCATAGTCGGTTACATCAAGCATGGGTGGGCGAGTATCGATCCATTGCTTGAGCGTCCTCGACTCTGAAGAGATGATTGTAGGCACGTTGGTAGACATGTTTACAGATTTCACGGGATTTTATAACTCTATGATTAAACGGGAAATAGATTCTTTCACGGGTTTTACTAAATCAAGAAAACCGTATTAGAAACAATAATCAACCAAGTCGCTATAACCCTTGAAGACAAGTCGCTAAGTCACCAAGTCGCTAAGTAACAACTCGCTAAACACTCAAGTCGCTATGAACAAGTCGCTAAACACAAGTCGCTAAGAACAAGTCGCTAAACAACAAGTCGCTAAAGCAACAAATCGCTAAGTGACACAAGTCGCTAAAGAACAACTCGCTAAGTGGGCAAGTCGCTAAAGAACAACTCGCTAAGTGGGCAAGTCGCTAAGTCGCTAAAGAGCAACTCGCTAAAGTCAACTCGCTAACAAAGTCAAGTCGCTGAAATAATAAAGACAAGTCGCTCGTTGAACAAGTCGCTAGCCGTAGTGGTACCTCCACTACTTTGTACTATTTGTCGCCTTGTCTCAATAGACAAGTCGCTAGAGCTCAAGTCGCTACCACTTCAACTACAAGTCGCTGAAAAATAACGAAAGCAAGTCGCTACCAAGAAAACTTATCCGAGACTCAAGTCGCTAGCTAGAAAAACTTAAACACAACACTTTTCAATCCAAAACAAGCCCAACCACGGTGATTCAAGCTTTCCAAATCAAAACCCAAGCACTTACAATGATTCTAAACACAAAAGTACAATCAAAATTCAAACTTTAACACAAGAAATGATCCAAATGATGCAAAACCACTAAACTTTTCAAACCCAAAACCATATAAAACCACTAGAAATCCAAGAACATGTAAGAGATGATCAAACCATGGCTCTTGATACCATTTGTAACATATTGGATTTCACAAACACATCAAACCATGATCAAATATAGGCGTATACTATGAGGTTTTAGAGAGAAAAGAGTTTAGAGGTTTGGGAACTTAGTGAGAGAAAGTAAAAGTATTATTATGAGCTCCAACCCTCTACCTTGGGAGGTAGAGGGTATTTATAGTATCTTACATAAGCGCCACCTACGGGTGTGGATCGGGCATACGGTGGGTAAAGACCCGTCCGTCCTCCACGGTGTTACTTAACTAAATACTAACTAACATTAAATAACTACGACTACGAGCTTTCTAACGATTACATATACTTGAGGTGACCGACACTTTAATAATTTACTGGATTTACTAAATCCTAACAAAATATATGTTTCATTATGATGAAATAGGAGTTACACATTTTTTCTAATTACAAGGATAAACACAAATCTCTTGTAAGCAGAAGATACCACAGAAACTCTCTAAAAGACCCACAAGTACTAGGAGAAAGAATACAAAGAACACTATGTGTGTTTCTTTTGGAATGAGATGCTAACTAAGGCATGATTCGTTTCCTTTTATAGGCCTCAAATGACCTCATGCATGACCATATGAAAACCAAGTTGCATAACCAACTTGTAGACCAAATTGCTTCAAAAGATTCCCAAACTAGATACAATGTATCTTTAACATAATAAGCGTACGAGCTTATAACTTATTTATCTTACATAAGGACACTCAAGCATTTAGATAAGATTATAAGTTTGAGTTTATGAGCTTATTCAATAGGGTTTATGTTGGTCCCAATTTTGAGGTAAAACGTGAATGTGTTAAAGAAGTTGTAAACAAGTTTTACACAAG
The DNA here is from genome assembly GCA_022545495.1 of Chrysanthemum lavandulifolium. Classification (NCBI taxonomy): domain Eukaryota; kingdom Viridiplantae; phylum Streptophyta; class Magnoliopsida; order Asterales; family Asteraceae; genus Chrysanthemum; species Chrysanthemum lavandulifolium. Next base: position 74,060,450 of record CM040241.1, on the reverse strand, counting down.
ACCTATTTGATTTCGAGTTCATGGACCCTCCAACTAAAGATAACATTCTTAACTCCATGTATCAATTATGGATATCGGGAGCATTAACAACACAGGGAATCTGAGTGATATTGGGCTAAAAAGGAGTCAATTCCCGTTGGACCCACATCTTGCTAAAATGCTGTTAATGGGTGTAAATGCTATGTGCATCCATTTAAGTATAAAGTTTGATGGAAACACGAGCATGTAAAAAAGTTGACACCATAGTTGCACAAAAATATTACTGTACTAGTGAAGACAAATGAGGATAAACTGGTTACTTACTGGTATATTAATTTTGAGAGAGATATAAATGTGAAGAACAACCATTGGCTTTTGAATGGTTTTAAAAGAGCAATGATATAGAGACCTAACATATATGCCTAAACACATGCCTAATCCATTAATAATTTGACACATCACTTATGCATTTTCTCTCTCCAAATCTACACTTTTAAAATTTCCATTTGTCATCATCTTGTTGTTAGGCATATTTTTAGTCATGCATTTTAGGCATGCCAATCATTTTTGGTTTTAAAATACCATTGTACTATGGATTTTACTACATCCACATAAAATCCCACAAAAACTCTCACCGGGCGGCGTGTCGGTGGTGATTAATTTTGTGGGATCCACATCCCGCTAAAAACCAATCACCCGCTAACACGTCAGCGAGTGAGAGTTTTTTGTGGAGATTTTATGTGGATGTAGCATACCCCTTGTACTATATAGTATATGAAATTAAAATGTAAAAAAAAGATGCAAAAACCACTTGTCTTTTACAAGTACCAAGTACAAAATAATGTTTCGAAATGAAAGAAAAATGTGCATTCTAACATATTTGAACTAAGCAAAAAGAAAGCAGGTCTTTAAATAGAGAACTACTAGCTAAACAAAAATCGTAAACATAAAATAACAAAATGAAAGAGTATCTAGTATCTACCAAATAGTTGTTGCATTGGTTGCATGATAAAGAACTACCATAAAGGAAAGACAAGGGTGCAGTTGGTCTTAAGCCAAGGTTGGTAAGAGAGTAGTTGGGAATTAAAGAGAAGTATAAATGTGTAACTATTATAGTAGTGTTATGTTGGTGAGGATTGTAATAAGCATGTTTTTTGAAACCGGACCGGAGGCTGGTCGAACCAGTTCAGCCGGGAGTAAACTGTTAGGAAAACAGAATACACTGTCGGAAAAAATAGGTGACATGTTTTCACTAAAAAAAGAGAGATGATTTGCACACTCCACCAAATGATTGGGACACTCCAATTAATTGTCTTTGGACATTTATACCCTCACAGTTAAATTTACACTTTCAGACATGTGAGTGTATAAATGTCCAAACACAATTAATTGGAGTGTCTCAATCATTTTATGGAGTGTGCAAATCATTTCCTCTAAAAAAAAATAGTTCACTCTACACATTCTATTTCCACACTTTTCAAAAGTGTGTAAAATATTATTAGGTTAATTAACACTTAAGGATGTGTAAAAATTTGTTACATTAATAAATGTGAAAAAATTATAAAGCAGCAGATTTTTCACATTTATAATTGTATCAAAAAATAATTCACACTTTTAAATGTGAAGAATTATAAGATTTCTCTACGCTTCAAAGTCTAGAGGTTATTCGTAACACCTAAATCTCCACACTTGAGGAGGTGTGAGAAATTTGGGTGTTACAAATAACCTCCACACCTATAAGTATAAGTGTGAGGACATTTCTTAGATTTCTTTACTCTTAAATCTTAATAGTGTGAACTTTTTTTTACACAACTATAAGTATGAAAAATCTATTGTTTTACATTTTTTTCACACTTATTAATGTATTCAATTTTTACACATTATTAAGTGTTAATAAAATAATAAAATTTTACACACTTCTACTTTTTAGAAATGTGAAGAAAAAGTGTGTGGATTGAACTAATCTTTTGTATTGTTTGTGTAACACCCAAAAACTGAGTTTTTAAGTATTATATTACGAGAGTTCCTTGAAATAGTTTGATCAAGACTTTTATATGTTTGAAGGTCTAATATGATTGGTTAGTCGACGTTTTAAGTTTAAAGTCAATCTTGTTAGTCAAACTATAAGTCAAGATATTATGTAAGTGATTTTAGAAAGTATTATGTGTCACTAATATAAGGTAAAAGAACTTAAGGGATTTAAGTTGCCAAAATCCCAAAATGGTACTAGAACCAACTTGTTTTAGTACTAGAACTTTTTTGCCAAGAGACCAAAGATGTACCTAATTTTGTTTTAAATAACCAAACCTTCCATAACTTTCCAGTGGTTATGTGTGTGTGACGAGCTAAAGAGAAAAAAAGGAGTGAAGCCAAGACTTTCTAGTTATCAATTTGATGGTAATTAGTGTTCCTAATCATAATATAAGTCTCTAGCAAGATTTCCTCGCATGGTAAGATGTATATTTCATATTGAATTGAAGAATTATGAGTTAGGGTTCGTAAGCAAAATTTGGGTGTTTTGGGTAAATATGGTTTTAAGTTAAAATAAAGATGTTATATCTCTTGGGTGAATACCCTTTAATGAATTGAAAGCAAATTGATGATTTTGGGATATGATCATGTAAATGATTGAAAGTAAACAGACTTCATTTGCTACTAACATTTTCATGGCAGATATTCAGGAAGCTACTTAAGACACCGACACTAAATGCAAACCTTCCGATGATATTGATACACCAGCTGAGGTAAATGATTATGATGCTATGGTGGCATACAATCCATTTGGTCAAGAAAAGAAACAGTCTGAGCTACCTGAATTCATTACTGATCCAGAATTGAATCTTAATGGAGACGAGTTTGAACAAACTGAGGCTAATCCTGATCAAGAACATGTTTTCTTTGAATCGTTAATCAACAATTGTGAAATTGAGATTGAGAAATGCAACAAGGTCAATCGCTAAGTTAATGGCGCAAATGCTAAATTGACCACTGACCTTGAGAGATAAAAGGAAAAAGTAAAAAGTTTTGAAATCACCAATGAACGCAAATCAGAACTTGAAATTGGTTATAGAGATTCTATTGTTAAAAACAGGAACTTGAACGATAAACTTGATGAACTTCACATAATTACAACTAGAAAAATCAAGTCTATGAACGAAGAAATTTATGATCTTCAAAACTAGCTTTCAACAAAAACAAAAATTTGCACCAATCTTGAAAAAGAATAGGATAAGTTGGAAATTGATATTGCAAAACATGAAGATAAACTTCTTGACATAATCATTGACCAAAAGGATAAAATAAAAGAATTAGAAAATTATTGTTAAGACTGGTCAGTTGATTCAAACGATCCACATGCTTACTCCTAAGCCAGACTCATTTTACCATAAAGGACAAACAATGGCTATTGGTTATGAAAATTCTTGTTATCTCAAGAAAGCTCAGAATGAACGAAACACTTTGTATAATGGAAACATTCTTTTTAAAGAACATTCTCCTCCAAATATTTATGATTCTGATGAGACTTTGAAAGTTGCTGATGAGAGTAGGTCAAAAATGGAAGAAAAAGATTCTGAAATACCACCAATTGACTACTTGAAGCTAAACAAATTTTCAGAAGTTTTCGTTCCACAAAAAGAAAAGTCTAAAGAATGAAAGTTTTTCTCAAATACTTTCAAAAGGTCTAGTGTTCGAACAAAAGATTCAAAATCTGTGTTGAAAACAAAAGTTGACTCACAAAATGTTTTAAAAATAGATGAGATGTGTTCAACCGCTACTTCCGAAAGAGTGTTGCGAGAGGATTTCTAAATGAAGAAAAAAACCATAATTGAGCAACTTCTTAAGTATATTGAAGCAAAAAAAAAACTTCAACTGCCACCAACTGGAATTCAAGTGTTCATTTAGATACAAAGAAGATTTTTTAAAATGAAATCACTCCACAAGTTCAAATGGTCAAATCAAAGATATTTCATTTTGAATAAGAATTTGAAAAAGAAATTGTTGAATTTTGTAAAGGACTACAAATCCCTTGCGAAAGAAGCTGATTAATCACTTTAGCAAGCAAAATATTTTGAAAAGGAAAATGATAATCTTTTTCCCGCAGTAATGATTACTGATTTAATGTCCATCATTCTTCAAACATATTCTCTGGAAGATCATGAAAAGCTTGACTCTGAGCATTCCATAATTGTTTCAAAATATGAAAATGCTCTCATTAAACTTGAAAAAGAAAATGTTTCTTATTTCAAACAATTGGATCGCAAAAAGGATGAATGCAAGTATGAAAAATGTCTTACGAGCATGCTTACATGGACATGAAAGAGCAAAATAATTTTTTGAATGCTCAGTTGGAAAATTTGAAAGAAAAGTGTGTGGATACTAATTTTACAAAACCAATGATTGCGGTGGAATCACAAGGTTCAAACAATGTTCGCACTCTCAGCCGTTGAGAGCAAGGTTCAACCAAAACCAGTCACTCCACACATTGTTCCAAAAAGAGACATAAATTATTTGAGAAATAAAACCGTGAAAGCACCTAGCTTTTCTAAGAGAAGTCTAAAGGATGTAGTAAACCAAATACACCATATGGTGCACATAACATGTATCAGAAAATGGCTCTAGAACAAGCTAGGAAAAAGACACAAACATACAAGATTCAGGATTCTAGTAAAAGAGTGTTGCCCTCTTTAGGAATAGTAAAACCTATAGATTGTAGTACATCAGATTCTAAGAGCACACAAGCAGAAAAAAGAGTCTATACATTAAAAAATGTAGAATTTGTTTCACCAGCGTGTCAGAAATGTATTTTCAAAGCTAATCACGATTTGTGTATATCTCAGTACCTAGATGATGTAAACTCAAGTGCTAGGAAAACAACCAAAAAATCAACAAAACAAAACAAACTTGCTAGGAGACAAAAGAAAACCATAAAGTTATCTAATTGGACCCCCAAATGAAAAATGTTTAATCTTCAATAAATTTCCGTTATACTTGAAAAAAAAATCTTAGGTCTCAACTTAGGTGGATACCCACAGGTAAAGTTTTCAACATTGTTGGTATTATTTGGAAACCCACGGGCAAAGTCTTTTGTTGGTCCGATATTTTTGTGTAAAACCATGAGTCGTATGAGTAGCAGTTTGAGCAAATGAAAGTAACTGATGAACATTAACATTGATAAGAACATGTTTACACAATCTTGACATGTTGCTACTAATAATACCCATTTGTACATTGATGCACTAACAGTATCACTTTGGTAGTTGTTAAGGTGAAGGCTTTACAAGGGATAGTTGCGGAATATTATCCCTAGTAGTGACAAATGGTGCTCTTCAGGTTATGAAGATAAGATTTAGTTACTAGAAGAGGAGAAGGATTATAGTGGGTGAATTTGATGCTTATCTCTACTTACTTCCTCCCTTTATATACTAGGGATTTAAACTATTGTTGGTTAGAGATTTTCTAACTAGAAGCAAATTGGAAGTTTAATGAACGTGCCTTTGTGTGGCTAGGGTTGCATTACTGTTGCTGACAGCTTTTATGCATGTAATAATGAAAGTGGTTGTCCCTTCTCTCAATGCATCCTTGTCTTCCGAGGGTTTTCTCGATTTGTTATCTTGAATTATTCCCGCCCAAGTGTAGCTGAGAACTTCAGCCAGATCATTCTTCTTGTTTAGCGAAATATCTTTCAGAAGAGTTAAGTATTTTGCTAAGTGTTTGATCAGTGTTTGAACTCGTCAGGATGCATGGTTTCTTTAGGACAATATAGTTTGATAAGACTTTCAGAGTCTTGAAGACATTTGTCAGTCCTCCAAGTCTCTGGTTGTTTGTAACTTCGTGTACTTTGATATCTGACTCCACATCAGATAGCAAAGTATTTCATTCAGTCTTGTCTTTGACATTTTGGAAGCTTGAATTGTGAGTATCAAGAAGTGTACATCATATCTGAGTGATAATGCTCTGATATGTGAAGACCTTTTAGTGAGTTCTTTTAATCAGACCATCCATATGATATCCGATGGTCTGACTTTAACTCTTCTAGGGCTTCCACTAGTTGTTTAAGATCAGTTGTGCTAATCTTTTGTCAAGGAGTTAACTTTCTCATGGTTTACATTTTGACCATCAGAGAGTGGACTAGTTCTCTTATTCCTATCAGCTAGTGACTTAGGCTGATTTTATGTTTCAAATAATTGAGAGAGATAAATTGGTCAAATTTAGACTCAACATCTTTGAGCCCAACACTACCACAATAGTTAGTGAACAAACATCGAAACTGGACACATGTATTTCTAATGCAGGTACTGCTGAATAGACTTCGGATGTCAAAAAAGAAACTACCTCAACAAATGAAAGTACACAATCTCTAGAATTGAACACATGTACGTCTAATGACTCAATTATGTCAGGGGATTCCAAATCTTTCACAAAACAAACATAATCTTTTTCATTTTTTCAGTCATCAACTTTTGGTTTCCCATTTCTTTTATAAGAAAAACAAAAACAAAAACAAAATAAAAAATAGAAAATGAAATAGAAAAATACAAAATTTGAAAAAGTTTAAAACACAAAAATATTCTTCTCATAAGCGACATGACTTTCAGTTATTTTTAGTTTTCTAGAAATGTCCTTCAACAAGTGATACGGAAGAGTAAACATATATTGAGGGGGAGTTTATCCTAAACACAAAACGTTTTTCAAAATTGTATCGTTTATTCTAAATGGCTTACAGTTACATCAAACTGTGACCCAAACTTCATAAATGGCTTGTGTACACACAGTGCACAACCCGGTCTTGACCAATGGTTTCGTATACTTCAATCTGAAACCGGACTTCAATTTTTGCAAACAACATGTCTCCGAAAAAACTTGATATTGTGTTTCAAATTTATTTTAATAAATCTTCAAATTTAAAGATGGAACACATTTTGAGCGGGAGTTTAAAAAACTCGTTTATTTTTCTAAATGTGTTGTTTGTATTTTAATTTCAAAGTGGTTGTTAAAATAAATTCTTTGTTCATATCCGAATCTAAAAAGGATTGTTGCAAATAATGATCTCTTAAACAAAAATTTTAAACAAAGTTTATTTGAAAAAAAAACGGACTTTTGTTTGAAGGGAAGTTAAATAAACTCCTTATGTGATTTAATGTGCAAAGGTGTCTAACTTTGAAGAGGGATAGTTCAAATTTTATTAACACATTACCACTTCCTCTAACAAAGGGAGTATTTGGTTAAGCTTATATGTAGGCTTGATTTCGGCTTATATTTCATAAGCCTTAAATTTCTAGCTTATTTTGAGACTTGTGAGCTTATATAACATTGTTATGATATAAATAGCTTATGTATAAACTTATTATGTTCAATAAACTTATATGAGCCGCAAAATTTCAAAGTAAGCCACATAGCTTACAAAATATAAGAGCAAGGTGTGGGTAAGCATGGAGCTCGTGCCATTCATACGCGGCAGCCAAAACGGTGGCGCCATTCATACGCGGCAGCCAAAACGGTGGCGCCATTCACGCGCCACCACACCACCCTAGCCTCGCGCCATTGGAAATGTTAGTATACTAGTGCCGCACCAAAGTCTATTGTTTCTTTCTTTTTGAATTTCTGACCGTTAAAAAAAAATAATAATAAATAAATAAATAAATAAAATTCAGTCCACCTATATAAATATAACTTATATCTTACCAATTTTCACACACAAATACTCATATCTTCAATTTTACATACAAAAATACTACATAAAAAATAATGGCTTTTCGCTTTCACATACTTTCGATGAAATCATAGCGTGTGTTCAGAAACTAATTGAAGAGGATACCGTTCGTCAGCAAGCGTTGGTCGCCTTAGCTATGCAATTTGACAAGGCGTGCGAAGCTAAATATGATATGCGACAAGCGTACGAGAAATGTACTGACATTCCAAAAGAAAAACGTGCTCAAATAGAGGCGTTTTTAAACGAAGAATCTTCGAAAGACTACGGGATGCACAATGCGTTGATTAGAAAGGCGGAAAAAATACAAGAACAAATCAATGCTAAGTTTGTATGGATAAATGAAAAAGACACTTAGGACGATTATGTTTTCGTATTGCTTTTTTAAGTTTTTGTATTATTTTTCAAATTTCTTATCTTAATTTGTATTTTTATTTTAACATACGGGCTTTTTAGGATGATTTATATATGAGGCGCAATGAAGTGGGGGAGGAAACGATCTTCGTCATTCACTTCATTTTGCCGCGTTATATATATCATTCAAAAAACCCATATGTGTTTGTTTAATTTTAGTACTTTGTTTATTTACCAGTGAGGTACCGAATGCCAATGCGTGACGGGTACCTTGTGACTAAATATTACTACACTCGGCCTTATTAGCGATGTTTTAGATGTGTGTGAGAGAGATATGAAATGATATATGCGTATTTATATAGTTGATGCGGTTATATGATTTTTAATAATGATTTTTAGCGGTTACACATTTTTTTATAATGGGCTGTAAGCCTGTAAGGCCAGACGGAGTGGAGCTCGGGTTGCCAAGCGAGCTCGTGAACCCGCTCGGGTACACCGTCCGTGTACCTCGGGTATCAAAATCGGCTAACAAATTCGATTGGGAACCCATTGTCGAGCGTTGCAAATGTATCGTTGGGGGCGTTTTGTGAGATTCAAGCAGCTACTTTAGCCCAATTTAAAAAAAAAAATCTTCTATTTAACACCTACACTCATCTCTCAAAAAAAATAATTACCCTTACATTTAAAAAAACACACACTAATCTCTCCAAAAAAATGTCTACCGATTCTTGGATTCGTTGTTCCTTAACGTCGGCGAGTTATCCACGGGTAGCTTGTTGCAAAATATGCTTCAACTAGCGGCTCGGTATTATGAAGACACGGCAAGCTCTAGCGAACTAGTGTAAATCGTCATCGGGATATAGGTCTTGAAACTTTAGAGAATGATTGGTTCGTTGAAACACCAAAGTACAACGACAATTACTTTAAAAAAATTCGAATGGAGAAAAGCTGTTTTTGCAAATAGTGGGTGACATTGAGCGAGATACCCATATTTTCAAGAAGGCTATGTGTGAGCTCAAAAAGTTTCACGGCGAAACAAAAATCACATCAATTTGTTAAGCGACTTCATGACCGTGAATCCGCTGGATGAGTATGATGAATATTTATGCATGTCTCAAAGAGCGTCACGTGAAAGTCTTGATCATTTTGTGAGGCCATCATTGGGTTATGCGGTCGGGAGTACCTCGTGGTAAACGACCTGCGACCTTGCTCGCATTTTCCGGGCCCATGAGCGAAGCATCACTCCACAGGATGCTTGGTAGCCTCGACCGTACCTGCGTCGGATGGAAAAATTGTCCTAGACATTTGAGAGGGCAATATCAGAGAGGTGACTATGGTGTTCCCATTATTATGCTTGAAGTCACCGCGTCGCAAGATATGTGGATTTGGCATGCTTTTTGGTCCACCGTCAAACAACGATATCAACGTATTGAATCGATCGACTTGTATCTTACATTTCGAAATGGAGCGACGATGAGTAGTTCATTCCACGTGAATGGACGCTTTTACAAGCCTGACTCTTATTTGGCGGATGGAATCTATCCAAGTGGTCCACACATTTAAAGCATACCCGTGTCAAACGACCCAAGGAAAGAGATTTGAGTTCTGAGAGGGCGAGAAAGGATGTCGAGAGCTTTTGGTGCTCTCGAAGGAAAATGGAAAATTCTTGATCGACCACTCGAGCTATGACGAATCGAAGATTGCCAATCCGGTTAAATGCGTGTGTTATTTTGCACAATATGGTTATAAAGCGAGAGGAGGCAATCTCACGGTTCATATAATGGATCCGCCGGGTCCGGTAGGTGTTCGACGACGGTGTGGTAGCGGAGTTCTTAGGCAATTTCTCCGTGGCCGTCTTGATATGATCTAGCAGACGCGTGGCGTGAAGACTGCGCGTCTCGATGATTAATGACTTTTTTATTTTAATCTAGTTATTTTTAAGTATTATGTTATGTTTTTTTAAAGTATTATGTAATGTTTTTATTTTTAATGAAATGGTATGTTTTATTATAAATATTGTATGTGATTTTATGTATTTAAAAAAAAAAAAAAAAATGAATTGGTCTTGGTCTGCTCACATTAGATTAAGGTAGTGTTAGGGTAGTATTGGGGTAGTTTTGAGTTGGAATGTTTTTATTGGATAAATGTGATGTGGCCTTTTCGGGGTATTAGGGTATTAGAACAGGCTCACTCACTCACTAAGTGATTTGAAAGCTGCATTTAATTTAATGAATACCTCTACATTTGAAAGTGATCTATTGAATTTTAAGTCTTTCTTTTATAATAAGTGTGTAGGTTTATTTTTTTATTTTTTTTTTAAAATGATCTAAATGTATTATAATATAGTTAAGATAGTATGGTAATTTGTATTTTTTATTTTATAAATGAAAATGTAATTTATTTAAAAAAAAAAGAAAAAAATAAAAGACAATGACATACAAACGACATGTGACAAGTGGAGATGTGTTTTCTATATATGAATGTGATATATGAAAAGTTGACGTGACGCTAAAGTGATACAAAACACGCCATGCCACCATAGGCCACGCTCTAAAGCCAAAACCAAAAAGCATAAGCCGACTATATAAGCGAAAACAAAACCCCTAAAACTTTATATAAAGCTTTCAAGTAAAATCATTCACATATATCCAGGAATTCGTGCAAGATCAAAAACGCAGATTTCTCATCGTTCTCTTGCAAATTTGTAAGTTACACTAGATTCCCAACTATCTTTTACATATATCTTATGAGTTTCAGTGCATTTCTTTATCTTTCAAATCTAGGGTTAGGGTTTATTTCGAGAAAAATGAGGTAGACTATAAGTGTTCGTTTGGTGAATTTAGAACAGGGTAAAGGTCATTTGAACATAAATGGAAGTTTTGCACATGTTTTAAGGCTTTTTTGTGGTCGAAAAAAGCATTTAGTGGTTGTTTAGGTTAAAATGAGTTAGAGAATAGGTAATGCTTAAAATCTGTTTGTTAAAAGTTTTGTTAGAGCTGTTTGTAAGTTTGTAAAGTTCTCGAAAAAATGGATTTCGAGAAATTTCATATGTTGGTCTAAACATTAAAAGTTTCGAGTAACTTTGAAAATTTGGAGTAAAGCTTGAAAATTCCGAGTACTTTTGAATTTCGGGTAAAATTAAGGATACAAGTACTAAGAGAATTTCGAGAAATTTTGTTGAATAGTTACTTTCAGAAAATTTTGCTAAAAAGTCAAATGTGACAATTTTGGATTAATATGTGGTGAACAGTACCTTTTCTACAAATTTTTTGGTCAAACACGGTCAATTTTGAGAAATTTTTGACAAAAATGTACAAATTTTTTTTTCATAGTTACATAGATATTTCTCGACAATTTAGTTTAGCCCATGCCAGTTTAAGCCCGTGCCCACGCCCACGCCTGCCCGTTTTGCCACCTCTAGGTACCACGTTGGATGCCCACTTTGGAAGTGCAGATACTTCTAACTGCATTTTGTTGTGATCGAATTTCACATCTATATTTTTTCTTTCTTAGACCTTAATTTGGATAGACCAGCCTTGTCTTTAGAAGAGGCTATTTAAATTTGTTTGGATTACGGCCTGATGACCTCGATTGTTCCTGCTGCGTAATACTCGGCTTTCAAATTTTGCTGATGTAAGTTAATGGTCTACCATCTCAAACACTATATTAATAGACAACATGTTCAGTTATATGGACGTCAATCAGACTATCAGCCTTCTGTCACTATTTATGCTAGTTTTTGTTATAAACATTAAACAATTAATCATGTAACTTAAATACTTGATTGAATAGTACATTGAGTACTCACAAAAATTAGCCCGGTTGGCCAAAAAAATGATGCTACTTGATATCACATTACTGTATACCCATGTGATGGATGTCTATCTAGAGATTGTTTCTATACAGCTTATGATTAATCCTTATAACTTGCCTAAGGTTTATGATAGGCTAGTGATTTTCAGCGGGCCAAGCCATTACCTTGTGTATGTAATTGCGAACCTCAAAACCAAAATTCATGACCCTTTATCAGGTTAACTAAGTTTGAATGATATCCTGCTTGCTTTCCCTATCAGTAAGGAGGTGAGATATTAAGTGAGGTATTAGGTTAAAGTGCGGGCATCACCTGCCTTGCTCTTTGGATATTTGCTATTAGACCAGTCGATGGGGGCACTAAGGAGTGGCGTTTACCCTTTTTTTAATGCTTAAGTGATAGCAGGCTCATGCTATCCTATCTTCAAGCATAATTAGGGGGGACAATCATGCCCTGCTTTTTATTGTTTTCTTTCCTTTGATAACGCATGCTTTAATCATTGCATAATCTGGTGGTCATGTGAAAACATGCTCAAAGCTAATGACACTAGTCTGCACCTCACGCCAGTTGTTACTTGTTTTCATGGTCACTGCTGTCCAGAAAGATACAGATGGTCTTGTCTAGAATTCTGTTTATGGTAAATAGTTTGAACTTTGAAGCAAATGAGACATACATAAATGCAGTTAATTTTGTATTATAGTTATATATGCATGCGTAGCTACACTTTTCTTTTTAGGATGTAGGTACATGCTTTCACTAATCTAGAATTGTGCTTTAAAAGCCAACAAAAGATAAAGAAAAAAAAAAAGAGGGAAACTAGCATGTTTCAAATTTCTACATGGAAAACAATTTCCTGCGATGCTTCACAGGCCAATCTTTTAGACACTTCACTTGAGCATTCACAATCTCACCAATCAAGTCTTTAAAAAAATAAAAATCATATGTTCTATAGCTAACACCAGACCTGGAACTTGATAACAGTACTCTGTGACCTCTTATTCACATCTGCGTTTATGATGCGTATCACTTCATCTTCCTCATCGCGTAAGCCTCCTTTTGAGTTGGAATCTGGAGTCAAGGTCCAAGTAGGACCTAGCCATCAAGCTGACATTCCGAAAAAGGTAACATTGCGCGAGTATACTCAAGGTTTTGATAAGGTATGTAACTTTTTACATTAGAGAGCGATCCTAATTATGAGTTATAAAAAAGTGATTTTCTTTTTCTTCTTGCTGCAGATAGATGAAACAAGAACTTGTACTCTATTCCCTAAAGGAGAGTGCAGAAAAGGCGCAATATGCCCTTTTTGGCATGGGATGTCTGCTGAAGAACGGTATGTTATATTATTAGTTTGTCTTTTTATATCGAATTATATGAATGGGAAAGAATTCTAGAACTAGGATAATATTTGAAAATGATTATTCGCTCTGCCATTGTGACTGTTTACATGGCGACTTAAATTGCGTGCCCAACTTAGTGGACAGATTATTCGCTCAGCAGATAGACCCATGTGCTCCTCATATAGCCTTGTTATTACTCCCTTTTGTCGTCTGTTTTATTGTCGATTATCACTCACAAGGGGAGAATTACTTTTCCTAGTTTTAAATTGATAACATATTCGAAATTGATTCGCTATTTTGACTTGTATTAGTTTAATTGCATATGTGGGTGATTCATGATTTATGATCAAGAAGGAACTCCTTTCGTATGGTTCTGGGTTAATGGGGCAGTGAAGTTTGTTGGGCTATGGGTCTTTGCTGCTATGAATGTTGTGACTATACAGTCATCAATACAATCAACATACAAAATGCTTAAAAAGAAAAAAGACCAGTCACCTGCATCTCACTGTATCTTTTCTTTATTGATTGATGTTATGTTTATACGTAAATGATACCCACTATTTGAAGTAAATATTGATAATGTTATTTTTTTGAACTTGAAGTTTGAAGTCTGGGATAGGGAGATCAATTCAGAAAGGAAAGTGCAAGAATCAGAACCAGCAAGTGCAGGATCTTTCTACTGGTGGTGCCACTTATGCTATACCTGCTGTGAAACTCAACTCCAACCTCTGAAGTTCCGGGAAAAGTAAATAATTAACTTTGGAAAGTCGATTTAAGCTCCCAAGTATTGCATAAGGAATATTTACAGCTTAATCAAAGTAGTCTATTAATTATTCACTAGTAATCTTTACTGTTTTAGAATCATTGTACCTTGAAATATTGACCTTAATACTTGACTTTACTGTTTTCATAGAGTTATGATGTTGCTTGGTTCTAAAACTACTCTTCCGTGATTAGCCAAATCTGTTTTCATTATGTATGATTGGATTTACATGTTGTTTGGTTGGTAACTAGGTGTAAAAGAATAAAAGGATAATTTGGTAAAATATTTACAGAAAATTAAACATTGAGATGGGATGGTTAAACCCATCTTAATGTATATTAGTGACATAAACTTACAAATGAATCAGTGACATGCAGACTACTGAGTACTGACTCAGTACTGTATAGATTGGATCTGTAGCTGATCGCCTTATTCACCTGCAAACTATCATTCTCGCTAATGTGAAAAGCTGAGTCGACAATGCCAGAATAAACAAAACCATTGGTGCCACCAGCTAACCTGATGAACGAGACTCAGAGCTATTGAACTTCACAACAATCACATGATCATACACAAGTACCCCAATTGCACACCAAATCATAGATTCACAATTCACTAACTTATGTCTGCAAGGAGCCATAGATTCACAATTTACTAATTTCATAACATCAAAAAGGATACGCACATAGATACCTCAAAAGCTGTTTTACAAGGCTGATGGCACATACTGCAACAGAGATGTCATTGTCGGCAGCAAGATCCAGCATTCTTTTATAAAATCTCTTAGCAAATAGTCCAAGAGATGGCACATTGTCATCCACGACATGGAAGTATAAAACTTTACTATTAACTTATAACTTGAGACACTCCCTTTACCTTTACGCCAAAACTCTGTCCATGACTTCAAATATCTCACTTGGATTATTATGGTTCGGTTTATAAACAAAAACCATAGCAGAACCTGCTTTTCTCATTATCTAAAACTGAACTGTCGGTTAATGTTTCGGTTTGGTCGGTATTCCATGTTAATAATTTGGACTTACAAGACTATTTATGACTACTTATTGGAGCTGTTAGAAACCAGTACACAACAAGCATAGACTTCACAACTCAACAACCATGGATTCACATTCAGTGTTGTTTGCTTAATTTTTCTTATAAGCATCACAGTTGCACAATTGTATAGATAGTAGAGTCCCGACATAAACTGTAGCATGTTTCTCGCAGGTACCTGAAATCTGAACCATATAAACCATGCCACACATAATCAACCATATATTTGAAAAGTCAGGTTTATTGATCTCATCGAATTTTCTTGCATCATAACAATGAGAAAAACACAATAAATAAATAAATAAATCAAACCAATGACCCTTTTTGTGAGATGAATCGATATCCAACTATAGAACGTAGATATATCAGAACAAAAAGTTTTTGTTAGCCCAAAACAACCCATTCCATCATATCTTCATTTATTCATCCTTCATTGCACGATGATCCCTGACAATATTAATAGTTTATCAAGTCAGTTACAAACATGAAAAAATGGAATTCAATCAGTAAAACTTGACTTATAAAGTCAAACAAGTTCAAGTTTATATTTTTGACTTTTGAGGTCAAACAGGTTACCATCTTTGAAATTTGAGGCCACCCCGAATGCGTGGATTTGGACGTTCCTCCATGGGCTCCTCATCCTATATCCTGCATAAAATGTAAAATTTACTTGCCTCTTCTGGGACTTCTAGAGTCCTTTCCTTAGTGTGAAACGGCATGCTAGGGCGATGTATTAATTGAGACAGTTGTTCAAGAAGCAGGTTCCTGAAAAAAATTAATTGTTCAGTAAAACAGCGGAAAAAAAGAGAGATGAACTGAATCCAACTGTCTAAACATGAACATACATCGTTTACTCGTTGACTATTCACATCATATACCTAGTGCACTAAAAAACCATCGACTCATAAGAGTTTGACAGAAAACCATTTACCACAAACTAGTAGTGCACTAGATAACCACATATGAACCGAGACTAAACATGGTTATAGTCATTTAATGATCAATGTCCGTATGTCACTCGTAATCTTCTTTTTGGCATCTATCATATCTAATTCAAATTACCCTATAAAGATATGAAAATATGTGCTCAAAATGTCAGGATAAAGATAGATACAGCAGAAAATATGTGCTCACTTTAGTTTCACCACATCTCCTGGAGTATTTTATTTATGATGACGTTCCTTGACATCAAGAGTAAAATCTAGTTCAAAATCCTCTTTGAAAGCATTAGGCTGCTTATTTTTAAGGTCAACCCCAACGGCAACTGCTGTCTGCAGATTATCAAATAATAAAATCAAACAAAGGTTTTAAATTGGCAGCATATAAAGAATTACAAAATCAAACCCAAAAAACATTAGCATATATATAGTTATATACGTGAAGAAGCAATCATACAAAATGAATGGGTCCATTTGGGCTGGTTTTGTCTCAACTGGTAAAATATACTAGGAACTAAAGGGGAACGGGTTGAATGGGTCAAACATGTTTAAAGGCGGCCAAATTATATTTTTATGACATAAAACCTCCTAAATCATTCTGTTAAAAGATTAATTTCAACGCACATCATTCAGAGAAAAAATGGACAATATCGACAAAAAAACTTCTTTTGGATCCCAACCTGACCAGTTCCATATCCACTCATGCTCGATGGAGCTTACAGAAATGGTTTCTATTGTGCATAGCATATAAGGTAAATTTTAGTCTCTGCTCTTATTATTCGATAAACTTATAATCAAGTGAAATGCCTTATATGATGAGCTCAATCACTTTCTACTTGAAGCTCAAGCAAAGGGAAGTTTCTGAAACCTCCAGGAAAGCTTTGTGAGCAAAAGCTTGATATATCAGATAAGTGTCGGTAATTTGTTACTTTGTTATGTCAAACTATGTCCATATGGGGTGTAACAAATTGGACAAATAAATTGAAGTGTACGGAATTGTAATAGCTATTAAAGACTAATTGATGTGAAATTGAAGTGTACGGAATTGTAATAGCTATTAAAGACTAATTGATGTGAAATATTAAGTATGTTACATTATGTATGGCTTGATTTACAAGTTGTTTGGCTGGTAACTATCATGTCTAAAATACACTTCAACGACAACAAGTAAATGAATCTTGGGACCAAGATATGAAACCTCCAACTACAATTTATAACAATTGACTAATGGTTACATTTAGCTCGGGAGTATGTGCGAAAACAACATAAAAAAATGAACTTAATATCAGAATATGCACAGTGCACTATACAACAGATGTGATTTGTCGATGCATGATAATGAATCTTGCAAAACATTGATAACTACAGTTTAAAGAAAGTTTAGCTGAAGAACTGTTTTAAATTTCTGGAGTGGAAGAGAGAAATATATGGTAAAAGTTTATAGCGATATATCACAGATGAAAATAGTAACCAACATACTAAGAAACAAGTATGCAGCATGAAATACAGAGGTGCGTAACTTCATATCAGATGGAAGAGTTGAAACAAGCTTACCGTCTGAGGTTTAATTTGGTTCTGCTTTCGCTGGTAAAGAGCAGGACCAAGTTTTATACAAAGTAGAATTTCTACAAAGTTCATCATATGAAAGTTTCTACACGTTATATTTAAAGTCGTAATAAATACAAAGACAATGTCATAGAAGAAGAGGAATAAGTTACTAGCTAGCAATAAGTAGGAGGAATACATGATAAATATTGATAGTACAGGTAATTAGTAGCGCTGAGCTACTACCACTGAGTGTTGGGCGGAGCTTGAAAGAATCGTGCCTGAATCCAAACACCCCATCGCTCATCACAGTTTATAGCCCGACGTTTTTGAAGTTCGTTTGGGAACAAAAGTTTCTTATTACTGTTGGGGACGAATGTGTCATCAAGTATACAGCCGCAAAGATTGAGAGGTTTACCTTGTCGAAGGGCAAAAGGGTCTATAGTGTAGAAGCGGCGTGCGTGATACCTGTAGGCATGATGCAACGGATTTTCGAAATAACGAAAGGGGAGACCGTGTATATCCTTAACAATATCCTTGACGGGGTGATGGTACACTTTGTTATCTTTGACAGAAAATTTGAGGACGCTTGTCCAGTTATCCAAGAAGTAAAAAGTTTGAGTGTTTTGGTCGAATGCTGCACAAGTCATGGTGGTAGAAGCGGGCCACGAACGGCTTATGGTTTTGGGAACCTTGTGGCGAGTCCAAGCAGTGTGACCTCTGGAGATGACGAGAACCTGAGTGGGGATCCTAATGGAGACGATACAGTGAGGGGAGGTAGGCAGGTGAGAAAAGGCAGAAGCTTGGTGTGGGATATGCTTGTATGGGAAATCAGGGAGGTCGATCTTGGATTGAGAAAAAGGAGAAAAGAAGAAGATGGAGCGATGTTTTGGTTTGAATACAAGGAGCCAGCCTTGATATGATGCGAGGAACATGCAAGCTTTGAGTTGAGGAAGGTTGATGCGCTGTGGAGTTCGTCTGTGATGCTTGTAGAAAAGGCAGGCATCGTCATCGGGGTCGGGATTGTGAGTGAGTAACCATGGCCTTCTAGAGGACTGAATTTGAGCAGAAGCATTGCATGAAGCACGTAGAAAATCCTTGCAGGTACAGCGGAAACTTAGAAGCTGGAGGATGGGTAAGCGGTCTGCAATGTTGGAGAGTATGTCTGTGGGAAGATCAGCCCATGGTCTATATCGATTAGTATTATTCTTCATTCTTGCAATCTGCTTTTTCGGGGATTGGGTATTGTTGTTGTAAGAAAAAACCTCTAATAAGAATTGAAATTATCAAGGAATCAATATCTATATTTATACTCCAATACGTAGAAAAGAAAGGTCGGCATTGTGAAAAAGGAAACTAAGTTTACTTTCCTAAAATCTAATAAGGAAGGAAGGTTACTACCTTAATCAAAATTCCTACCTTAAATCAACGCAAACTAAAACCAAAACTGAATAATGATAAAAGTAAATACTAAAACAACATTAAAGAAGAAAAAAAAAAAAAAAAAAAAAAAAACCTTGTACTTTGTCAATGTGGGCCGACGACTACTTCTAAAGTCTTGTGACGTGTAAAGGATTTCAGAGTTGACTATACGTGAAAGTCAACGCAAACTATTTGTGTAATCTCTCTATCCTAGAAAATATAACTTGTTTAATCCATAAGATTTGTTTGGATGTACAAAATACTTAAAAAAGACAAATTTTATATTTTTTTGATATCAAATGCTACGACTTTACAAAAATACCTTTTTTTTGCTTTTTAGCTCAGTGCGTTTGGTATTCCGGAATGGGAATCATGGAATGAATTTTCATTTCATTCAAGGTGTTTATTTAAGATGAAGGGCCCACCACTATAGGAATGAAAGATAGATTTATTAATACTTTATATCATCAAGAAATAGTTAACGTTATGGATCTTTCGTAAGTGAGGGCCTGTCATCTATCTTATCATTATCTTCGTTGTGATTCATTGACGATATCAAACTCACCTCAATCTTCATCCACATTTACATCTTCAATTGTTGCAACAGTTACTTCTATCAAACACTGAATAATTACAAGGCCAGGTTCATTTGTTGAAAAGATCAAACATACGAGTAGTTTTAAGGAATCATAGAATATGTTTAAATTTATATATTTTTTACAACATAGGCTTAAAAAGTGAAATATGTATTAGAGTAAACTGCAAAATCATCCCATGGTTTGTGTAATTTGCAGATATCATCCCTATCTCAAACGTTCAGCAATAAACACCACCAAGTCCACAAACGTTTAGCAAAAATCATCCCTAAGCACTAACGAGGTTAGTTTTCCCCGTTTTCTACCCCACGTGCAATAACACGTGAGGGTATTTTTGTCAATTCTTGATGATCTTTCCCCTTTTATTTCTTTCTGAATTGGGATAAACTCAAAACCACCAAACTTAAAAACCACCACCACGCTCTGTTAATCTCAAAAGCATTAATGCTGATCAAACAAAGACCCTAAATCCATTATCTCTAAATAAGTTCAAGCAATGGTTGTTTCTGAATGGCATCTTCGTACGAGAGATCAAGAGATTGATGAAGTACATGCATATAGTAAGTTATACCCAAATCCCAATATTGTGTTTTTTTTTAATTGTGGTTTGTGTAATTATCTAACCCTAGTTTTGAATTGTGGTTCGTTTTTTACAGGGAATGATCCAAGCATGTTCTCATTAAAGATTTACCATGGTGGATATTTCACTGACCCACCAAATAGGAAATACAAATCAGGGAGTTTCAACTACTTTGATATGGTAGATGTTGATTTGTTTTCAATTATTGAGCTAAATGATATGATTGTGATGTTAGGTTATGATAGAAAAGAAATCATGTATTATCATTACAAAATACCCAACAACAATTTAGATTATGGTCTGCAAGCATTAGGAATTGATTTAGATGTTTTGGGTATGACAAAATATATAGATAAGTGTAAAAGAGTTGAGGTATATGTTGAACATGGGTTTACAAGTCTTGAAACTTACTTTAAGATACCCCAAAGGTAATGATAGAACAACTACCGGATGAAGTGGACCCAACAGGTCTTGAAGAGAGTGACCAAAAAGGCAAAGATTAGCAATTGAATGGCCTAGTGGAAGGAAGTGTTATGGGTACTTGATAGGTGGTCTCGATATTGGTAAGTCTTGATATTGGTAAGGGTAATGATATTGGTCAGGGTAGTCTTATGAATGATGATTTTGATCCTTTTTTTAGTGAAACCAATATAAGCACAGAACCCCCTAGTATACCAATAAGTGATATTGATCAAGAAGGTGCTGGGGAAGAACAGGTTGAAAGTGATACTGAATTGGATGGTTATGGTGGCCAAGAAGAGGTTGAAAGTGATACTGAATTGGATGGTTATGGTGGCCAAGAAGAGTTTGAAAGTGAAGAGCTTGAAAGTGATGAAGAGGTTGATAGTGAAGAGGAAGACAGTGACTACATTGTTGATGAGGAGGTTGATAGTGAAGAGGAAGACAGTGACTACATTGTTGATGAGGATCATGTGATGAATGAGGTTGAAGTTGATATGAAGGAGTTTCTTGAAACGATAAAGGGTTGAATGGGTAGGTTGTGATCTTGAGAATGTATCGACAATGAAGGTGAGCATGATTATGCAGTTCAAATGAATCTAGATGATTTTGAAAGTAACATGATTCGAAAAAGGAGGAAAAGGGTACTCCTATAACCTTCTTTTTTCTTCTTCTATGTAATACTTCTTTGTTAAGGACTAATTATATATGATATCAAACTCACCCTCAATCTTCATCCACATTTACATCTTCAATTGTTGCAACAGTTACTTCTATCAAACACTGAATAATTACAAGGCCAGGTTCATTTGTTGAAAAAGATCAAACATACGAGTAGTTTTTTAAGGAATCATAGAATATGTTTAAATTTATATATTTTTTTACAACATAGGCTTAAAAAGCGAAATATGTATTATTCTATGTTTTTCTTACCACTTTCCAAAATCACCCGCTTTTAATACTATATAAAATACTCTAAACATGTTATCTAGTTTTCTAAGGGTGTGTTTGGTATCCTACTATGGGAATGAGACTATGACTATGAAAGTGATTAAAGTTGTTTGTTTAAGATGAAATTCCACTAGGATCTATGGTAATGAATGATACATATAATTCATACTTTATGGGTCACTATGGTTTGTGTTTTATGCATATACATCAAAAGAGTAAGGAATGAATCTTTCATAGGCGAGGGACCAACCACTACTATCAAACTCATACCCATTGTTATTCATGACAGCATACATTGATAGCGAGGAAAAAAAATCCAAATTTTTTGCAAAACTACAAAATAGAAAAATCATACTCACTCCGTCCAAAAATTATTGTACCCATTTCCATTTTAGGATGTCCGATAATAATATTCCTCTTATTGTGTCAACCAATCAAAAGAGAGTTTAGTGGGTGTGATGATATTTATGCAATAATCACTTTCAATAAGTTTTGGGGGTGTTTGGCATTGTTTTTTAAACTGGTTCAACCAACACAGCTAACAATCAGTTACGATAAAATGGTTTGCAAAAGATAGTGTGTATGGATCAGTTCTGCTACGTGAACAAAAATTTCAGACTATTTTTAAGAACTTTAATGCAAATGACCAAAAACAATGACTTAAACTTTGTAACATTGACTTACGCATGAGGTCTATATACTAATATGCATAGGCTTCCTTAATAATGTTTTCGCCAATCATTCTGAAGGTTGTTTGTGCATAGCTGACCAAGATATAGATCCTGCTATCCGTATACCTTGCCTTTGAGGAGCATGGATTTTCTTACATGATTTCCATTTATGTACATTAAATGACAAAGTAAATTTCATATGTTTAAAGCATTCTGTTAGTAATACGTTTAATATAAGGTGATATATCCTCATCGATGGAGTACTGTTCTGTGTATACTGTTCTATACTTGCATTGACAATTATTGAGGTATCTATTGGCATCCCCTTTTTATAAATGGGTTAAAAGTGATTCTTTTAAGTGAACGGTTACTACATCAGGTGGTTCTCCATGGTGACTTAGGATCATTATATGATTTACTTAATTGACGATCCCTTTGAAATCAGGCGTGCCATTGGGGCACTTATGTATGATCATGGGGTTGGGTTTATTCAAATTATTCAAGCTTTTCGCTTATCACTGGATTGATTCTTTGCAGTGTATGCTGCTGATGAGAATCCCTCAATTGAGATTACGCATGATGATGCTACAAACTTGAGTTGATTGTGTTGTGCATCCCAAGAAGCTCATTCGAGAGAGGATTTGTTCCTATTAATGACCATCGGAAGCAGAACCACACTAAACCTCATAGGGTAAGCTTGTTTCAATTTTCCATCTGATACCGAGTTATTTACTGCAAACGTATTCCTTGGTTTTGTTAGTGATTGGTTCAGTTTAGTCGCATTAACATGAAATGGAGTTTTCCTGTAGAATGGTGAAGACGAGTGCTTACTTATCTTAAATACGAGCTGCTGTGGTTGATGAGGTTTATACCAGTTACAAGGTTATGTGGTGATATCATTATAGTTGTATAAAAAAGTATCAAAATACAGATGATGATGTTTGTGATTCAAACGCTTGCAATATACTGTATGTTTCTCCTTAGTTGCGCATTTACTTGTCATCACACTTTATCTTTCTGTAATTTAGGTTGTTAGTTTTCTGCTTCTCAACATGTATTTGCTTGTCATTTGGTGATTACACTCGATTATGAGCAGCACAACGGTTTCTGATGCATCATTGTCTCCTCTTATGAACTCAATTACTTTCTACTTGAAGCTCAACGAAAGGGAAGATTCCGAAACCTCCCGTGTTCACATGTAACCGTAAGTCACTCAACTTGGCAGGAAATTGTTATTTTCACAAGAAATAAGAAAATTGTAAATAGGTAGAAGATTTTTTATGCCGTTTGACCCGTTTCAATTTTTGCTAACTTTTTTGCATTTGACCTGTTTGAACCGTTAATCATTCAAATATACCCCAAAACGACTCGTTTTCAAGTATATGGATTGAAATTTGGGAACTCAGTTGTTATTTTTAGTTAATTACATTTACAAATATAATGCATATAGGTCCAATAAAGGGTTCATTGGGTAATATATCACCATGGGTTATGGTAAAAGCGGGTAATTTTTGGTATGGGTCATGTAATCCGCTAAAATATAAACTGAAACATACTTTCAATGAGCAGCAGCATTTGACGCTATATGACTTATTCAAACTCATTTCTGTCTTCTGCATATGCAATAGCAATAACATTTATGCTCACAACTAATATCTCATGACAATCTCATTTCATAAATATGGCGGGTGTCTTTGACGTTTTCCTGTGATAGGAAAATAATCTCTGCCATATTTATGAAATGAGACTCTCATGAGACAGTCGTGTAGAAAGTTTCTTCAACACCATCTCCATGATAACAATTAGGCTTAGAAAGAGAGAGCGCTTACCTCATTGATGGGGAGAAAAGTTGGATTAAGTTTATTTATCAAGCTGAGTTAAAAATATGGGTATTTTATAGGAGTCAAGAATGGCGGGAATATTGGAAATGGCGGGAAGAACTATTGGACATGGGGGAAAACCATTGGAGATGGGGGAGTGAACAGGGATGGACGCAGAAATTTTAAGAGGTGTTCAATATTGGAATTATGAAACGAAAGTAACAAAAAGATTTTGGGGTTGTGACAAAACGATAGTTTAAATCTTTTACGGGAAAATCGGGTGAATTTGCGCGTTCTTGCCATCCATGGGGTGAAGATCCGGAAATTCTACTACTTAGATTAGTTGAATCATTTAAGATTTTAAGGTGTTTGTTTGTGGTGGGTGGAATTTATTGTAGTAGTTGATAAATAATTTAAGAGGACTTGGGTATATAACGAATAAAATTTAGAGAAATGATCTATGGACCTAAAGTTAGGCCTAAACTTAGACCTAAAATCAAGTGTCACCATTTTAATGGTTGCAGATAGGGACCCACTTATTTATCAGGATTATGCCAAGCGGTTTTAGGTCTAAGTTTAGGCATAACTTTAGGTTCACGTATCATTTCTCTAAAATTTATGTACTTTTTTGAGACCATGAGGTATAGTAACGTGGAAGCCCGCCAGATCCAACGTGAAAGCCAAAGTGGCGCCGTCACCTCGTGCCACCATACCCTAAGCATCTCTCATGTTTTACAAGCCACTTAAGTGGCGGACGTGAGAATGGGGAAGAGACAAGTTTTTTTTTTTTTTGATTAAAATGGTGGATCGGTGTTTGTTTGTGCGAGTGTATTTTTAGCATGTTTTTTGACGAAGGTGACACAGATTAAAGGATTTTTTTCTTATCGAGAAGGCCATTGTTGACAGTTATTTGTTGAAGAAGAATGAATGGTGTATAGTTGTACACGAATATAAAATGTTTCATAAAGAGTGTCCTTTCTTTGTTTTTATATTTTTATTTTATGGCAACGTGATAAATGATATTGGTTTGGGTTGTATGTTGTACACGAATATTTTTATTTTATGACAGAGGGTAGAAGAAAATGAGTGGTTTTGGTTGTATGTTGGTTTGTTTAAAATTTAATGTAATTTTATAAAATTTAGTTTGTTTAAAAAAATAGAAAATAAAATAAAATAGTGGGTGGTAGGGCCTAAATTGCATGTTATGAGTGAAGATGTGTTTGATGTGTAAGTGTTAAACCGAGAATCTTGAACCAAGTTTCAAGACCGAAAAGAATAATGGCGTCTTGATAATCTGCATGGTGCGATATTCAAGTTTTTATGCATAATTTATAATAGTGTTTAAGCATGTTTTGAGAAAATTTATAAATTTATAAGTTTTAGTAGGTATATATGTAATTGCCCCTATCGTTTAACGTGTTTGGTTGTAGTAGTTGCAATTAGGGGTGTAAAAAATCCCGACCCGACCTCAAACCCGATCCCGATTAAGCCTATTCGGGTCGGGTTAAGCGACTCATAAAATTATTTGGGTTGTTCGGGTTAACCCGAGTGCTAAATAAGGTTGGGTATCATATTGAAAATGTTTGACTAAATCGGGTTCAGGGAGACCCTTTGACCAGAATAAGGTTTTTTATTTTATTATTATTTTTTGTTTTTTTTAAATATATAAATTGTATATCTAAATTAGAACAAGTAGGCAATTTTATGACCATTATACTCACATTCGAGTCGAAACGAACCCGAATTGGCCCGATCCAAGTGGACCCGACTCGAATCCAACTAACCGAGTTCAAATAGGGTCAGGTTCGGGTATCTTATTGTTATTGTTAACCTGACTTTGACTCGACCCGAATTGATCCGAACCCAATCACCCTGACCCGATTAACACCCATAATTGCAAGATGTGCTTGTTAGATTTTATGATATGCTACCTCATTGTAACCTTTTTATAGAAAAATGAGACCCAAAAGGTTTGTTTGTGTAAAACTCACTGGTCTCATACAAGGTAACTTTTAGTTTCTACTTTTATTTTTTGAGGAGCTTTGTTTTCTATTTAAATTACTCAAGCATATTGCATAATATACGCAAGCATAATTATATAGTTAAATGAGAAAGACGAGGAATAACTATAGCTACACATTTGAGATACATCGATTTTAATTAGATGCTTCCGCCCTTTAGATACATCTTAATATATTTTTCTAGCTCAAATATAGATGCATATAGCTATATTAGATGCATTTCATAAGGTTTACTTAATCATATGAATTTCTCGTTCTTTGCACGTCCAATATGTAGCTAGTGCTACTTCGTATCTGTTTCACTTCAAAATCAATTTCAAAACCAATTGGAATGCATCTAAATAAATAAAGATGCATCAAATTTAAGTCGATACATCTTAAATATGCGATTATGTTTATTTCTCATTCTTTAATTTTAAAGTTTCTTCTCACTAAACTTCTACCCCATAGCATCATAGTAGTTGTTTGTGTTTTCTTATTATAGTTGGTCAATTAATATTATAAACGAGGTGAAACTATGTCGTGCTTTGTTGTGGTCTCCAATTTTGCCAAAATATGAAATTACAATATTAATTCATTAAAAGGGAGCACACATTAAGAGGGAGCATTTGCATTATTAACCTTTAGTCTCCAAATCTATGACACTTTATTTGCTTTGACAAAAAGGGGGAGAAGTAGTTAAACTCATCGACTAAAAACTTGTTAACTTAAACTTTACATACAATGAGTTTATATTTTGTCATTATCAAAAAAGGAAATTGTTAATACAAATAATGTCTAAAAATACTATTTATATTTTTGTATCCTCTACGCTTTGATAATAACAAAACATAAAACATTTTACGTAAAGTTAACGTTAACAAATATTTAGTCGTAAATCTTTGTTTCAATGTCAAATCACTAAAAGTATGAACAATGAACATCAAACTTAATGGATGATGAAGAATTAATTTTTCATACAAATGCGACAAAACATTTTTACACAAAATATTTAGATAAAATATTTCTAATTTTTATAAAATGTTTTATTCAAAATAAATATTCAAAATCCGGGTTTTCCCCCAAAAACAATCACCTTCACCAGATTTTAACTTTTCTACTAAAAGAAAAAAAGGAGAGAGTTGACGGTACCATTAATTATGGATGATACCCTTAAATAATTAAGGGTACAATGGGAATTAAGGGTATTGTCTAAACGTTAGACGCCCAGAATTTTTGCCTATATATAGTGGACTATTTCAAACATTTTCCTCACCTCTTTGAACTGATTTTTTTATGTTCTTTCTTTACATCTTTTTTTAACTTGTTTTAATTCATTCAAAAATGACCCAAACTTCATTAGATCTCAAGTACAAAAGAAGAACACTTATATTCATCAAGATACTAAGTTTCATAGTATAGTTAGTGCATTGGTAACATTGGTTACTTTCTTGTTGTATTTTAGTATACATCAAGTTCATAATCTTATATCTCGTGTAGTTGTGAGATCGGGTAGATTGAGTGAGATCGGGTAGATCGAGTTGATCGTGTAGATCTTGTCTTTTATGTAGCTTGTGTTGATAGTGTGTTGATCGGGTAGATCGTGTAGCTTGTGTTGATCATGTGAAGATCGGGTATATTGGGTTCATATTTTAGTCCGTAAAATACACGTGTGTGAGATTAATTTTAGCTAGATTAGAACTCGACATTTAGCTTAGTGTCTGAAATTGGTGTAAGCGACGTGTACGGTTTTCTCCGCATAAAGGGAGCTTGTTGACATAGTGAAGTGAACTTTCGAGTTGGGTACTTGAGGAGTGGAGTAGGGCGAATAGGAGCTTCGTTACCGAACCACTATAAATCTTGATGTCGTTTGGTTTGATCTTTCTGACTCTCTACTATTATCTTGCATTCTATACTTTGTAGTTATTATTGTTTATTGCTTGTTGTCTTGCATTCTTTTATAGTGTTCATATTGTCATTGTTTGATCTCACGTAAATTCGAATCGAAATTTTTTGAAAGCATAAATTTAAAACAGGAAAACTATTCAACCACCTTTTTAGTTTCCCACATAGATAATGCGTATGGTAACCTGCTATTCGTTGACATCAACAGATTTACAGGTCACCTGGTACACAGAACCGACCGAATTCAAAAGTTGGTTGCACGGATTAAAAAAAAATAGTCAACTACACAAAACTACAACAAGTGCAAGTTAAATATATTTTCATTCAGTAAGCCCTGCTAATTCATATACCATTTATTAAAATTGATAACAAAATTTATCACTAAAATTTATCACTAATTTATCACTAAGTTAATAGTTTAAATACTGTTTAGTTCTCCAACTTTTATCACTTTTCATTTTGCCGCATATATATTTTCTCTCAATAACTATAATATGAACCTCGTAAGTGTTGCATCAATGGTTATACTGTAACCACACGTTCATAAATATAATTATTTGCCACTATACATCGTCGCTTTGTGTTGGTATTTGTCTAGTTTAGATGAAATGACAAACAATAATATTATCGCAATAAGACCAAAGGGTTTGTCTGTTAATGATACCTTTTATTGTGTGAAAAACTCCTTAATCAAATGATTATGGATTCAAGTTCTGATTTAGGTACATGAGATATGATTATTGTAGTTACTGTGAGATAGATTGTTATTATACCAAAAAATATAAAATTATTACCACAAAAAGAGTATATTATAGCCTATAACTAGATAGTATTGAAAAAAAAAATCATTCAATGTATATTGTATTTATTACTACACATAGAGTATATTGTATTTATTGTAGATCCAATGTATTTCACTTATTATATTCAACAAAGAAAAAATTTATTAAATATTACGCGACTGACATGACCAAAATTTGTGTATAGATAGCAAAGAAAATAACGTAAACTATCATAAAAAATAATTAACAAAACAAATATTTTTTATTTGCGTTTCTGGTAAAGGGTAAAGACGAAGATGGTATCAATGAAAATGAAAACATTCTTCATCTTGTTTATTTGCGTTTCGGGTAAAGCAAATATTTTTTTGTTGAGCCATAATAATTTGTGTGTGGTATAGTTTTTATATACATGGATAGGGATTAAGTGAGAATAAAAGTTAAAATGAAAAGGATGAGAAATAACTGTAATTGCACATTTGATATGTATCAATTTAAATTAAATGCAACTCTATTCATTTAGATGCATCACAATTAGTTTCAAAAGTGATTTTAAAGTAAAAACGATGCAAAGTAGCACTAGCAACAAATTTAACTCGCGGAGGACGAAAAATACATATGATTCACCTAACTTGATGAAATATGCATATAATCTATGTTTATGCATCTAGTTTTTTGCAATAAAATATATTATGGTACATCTAAAAAACTAGGAATGCATATAATTCAAGTCGATGCATCTCTAATATGTAATTATAGTTATTTCTTATACTTCTCATTTTAACATTTCTTTCTTATCTAATCCTATACAAACCTATGACTTTGTATATAGCATTACTTTATTTATTCATGCACTAGGTAAAAAGTTTAAGAGCATGCTTTTATTAATCAAGCTACACAAGTATTGATACAATTTGTACATGCTTATTAAAAATGCTTTTATTTGCTTTACATAACAGGTATGGTGAACGTTCCTCAAGTTTCACTTGCATACGAGGATCGTCCATGCAAGAGGGACATGGATTGTATTGGATACCAATGTCCAGTAATTACATATCCTAAATGTTTCAATCATAGTTGTTTATGTATTCTTCTACCTCCTAGTATCAATTGAGGCATCGATGGGACATCAACAAGAAGTGCACCCTGAATACTAGTCATTTTTAAGCGTGTACTTGAATTTATGTTGATTTATAAATGCATAAATAAACGTAATAAATATGAAAGCTTTCTATTTTTCATATTATACGACAGGTTTTTCAGTTATTTCTCACGTGGCGATAAGAATAAATCAATATTATGAGATAGTTTATGATTTAATATAAGTAAGGGTTAAAATAAATTGAGCGAAAATTAATGGAATAATAGTTAACGTATGAAACTAATGTATGATTGTATGCTATTTAGCTCAATCACAAAAAAGTAGTTACCACAAATTGAAGAAGCAATATCACTCGCGTGTGCAACTCACATGTCAAGTATCAACGGTCAAGCTTAATGTTCGTTTGGACAAATGATAGTGAGTGATAAGGATTTCAGAGTTATCTCAATCAAAG
Source organism: Chrysanthemum lavandulifolium (assembly GCA_022545495.1). NCBI lineage: Eukaryota > Viridiplantae > Streptophyta > Magnoliopsida > Asterales > Asteraceae > Chrysanthemum > Chrysanthemum lavandulifolium. Next base: position 74,030,223 of record CM040241.1, on the reverse strand, counting down.
GTCAAAGGACTTGCTTAATCCATGAGATTTGTTTGAATTTACAAAATATTTACAAAAAGCAACCAACTGACTTAGCTCAGTTGGCCACATGAGTTCCTTCTGGAGCTTGGAGATGAGTTTACCTGTGTCAATCTCGCAAGTGACAAAAAAAATCCAGATTTTCCTCTTAATGCGAAGCCATGAGTTCTAAAGGTTTCCCTTCGCGGGTCTCTCCTAATGGTTCGGGTCCCAAGGCCTGCCCGTTTTAATAGTTTACTCGAGGGTCGGATTTCAAAAAAAAAGTAATTATGAGGCTTACAAAAAGTAATTTTTGCCTTTTAGCTCACTTTAATCTTGATCTACGATTACATCTTCAATTGTAGCTCAATTCACTTTCATTAAACATGCAATAATTATAGCTCAAAGTTGACTTGTAAAAAAAAGATCAAAAATAGATTTTTAAGGAATAAGAAATTATGTTCAAATTCATATTCTTTTGTCATAATTTTCGGAAAAGCGAAATATATATTTTCTATGTCTTTCTTTTCATTTTCAAAATCACCCACTTTTTTAATATATAAAATACAACACTACATATACATGTTATCTAATTTTCCAATACATTGATAGCAAAGAAAAATCACCTCAATTTTTCTGCAAAATAAAAAAATAGAAAAATCATACCACTCCGTCCTAAATTAATTATCCTTATTTTCATTTTGGGTCCCAAAACATTATTCCTCTTCTTGTGTCAAATTGTCAACATATCAAAAGCGAGTTTAGGGATGGTGATATTTGATGAGTATAACTTTTTCGTAATAAACTGTATATTTTTGTCTAGAGACAATAATTTGAGACGGAAAGAGTAAATTTTTCGCAAGTTTTTCAAACATAACAAAATATGAAAATGAACAGTAACATTATAATCTCTATGTCGCAAAATAATCGTCCTTCGATAAAAAGTAAAAAGTTTAATAATAAAATAATTATTTACCTTTTTTTTTTTTTGAATAACAGTTTTCGCCTTAACCAATTAATTAATTATTTATTTAAATATTTAAATAATAAATTCAAGCAGAAGTAATATGGCAACTCGATCAACTAAGTTATTTGATTCTAGTAATTGACAATAGGGTATGTTTGGCGATTATATGGGAGTGGTGAGTGATGAACGTTGAGTTTTATGATTTCTAATGCCCGTTTGGCAATCAACATTTTTTTTTTCTTTCGGATTGCTTTTTTTCCAACGCTCCATAAAGTAACATTTATGAGAGAAAAAACGGTTACTGGTCATGAATACTGCTCACTGCTACCGTTACTTTTACCAAATACACCTTTTAATTAAAACATCTCAGAAAAAGAAACATGAACAATAAATTTTTGAAACATCGGGTTAAAAAAGAGAAACTATTGGAGCAAGTGTAAACTGTTTCGATTTGGCCCAACCAAACCAATGTTTTGGCTATTGCGAAACTAGACGACTACTAACGGAAACTGAACCATTATACTCGGCTCGGTTTCAAAGCTTCGGTAACTTCGTTTTTCAAATGAAGCCTAATTGATTTGGCCAACAAAACTTTTGGGCTTAACCTTGGCCCACACAATGTTTTAAATTAAAGAAAGACAATTGCTATCGATGTGGGACGAACTCATCTTAGGAAAGAACATGGAATCAAATTTAGGTTCGGTTTCTAAACAAAAACCAGAATCGAACCGAAAGAACCGGTGTTTCAAATTATCAAAAACCGAACTGTCGGTTAATATTTTGGTTCGGTCGGTATTCCCGGTTTCAGTACGGGTTCGTGGTGTTTAGGTTTGTTGCCCACCCCTAAATTATAATATGTTGATTATTTCGACTTAAAAGACTATTAATAAATCTGAACCATAAAATGTAGCATACTAGCATGTACCTGAAATCTGAACCATATAAATCATGCCACACATAATATATGAATCTCTATATTCATATATCTCCCACTCATGCCCGGCACCATATTTTTGAAAAGTCAGGTTTATTTCTCACTTTCTATTTATCTCATCGATTTTTCTTGCATCAGAACAATGAGAACAACACAATTAAAAAAAAAAAAAAAAAAAAAAAGATTAAACCAAATGACCCTTTTTGTGAGATGAGTTGATATCTAACTATAGAACGTAAAGATATTAGAACCAAAATTAGTCTCAAACAACACCAAAAATTTACGAGAGTCGACATTTGGGTTTTACTCTTTGGAGTTCTATAATTCAAAGAAATGTGTAATACCATCAAAAGTTTTTGTAGCACAAAACAACCCGTTCCATCATATCTTCTTCATTTATTCATCCCTCATTGCACAATGATCATATCCCTGACAATATTTATTGTTTATCAAACAAGTTCAAGTTTATATTTCTGACTTTTGAGGTCAAACACATTACCATCTTTGACTTCTTTGGACGTTTCTCCATGGGCTCCTCTTCCTATATCATTAGCAATCAAGTCAAATGAAATAAACACGAGAAAGATGATTGAATATCCTGCATAAAATGTAAAATTTACTTGCCTCTACTGGGACTTCTAGAGTACTTTCCTCATTACGTGTTAATTTAGATAGTTGTTCAAGCAGCAAGTTCCTGAAAAAAAATTGTTATCCAGTAAAACAGCAGAAAAAGGAAAATGGTGAACTGATCCAACTATCTAAACTCAAACATGCATCGTTTACTCATTCAGTATTCTCATCATTTATGTAGTGCACTAAAACAATTTAACACAAACTAGTAAAATCCATAACATTTATGTACAACATATTTAAAATCACCATCAAGTAGCCAAAATGTTTAGCTTATAGATTTGGCTAATCACGAAAACAATATGCAAATAAAAAGGGAGAGCTTAGATCTATGTTTTTAACGGTGATTGCCTACTCAAATTAAACATTTCCTATTCAAGTCAGAAATATCAGTTTATAAAGTTTGGGTAATCTACTGCATACGATAAAATAGTTAAGGGAGCAAAAGTAATTAAGGTGTGTGTATGTTGAGATTACTAATTATGTTTATATATACATAAAACACGTGAAACATCCCTTAATTCATTTCATAATTTAAACCTAAAATTTGCTTAGCTTCCATTTGCTGCTACTGAGCTTACACCTCGACGACACTTAAATTGCTCCATTCCTCTGAGGTGAAAACTCACTACATCTGATTCGGTGTCTATGTTTATATATGAATGAGAAATAATGATTCATGGAGAACTTATTAATAAAAGGGTGCTAGCAACTTATTTAGCTTCCATGTTCCTATACTTTGGAAGATCGATGCCACGTATCAGTTAATTCTTAGTCATATAACCTGAGTTAACAAGGTTTGCCTTCACATAAACCTGTAATACGTAAATGGATACATGAAGAAATCCCAATGTGGCCAATTACTGTCATACGTAAATGGATAGATGAAAGATATGAAAAACTTGTTCCCAGTTTTATACTTTGATCAACAGTAGCTAATCATAAATATGTAATAAGTGCAATATCACCGTCAAATAGCAAATCTCAAACTACTTATTAACGCCATTAGGATTCGGAATACCTCAATTACACATTTGTGCGTATCACGTGTCCAACTTCATTAACATAAATGCTTAAAAAAAAAAAAAAAGCAATCACGCTCTAGTATAAGATAACAAACCAAATTACTATTATTCACTACTATCACATAATAATAATAATAAATCATCAAAAAACAATACATACCTTATTAGCAACTCTTGAATCCCCAAATCGATGTCATTCACATAGCAGAAACCGAAGCTTTGGTCTTCTAGCCATGATGCAAGCCCCCGGCCCAAATAATCACAATATCCGCCTCACCTCTATTCAACACAATAGCAACATCAAGTGTTCCCCCAACAGACGCTTTACAAAAGTCCCGTCAAACACGGGACAATCATCTTGTTTACCCACATTATGCTTCACTATTTCGTGTCTTTTTGCCTAATATTTGTAGGTGTAACTTCGGACAGGAAATCGATATAATATTTTGAGCGAAACATGAGCATTTGCTCTGTTTCGGCAGGAAGTGGTCTCGCGACTTGCATGTATTGCATAAAGATCATAGCTTTCAATCATATGATGTGCCATAGTGATACGATGGGGTACCATGTAGTGATTTGGTCCGTAACTATACTCGCCTATCGTCGGTTCGTAGAAGTACGTAACGCGACGCTTTTTGGCGTCTGTGCTATGGGTCGGGAGCGACGCTCCAGATAATGGTTCCATGATTGGAGGAAGATAAGGTCTTGAATTTGGAATATTTTTTGAATTTGGAATGTTTTTTGTTTGTTTCAAATCGTGAGACGATTAATACTTTGACATTTAGAAGTACGAAAACGGGTTTCTTGTTAGAAACTTTTCAGAAATGACATTTATTGTTTTTGAATTTAATAAGTCATGTAACTTAAACCACACATCACATAAATGTCATTTCTAAAAAGTGTAACAAAAAAACGCTTAGTACTTCTAAATGTCATAGTATTAATTGTCACAAGATTTGAAACAAACAAAAAACATTTTAAATTCAAGACCCTATCTTCCTCTAATCAAACAATCATGGTATCATTCTTCGGAGTGTCGCTCCCAATCCCCGATATAGATGCCAAACAACATTTCGTTACTTTTACGAACCGACGTATATGATATACGAGAACACTTACAGTCCAAATCACTACATGGTACCCCGTCGTATAATTATGGCACACCGTAAGATTGAAAGCTATGATCTTAAGCAATACATGCAAGTAGCGAGACCTTGTCCTGCCGAAACAGATCAAATGCTCATGTTTCACTCAAAATATTATATTGATTTCCTGTCCGAAGTTACACCTACAAATATTAGGCAAAAAGACACCGAATAGTGAAGCAATATGTGGGTAAAAAAGATGATTGTCCCATGTTTGACAGATTGCTTGACTTGTGTAGAGTGTCTATTGGGGGAACACTTGATGCTGCTATATTAGGCAAAAAGACACCGAATAGTGAAGCAATATGTGGGTAAAAAAGATGATTGTCCCATGTTTGACAGATTGCTTGACTTGTGTAGAGTGTCTATTGGGGGAACACTTGATGCTGCTATTGTCGAATGATGATGATGGCATGGTAAGTTTAATAGTGCCACCTGAATGGTTTGGGAAGTTTGAGGTTTAGAGCACTTTATAAGGTATGTTGATATAAATATCGTGGATTAAAATAGAAGAATCCAAAGTTTTTTGTATTATGTGTAATTTAACAAAGTTTTTTGCCAAAAAAAGGTATCGGACTAGAGGCGAATCCTAATTAAGATAACATGCGGGAGCCAAAACTGTAAAAGTTTTATCATTTTAATAACATGGTAACTTAAATATTTCGATAACCATTTTTACACAGAGTTAAAGTGACCCTTATCGTTATGTCTTTGCTTCATAAAAGTTGCCCGAAACTCGAACCTCGACTCATTCATCTTATTTAAAGCTCGAGCTCGATAACTAATTGTGAATCTAGGTAAAAAAATAAAAACAAACACACATCCTTATATACTTTGAAGAAAGGGGCTTTTGCATATATATCCTCCCGAAAATGCAAAATTGCATATATATCCAAAACATGCATAAAAACCATTGTACTATGTGCTAAAAAAACTTGTACAAAAGATATATATGCAATTATTCACTTTGAGAGGGATATATATGCATTTTTGCCTTGAAAGGGAGGGTGAAAGTCTAATTTCATATAAGCTATCAGTGAGTTGAACAAAAATGATCACTACAAGAAAAAGTAGCTTTAGTGACGAGAATTCAGTGACGAGAATTCAGTGACGAAAATTTTTTTTGGTCACTATTTAGATGAAAATAGTGACGATATAAATTTTCGTCATTATTTTTGGTCATCAGTAGAAAGTCAGTGACGAAACTTATAGTGGTCACTATTTAGTCACTAAATTACCTGAATAGTGACGAGAAATTTCGTCATTAAGTATTAGTGACGAAATTTTGGTCACTATTTCACATATTGCTAACTCTTTAAGAATAAAGGCATTTAGATATGTACTTATTAAAACTTGCATATTCGTATATTAATCCATAAATCATAAACACTATCAAACGTTACGGATAAAATTTGTATTATAGAGAAATATGCAAAATTGCACATATTTAACTTTCTTTGATGTATTCTCCCTTAAACATATTATTTGAAACCAATGTTTGAAAACCAAGCTTTTTAATCGACCCGGTCAAGTCACCGGGTTACCGGTTCGACCGCCACGTCAACCCGGTTTCTATTAAAAAAACTATTTTTTTTCAAATGGTTTGACCACCGGTCTATAAAAAAAAGATGAAAAAAACCAAACCCGGTCGGGTTTCGAGATCGAACCGGGTCGACCCAAGTCACTTAAAACCGACGGGTCTACCTGGTTATCTCGATTCTAAAACCCTTGTTTTCTTTACCCGTCTTTTTGGCCAGACCCGGTTCGGTTTTAAAACAATGTTTAAAACATAAACTTTCAAATTTCAATATGTTAAAAAAAATAATAAATAAATAAAAGAAAAAAAAAAGAAAAACTTGTATATCAAACATTTAAATAGGTACCCTGGTATTTTTGGACAGTACATAATGACGAGATTATTCGTCACTGGTTTGTATATTTAGTGACCAAAGTGTTAGTCACTGATTTTGCAAGTAAAACTTACTTTTATTCAAGGTAGGTATCCAAAAGACAAATATCATCAAACTATATCACAAGGGGGTAAAAAGACGCGGATCCAACCCGACCCACATCTTGTTTAAAAAACACCCGACCCACATTTCTCTATTTCACCATCATCACACACAGTTTCATTATCAAAATCATCATACACCGGCGGTAAACAACCACGGCCAACCCTAATCTACCGCCACCGGTAAACAACCAAGGCCAACCGCATACACCGGCGGCTTCACCACCGCATACTCAACCAAATTTTTTAATTGAAAAGGTATCACACCGATCCCCTAACAGGTCTGTTCTCTTCTACCTAATTTCATCAATTTATTAGGGTTACAGTTCTAAATTCTATTGTTTATCTATATATTCACTTGAACTATTTTATCATCATTTATGCTTCGTTACAGTGTGAATACCTATTTGTTAATTGCAAGTTACTATTTATTTACGACTTACGGAATAACTTGTGTATTGAGTTTTCGGATTCGTCATTGTTCTCTTACGGTTTATGTAGTAAGTGTGTAATTTTAAGTTGTGGATGGAAAGTTTCTGAGTCTTTTGGAATCATAAACGGTTTCGCTTTAGTTGATGATTAGAAAGCACCTCAAGTCGAATAAGAGCTTGTTTCGCTCGACCTTAATCGACAACATGCCTTTTCCCTATAAGAAATCGCGATAATTACGTATTTTTGCTTTTTATGAATGTAATAAATGACGCTCTTTCGAGAGCAAAGGTCTAAAACGCCATTTGTTTGTGTATTTTTGGGTGGGGTGTCAAGGCTTGTCTTTGTTTGATGATCATATGGAAAGTCGAGCATGGTAATCAAAGTGTACAAAATACTAGCGTGAGCTTATGGTACATTGATTGGTTAGATTGTTAGGATCGCAAATTGCTGGGTGATGGATTTGATTGTGTTACTTACTGTAGTAACTACCAAGTATGCTTAATTGCTTAGTAGACATTTGTTCCTGACCGAAAAACTCTAAATAGCAACAACGGTTGATGAAGGATAAAACACTAATATATAGATAGATTACGGATATGCCATTATATGAGGGTTAATCACTTTTATGATGGCAGTTACGAATGCCTATTTAATCGATACACGTTCCGGTACCCGTATTTGACTTATTTTGCTTAATTAGGTTTATTGTTTCGGTTTTGATGTAATGTGACTTTTTGTTCCTTGTTTAAACCCTAATGTCAATGCGGGATGTTTGTATTGTGAATCGATGTTGTTATCGAGGTTTATATCGTTTATGCGGGGATTGTGTTGTTTTATTCTAGATATTTTTTAAGTTTGGGTTAAATGTGAGGTTAAGGAGTATTATTGTTTAAATTGATGCATGCAAATTGTATATTGTGTGCGTGTAAGGTCGTTTTAGCCGTGAACAATTATAAGCTGATTCGACTTTTTTTAGGGAAATTGGCGTGTTTTATGGTTTCATGGGCGATATTATGTTGAGGCGGTTGTGTTTTGTATCTTTAAAATGATGTGTTGCAAGCTGTAGAATAGCTGGGTTCTAATGTTTTATATATGAACTAGGAGCAGCGTTTTGTGTATAGATTATATTTTGTCCTGTTTAAGCCTCATCAAAAATGTAGAATACTGGTATAGTTTTATTTGATTTCAAATGCATACTTTTTTAGTCCGTTTATACATCCTGTCTTATATTTTTGTTTGTGTAGTTTATCTGTGTAGTTTACTTGAGATCGGTTTGCTGATATGGTTGCTGTTGGACGGCGTTATGCACTAGAGGATCCCACTCTTCCCAAGCCATGGAGAGGTTTAGTTGATGGTAGAACTGGGAACCTTTACTTTTGGAATCCCGTAGCTAATGTTACCCAATATCAGAGGCCTAAGGATTTAGCTCCCGAGCCTCGATGTTCTCGGCGGTCTTCGATGCTCCAATCACGGTGCTTTCTTCAATTGATCCAGAGACTGATAATGGTGTTGCGGGTGATGATTTAGGACATGAAAGTAGTGGCAATGGTGGGTCAGAGCTTCCTTCTGAAACTAAAGTTGATGATGAGGTTTGTTTTCCAAACAATATATTTCAAACACGAGACGTGTCTCTAAACCTTCAAACACGAGACATGAAAGTACTGATCATCTATGACGGTCATTCACTAATATACTCTATGTGATTTACATTGCGCATTTCGAATATGTAAACACATAAATCATTAACGATTATAGCTTCACTGCTTTCAACTTTGTTAATAGGAAAGAAAAGAAGGTTGGTGAAAGGATAATGACCCTTTAGCACTTCGTCTCAAAGATACTGCAAAATAATCGCTTCAGTACTACCCGAGGCAATGGAGTACATACACTTTCTTCACGATCAAGTAAAGGTTTTTCACTTCCCATATCACTATCCCTCCCTTTCTTCTATATCTCAAGATCTTTGATTGTTATACCAAAATAATATTGTATTGCATAGTTTAAATAGCACGGGATCACTACACCAAATCATATGACCCATTATACAAGCTTCTCGACCGCTTGTTTTATGACCCATTGGTGCTAAAACCATTGATTTATTTGTTATCGCTTTGCGTGAATTTAACTTGAGAAGCAAAGGCTTGTGTCTGTTCGACTTCATGTACAATGGGAGTTGCTAGCAAAGAATGGATGGCAAATGGTAACTTTACGTAATCTTTTTCATGTATCCAATGGTGAGTTTGCTCTTAACTTGTTGGGTAATGGGTTTTGGGATTGAAAATGAGTGTCACCAATAGACTATATATGTTTCTAATATTGAATAGATAGTAGCAGGATCGTTGTCCTTAGTGTCTCCCTATTAGGATTGATCACCAAAATCCACAAGGCACATATTCGTTAATGTTATTTTGCTAATTAATACGACACAACTAGTAAGAAAAATATAATTCTTAGATATTAATCACAATAAACAGATACATCCAGCTCTCATTAGGTTGTTTGAACTTTTCCGAGTGGCGGTGCGAATGTTTTTGGATTATTGACCGTCGTACTATTTCTTGGTATAAAATCATCAAATTATGGGTAAAGGACTTCTCTTATGAAGTTAGATCACTTGCGAAAAGAGACCACCAAATTACGAGATAGCTACATGGTACACTACTAAAAAACGATACACATGTAGATCTGAGAAAAGAGCACCCAAGTTGGAAGCGACGCATCTAGAAAAATCGAAGGAATTATACACAACTATAATTTAACATGTTTATACCTTAAAATCTGGAGCTTACATTAGATAGTATGCCAGTTTATCACTTGTCATCGGCAGTGATTCAACAGAACTTACCTTTTGACTGCATACTCATTTGTTCTTGTCTGAGATAAACTATAGCATTTTGTTTTAGAGTGTAATTGCTGTCAAAATTGTTTCAAATAAGTCTAATATGGATGTTAGAATCTGAGTTTAATGACGTTTATGTTTGGGTAAGTAAATTTGGTGATTTAAAGTTCATATTAGTCTTATAAAGGGTTGTTTGGAACAGTTGAGAAATTTGCATTGTAGGTTAGTGTAGTGGTTAACAATAACATTTTCAGTCATATTTAGGTAAACATAGTTAATTATAGTCAGAAATTCAGTCTTGCATACATTCAATGTCAAAATTAGTGTTAATCTCTTATCATTTGCACTTCAGTTAAACTCAGGATTGCATTAGCCTGCATTTACGTTTAGAATTAGATTAGATAGCATAATTAGGTCTCATTTCATCTCATAACATCTTTTAGAATAAGTATTGATCAATCAAAACTCATAAAAGTCAAATAGGCTAGTTTTCCAAAATGTCAAATTTACCAAAACTGTCTCAAATTGCTCTTACTTTAATACTTTTAAATTCCTCAGTATAAGCTCAAATATGTTGAACTTTTGGATTTTAGCACTTTGGTTGGTGATGTTTAACAGGACATTTTTAGATTATTTTTTCAAATTTTCTAAATCAGTAAAATAAGGGCTCAAAGTTGGTCAGATTTCAAATAGTGTCCTGTGCAGGACACACTGTTACTGCAACAGTTTTTTCTTGTGCTTCTAAATAGTTCATATCAGTTCCATATAAGCTCAAGTTTGGTTAATAAGTACTTTGCCAGTTCATCTCGAGGTTCCTACATTTGGTTTTCAGTTAGAGCTTATTTACAAGCTTTTATATAAGCTGCAAGTAGGCACCTCAGGACACTTAAGTTGTTTGCTGATAGGACTAGATCAATGCTTATTGGGCTTTTAACTTGTGTTTTTTGGTCTTAAATAGTTACATTAAATTGCATTTTGTAAACTTTACATTAGATAGTATACCTTAAATTTTTTGCATTTTGTATAACTTTTAGAGATTTCCATATTAGGAGATGCAGGTAAGTTAAGGGAAGTAGTCGTAAACTGAAACACACTCGAGTTTAATTAAATCTGAAGTTATATTTTGTTGTATTACTCGATAGTTTCATTATAACTTTTTGTGTGATGAAAGAGCTTTAAGTTAACTAGGTCACTTCGGATCTTTGAAGTCGATAATTAAATCTTGTATTAAGTTGCTAATAAGACTTCTAAAATGGCGTAGCACTTGTTGCCAAGCCTCTAATTAATTCTTATGGATTAGGTATTGATACCAATTTGTTTTGATATGCATCTTATATTATTGTGCTTAATCGTGTCCGGGACAAGTACAACTAAAACGGGAGACTTTAAAAGCTCTCATCAAATTTTGAGAAGGTTTTGGATGCTTATCCCGAAAATTGTGAGACATTGAAGGCAAGTCAAAAATTTATTTAGCGACTTTGCTATAAGCTTATCTCTACTTTTTCTATGTTCCTAGTGACCGACCGATCCGGACTTCTTTGATGCAGGTTGTTGCTCACATATATCTTCGCCTAAATCGACTACCAAGGCTCATGAAGCTCAAGAATGTCGTCCGAATTGATCCACGAGATCCCGAGGTTATATTATTTGCCATTATTTTGGGATGAAACATCTTGTATAAACAATGAAGAATCGCCACGCCTGTAGCTATCCGCCTAATTTAAGAACTTAAAATTCTTGAAAGTCGTATGAAATAAACATGCTAAAATTCTTGATTACTCTCTGCTTAGACTTATGTTTTTGTGTAACTATGGTGCAGGCTTTTCTAGATCTTGGAGAGTTGTTAATTTCAACCGACTCTGGATCTTGCCATTATTTTCTAGATCTTGGTGACTTGGAGCTTAAAAACGATGACCGGGTCAAAGAAAAAGATTTAACATAAATGTTGAAGGCATGTTAGTGATGTTAGGTTATTGGTTGGTTTTGTGTCGAGTTTCAGCCATACTATGTGTTTTGTGAAAAATTGGTATTTATGAATGAAGTTAATATGTTAGATTTGTATTTGTATTACTCTTCGATTTCTCGATTTTAGTTTGTTTGCAAAAGCAATTATGCAAGAAACCAACATTAGTTCCTATTTTATTTTTTTGCTATATGTTCATAATTAGTGACGACCTTTTGGTCTCTAACTATCTCGTAGTCGGTGACGACTTTCTCGTCACTAATGGTAAATATCAGTGACGATTTTTTCGTCACTCTCAAAACTGTGACGAAAAATTTCGTCACTAACCGGATTAAAAAGTGACGACTAATCTAGTCACAGATTAGCGACGAGGGGTATTTTCGTCTCTAATTGGTTTTGTGACGGAGCTTTAGTGACGACTGGTGACGACATGAGTTTGGTCACCAAACCGTTTTGTGACCAATTTTTACATTGTTAGTGACGAAACTGTTTTCGTCACTATAGGCCAATTTTCTTGTAGTGGATACTAAACTTGATTTCTACTTAAAAGCCATGGTACAAATATGTGTTTCCTAAACAATAGTACAACAATATCAGCAGATTAATCAAACATACCAAAGCATATAAACCAGATCTAACATTAATAAGGTGCATAAAATGAAATGATTCAAGTAATTAATGAGTAAAACAGATGTGTAAGTTGTATGAAAATAAGCCCATATTTTCTCGGCTTATAAGCTTGCATGGTTTCAGCTTATACTTTATGCTTATTATGATGACAAATAAGTCTAGGTAAATAAGTTTATAAATATAAGCCGAAATTATATAAGCTCGTAAACTAACAAGTAAGCTCAAACTGTAATATTTTATGAAATTGATGTTGTATACCTTATGTGTGTCTTGGCTTGGATGTGGATGAAAAACTTCAGATCTACAAATATTTTTGAAAAACTTGACACATTATTTATGGCATATGGGGTTGTTGAAAAGTTGTATTTCTTACATTTAATTGTAAGAAGACTGACAGAGTGGTCTTAAAGTCACATGCTGCTTCGCGCTAAACCGCCACGCCGCAGCTTTGAGTTTAGCACCGTAAAACGTTTTAAGACCACATTTCTGTGATCCGTTGGCACTGTAATCTAAACTCAATTTTTTATTTTTATTTTTTATAAAATTTAAAACAATATATCCTAAAATTACTTTATTCATAAAAACATTACAAGAAATAAAAAAACAATAAACTTAAAAACATAACATAATACCTGGAATTAATCTTCGACATCCCATTTGGCAATTTTTCAAAATCTCCCAAACGTGAACATATTTGAACTCATTTCTACCAAATTGTTCTTTGGAAGCTTAGTTTCGCGATTTTCGAGATGAGATTGGTCATTTTGAGCACTTCGACGCAAAACTGCTTGTAAATTGCGTTGAACCTTTGCAATCGACGTTAATCCTCGCCCATTTACCCGTGATTGAATTTTTTGCGATGGTCATGGTTGTTCGATTATTGAACATATGCATAACGTCATTCCAAAAAATATTTTCTGAACGGTTATTTTGCATATCCATAGCTTGCGAAATTTGTATCCAAACTTGCGCAAGCAAGATTTCTTCAGACTTGTTCCACTTCAAATTGTGAGACATTTGTGTGTGTGTTTTTTGGATTTCTTCAGACTCAGTACCTCCAAGACAACTTTTTCGACATAATGGAGAGTCGACACATTAATGGGAGTTTTATTCTCCGCCAACAAGTGATGATGGTTTGGACTCGGATGACTCGTTTTTTTAAGTGTTTAGTAGTTTTATTATGTATTTTATGTTTTTATGTTGTTTTTAGGGATCCATCTGTAGTTTTAATGTTTAAGGTTATTATGTATTTCATGTTTTCGGCTAATCTAAAGTTTCAGGTTTAGTAGTTTTAACCACGGTAGTTCTCAAGACTCTACTAAACTTTCGAATCAACTTCTATTTTTAAATGCAATGGCTATTTAAAAAAAAAAAAAAAAAAAAAAAAAAAAAGTAAAAAGTGGGTCATTAGTTTTGGCTGAGGCCTCTTGGCGCGAAAGAAATAGTAATCTGCTACCAAACTTGGAGTAGTTGATAAACCATTTAAAGTCTTTATTTGTAGCAATTGCAAGAGCATTTTAGAATTGAGGCTGTTTCTTTTTTTATATGAGGAAGTAAGAGCATCCACAATGGGTTAAGTGATCAAAAGCTTCTCATTATTTTAAAAAGTCATTTTAAGAGGTTTTTTTTGCATTGAATCAAAAGCTTTTTAAAAAGCTTTTCTTGAAAGACTTGTTGAACCTTAAGTCTTTCCTCTAAGCTTTAGTTATCAAGCGTGTTATGCGTTAAATGCATTAAATGACTTGATGCATTGTAGATGCTCTAATCGTGGGGTCTATATTTATATTAGCATCTTAATAAAGAGAGGTTATTATTTTTTGACTTGTGTACATAGAGGAAGTAATGGAAAGTTAGTGCGTCATACTTAAAAATAAATACTATTAAATGTTATGTGAACCCACTCCCTTAGCTAAGAAAAAAAAAAGAAACACAGCCTTAGCTATCATGGCTCAAGCCAAAGTGCCACGGTACCACCATATTACCATCATCTCATTACTCTTTTTCCCGCTCATACACCAAAATACCCCTTTACTCATCGCTAAGCTCAAAACAACTCTTTTAAGACCTCCTATTTTTTTTTTCCAAACCAACTAATTTTTCATTGACTCCAATAAAAATACAAATTATATAAAACCAAAAATATTATTCAAGAAAAAATATATTACATAAACTTTAAACAAACTTTCTAAATATTAAAGATTTAAAAGTAGGGATGTGATATAGGAACCCTCCTTATATTATCACATCATAGGAGTTTAGTCAAACCGTACAACTCGCGATGCACACCGTACAATCCGGCGATGCGTCAAATCATTGCAAACCCTCCCTATGGGAGGGTGTGGATAAGTGAAACTTTTAAATATGTAAAAGGTTAAAAACAATGTACGGAGTAACTTTTTAGTTTCTGCTCTATTTTGTTTGTGGAACTTATAATCATAGATTGTTTTTGGTTTGAATTATTCAAGCATATTGCATCATATACATAAGCATAATTACACAACTAATTAAAAATATATAGATTCATGCTTTACAAACGATTTCCTGATTAACGTCTTCTTTTTATTAAATTTAGGCATTGATTACAGAGGGACCTCTAGGACACTCTACAAAGTTCAGTAGCGAGTTTCATGCTTTTACCCTTTTGAGACTGTCCAATCCGTTTTCCAATTGTTGTTTCGAACAAGGCAACAAGTAAACATAAGCACAAGTCTACAACAAACGAACCAAAGCCGCCTCAGAATCAAAATGAAACAAACACACTTATATACTCTAAGATTTAAGAAAGAACTAAAGCTAAAAGATAACCTTTGGGTATAAATGATCCAGTGGTGGTTGTAAACAAAGTGAGACAAAAAAAAATCATTAGTACGTAAGTTATAAAGAGAGTATAAGATATAAACCCAAGACCTTTGGTCTAGTGATATGTTGCCCACCAACCTAGAGATTGTAAGTCCAAGTTTCACTGGAGACATTTGTGAAATATATCGTGAGTTACGTGGTACAAGTGCGAAAAAATTACCGCTCTAAAAAAAAAAAAAAAGTATAAAAGCATAAGATATGTAAAAAACTTTTTGCATCATAAATTTATGTCATAAAGTTACACAGTCCCCACAAATGTTTGCTTGTTTCAAACGAGACACTGAAACCCTGATTTATCTTTTCGTACTTGTTCAAGAAATACCCTTTAAGTTCTAAATGTTTGTTTGTTCACCTTGTGGTATTTGTGTATCAAAGGATAAGCTCATGATAAATGAGAAGAAATTTTAAAATGAAAATGATGTAAATTAACTAAAATTACATATTCAAGATATATCGTTTTTAATTAGATGCATCTCTAGTTTTTTGAATGCATCTTAATATATTTTTTAGCTCAAAATCTTATGAATTTCTCGTCCTCTACACGTTCAATTTGTAGCTAGTGCTACTTCGTATCGGTTTCACTTCAAATTTAATTTTGAAACCAATTAGGATGCATCTAATTTAAGTCGATGCATCTCAAATGTTCGGTTATGAGTTTTTCTCATTTTAAAGTTTCTTCTCACAAAATCTCTACCCCAACATCATAATATTTGTTTGTGTTTTCTTATTATAGTTGGTCAATTAATATTACTCCTTCTGTCCAATATTAAATGTCCAGTTTAAATTTTCTAAGTATTTATTTCTTAACTTTGACTATAAATATTTTTGGTTGTGTTACATAATAACTGATGCAAAATGTATAAATAGATTGCGTTTTAAATGTATTTTCACTACGTATTATTTTTATCTAATACTATATAACACAAGCAAAAATATTTAAGGTCAAAATTGTAAAAGAAAAACTTGAAAAGTCAAATCCGGACATTTAATATGAGACGGAGGGAGTATAAACGAGGTGAAACTATGCCGTGCTTTGCTGTGTGATCTCCAATTTTGCTGAAACATAACAATTACAATATTAATTCAATAATGCAATAGTCATGTCTATTTATTAACATTTACTTTATCAAAATGTTCATTTTATGCTTTTGAATTCAAATGCATACTATGATGTATGCTCATACGTTTCCTTTCATGTTTAATTTATATTTGGTTCATTTAAAGTTCACACTAAGTCGCTAAGAAAAATATAGAAACTCATGTAGCAAACTCATTTAAATAGGATCAAGAGTTTCCTACTTTCAAACATAAATGTTATATGGTGTAAAAATAAAAGAGTTTAGTTAGTATATTCTTAAAAGATAGAAAGGAAACAAAAGGTGATAATACTTACTTGTATAAGAAACATGAAAGAAAAGCACAAAAATAAATAAAAGTACGTAGATCAAAACAATATTAATTATACATTTGTTTGTTTAAATATGTTAATCAAACATAGAAAAAAAAAAATGTAACTCAAACGTGAAAATTTTAGTCACCCTATAAAATCAAATTTTATTACACTTTTTTTTTAATTTAAGTATATATATACTGTACTACTTACGGCTATTGTTGTTCATTTGTAATTTTGTATGTCACTGAATTTAACATTCTTTCCAAAATATTACTCCTTGATTATGTTTATTTTAAGGGGTGCCAGAAAACGAAGAAACGATCGGTCGTGTGATTATTGTTTTAGATATGATTATTGTGACGACTTCAATATGTTCTTCAAATTGCTTTTGTTAACGATGAATCGAAAAACGGATTTGTTGATGTAGATGAAGATGACGCTGAGACTAGAAATCGAGGCATCGGGTAAAGTTCAAATAAGTTTCAAGTGCCTTCTAAATTAGCTAATATTGAAGAATATATATGACTGTTTAGAAAATACACTTTTACGGACAAGGAAGAATAACCGGGAAAATAATAGGGATAATAACAAAAAAAAGCATCGTATTTGTCATTTTTTTTTGTTGTGTGTACTAAATTTTTTTTTCTTCTTATTGTGTGTACTCAACTTTCAAATTCGATCATTGTGTATTTTGTGATCATTTTACCCTTACTTTTCTCAAAATTTGAAGGGTAAAATGATCATTTTACATGGCAGAATAGTCATAAAATACACACAATGACTGAAATTTAAAAATTTAATACACACAATAAAAAGAAAAAGTTCAAGACACAACCACATAAAATAACAAGATGACGATTTTTTAGTGAATATATTACCACAATATTTTCAGGTAATTAATTCCACAATATCAAGGCTTCAAACTGTGGATCCCCGACTTTTTGTGAGTCCCGAGTTATTTTCATGAACCCCGATTAATTTCGCAGATTTTTAGTGGAGGATTCATCACAGTTGGCCACAAAAATCGTAGCTAAGATATCCCTTCTTTTTTTTTCTTATCCTTACAAAATAATATGACCAACGCCATAACTGAGAAATATGATGCTATTTAAAAAGTATTTTGTGTTTTCACTTTCTCTATCATGGTAAACACTAAACCGGAAAAGATTGTCAGATATACTTGAAACAAGGGGTACAAACCAAGTGTAGTTAGACAAATACAACAACTTCATTTCATAAGCTGTTTTTTTTTCCCCTTTATATCAGATTGGCCAATAAATATACAAATTTGCCGATGTAAATCTTAGTATCACCTTCATTATCGTCGTAATCAAAACTCCAAGAAATCTAGGAGACTGATGGTTGATTCCTGCAGCAACAGGTAGCCGGTGACTCAGCAATTTCGGCACATTCGGCTAATGAATCGTGACTGACCACATTTACACCATCTTTGGAGTTTAACAAAAACCATGTCAGAATATTAACGCCTTCTTCAAGATGCTCAACAAAAGCCTATTCATGGTAAAATACAACAATTTAGGAGACTGAATGCAGTGATTAAGGAAATTTAAATGTGCAGTTGACCCATATGATTTATTTGACCCATTATTTAACATGTTTTTTTAGCACGTTCTATGCCAACCGTACAAAAATATGGTGCCACAAATTCAAAAGGCGGTAGGATTTGATGGGAAATTGCTAAATTGAACAACAATCGCAAAGGGGGCCCATTTTTATGGTTGTCACATTTAAAATTCAAATGGATCCATTTTAGTTCTATTTTATTGGTAACAGGTCAAGTTGGTAAAAAATAAAGCATACTCTGAATTTGAGATCAATCAAATGGTAAAAAGTTGGCTAATGCGTATTTACTAAAGGGCTTGTTGCTCCCTAAATCGCTCCAACTATTTAAATATTAAACACATCAGTTGCTTATAAACTTTATACTAAATTCTTAACCCTCACCTCAGCTTTGTCTTTACAACCCAATAGAACCAAAAAGAAACTATAGGAAAAAATACATTTAAATAATTCGGCATCTAGTTTCATTAGTATGAATGGTTTCAATAAACTCGTTGGTTTTGAAAGTGCGCATCCAGAACACCCCGATTTCAGTCCCTAGACATGCCTATTTCAGCCTCCAAACGCACATCCATTTGAGGCTCTAAACTAACCCATTCCATGTTCCAAACCTGCCATTTTCAGCAACTAAACCCATGCATTTCAAACCCCGTTTCAGAACCTAGACACAACGATTTAAACCCCATTTTCAGACCCCAAATAGGGCATATCGAGTCCTCAAATAACAGCATAAAGAAAGGCACAAATGATTTAAAAGTATAGACTTGATTACTGATCAGATTGTTAGTACTTACTTGTCTATCAAAACCTTCAACAAGTTCCTGCTTATCCTTCTGCATATCAAAGAAAGTTGATGAAATTCTAAGAGTTAAAACCGCAAACGCTTACAAACGGCTAAATCTGAGAAACAGGGACATACTCGTGCGAAGCCGCTTTCCTGGAACTATATTAAGAGCTTCATCAGTTTCTTGAGGAGTATCACGAAGCCTACCAACTTAAAAACTGCCAAAAGAGAAAAAAAAATCCCGAGACACTATAAGAATAAGCCTCACCTAACAGTGGTGTTTCGCACGTCTTTGAAACTGGAGCTTTAAAGTGCATCGACTGAAATAAAATTTCCGAAACACTATAAGAATACAGCTCACCTAACAATCATGTTCCGCACGTCTTCAAAACCGAACCACCGGTGCATTTTCTCTAGTTACACCATGCTGAGTCAGGTCACCATCATGTGGGCAACCCGGTTCTGCTATAGCAATCATAACAACATAGCACCTATATATAGTCATGGCAAAACAACATTGAGTCAAGCATCTTGCGCCATTAATCCGTAGAGAGTTAAATTCCGAAGCCTGTGGACATATTCTAGGAACTTTAGCCACCTGGTAAACATTGAAACAAAGATGCAGGAGTCAATTTTTATACCTGATAATCCGATCCTCAATGTGGATCACACCATTATACGTTCACATACAATTACTGCATCTGTAGCAGGGGTAACATGTATCATTTAGCTTGTGTGTATATGTATTTTATGTCTGAAAAGAAAAATGCGATAAAATAGGAAAGCTACGGGTCACTTACAAATTTAGGACGCGCTTGGTAGACCCTCTCTCTGAGTAGCATCGCATCTTCTTCGGATTGAGTCTTCAGGAAGAATGCAACGCCTTTGCATGAGTCAAATCAAATTGTTATCGTGTTGGACTGATGGTATCCAAAAAACATTGTTAGCCACATAAAACAGAAGGATGTGCATGTTTGAGAGGAAAAGAAACATTTTACAGCAATTACAAAAAACTAAAACCATATATCTAATAGTAACAACAATAGCAACACTTTTTCGCTCATCGCCCTATATCGCTCTTAGAAAATCTTCTCCACCTACAATTATGTTATGTGACAGAAAAACTAAGGATTTTTATAAGTACCTAAAGTCCTCGTTAATCCCGCAATTTCTCCCAATACCTTTGTTAACCACATAACCCACTGCCGCCACGCACGCTATCACAAACATCCCAACTACAATCCCACCCTCCAGGCGTCCACAAAGAAAAAAAGGTACATGTAATATCGTACTTGGCTGAAGCGTAGTCCCACGTCCGTGCTATAGAATTCTATATATTTGATCGTTAACATACCACGATTATACCTACCCACAAACAAAATGTCGCCCCAAATCAGTGATATGTATAAATATGATACAAATACCCAAAATAGTAGTAACTTCAAATGTTTGAAAACCACCAAATAATCTAAAACTGATGACATTCGCGAGTTTTACTATGACACTGCTAAAATCTTTTAAGACTTTAGTTGAAAATAGTATTATTAAACATGTATAACAAAAGGATGGTACATGAACCCGCAAGACCTGATAAAATATTTTTAAAACTCTTGTTGAAACTGGTATGAAAGATGTATAAAATCTTCTAAAAGTCATGAATGATATTCGCGACTTTTACTACATTTTTTTAATATACTTAAAACCTGTATAACAAAAGCACGCTACCCAAACCCGCAAGACCGACGAATCCCTCTCGGGTCGCACGAACATTCTGCAATATGTCATCAAAACATTTTGTCAAACACCTCATATGCTAGCAATTAAAAACCACCACTGATTTACTCATCATCCAAATCACATAAAATTCATGAAACACATAACCAAGTAAATCATATAAAAATCAAACCAAACTTCAGCACAATGAAAACACCTAAAAACCAAACCAAACTTACACTTAAGCACCTGTTTTGGCCCGGTCTGGCTGATCTTCTCCTCCAAAGCTATGCCTGTGTGTTGTCTTTGCGTTATATCACCACAAACAGCACAAACCCAAAGGCGGTCAGAGATAGAGAGAGAGAGCCGGTGAGATAGAATCGGACCACCTGTATTTGCTATCAATCTGGAACCGATTAGTCATAAGCAGATATGTTAGATAGAAGACACGTGTGTGTATAGTCTGAGACTTCCACAACTATCGAAAAGAAAAAGAGCCAGGACTTTTGTATCTGTGATAAAGGTCCAAATGCAAGCGAGGCCAAGCAGGGAAACGTTAAAGGGCCAATGACAGCCCAAAAGCCCAACAAATTATAATATAATATAAAGATGGAATTTGCCCCTACAATTAGTAAATCCTTAAACCTCCCGTTTTTTTTGTAATAAGCCATTTGATTGGTCCATGGTGGGTTATTAAGGATTTTAACAAGCCCATTAGTTGATAGACTACAATGTTGGCAAACTACCATTGGCCAAAAGGAGATGCCACATTTACTGTTCACCTTAATCTTCCTCTAATGACCATGTAGTACACTTTCAAACTTAAATAGTGGCTCATTCAACACCTAATGGGTGTACTATGTAACTACAACCATACATGTGTGCACCAAACATATACTGAAATTAAGACTTTTATAGTCGGTTTGTATATTAAGAAGCTTCTTGATCTACTTTACAAATACCTTATACACTTTTTTTTAATTAAAAAAATGTGCAAACTATACTTTATAACATAACACAAAAATGATAAATATACGAACTCGTGACGGAAACAAATACTCAAACAATTACAAATAAACACCAAAATTACACTTTTACATAAGCATACATCAAAACGCCACTTTAACAAAGAATAAATAGAACGATAATACATAAGGCGATTTAACAAAAAGTTGCACCAAAAGAACGCTGCTGGCAACTTTGCTTGTATTACTATATATATAATTTGTGGACACAAACGGTGGTCGGGTATGTCGTTAGGGCTAAATTTTTTTCCGGGCTTCTTCGCTTGGTTCGGCCCAAAGGTCGCTGGAGTTACCGACTTATCGCTATCATATGTAGAAGACGATATATACCGGATCAAAGCCGACAAGATTCTAGAATCCACCGACACTCTTTACCGCCTCTTTTGTTATCCGGCCACATGATGAAGAAAATGCTCGCCACGATATTAAAGGGGTGAAAATCTAATTAATAATGATGAGTGAATACCATAGAAGTTGTGAATTTTTTCACAAGAAACAATTAAACAAACCCTAATTCTTCAAATTGATTTAAGGTATTGTTCTTTATTCCTCTTTAATTATGTAACTGCTTGATGCGTATATGATTATTAGACCTAATTAGACTTTATCATCGCTTTCCCAAATTGTTAGTCCTTTTTTTTTTTTTTTTTTTTTTTTTTTCTTTTTGGTATTAACGACTACACATCTGGCCGCCTAACTTTCTTCTTATCCAAAAACAGAGACATCAATACGCAATTTTCAGGAGATAAGTTTTTGTGGATTACGCTTTTTGCAAAAACAGGTATTCAATACTCCGGTGAAAGAAAGATGGACGGTGATCGGACACCGTTGATGTAATTACACTTTCTCTTAATGATCGTCTAATTAAATTTTTTATATCGTAATTTGTTTATGATTTTTAATGAATTAGAATCTGGATTTAGGTATTGAAAGAGATGGAAGAAGCGGTCACGCTTATGTGAGATGCGAGCCAAATTTGAAAAGAAATGGCCATCGTTGCTTATGATTCTTTGTATCGCTTTATTGTTTCTCGCCTAGATTTATTGTTTTGTAATTTTCGGTTATAATATGATCTTTTGTAATGTGGAAGATGAGGAGTTCAAAGGGCTTTGTTTCAATTTGAATCGAAAGTCCACAAGGAGATGGCATCGGTTCAAGGTATTTTTTGTTTGGTTTTGTACTATATGAAGTTTTGGAATTAGGCTTATGTTTATCGGATATGATTTTTAGGCTTATGTCTCTTTGTAATTGGTTGGACAAACTAGGTGGAATTAGTGTTGGCACGGTCTTTGATACAAGTATTAACGGACTAAGCAATCGTAGTAAGTTTGATTTCGCCAACTTGAAACCACTTTAACTTTCGGATTTTCTATGACTTTGTTTAAAGTCGCTTTTCTATGTGAATGTGCCGGTCATGAAGTGTGGCGCTCGGGCTTAACGATGAGACGGTTGAGGTGTGGGCAAAGGCCTTGGAGAAAGATGCTACTACCGTTGTGGTGCTTCATACGAGTCAAAGAATGGGGTTTGGTTGGTTCAAGGATCGAGGTATGTGTTTCGATTCATTTGTTGCAAAAGAAAGCTTCAAAATTTATGTAACTATTCTAAGATTTTTGCTTTTATCATGACATTCGCTTGGAGAGAAAGGTTTGTTTTCTTTATTTGATGTTCATTTTTCTTTCCTTTGTTGAAAAAGATGATAAAAGTATTTGATATTTGAATTTAATTTAGTAACAAGGATCTTTAATTTCGCTCAGAAATTGTGGCTTCAAAGAAAGGGGTGTATATTTTAAAGTATGGTCCAACAGGGCGTAAACTCGCCTATTCAGTGCTACTCATGGTGTGTGTTTACGTAAAATTGCTTGCCTATGTTCGTAATATACGATATCATATAACTCTTTGAGTTTCATTGATGAATTCTATATTTGTGTTTTTTGTAGGCATGTCGTTTTTCTGTCTGAAGTTCCCTACTCTCTATATGTGTAAAAAAAGGGGAAAGGTGGTGAAGGTGGGATGGTTATGTGATGGTGCGGTGGATGAGAATAGCAAGGGGGCTAAACCATTTTAAGTGAGCTAGCCTGAAAAAAAGTTCAATAAAATGATTGACACCAAGTTGTTTTATTCAGTGGTTCAGCAGGTGATTTTTGAAGATTTTTTTACTGCTATTAATCATTAAGAATATGCTCATGACCATGTATGATCCATTTTATTTGTGACTAATTTATTGTATGACTTATGTCTTTGAATAGGTTATGCTTTTAATACTCAAGAAAAGCCAACACAAAAGATAGTATAAGCTTAGCTCTTGGAACAGGTTATCGCCTTCTTTGGCATTAGTTTATTTGAAAAGTTGTTGTTCACTACATTACAGTCGATAATTATCACTTTTATGTTCGACTATGCTTTTACTAACCAATGAATTGACAAAATATGTTTTGTGATACGACAAAGATTCAAATGTAATGGTATTACAAAGTATTGGTGATCTACATTTACTTAAAGAGTTTGTGCACTATCACTTCAAACTTTTATCTCATATCCGAAGTCCGACGAAAGGTTGTCACGAGTATTACTAACGGATATAATGACTTTGGTGCATCACTGGCTACCGGAGGTCATGGTAATAGATGTCCGATATTGGTAAGAGTCACCTCAACGTATCTACATGCGGTAAAATTGGTGAAGGAAACGGTGTATACATGTCGTTAACAATGTTTATTCATAGTGGGAGATGTATGCAATCATAGGGAGTGGAAATCCAACGATCAATAATCCAGGAGAACGGTGTGCTCTATCCGCAAATCCTAATGCTAAGGAGGTACCAATCTTTTCTTATTTGAAAATCCTTATAAAGTTGAATGACTTTCTATGGTATTAACGTTGGGAACTTGATTATGAAGGTGTCGCACCATGATGGAAACAAGTGGCATCACGGAAAATACCGATGTCGTATTTTATATCTTTAGTAGATATAACTCGATCCGAGTTTGTTGCTATGTTTAGTGTGAAATGCGTATGTTCACCGAGATGTCCGGGCCGAGTACACCAACACCATCCACAAAGAAGTGACATCACGACCACATCAATCGTAATAAAGGAAGCTACATAGGCAACGATAATGCCAAAGAAGAGAACATAATGGCCAAAAAGTATATGATACCGTAACTTATCCAACAAAAAGTTTTAGTTGCATGGAATTGTTTAAGGAGAAAAGGAAGGCGGGCCACGCCCAATGTCAAAATATTAAAGTGTCGTGATAGTGGTGTTGTGAGAAAATTGACAAGGAACGACTCTCCGTGGAGCTCAATGGTATGATGAAAACAAATGAAATGATCCAAGAAGTGGACATGATAAACCGAAATGCGTCACCAAATAGTATCAAAATATATTCTTTTGAACGTTGAAATACAAATTAAGATGATAGATTACCTTGGTTTCAAACTTGGTTTATGTTGATATTAAGTTAGAAATTGTTGTGTTGGAAAGATTGCACCGTTATTGGAATTTTAATATTTTTTAGGGAATTGTGATTGTATTAAATCACCTTCGAAAATTGTGGTGAATCGCTGACTATGCAAATCTTTCGTCACAATCCTTGTTTTACTATAAATCTGGGATTAAAATATTATAGTTTAGAAGGGCCAAAAGCCCAACAAATATTTTACTATAAATCTGGGATTAAATATTATAATTTAGAAGGGCCTTGTGCTTATTATAGTTTAGAAGGGCCTTGTGCTATTATATCTTATATAAATGAAATTTGAAAAAAAGTAAACAAATACACCATACATATGCAAATATTTTGAAAACTCAATACAATGGTAAATAACTTTATATAAACCGTAAGTTGGTTAAAACTCTACAACTAGGGATAATATTCACCTTCTTACATTATTGTTTGACAACGCTATAATACATCAACAAGCTAATTGTAAAAAAGAATAAGCATACGTTGTTTGGGAAAAAAATTTATTCTCTTACCCTATTATACATTGGGGGGTTTATAATTTGATTTGTGAAAAGTAGGTGTTATATATTTATTGGAAAAATAGGTTTGCAACTTATTCTTAAGACGTTTTGTA
This sequence comes from Chrysanthemum lavandulifolium, assembly GCA_022545495.1. Classification (NCBI taxonomy): domain Eukaryota; kingdom Viridiplantae; phylum Streptophyta; class Magnoliopsida; order Asterales; family Asteraceae; genus Chrysanthemum; species Chrysanthemum lavandulifolium. The sequence continues at coordinate 74,004,216 of CM040241.1, read as the reverse complement.
TGTATTGAAACTACTCGACATAGTATTTTAGTGGAAATTATGATATAGATATATACTTTATTTATCACTTGTTTTAGTCTTTACAAGACTATTTTAGTAACGGTTTGTGTCTCTTGCTAAGAGTAAGAGCATTTACATCGCTAACGCCATAACGGGCGTTATGGATGTTTTAACGGCATTACGGCGTTATGCCGTTGGAGGACTTGCGTTAAAAGGCGTTAGGGAGTCTGCGGTAAAGGGCAACGCCTGCTAAAGGCTATTTTTGGGTGTTTTTGGGATGTTAAAGTTTAACTTGAGATGTTATTGACGTGGGTGTTTTTGGGATGTTAAGATGAAATGTTAAAGTTCGATGTGGCGCGACGCCACTGGTGTTATTTTATAACTCAAGTTACTAATGTGTATGCTCTAAGGGTGACCTAGTGACGTATGTATGCAATTTCTCCTAATATTTTCTAGAATGGTTTATGAGATTGTGTAACTTTTATGCGGATTTGTATGTATAACATTATGTAGATAGACACCAAGATAAAAAAAAACCTCATAACATTATGGAACCTTACTCTGCAAATATTTTAATGTTTTAAAAACTCTACATTGGTATAGAAATGTTTGCAATCTAAAATCCATATAAATATGATACAATACTAACATTTATAGCTCAAATTAATGAGCTCTATACCCATCCCACTTTTCAATATCTTGAACTATTTAATCTCTATATCCAAATTCGCTAAACCTCAAACATGTATCAATACATCATTCACAATCATTTCGGGCTTGTTTGGGATGTGCAATTTATTTTATGAAAAACTTTAAGATACGAGTAATAAAAGAGCATACCTTTCTTCAAAAACATCTATGTAATAAGCGACTAATTCTAATTCTCAACAGCCTCCCAAAGTGTTAACCACCACTGGTAGCCTTGCCTTCTTTAACGCATAAACATACATTTTTATCAATAAAAGCATATTTAAAACCAAAATTAATGATTTAAGTTTAGGGTTACAAAACTAAAAGTTTATCTATAGGTAAATGATATATATTCCTACTATTTGTGCCTACAAATCTTCCTACTTGCAAGATTGTGACAAGTATAAAAATCAATGACCTTAATCAAGAAAGAGAGTTAGTGCATGACACATGTTGTATAATTATGTGGGTAGGAAGATGAGCAGGAGGATTATGTAGGAGGATATAACAATGCTCTTATCAATAACCTATTTTTTCTAAGAGGATAATTTCATATTTACACAATCTAAATATTAAAATTCTATACTTACTCATTACACAAGTTTTTAACGCATAACTACAATACTTTTAAAGTATGTGTTGAAGAAATATGAAATTATGGTTTTTAAGCTGGGTATATAAGAAATTGCCATTTTCTAAAAACCTAACCAAGTTTTTTTCCAAGATTTAAGAAACCAAGATCCATAAACCGGAACACGTATTTAGCAAAACAATTTGTAGAAAAGCATATTTTTTGACAGCTTATTTTAAAGCCATTAGGTTATTGTTTGGATAAAACAACTTATTTTTTGCAGATTATTACCTACTTATTTTCAAGCACATAAGCACCCTAATATAACCAAACACAAACACACTCTGATCATATTAACACAAACATTATACATTATTCTCAACTTACTACGGTATTTGGGTACTTATAACTAAATAATTTAAAAACAAAATTTTTGACATTCTCTAACCCTTTAAATAGGATGATGAGCTCAACAGAAACTGTTGTAGCAATATGCTACGGCCAAATACGATGATCAGCTCAAAACATATTATACGCTTTGTTAGCTTAAAATAGCCACAATTCTGACTAACAAATTGTTTTAAAGAAAATAACCCGATTTATAAGTGTTAGGAATTAGAAAATTCCATAATGAAGAGTCGGTCACCCCAAATATTATCTAGCATAAGTTAGCTCGTAGACTTGTCATTAGTTACGTTATTTAGTAGTTTATTTATTAGTTTGTAGCGTAGTATAGCTTAGTGCAACACCGTGGAGGAAGGACGGGTCTTTACCCATTGTACCCCTTATCCACAGGCCGATAGGAGGTCGTGTATTCGTTATTATAAATACCCTTCCATCCATGGAAGGGTGGTGCTCTCATTCAATCTAATATTCCTTTGTGTAAACCTCTAGCAAGAACACCCTCTCTCTCTACTAACTCTCTAACTATGGCAAACATGTATTTTGATCATCCAAGACCACCCAAATCATCAACACATAAATATTTCAATCCTACAATTGGTATCAGAGCCAGGTTCTTGTATTGTGTTGATTTGTGTGGTTTCACATCATGGTTATATTGTTTTTTTTGTGACTCGTATGTGGTTTATACGGTTCTGATTTTGTTTTCTGGTTTTAGGATGATATAAAGACTGTTTTTGGTCATGAATCTGCTGGTATATCTTGGTGGTCTAGTTTAAACTGCTTAGGTTAAAGTTTTATGTTGAAACTGTTTTTAACGTGATTCTTTCTAGCGACTTGTGGTAATATTTCTTAATAGCGACTTGGTGATGTTTTTGAGGTCTATATGGGTCAAAAGATGGTCATAACGGGTCTAAAAGATGTCCTTTTGCTGCCTTTCTTTTCTGGGTTTTTTCTAGTTAGTTTATACGAGGTCTAAACTGTGGTCAAACGGGTAAAAGATGCAGTTTTTGTCACTTTTTCTGGGTCCTTTGAATATGGTCGGAAAACTTAATCGGAAAACTCATCGGAAAATGTATTAATTTCTTGCTAGCGACTTGTGTAACTAGAAAAGGCTAGCGACTTGTCACTAACCTCATTTAGCGAGTTATTTCACCTAGCGACTTGTATTTATAGTCGTAGCAACTTGTCACATAATAGCGACTTGTTATTGAACAAGTTAGCGACTTGGTCGTGGCTTTAAAACAAATGATAGCGACTTGACTCACTAAAAAATGAAGCAACGACTTATGTTTATAAGTAGCGACTTATGTTTATAAGTAGCGAGTTGTGAATGGAAAAACAAGTAGCGACTTGTGTCAAACCAATTTAGCGACTTGCCATTATTGAATGGTCAAGCGAGTTGTTACTTTGACTCAAAGACTCATGGCTGCTGTTAATGTACAGAAAGGATGAAGGAGAAGAAAGAATTGACCACAACTCAACCAATACCATAATACTATCTCGACCTCAAGTTAACCATCATTGGTCCAAGACTGAACCGACATCAACTAATCATCTACCAACATCATCAAGACCAAAACACAAATACATATAGCTTCTAAACAATCAAAAGGATCTCAGCTCTTATCTCGTGGTGTGTAAGTTACATCAAGATAATAAGTCAAGCCACACGAGTAAACTTTTGCATCACAGATCCATGAGTCGGACTAAGTATGTTACAAATGATATCAGACTTCAACGAAAAACAAATCAACAAAGATCTCAGACCTCCTTTCTCGTGTGGTTCAAGCCCATTTTAACTCAAATATCTTTTCACGAGAAGGACTAATCATCATGATTCAAGACTCATTCACACTTTGAAAATAATTGGACAAATGATAATCTCAGCCTAGTTTTTCGTGGTAATCATTGTTACATCAAACCATTTGAGGTTATTCACACGAAAGAACTATCACATCATCGATCACTTTTATTTTGAAGTTTCAGTTCATATAAATATTCGAATACTTAACAAGAACGAGACATAACAAATATGTCAAACCCGTTTCTTAGATTCGTGAATATGGTCAAAACTAAAACAACGATTATATACGAATTAAAAAGAAAATGATTGTAACAATCATGTTAAATCATGTTCTTGGTTCGTTTTAATGTCTCTTTAACATGAAGGATCAAATAAGTTACCTACCTTTGATTGTTTTGATGACCGCGAAGCCATGTACTCACTTCAAGCCATCTCTGTGGCGAATGATTGTCACTCGAATCGAAGGTCCTCTTGCCATCCCTGTGGCGAGGCCTTATGTTAATCGTTGATGTGTTGTGAGCAATGTTCTTTTTAGGATGGAGGCGTACTGATAAGTTTTTAGGGTTGTGTAATGTTAGGGTTATATTATGTGGTGTTAAGTGATGCTTTATACCCCAAGTAATTAGGGTAACCTGTAACCTTGAAGTAGATCTGGATTGCTATTCTTTTCAAGACAGGCCGTGGTTTATTTGATTAATTGGGCCGAAATGGGTTATGATTTAATTGGGCCTCTGGTGGTGAAGTTATTTGGATCGGATATATACTGTAATGATATTACCTCGTGTGTTTCCGTTTATCCGAATGTATTTGATGTGTGATAATGTAAGTTTTGATGCTCATCGGTATTATGATTGTGTGGGCTTGGTAAAAAGAGTTTGGCCGAAAAACTTTGTGATTATATCCGTATTTGTTACTAAATATTAAATCATCAGGTTTATCAAATTTTTGTGAGTCGAGATTATTGTTTGGTGAGATTTGTCATATGGACCGGGTAATATAATTGGAGTTATGGACATGGGCCTTCTAATGCTTAAATGGATCGGGTTCAATGTTGTGGTTAGGCTTCTCAAAATTAGATCGTATATATGAGCTTTGATCTTATGAGATTCGGTTTTTACGAGATTTGATTATTGAGTCTTGATGATGAGATTCAATGGGCTATAAGGTTTAGTACTTTGGTACATGCATTTTTCACGGAAGATATTATTGTCACGGCTTGAATTGTCCTTGATCAAAGCTGACTGCGGGTTGTTTGTACTTGGTATTTCTTATTTGGATTTGAAGTGAAGTTTTCCGCCGATTACTTATTTTCGGTTCAATCTTTCTACCATTCCACAAACATGACTTGTTTGGACGCTTATAGAGGGTGATAAAAGACTTGGCTATTTAATTACGCAAAATTCTTTCTAAGCTTAACCCACAACGTAACTATCACTTTTTGTCTCACTTTGAGAATGTCAAGAGGTTTTGTACATTGGGTACACTGTTTCTTGTTCACAAGGATTAGTACAAGTTTAAGTAACAAATCTGGGGAATTCTACTTCATGATCAAGTTTGGCATATTAGGTTTACTTCTCAATGTGGTCACTACAATAGTCAGAATGCGTGAATGTTGTGTTTACCAAAGTGCTTATTGGATGATTGATGATGTTGATAATGTTGAATAATGAACCACTGCATGTTCCCCTAAAACATGATATTCACCGAAACCAAAGTTGTCATAACACATTCAAGCTGACATTGTTTACGGTTTTGTCTTGATTTTGTAAAATCCCGTGAAAGAACCTATTTCTCTGTTTCAATCATAGACTTGTAAAATCCCGTGACAATGGAAACATCCTGGTAATAGTAAAGTACATTTCCGGATCTATCTTACGGTCTATTCTTGGTTTTGTAAAATCCCGCGAAAGAACCTATTTCTCGGTTTAAATCATAGAATTGTAAAATCCCGTATTGATAGAACCATCCTGGAGAATAGAAAGTGTATTTCGAGACTTATCTGATGATGGTGCTACAGTTTCTACTTCGAAGAATGGATAAAAGGGTGTACTTCATGAAGTGGATGTGTGTTTGGATTGTCTTCATGGCAGTTTGGTTATTACATGATTTTACGGGATATGTGCATTTAACCATGGTCGGGATGAAACCATTATCAAAGTTCATTTAAATGTCAAAGAAGGCTAGATTTGAGCAGTTCAGAAGATGTGACAATGGCGTTAATTCAGTATTATTTATTTGAGGTTGAAGTGAAATATCACGGCGAGTGTACTTAGTATCTAAAGGTATCGGGATGGTTGGATGAAGATACTTGAGATCCTTGTTCGAGCTTTATCAAAAACGAAGACTTGGAAATCTAGTTATTGTTGGGTGTCTTTACCTTTTCTTTTACCACTTGGGAATTGGGCTCATACCAAAGACAAAATAACTATCACTTTAAGGAGTTACGTTGTAGTGCTCAAAGGTCACATTCAATTGTGGATTTTCAAGAGGTAATGTACGCCTTATACTTGATGGTTGGTTGGTTGAAGAGTATAGAGTACATAGAGAGTACTTAGAGATGCTAATGGAAATCGGCACCGCTTTTGTTACATATGTGCAAGTTTAAGTCACGAGTTCGGGTTAGTTTACTTGTGGTCAAATTCATCATATTGGGTTATCTCCATCACTTGTCACGACAAAGAGCCTCTTGAATGATAATGGGGCTAATTACATGTTTTGCTCGAGAGCGAAAGAGAGAGATAATGACGTCTGCTCACATCCTGCTCGTGCCTCGTACTCAAAGAAAAGAAATGTGTACGTTTCAAGCAAGATTATCTTCAAGAAGAGAAATCTTCTTATGACGTTTGAACACAACAGTTCATGCCTCGTACTCTAAAGAAAAAGAAATGTGTACGCTTCAGTGCGCATTATCTTCGGAAGAAGAGAAATCTTCTTATTATGACCATTATCGTCAACATGCTTCATGCTCTTTCCATGCGCTTTCAATTATCAAGTGAACCGGGCTACTGTTGATTGTTTTCTTATTCCACTTGCTCAACTATAATGACGATGGCGACATCATGTGCTAAATTTTGCGGGGGAGAAGTGTGAATAGAATACTTTTGGTTGATATTCACTTATTTAATCAAGAATGGCATCTCCGTATGCAATTCTTGAGGGGGAGAAGAAGTGTGAATTTTTTTGCATAGTTGATTGATATTTGAGAATATAAATGGTCATACGGCTCTAAACTCATGTAAGAACCGAGCTTCTTCTTATCGGGTAATCTTCACATGGAGTTTCTTCTTAAGAGCCGTTGGTTGACATCTTCTCACGGACTGATGGGTTTATCGACAAAGTGCTTCCGGTTAATGCTTCACGTGCACATCAACATGATGATTCGAACAACCTTCATTCTTGTTTGATGTGATTGCTTGCTTGGTGTTACCATTTCGTGTGTTCGTTCGGCTGATTGCTAACTTCCTTGATGAACATCTTTCGTTCTTATTTGATTGGGAGGATTTTAGTTAAGGGATTTGCAAGATATAAGTTAATTGGGATGCTTTTGGTGTGATGTGTTTTGGTAAGATGTTAACTATTTATTCCCCAACCGGACAATCTTGAAGAAGGTCGAGTCTGATCGGTTCTACATTTTCGATATATGGTAGAAGACTAAAGACGAGTTGCATTTAACGATCTAAAGACTTCTTCTTAATTCAAGCATTCATCATAAAGATTGTCGGTTTAGGGAGAGCACTAATTGGGGAGAGTGATATGTCGATTTAATCCCAATTAGACTTGCTCATTCTACTTGACAAGTTGATTCTCACAAGATATATAATGTTCTTCTCAAAAGATTTATAGTATTTAGGCTTATAATATGTTGCTTGATTACAAGTATCAAAACCAGCAAGGGGAAGGAGACAAGCATCTAAACGCGAGTAAACTTGATGAGCTTAACACTTCTAAGTAATTGAAGATATCCGGGAAGACAAATGTTATTACATGAGAGAAACTCAAGGTTTGACTCATGGCGAGTAAACTTGATGAACTTAACTCTTCTAAGTGATTGAAGATATCCCGGAAAACAAATGTCATGACCGCAGAGAAACTCAAGGTTTTACTCATCAAGGCGTTTAGTGTTCTTATTCCAACTATGTGGGGAAGAGATGGAAGAGTTAGTTTCGAAGATGAAAGAGGTACACAAGTGTGTGATGATTTTAATGTTATCACAATCATCGGGGAGAGAGATTGTGTACATTGGGGATGCTCAATTGTTTTACTTGAGGGCTTAATCGTGATTCGAGATATAATCACTTATTCCGGAGTTGACATCCGAGATTGTCACCCGCAGAGATAATCGGTGATTCGGCCGCTTCTTCTTTAATGTTATCGGTTATTCTCTCTTTGGGCATTGGGTACTTCGGGTTCTTGAGCTTCATACACTTTCTTGAGGGAGAGAAAAGTATACATCGGGTTATTCTTTGGCTATTGGACTTAATCTGCTACTTGATGGTATAAGTTTCTTTGTCTTGGTATGTGTATTCGGGTTCGTGAGCTCTAGTCTAAGAGACCGATCGCATCAATTCAACTACTGGGGAAGTGGTCTCTTGACACCTTTTGGAATGGATTGCTTGAGACGTCGATTGAAAAGAAATTTGAGAAGATTGTTTTATGTGTGGGATGATACGGTCTTTGTTCTTCTTGTTGATGATATAACCTCGAACTAAGAATCATGGTGATTATTCTTGAAAGGAGCGCGGGATTTATGATAATGGTGTGCTTCTCTGCACTGGCTAAGGCAAGCTTGAAATAGAGCTTGAATCTGCTCGCCTAAAGGATTTTCGGTTTGGGGGAAGCGCCAAAGTCTCACTTTCGGATGGTTCAATTTCTTTCTTCTATTCAAGAGCCTCGGAAGCTTTGGTGGTGAATGTTTAAGAGTTGATGACTTCTATCTTCTACGACGTGTCGCTCGATATCCTTATCTCGGTACTCGTATCATCATCTTCTTTAACTATATCATCTAATCTATCCTTGTATATATTTATCAAAAACCAAATAAAATACAAAATATATAAAACCAAGAAAAGAAAATAGAAAATTATAAAATCTTCAAAACCCATAAAAATCGAAAAAATTTGAAAAATACCAAAATATGTTTTCTCAAGACATGTCTTCGGTATCGATAACATCTACGGTCTTAGAAATGTCATTCAATAATGGCACGGACTTTAGATGAAGTTCGAGCAGAGGTGTAAATATTCTTTTCTAAACATGTCACGAACTATGGCTTACGCTTATTTGATCAGTAACCCGGCTTCAAATAATGGCTTGCGCTACCTCGATCAGTAACCCGTGCTTAAACCATGGTTTGCTATTATTTCGATAGCAACCCGCTCTTCAAGAAAGGAAAGTGTTACACTAAACAAATTTTCAAATATTTTGAGCACTTATCCTAAAACAAAATGAGGAAAGTATGTCCAAGGATCATTGTTCCTACACAAATATTTTTCCTTCTAAAATTCTTGGAAAAATATTTGTTGTTTTCAAAAATGGTGGTAAATGAGTTGCTTGTAAATCAATCGATTCGAGTTTTTATAAAATTGAAAACTCAATCAATGACTTCAACTCTTTAACCTTTCACTAAAATGAGTCATTGATTGAGGGGAGAATGTTTTCAAATTTATATCATCTAACGGACTTTCTTAATTATCCTCGTGCTTAATTAAAATGATATTTGCCTATGTCGAAGGACTAGGAATTTAGGATATGATTGTTAGGATTAGATGATTAGAGTTTGATGAACACATTATTCCCATACCTTATATGATCCGATTGATATGTTGAATTGACTTTTATTAGTCGATTCTTTGTTATGGGTGATGTCGACCACCATATATCTCATGTGTGTTCACTAACGTATGCAAGTATATTGGTTATAAGAATGTTCCCGATCCGGATCCCACAAATGAAGATGATTGGATGCCGAAAGGAAAGGGTAACTAGATCTTGGGTTGACAAATGAAGAAAGGGAGCTTAATTGGACTTCTATGGAGAGTTGGCATAAATGCAACGTAAGAGGTCTCACCGCATCGCAGATGGTTTTCTTCTAATTGATTGAAGAAACAGAGCTTAATTTGACCTCGGTTGGCATTCAAAATGCAACGTAAGAAGAAGTCTCATCGCATCGTGACGGTTTTCTTCCAAGCCCTACAACAACAATAGAAGCTTCTCGAACCACTAACGTATCTTTGTGCGGGATAATCATTTTGATACCATTTTGAAAAACTTTGAAAAAATTGTTTTGAAAATGGAAAATATTGTTTTGAAAATATATTGGACTAAATTTTGAAAATCACGGACTTCATTTTATCAAAACTTAAGTCACTCAATTATCGACTTGGTCATCAATTGAGGGGAGAGTGATTTAATTTAAAATATTTTCATACAATATATCTTCAAAAGAGTCCGTTTGTACAACAAAAAGTGGTGATCTAATGATTTAATGTTATGTCATGGTATGATTTTTCTTTAGAATCAAGGTCTTTCAAAATGAAATTTTTACATTCTTGTTTGATTGTGAAATTGTTTTGTTTTACTCAAAAGATCTCTTAAAACAATCATACCGACACTAACAATCTTTAATGTCTAAATTTGTTCCTTATTAATCACTTTTCAAAATTAAATTTTGCCACGTCTTTCCTTAAAACTTTCTAAATAATTTAAATCGGATGGGATCACAAATCTCAAATGGTTTGATATTTTGATCAAGGAGAGATCGTGATTTAAATCTCAAATCTGTTTTATGGAATTGGTTTTAGTCCTTTATAGGCACTCCCGCCTCCATGTGCCAAACGATTTCAAATACACAATGCACATGTTGAGGAGGAGGATTTATCCAAAACCGGATGAGTATTTAAACAAGGCCACATTTTCTCCCATGTTTTCTAAACCTAATTAAATCACTTGGGATGCAAAATCTCAAAGGGTTTGATATTTTTGATCGGGGAGAATTTGTGATTTAATAATGAAATTTGATAAAAGGTGATCGATTTGATGAAATTGTGCAGTTGCTCTCTCATATGTGCTAAAAGCTTTCGAATCTAAAAGCACATATTGAGGGGAGCATAACTATCGAGGACAAAAGCTTTTTAAAGAGATTTATAAAGTACCTTGATTGAGTTTTCAAATGGTTTCTTAATGGCTTTTGTGATCGTGGATGTACTTCAAAAGAACTCTTGCCTCTATGTGATAAAATGATTTTAAATATCCTATGCACATATTGAGGGGAGAATTTTACCATGAAAATCAAATGGCTTTTCTAAGTATGAAAATTGTGATCAAAGAAAATATTTCAAAGTCCTCTTGCCTCCTTGTGCCAAACAATTTCTAAATCATATGCACATGTTGAGGGGAGGTTTTCTAAATGATCAAAACTATTAAGGTACAAAATGCTTTGATCTCGTATCACAAGTACCTTGATTGTTTTTCCAAATGATTTTTCAATTGGTTTTAAGGAAGAATGAACAATACCAAAAGACCAACCAATTTACTTTATGCATGGTGTTATAAGGATGGTTAGGTTAGGTATTAGTTCTCACGATCCGCCGAGCCGGAGGGATCTACCGAGGACAATCCACTAGATAGTGTAGAAGTCCTTAGGTATGATGAAAAAGGAGAAAAATGAGAATATGGGAAGAGTGCGGATGAGACGAGCTAGTCTTGGAATAAACCCAACAAGGTTCTAGTAATGAAGTCTCGGTAAGCAGAAGGGGTTGAAGAATGAAAAGAATTGAATGTGAAAAGGGTGAAAAGAAATAGCCCTCCATAATTCAAACTTAGGCGTAAACCGGGTTCAATACATATGCTACTTGGTGTTTACTAAGGTAACACCGGTATTGAAGACAAGACATCATGGACCCAATGATGCATCTTGCACTAAACTTCCCAAACTACTCAAGTTCCTCTTAAAAGGACTTGTTTCATTCTCACGGGGAACCTACATAATCTATCGACTTTCTCTTAGAGATTGTTGATATTGAAGAAGGAGACCCTCTCCCTAGTCTCCGACATAGGAACCAAATTTGCACTATTGAGTCTAGAGCCAAGAGATCATCCACAATATCTCATTAGGATACAAAGTTAATGAAGACTTGCTGTTTCACACAATGTGGAAAGTAAGAATATATATTAAGAGTCCTACGCATTATCCTTGTGGTATTGCCAGAACATCTGAGTGATATGTAAAAGTATTCACGATGAAGATGGAAATCCTCTAGAGCCTACATCAAACAAGCTCTTGGTGGGTGACATGTGAGATCTTCTCGTAAGATTAAGCTTGTGACAACTGGATAGAAACAATGGGGCGATTCACTCGTGAATCAACCTTGGTCCAGAAATGAATTGACGAATACTTTTGGAAAAACCGTTCGATGTGCAAACCTTCTTTTCTCTAGCACGTCGAATGTGTACTTATGTTTTCAAATTCAAAAGTATCTCGATTGAAAAAATACTTTTAGAAAACCGCTCGATGTGCGAATCTCTTCTTTTCGCTAGCATGTCGAATGTGTACTCATTTTCAAATACAAAAGTATTTTGATTGAAAATTGATCTTTCTCATAAAACCTTCGTCGTATTGCAAAACTCTTTCTTCAAGCAATACGATTGTTTTCAAATCAATTTTCATCAATCGATGAATCTCAATTATTGGTTCACTCACTCCGTGTTGTCTTCTTTGAGACGTTCGGTTTGAGAACGACTAGAACAACGCGAAACCCCATCAAGGAGATTCTTAGGAATCCTACCGATCACAGCGAGATTTGTCTCGATCAACGGGAACCGTGGGCGTGTACCTCAATTCAACGAAAGTGGTCAAAGACACTTTCGTGTGTTTTATTGCTAACTGTTGTTTGCGGTACATTTGGACGGTTGCGGTGATCGAATTAAGAGTCAATCCAAAGCCGCATGCTCACAACATCCACACTTAATTGAAGAAATCATGACGGTGCATATCTACATAACCCGGTTCGATATTGTTATACTATGCTTCGCTACTGTTCTTGCAAATATCATGAACCAAGAAGCTTCCGCTACTCGATGGAAAGATGTCATGATTCAAAAGTGTGAGCATGTCGGTCCGAAAGTCACAACATCACATGATGGCAACACAACAAAGGGTGATCCGAGAGATTTACTATGGTGATGATCTCAATGAAAGCTCAAGATCATCAAAGATGTGGATCGCTTCAAAGGCCTCCACTAAAAGTACAAATCAATGCGGACTTTGAAGAATCACTACTAATGCACAAAGATTGTTGAATTGAAGAATTGAAGTCTACGAGCTCAAGAACAAAGTCAAGAATAGAATGCTAGGATTCAAATGTAAAACATGGGTGACCTCCCTTGGGGAGATTGTTAGGAATTAGAAAATTCCATAGTGAAGAGTCGGTCACCCCAATAATTATCTAGCATATGTTAGCTCGTAGACTTGTCATTAGTTACGTTATTTAGTAGTTTATTTATTAGTTTGTAGCGTAGTATAGCTTAGTGCAACACCGTGGAGGAAGGACGGGTCTTTACCCATGTATCCCCGATCCACGGGCCGATGGGAGGTCGTGTGTACGTTAGTATAAATACCCCTTCCATCCATGGAAGGGTGGTGCTTCTCATTCAATCTAATATTCTACCTTTGTGTAAACCTCTAGCAAGAACACCCTCTCTCTCTACTAACTCTCTAACTATGGCAAACATGTATTTTGATCATCAAGACCACCGAATCATCAACACATAAATATTTCGATTACAATAAGAACCAATCCTAAACATCATAACACGTCCTTTAACATAAAACAGCATAACGAGAGTTTAAAACACCAACCACTTGACAAGATACTATTTTTTTCCCATCCTGAACCCTTCTCTTCCGAAAAGCTTCGATCTCGTAAAACACTTTCGGCAACATGATCCCACCTGTAAAAGAGCACATCAAGATCACATGTAGCTCATATCATATATGTAATAACCAAAAAACTATATATCAGTTATCTTTGACGTGAACATGAAACAACCAATTAATCACTTTCAAAACATAATTCCAAAACTAATCACTCAAACTTGCAAAAACTAATCAAAATCTTCAGGTGTTTATTGAAAGATCTTCTTTCGTGCAACAAAATCTTATGCTAAACTCAACTTCAACACAAGCAATGGGACAAGAAATGTAGGGAATGGTTTGGATTTGGAAATTAATGAACATAAAGATGCATCTTCCGCGAATCAAGAAAACAACACTCGTTTTGCTATTCATATCCACGGGGGTTTAGGAGTTGAGGGTGTTAGTCCTGCTGAATTCCGGACAGTAAATGGAGTCTCCACCCAAAGTGCCCATTTATTAAGAACATTATTAGCCCTGTTGACTTTACATCAACACATAATGGCACCGGTACTGAGGAAGTTTGTTTGTCGTTTCTAGTCAAGAGGTTTGTGGCGATTTTGATGTTTCATGCCTCTTTGACCATATATTTATAAACTTGCTAATATATGTTGAATCCCCTTGTTTTGTTGGTTTATAAAGAGGTCTGATGGAGAAGAGGACATTGTTGATAATAAATACCTAAAGGAACACAATCCAATTTTGTTAAAATTTCCTCCTTTATTTAATCAAGTAGTTTGTATGATCAAATTAGTGTTCATTAAAGTTGTTTATTGTTATTGACAATTGATTGACTACTACGAGAAATGTATTCTTGACAGCACTACCGAACCTGAGCAAGCATCTTAGTAGTGGATAATAATAGTGGATATAAGGTAGATATAGATGATTGTTGCATACTAACACGGGCTATTAATAATGAATCTTGGTATATAAAGGGTTTTATGTCGGCTTTAGTTGTATAGCTTGTTTTTGGTGTTGTGTTTGTTCGTTTTTTGCAACTCTTGTTTGAATCAACATTGCTTTCGTTTTTGTAACTCTTGTTTGAATCAACATTGCTTTCTTTGAATCAACATTGCAGTTCCCAAATTCTTGACTAAATAATAGAACAATGTATAAAACAGTTTATAAGCAAACCCAAATTTAACTTTTCAATCATGTAAATCTTTATTGAATGACTCAAAGAATTACAAAGTGTTACATAGAAATAACACTTAATTGAATGACAATAAAAATGCTCTCTGACCAAGCAAACTTGAAACACTCATAATGTTTTTTATATCATGAATACGCCCTATAGGATTGTACCCTATACGCCGCATATAAACATACACCGTATAGGATCTTCCCTATATGCCATATGGACCTACAATACGAAACTACTCAAACTCAAATCTGAACTAAACAAATTTCTGGAAACATGCTAACTTTGAAATTACATTTTATTAATATAACATGTAAAATCTGTACATAAGTTACATAAATTAGATGCACGGAAGCTTAAATTTGTGTGTGTGTGTTAACCCAAACAACCTTATTTTGACCCATTTTCAAATACTTGTTCTAAATATACACATTGATATCCAAACTTGACTGTCACCAATCTGAAACTTAATCATAAAGTTTTTGGGCATTAACAAGCTAAATAACAAAGAATGGTTGAGATGCGCATCACCTATATACCCGAGCATTACCGATCTCTTAAGTCATCTTCTTTATCTACTAGCCCCAACTTCCTTATGACCTAACATGGGAAACATGAAAACTGAGCACCCTTAACGTGGCTAATTTCGCTTCTTATAAGTACCCTTAACGTGGCTTGTATCACACTTGCTCGTTCTTGACTATAGATCTAAACATAAACCTGATAAATCTGATCTGTAGGTGTATACGCCATATAAACACCTAGGTGTATACGTTGTATACCCCTGTTCTAGTGTATACGACGTATAGCTCTTCAGATGTATACGTCGTATACATGCATGCACTTCTGAACGACATTGTAGATTTATGCACATGGACTATTCTGTAATGCTTGGGACTATACCTAAACTATGTTACTGAAGTATAACATGTATAAGGTCAAAAATCTCTACTAAAACATGATCATAAACTAATTCTTGCACTAAACATGAAAACTCGTATAAACGAGCTACTAACAAACCATTACTCACCTCGGTTGGCTTAGGCATTCTTCGTCATATTCCACTACGTTCTTTTTGTTAGTCTATTTTCCGGTGGTCCACATGTCAATGGTGGAAACACACAAAGACTTGCTCAATACAAACACATTTTATAAGTCGTTAATTAGAAGTGGAATCAAACTCTCTCGTTATGCATGTGACTGAAATTTTGGTACGTTGATAATTGGCGATGTTGATAGACTTTTAACCAAAAAGGCAAAAATCTATACATAAAAATAATATTGAACCTGCTAAAATGTAACATTGAAGATTGTCCACCAACTAATATTATACCTGGTGCCTACAAACCGAAAGACTACTTATCGGTTTTATTCTTATTCTTAGATACCAAACACTTTAATATAAAACACTTCATTGCCGATTGTTTCACAGTTTGAACCAAAGAATATTTCCTCTTTTGTGGCACTTTTCTTTATAAATAACACGTGATAATTTAGTTTTGTTTTTATTTGAGCTCCATTTCACAACTCAATCCTTAATGTTATTCATTTATTCCGTCACTAAAGTTATTCCCGCGTTTTAATTTATATACAGTAAAAACTAGGTTATACAATCACAAGAGATAAAGGTTAAGAGTTGAGCGAATCAACCGCACGTCTCGAATCAATCACGCGAACGTCAATCAACGCATTCGAACGAAGAAAAAACGCATGTTTGAACGATTTTTTTTTTTTTTTTTTTTTTTTTGTCACAAGAAGATTCGTGACGCGTTAAGACACCCTCTCGCGCCTCGGCTGCATTCGCACATTTTTCCGTTCGCACGCCGCTCGCACGCCCGAACGAAAAAAAAACGGCAAAATGTCCGACCGATTCGCATTTTGCCCGCTTTTGAATTACGTCATATAGGCAAAAAAAAAAAAAAAAACAAATGTAACTTAAGAGTTGACATCATATATAACTCATATTTACATGAATCAATGAACCAATAATAATCATACATTTTCATATAAATTAATAAAAATCATTTTTCACTTTTTTTAAAATAACATATCTCGCAAACCGTAAATATTCGCCTACAAAAAAAATACTATCGTGACGAGAATTAAATTATTTTTATAGATATGCGTTGTTATATCTTTCGACGACGTTTTTTTTTAAATTTCGATCGGAAAAATCATGATTTTAAAAATCATATGTGATTCGTAAAAATCAAATCACATATGATTTTAACAAATCACACGTGATTTTACAAATCACACGTGATTTTTCCGGACGAAATTTTTAAAAAAAAAATCGTCGAAAAGATATAACAACGATATCTATGAAAGATAATTTATTTCTCGTCGAGATAGTATGATTTTTCACAGAACGATTAACGGTTTGTGAAATATTTAATTTTAAAAAAAGTGAATATATTTTAATGTTAAAATGAGTGGTTATAATTTGTTGATTGGTTTTATGACAAATATAAGTTTTAATTATTTTTTTATTTATCACATGATAAAACGTGAAAATAATGTAATTTGGATAATCATAGTATTAGTCAAAGTCTTCTCTTATTTTGCTTTTGGACTTGTTGTTCCACACTAGTATTTGTGTGTTTTGCTAACAACGACGTGCAATAATAGCACGTGATTGTTGATTTATATAAGGAGACAAAACATAGTTGAGACTATACTCGAAAAGAAAAAGCTTTCGATCTTTATTTCCTTGATATTACCTAATTCACACTCCTCTTTTTATTTACATGAATCACCTCTCAACTATTCCTTAAATGCTTGTGGATCTATGACTATTATAGTTAAGATGCGAGGTGGTAGTTTGGATGACGGTTTGATTTATTTACGGCATGTTCTTTGTGCCTGCAAAAGAGTTCATAAATGTATGGTGTTGTGACAAGGCATCAAGATTGACACATAATTGTTGGCCAAGCTATGTTGTGTGCTTAGAGTTTATTAAAATTCTAGGTTTTTTCATGAAATTTGCATTATAGATAGTCGTGCAATAAAGGATAATAGCACTCTTAACCATAACACAGGTTAAACTTTAACAACGTGTCACGTCAACGCCATATCAGCTTTAACATTTCACCTTAACTCATCCAAAAAAACACCCACAATCATAACATCCCAAGTTAAACTTTAACATTTGATATTTTCAATTTCAACCCCTAAACTAAAACAAACACTTCATTTATTAAAACATATCATTAATTTGAAAACATATTACAATACGAATTAAAAAAAAAAAAAAAAAAAAAGCGTTACAACGAAATAAAAAGACAATGAAAATATCACTAATTTTTTTTTTTTTTTTTTTTTTTTTTAATTTTACCAAAACTAGCCGTTAGGGGATAAAATGATTTTTTTTAAACCCCAATGGTAACTAGCCGTTAAGGGGTTATTTTTTATTTATTTTATTTTTTTATTCAAGGTTAACGCCCGTTGAGGGGGTAACATTGCCCGCTTAACGCCGCTTTAACGTGGTCATAACGCTAACGCTAACGCGCTTAACGCCGGAATAACATCGGTTGGGCGTTAATGGATGCGAGTGCTCTAATGCATTATAGAGTTCTCATCATTCATCAATTATTTGAGTGATGGTGGTTAATGGTACAGTACTTTATTATCGACTCTCAGACCAGGTGCAATGGTGACCTTTTTTCACATTTTATTTCAACATCCCTTCATCGTCACATCATCATTTATCATATCACCACTCTTCTCACTTTTCATCCACAATGGTCACCGCTCCCCTAAACTTTTATTTCGATGCTTATTTTATAAGAACATATCTTACAAAATACCTCACACACACTCACAAATCATATAAATAACAATAAAAACACCATAAGGTCCCCACATTCTGCACTGTACACAAGAGGTGCCTCAATGAGGCAGCTCACTTTTCACCTTTTTTTTCCTTGGTGGCGCGTAACCCGAGACCCATGCAATGGGTGTGACGCGTGAGGTGGGTGGTGAAGGATGATGCCTCATCTCCAGTGCATCCGGTCTTAAATAGTGACAAACTTATAATTGTTGGTTTCAGATTCGACTCCCGTGGTAATTTTCATTTCTTGGAACCACAGAATTATGTTTATATGAACAAGAAAATGCTTAAACAATATGATTAAGAAGAACAAACCATACCAGTGTTTTGAAAACCAGGTCGACCTATCCGGGTTAACCGGTTTTGAGCAATTGGCTCTTACATTATCTCAGTGTCTCAGTCACTACTTTATCTCTAACATTGCCCATACTTTGGAATATCATCAATGTGGTAGCTACCTTTCATCACAATATTCGGTTTGTCTCGACGATTATTCCTCTTGGCTTCAAGCATGACGAATGTCTAATAGTTTTCTTTTTTAGATCAAGGTATAAAATGGATAACGTACATAGACTTTAAACACTCGGAAGATGAAATGAATTGGAGAAATACTTGCAAGATGGTTTGATTCATTTACTCGGCAAAGTCTCGATGATCATGCATCATTGTTTGATTCAAATAAAATCTTTGATCATGTTTCACAGTATCTTAGATCCGTTATTTTCTAATTAGTTACATAACGAGCGGGTTAACCCGCGCGTTGCCACGGGAGTGCTTTGGTCTCTATTATTTTATTTACGGGACTAAATTTGCGAACATTTTTTTTTTTTTTTTTGGGAGTCTTTGTCATAATTTTTTTGTATTAAGGACTAAATTTGCAAAAGAGCTGTTGAAACTGCAGACCTTGATAGATCTTGAGCACTCGTAGATCGTTAGTATTGCTTATGTAATCAAAACAAACTAATAGACAATCTCTCGACTTATATTCTTTAGCGGAAATCAAATATAAACACAAACACAAATAACTAAGAACACGTTGATTCTCTATAGATCTTTATATTACTAAAACTTTGTTTTTTCCAACTCATTACATTCATCATACTATCGCGTTCCTTTTATAGACAAGGAACCTAACTTGTTTCCTAAGAAACATATAAACATAAAACTAAATAAGATATACAATATAACTTCCTAATAAAGCTCATGCATATCCTAACTAACTCTAGAAAGCGCGAATAACTATCTCCGCAGAAACCATCTACACGGTTTCACTACTTGATGAAAACTCTTCTTCATTGATTCCATATTCTTGATAGAATCCATCGCCAGTAATGTCGTGAGAATTCCTACTTAGCATAATTCCCAACAAGCCTCCCCTAAACTGGAATTTGATGTGGTTAAGTTCCAGTTTCTTGATAGATCTTCATAACTAGAGAATTGTACTCGAACACCAGCAACAAAGAAACAAAACAATGACACCTCAATGATGATAAATCTTTTAAAGCTCCAGTTCTTTGCAGCAACAAATGACATAATGTACATCAAAACAGTTTAGTTTCATACTATTCTCATCACATCCAGGTGTGTTAACTCCTGTGAGAGGTGAATCATTGAAAATAATGGATTTGATGTCTCTTTACCAATAGCCATTACTACTGGAGTAGCCAAATGTTTAAGTTCGAAAACCATGGTACATCGATAACCATCGATTTATTAGCAAATCGGCAACCATGAACGGATTTGAAATGTCTTTACCGTAGCCGTTTGCTCGGGACTAGTCAATTCTTAGGATTGGTGAACCGAGTACCAAATATGGTATTCCAATGCCTTTACCACAAGCCATATACAAGTGGGCTAGTCAATTCTTGGATTCCAAAAAGGAATAAACCATGGTGAATTAATGACCATACAACCTCAACAATTAAGCATGGGTGATTGCAGACCCTATGATTTTGAGCAAACCATTACAGCTATCAACAAATTTGATGCGTCTTTACCAAAGCTGTACCCTTTGGACTAGCCAACTCTTTGATATACCCAAGGTACATCGGTGAGTCAATAACCATAAAAATATACAACAAACACCTGAAAAGTTAGACAAAATCAAGAATATACATAGTTTTTGTTTTGTTTTTTTTTTTTTTTTTTTTTTTTTTTTGTTTTTTTTTATTTTTAAACTAAACAAAACAAATAAGCAAAGAAAACAAATATTACAAAAAAATACCACAATCAAGATGATGCTCTATGTTGCAAAAGATGAGTCTTAATGATTCCAACACATTGTTCAGCAAGCAACTTATCATTACCAACTGGATCTGGAGGAACTTCCAACTTCTGTCTAAGCATTCTTTCCATCAGCCTCATAGATAATGGATAAGTCTTATCAGCAAACATACACACAGTAATGCCACCCTTTGTCTCCACCACATGCACACACGGCAAAGGATAAAATCTCCATGTCTCAACCTTCCACTTATGTGAATTCTTCCAAATATGATACCCTTTACCATTTGGAAATTGAGAATCAAACAACACTTGAAGATCACCCAACAAAAATAAACCAGAACCCTGTGGTGAATGAATAGCATAATGCTTAGTAACAATACCATACATAGTATTCAAATCTAGCCTATCCACCAGATGAAATATTTCCTTCAAGAAGTTGAACTTGAGTAGAATTATCCAGCGATAAATAGTGTTAAGCTCCCCATCACCAAGGTCCAATTAATCAACACATCATGAGATCCTTCAGAAAAACGACCAATGATCCTTCTTGAATAAAAGTTGAATCAGTAGCTTTTAGATCCAAAGAACTACCTCTGAGAGACTTATGAATCTTAGAAGTGTATGTCCTATCTGATCTCACAGATCGCCTTAAAGTAGTGTGACTTCTTTTAGACATTCTTTTCATCCTCCGACCAGGTATATAAATCTCCATAGATTGTACATCCTCAGATGCTTTAGGAACAACTGTAGCATGAGTGGAAGAAGTATAAGGAGACTTAACTTGATCAATACCACGCAAGAGATACATTCGTTCAAGTACTTTTCCGGCCTTCTTTGATTTAGCAGCGGCTAGTTCAGCTTGCTTACCCAACTCTTCTCCTACTTTATCAACAGGAATAGAAGCATTCATATCCTTTGAATCCAAAGATTTAGTAGCAACACTAGGTACCGCTTCAGAAAACAACATGTGGTTCAACAGATTGAACACTTTCAGTGAAATGGATAGCTTTAGTAGATGTTTCAGCAGTAACATCAGGAGAAATCATCTTGGGTATAACATCATCAAAATTATCTACAATCTCAACAGTCTTTGGTCTCTTTGCCTTAGAAGTATTCACACTTTCAGCACTCCTCTTCAAACTAGAAGGTGATGCAGTCTGCTTCATAATCCTTTGATACATTCTATGCAATTCATCATCAGGTAAATTCCAGACTTGCCTTTTCTTCAAACCAGAATTAAAGATAGCAGAACTCTGATGAAGTAAAATAGTTCTCATGTATGCTTTCTTCTGAGCTTCAGTAGGTGGTTTTTCCCTTTTTGCTTTATTCTTTTGAGCAACAAGAGCTTTCTTTTTGTCAGCTGCCTCTTGCTTTCGCTTTCGTCCAAGAGCTACCATTTGTGCAGCAAAAGTCTCACTGTTAAAGTCTGCACCTAAGATACTCTGTGCAAGAGTAGGATCTGAAGCACCTTGCTGAGTATAAATATCCCATTGTGCATCAGGGATCTAAGTACGCAATTCATCCAGTTCTCTTTGTCTCTCAGGAGGCAAATTTGAAGTAGACTGAGCTGCAATCTGTTTAGCCAAATCCGCACTTTTCTTAATCTCTGCACACTCAGCTAACATTCTTGCTTGATCTTTCATCTCTTGTTCACTTACCAGATCTGGACCAAGCTCATCTGCAATCATTGCTTCTTTCTCTTTATCAGCAGATATGTGAACAACATCAACTGGAGAAGTATCACAAATAGGAACCTCCGAAAAAACATCGAGATTAGCATTAGAAGAAACATGTTGAGAAAGATCTTCAACTGATGTGGAAAAGAATTCAGCATTATGATCCAAATTAAAACTTCTTCCAGCAACAAATACTTCAGGATTATCTGCTGAAGGTAGAGAACTTGGTTGTTCTTGAACAAATGAAGCTTGACCAGGTTCAGTAGCAACATCCTCCATGTAATCATCAGCAACCGCAACTTCTGACATCTTTAAAGGTTCAGAAGAATCCTTACTCAAATATTGTCTTCTCTTTCTTCTAGTAAACATAATGGGTTTCTTGGTCTTAGACGATGCAGTAACAACATGTGAAGAAACATCAGTTTTCTGAGCCACATCAGCCAAAATTTCAAGTGACTTAAATTGAGTATCCTCTTGCTCCTCATCAGAAGAAACCACTAGCTTCCGTTTACTCTTATTCCCAAGTTGTTCCTCTAAATCCTGAACCTTTCTTCTCAACTCCACAATCTCACCACCAAGTGTAGATTTAGTCTCTGCAAGCTCCTTTTTGAGATCATCAACCTCAGCCACATACCTGTTCACTAGAGCATATATAGATGTAAGTGTAATAGGGTCCTCAGCTCCACCAGCAGATTTCTCAGTGGTAATGGGAGCTTCATTGGACCTTTCAGGAGAAACATGTTCATGCTCAATATTATCTGAACCTGCATTAAATGGTTCCCTTAATGGACTAGGTGTGGGCAGTCTATTAACTTCATGCTCAACTTCATCAGAACCAACATGAATAGGTGGTGGACTTGGACTAAGTCTAGGTGAAGGTGTAAGTGTAGCTTCAACAGTATTAGAAGGGCCCTCATCCATTGCAACTGATGGATTACCATCAGCAACAACAGTAGTAGAGGGTGGAGAACCAACAACATTCCCCTCATCAACAACCTCATTGCCTTGAGACAACATAGCTGCTAGCAAAGGATGATGTTCCCCCTCATAATTAGTTTTCATAGAAGCAAACAGTTTAGAAGATAAAGATCCTATGGGACAAAAGGCTTGGGCTTGGGTAGTAATGTCCAAAATCATTTGCAAAACCTAGGATACATCAAAAACTTATGCTTTTCCTATGAATATTTTCAATCATATTATCAAAATAAACCTAGAAAAGTTATAAGTTAACCCCCGAGAAAGACATACAATACCACATCCCAATTGAGTAGAAAATTGATCCCATCCTCCCGATTTATTGCTTATGCCTTTGAAGCAACGTGTGAACCAAAACCTCCACATAGGACACAACCGATTCTTGAACCATACATCGGTCCTTGTACCCTGTATCCACAAGCTCTTAGCCCAAAGAAGAATATCCATAGCATTAGAATGAAAACTCCATTAACATCGTCCAAGCGAAGCTTTCTTACAATCAACTCCTCTCACACAACATGCTCATCACATCAACCATCGCAACAATCTCTGTGTCACTTCGTTTCGTAGCAGATGCCCAAAATTGAGTAACCAATGATTCATATATCACATTAGGAGAATGCGTTAAAGCATAATGAATCTTGGATCTCTTCAAAAACTTCACCATTGGCACATATAACTCATCACCCTTAGCTTTTCCCAGAAAAGCCACTTTGTTATGATCTTTCTTCAATTGAAGCGCCATGAGAAAAATTGTTAGTTAGGGTTAAGAATTGCACAACTGGAAGTGTTTTGAACGTAAGTAAAGAAGGAATCGGTTAATTTTAGACGAAGATATGCGAATAGGATATAAGTAGAAGTTTCCCAAATTTTGGTCAAATTTAAATTGTTGACCAAAGCTGACGCGTAATGTAACTTTTACCAAATTTAAATTTCAACTTCAGCAGAAAAAATGGTCATTCTGCTGAAGTCTTTCAATCAGCAGAAACAAATAACGTATTCAAGAAACTTCAGTAAATATCTTTTTACTGTTTCACCCAACTCGCATTAAATCTTGAATCCGTCTATAAAACAATCCCAATGCACAATTCACACACATCATTTACCCCCAATTTTCATCACAAACCCTAATTTCTCTAAAAACCCTCAATCAACACCAATCACCAATGTGGAATCAACCAGAAGTAATAAACCTCACTTCCTCATCATCATCATCATCATCATCATCATCAAGTGATGATGCTAACCCATGGCTTTATTACTTTCCTCAACCATATCCGCGACCTAGAAAATCACCCTTTCTCCCTTCTTCAGAAGATGACAGTGTGGTAGATCCTTCTGAGTCATCAAGAGGATCAGATGATTATACTGAGTGCCTAGAGCCAATCTTCAACAGATTGGTTAGAGAGGAAGCAAAGAAAGGATAACCTTCATCATCCCAACCCCAAACAAGGCCACGTGCGAGAAATCCACCACTCCCAAAGGACCGAGAGGTGGTTCTTGGTCTTCTGCACTGTGTTTTGGTGCTTCATCACATATCATAAAGCGGAAGGGTAAAAGGAAGATGGATTGATTGCTTTTGGTGAAACCGAGAGATGAAGCACAAAGGAAATGTCATATCACACATCCATCTACTGTATTCATCTTCGTCATCTTCGGTTTCCTTAATCCATCCTTCCCATTTTGATCCTTAGCTTCTTTGTCGTCCTGGTCATGCATATCCAGCCATCGGGATAGAAGATATGGGCTAGTCGATGATAGGAGCTAGACTAGGTTAATTAGATCTTGTATAGAAATGATCATGTATTTCCATATGAAGTTGATTGTAATCAGAAGTCGTAAGTCGTAAACTGTTCCTTGAATGAATGAATGAACAATTAACTTCAGTACTTCTCTTGAAAGAATAACTTCAGTATTTTTCTCTTCAGTAGAAACTAATAGCTTACTCCAGTACTTAGCTTTCAGAAGAAACAAGCTTTTAAGCTTACTTGACCATTCTCCAATGAACCAAACTTGATAAACTTGAACTGAAATATGCAATCTGCAAAAGAGTCACAGAGAAACACACAAACCAAACCAAAACAAACAAAAATCACAAAACATTAGCAGGTTAGTGTTACCAAATATACAAAACAATATACAAAGTTTACAACATAAATCCTCCCCTGAGGCCTATGCCTCCCCTTAAACTTTGCAGTTAAGGGTTAAGCATTCCAATATGGACCACAAGGTGTTGAAACCTTGGTCCATTAAAAGCCTTAGTTAACAAATCTGCCACATTATCATCAGTGTGAATTTTAACCACTTTTATCAAATGTTTGTCATATGCGTCTCTTATAAAGTGGTGCCTCGATTTCAATATGTTCTCTTGTGCAAAGCGGATTTTAACAATGGATATGGTACTTTGATTATCAATTAAAATTGTTGTGTTCATGAAGTTATACCCATAATCCAACAATTGATTTTGTATCCAAAGAACATGTCCACACAATTTGCTGACAACATACTACGCTTGATGAGATGAGGTAGCCACAATAGTTTGTTTCTTGCACTTCCAAGAAATCAATCTCTTTCCAAGGAATTGGCAACCTCCAGTTGTGGATCTCCTATCCAGATTTGCACCAGCATAGTCACTATCCCTATATGCTTCCAACTTAAAAGGAGACTCTTTTGGGTACCAAAGACCTAAATGAGGTTGGCCTTTAAGATACTTAAAGATCTTCTTGACTGCATTGAGATGGGAAGTAAGTGGAGTGACTTGATGTCTAGAACAAACACTCACATCAAAGGTAATATCAGGCCTTGAAGCTGTTAAATACATCAAAGAACCAATCATAGATCTGTATAAGTGAAGATTCACTTTGGATCTTCTTCATTGTTGGTCTTTGCTTTGGAGCTTCATAAGGTGTAGTGGCGATCCGACACTCTCCATACCAAACTTCTTCAAGATGTACCTCACATATTTATCCCGACTGATAAAGATACCCTCGGGTCACGAACTTGGAGACCCAAAAGAAAGTTAACTCCCCATAGCACTCATCCGAAACTCTCCTTTCATCGCTCCTCAAAATCCACGCACCAAGCCTCTTTTGTGGAGCCAAATATAATGTCATCCATAAACTTGCACAAGAATAATATATGTGGAATTCTTCTTTAGAAAAGTGTTTTATCAATGGCACCTCTTCTATAGCCATGCTTCAGCAGAAATGATGAAAGCCTAGCATACCATGCTCTTGGTGTCTGATGTAGTCCATAGAGAGCTTTAACAACCTTGTAAACATGATTTGGATGATCTGGGTCTTCAAATCCTTTAGGCTGAGTGACATAAACCTCCTATTTTATTTCACTATACAGAAATGCACCTTTAACATCCATTTGATACACCATGATGTAAGATGCATAGGCCAAGAAAATACGAATGGCCTCAACTCTAGCAACAGGTGCAAACACTTCATCATAATAAATCCTCCTCTTGTCTATACCCCGAGCAACTAATCTTGCTTTGTTTTAATAACAATACCCTTGCATCTCTCTTATTCTTCGTAATCCATTTAGTCCTAATTGCATACTTGCCATCGGGTAGTGGTACCAAGATCTAAACTTGCCGATTTTGAAATTGTTGCATCTCTTCTTGCATTGCTTCAAGCCAACTTGAATCTTCAAGCGCTTGAGTAACACCGGTTGGTTCTACTTGAGAGAAAACAAGCAAATGACAATGTTCATAGTCCGTGTGATTGTCTCTTTGTTGATTTGAGACATAAGAGATAAAAGCCACTTGACCATATTTAGAACTTGTCACAGTTCCCCAAGTTCTAACAGGTGCATTAGGATCACCAATAATATTAGACTGTAGATGAGCATTGTTGATCCTTTTAGTAGCAGTGGTGTTTACATCAATGGAGGAATCAAGATTAGTCACAGTGGGCTCAAAATCACTGTCATAGGAAGGTGAGGTGAAGATGCCAGCTTTGGGTTGATGATGACCAAGATCTTAAGGTCTTGGAAAATGTGTATAAGGTTCCCAAAGTCATTGACACTCTAGTAGAAATAGGAGTAGAAACAAGATAGCTATCGCCAGATTTGGTGATGATAAGAAAGCAGGATCACTTTCAGTAGAATTGTGATTTCCAGTTGATTGCTTCTCTGCAATCTCCTCAAGATTACTCTCGACTTCTAGATTAGTCGCATACTCTTGTTTCTTAAGCCTAGCCATGTCCTCGGCATAGTGTGACTCATCTTCACTCTCATCGGTAGTATCTTTGAAGTGTCACTGCAAAATTGTTAGGGAGAAAGAAGGTACAATAATAGGATGTTCATCATCCTCAAACTCACTATCGAATCGGCATTCATGGTAGCAACATCGTCGCTGGGAGACTCTTGTGAACTCCGCAATTTGTTTAGCCACATGTCTAGAATAACCCAAATAATCGCTATAATCAAGGTCAAAAGACCAAACATGACCTTATCCTTGAACATTAGGCTTGTCTTCTAGAAATCTCGGGTTCAAAGTCTCCTCAATCTTCTTAGCACTCAAATTGTATACCCTATAAGCCTTCTGTGAGCCGAATAACCCACAATATACCCATCATCAGCCTTTCTTATCAAATTTACCCAGTGGATCACTAGTATTCAAAATAGTCACTTGACATCCAAAAGGTTTAAGGTAGTGAATGGCAGGAACTTTCCGATAGAGAAGTTCATAAGGTGTCTTAAAGTGAGGTCTAGTGATAGATACCCTGTTCAGAACATAACAAGCTGTGCCAACTGCTTCAGTCCAAAACATAGTGGGTAACTTAGAGTCTGCAAGCATAGATCTTGTTGCTTCTATAAGGGTCCTATTCTTTCTTTCAGCTACCCCATTTTGTTGTGGGGTTCTTGGAGTGCTATAGTCCCTTTTGATTCCTTTAGACTTACAGAGTTCTATCAATCGCATTCTTGAACTCTGTCCAATTATCACACCTGATGCCCTTAACCTTTTTATTCAGCTGATTTTCAACCAGGGTAATAAACTCTCTTAAAACTGGAGATGTTTCATCTTTTGTTCTCAGAAAGAACACCCAACAAAACCTGCTAAATCCATCAGTGATTACCAGACAAAAGTACTTGTGTTCAATACTGCGGACTTGAGTTGGACCAAACAGATCCATATGCAGCATCTGAAGAGGTTCTGAGATAACACTCACGTGATAATAGCTTTGTAAGAGGCTCGTGTTGCTTTCCTTTGTTGCGCAGCAACAGCTTATGTTCATTGGTGAAAACCTTTGAAGAAGTCCTTCAACAAGACCCGCTTTATAAAGCTTGTTTATGGTCTTGAAGTTCACATGAGCCATCCTTCTATGCCATTTTGTAGACTCATCCAGGATGCTTTAGCCACCAAACAAGTTAGATCACCTTCTGGTTGAACATCATTAAAGTTGAATGTGTAAATATTGTGAGTACGAGGAACTCTTAGCAAAATTGATGTATCTTCTAGTAGTTAGAAATCTTTAGATAGCACAAGACATTCATCCTCAGAGAAGAATACTTTATTCTTGGTGTCACAAATTTGTGAGACTGAGAACAAATTGAAGTGTTGTAGTTCCTTGACATAGTACACATTCTCAAAGTCGAGTTGAGGTGTTTTGATGGTCCCTTTCCTAGTGATTCTACCATCACTTCCACCAAAAGTCACATTGCCTCCTTCTTCTATGGGTATGAAATTATGCATCATATCTCTGTTTCCTGACATACTCCTTGAGCAACCACTATCAACAATGCCAACTTCCTTATGCTTAAGAGGATGATCCTACAACAACAACACAAATATATACAAAATATTAGTACACTATTGAGGCTCAAGTCATCATTGACTTGAACCTGCCTTGTGGATCTTTAGATTGAGGCCATGTAGATTTATAAGATCCACTATTGTTCTTGAGTTTACATTGAAATTTAGGTCCCCTTTGTGTCCAAGAACAACCTGCTGAGGGCTTCACAGCAGTATCCCTATAACCCTTCCCAACATTCATTGAGTCAACATATCTAGGCCAATAACCATTTTAAAAATATAAACTTGTTGGTTGCACGGATGGTCTAGCAACCGAGCTTCTCAAGTAAAAGGAGGAGATGTATAGGTTGCTTGTGGAACATAAGGTGGTATAGCATTAACATTAGTCCACATTGGTCTAGATTTCCCAAACATACACCCGTCTTTGTTCATGAAAATCACAATCCTTAATTAAATGAAATTTACTTCACACACAAAACATGTCTTCTGCTTTAGAAGATTTATTCAAACCAAAAGATGTTCTATTACAAGTAGAAGTATTCAAACCGAAACATTAAAGGAATTGTTTTAACAAGATTATTATGCAAAGACTTAAAGACAAGTCTTGAGTAAACCGGCTTGGAAGATGATTCCTCAAGAAGAACTCTAAAAGGCTTGTAGGAGTCTTGGGTGCGAGTCTTGGGTGAGGTCTTGGGTTGGTCGACTTATCACTTGAATCACGCCTATCATATGAAGTAGACCCTTGATCGGAAGATTTGTCACCGCCGAGCAAAAGACAAACTCATTAGATGAAGAATCGTGTCCGCAAGTCTTTGACTTTTGCCATATAGATGATGTGATCCATCAAAGTCAATAGTAAGGGAAAGGTCAACAGACATAGGTATTCCTCTAATAGATCCACGTACAACGTGTAAATCACCTTCTTTTACATAGTTAGCTAATCCTGCTGGTGTTGATTTTCGTGTGTCATCTCTAGCTTCTAATCCTACATATTTCTTAAAGCCTAAACCTATCGAAGTATTAGGAGTTTGACTAGCATAGAGCTCTTTAGCAAGATTTAGACCAGATTTTAACCATTGTTTATGTCTAGCTATTTCTTCATCTAATTTTTCTGTCAACACATTATTTTCAGACACCACATCAGCTTTCAATTTCTCAGTTCTTTTTAAGTCATTTTTAGTACATTCTAGATCACTTTCTAACACCCTAATCTTCTCATCATAAGCTATTTGATTCTTCTGAAACCAAACCTTTTGTCTTTCTAATGTTTTTAAAGCCTGTTTATAAGCTTCAACTTCAACATAGCATTCATTATATTTGGGTTTCAAAATATCATAGGCATCCTTAAGTTCATTATAACGTTCACTACAACCAAACAAACAATTTTGTACCTGAGAGAGGCCCATCAAGGCAATTTGATCATGCCTATCCTCCTCAAGTACAACCTAGCCAAGAACCCAATATTATCGGCACGAACTTTCATCATGCTCCCGATCATGCAGCTTCCACTACATTGGCATCCATAGTAACTAGAGCAATGAGGATCCGTGCTTAATTTCCACTTCCTCCGATTCTGGCGATGGGAAGAGTATCTCACCTCATCACCGACTTCCTATCTCTTTGGAGAAGTGACCCATCCGATGACATGTAAAGCACTTGAACTTCTTTTGTCAAACCTCACGGATCTCTTCCCTAAAAACAAACTTCCTCCCCGCCTTACGCTCAAATCTCTTGATGTCCATAGAGAGCATGGCCACTTGCCACTTCAACTTCATCTCCTCCATCTCCAAAGTGATCCACTGCTCAAAATCCTCATATGCAAGTTCCTGCTGAGGATCATAGTCAGCAAAGAAGGATCCAAGCACATCTTCCATAATACCACTAGATTTAGAGTGAGAGCTTGATGGAGTGGTAGTGTAAGATGATGATGAGTAAGTGGGACTTGGAGCATGAATCATCTTAGGGGTAGAGGCCCCAACAAATGTTGTGTGACTAGCAGTGGAGGATGAATGGAAAGGACTTTTCACATCATGCTCAAAAGCTTTAAGTTTGTTGTACAGCTCATCAAAAGTAAGCATATCCAGCCCACCTTTAGTTTTGAAAGCAATGCTCATTTGTAGCCAGGATTGAGGTAAAGATCTCAAGAACTTAGAATTACGATCATCATTATCTAGCTTTGCCTTTAGCTGATTCAAATGACTTAAAATCTTGTGAAATCTGTCATAGCCCTTGTGAATTCCTTCCTCTTCAGAGACTTGAAAGTCTTTAAACTGTTGTCTCAGCATCGATTTTCTTATTCTCCTAGACTCCTCATTCCCTCCAAACTTGTCCTTGATTGCCAACCATATATCCTTAGCATCCTGCATAAAGTGAAAATCACTCAAGTGATCCTCAGGAATAGCTTGAAGAAGAATCGTTTTCACTTTGGTTTCTCTCTGAACCACCAGTAACTCTTCAACAATTTTAGGAGGTACGAAAGTCATGTTACCATCAGCATCTGTGGTAGTCCTCTTCAAACTGTTTCCCTTCCTTACAATTTCCCACAGATTCCAATCAATGTTGGAAATCCAGTTTTGCATCTTCATTGCCCATAAATCATATTCTTCCTTCATTAGGTAAGGAAACTTAACACCTCCAATTCGACAAGGGTAAAGATATCACAACACGGTTTCATATCGTAACTTTAAATACTATACCAAAACGGAAGCCTTTACAAAACTTACAAAAGATAACATAATTAACTTAATATCAAAATAAATCTAAGATCCCTATTTGCAAATCTTGCTCTTGTCTCTACTCTCAACCCGCATCGCCTATCCTATAAGCTCATCTTGAATGCTAAATACCGCCGCAGAAAAGAAAGTGCGCCGAGCTTACAAAGCCCAGTGAATGATATAACTAACCAAAAGCTAAACAAAACAAATATACAAATTACGAAATCAAATGAAATAATGATGAGGATCTTTAGATTCTCATGGAAGCACAAACGCATGTAAATCCAAACAACTACATAACAGCTTTAAAACACCTCATAGCACATTAATGACACAAACACAAACACATCGTAACAACCAAACGATTAACATATCAAGAATAACAGACACGATAAGCCAAACGAAAGTCTAAAGTCTAACGGAAAACAGCCTCCTAGAAAATAAACATGGCATTCATACAAATCAATTAATCAACACTTAACACACTTAATTCAATATTATAGCAATGAAATGGCGTATAAATCATGGCGTATAATAATAGCATAAGACCAGCCTCGATCAAATCCTAACCTTAGCGAGTTTTAATATGGCGTCACATATGCGACAGATAATTAACCAATAGACAAGGTTTACAAAATAAACTCGAACCGTCAGACATATTAACCTTCAAAACACTCAATTGTACACTAGCACATTCATCTCGCAGATCAACGCATTCACGTAACGATAACAAATCATAATATCCGATATATGAATCATGTTTTAACGTATTAATCCTATCCTAGCATGGCAACTAATAATCACTTGATCAAATACGCCACAAGCACATTCACTAACATATCATATCGAAATATCTTTCTTCTTCAAAAGTAACCCTAAAATAATTGAGTAGCTAGCTCCTGCATTTTGTGAAGACGCCAGACGTAATACTCCACATCATTCACCGTAAAACATATCGATAACATATCGATCTAGGATGCATCCATACGCCCTTCCTACATATACAAAATATGCTTCACCATCCGTAGACGCGTAACATCACTCTACGGCCCTAGAGTCATATCGAGGTGCCACATCGATACGGACATGGAACCCCATGACTAGTGAAATATTTGGTTGTGTAACAACTAACTCAAGTCAAACAGATTCTCATACATGACACAGTCATAATTTCTCATAAAGGTCACAGATAACATATCGATAACTTCATATCATAAGGTTCATATTCGTATATTCAAGTCAAGCTCATATCACGTGGCATATCACACATTCATAAACAGAAGTTCATAATCAACCATAGCAAGATTCAACAATTGTGCATAACAAAATCTTCCTAACATAAGCTCACATAAGATATTACATAGTTCACTAGAACATAAGTTCAGATAAGTAACATATCAAACATTCAGAAAGGGTTCATAGCAATGGCATCGGAAATCCTAATAAGTAAAATAGAAAAAACGAATCGAAAAGAACCTCATAAGGAACCTTACCGAAAAGGTCGTAATATCTGCACCTTAAAGCAAATGAGAGGAAAGCAACGAATGTAGGAATACGAAGATGTAACGTCCGCTCCTTCAACTAATCTACACGGATTATGATTTATTTAATACTTATTAGTATCATTTATGTCATAACGGATTAATCTCATTAATACTCTTAGAGTTTTCGAATATTCTCATTTTTAGTCTTAGGATGAATTCCAACATTTTAGAGTATTAATCATTAATTAGCCAAACTTAGGAGTTGAAATGACAAATAGTAAACTTAAGGGTTTAATATGGCATACATCTTATTTGAGAGCTTATATGATCATCATTCATAGTATAGGGTTTACAAATGTCAAGAACGGATTTTAGGACTCTCTTTCAAAATAGTTTACATAATCTTTTATAAATTACATGATTAACCAAGACTCATACGTAATATTGTTCGAATGCAAAACTTAATGAGACCATGCATGCAATACTTTAATTCATGATATGTGACTTACATAAAATCATAACTCACGCATGTTTGCTACACACTTAGTACTAGCTCATTTATTCTTAATCAATGGTTATTAATGACTCCAATACTTACCATCTTCACATGAAATAACGAATTTACACACTTAGTTTTTAACCCTAATTAACTTCCTATTTAGGTTCTAGGGTTTCCCATACTTTTAACATTACTTAATACGCATTTAATTTATATGTTACTTTTTAATGATTTCCACTTTGACTTAGAACGATATGAAAAACAAACCAAGTTACCTCAAAACTCATGTATGTCCTTACTAATTTACTTACACATGTCGACCCATAATTACTCGTAATTACTCATTACACCTTTAACATCTTTAATTATACGATCTAACCTTATATTATCGATTTTACAATTTTAGCCCAAAGGTTTTAGAATTTACAAAACATACCCTTTAAGTTAATAACAATTGAATGCCCCTCTAATTATCCAAAATTACACGCTTAACCCTCATACCGATTTTTATACGCTTAGAACCTTTATTTTACTGCTTTTACGAAATAACCTTTAAGTTTCATAATTTACAAACCAACCCAAAACTTTTATTTAAAACCGAATTATGCATAATTCAAGTACAAACCCTAAACCTAGGTTTAACCCATCATTAATTTATCATTACTAATGCATTAATTACCCTTAATTATAACAACCAAACCCTACTTTTATCTAAGCCCTAATCGTCCTTTTATTTTCTTTCCTTTTCATATGCGATCGAACAAAACAACCCTTAACAAATCACACAAGCTCTCAATTCATGAACATGTATTTTATTCAGTCGATAACATATAAGAGCTTCCAGAAAATTCCGATCATGGCCCCAAAGATTATTATATACTCGTTCGCTATTTTTATACGCTTTTAGGGTTTTAATTCCAAACAATTCCATACGACTTGTTAATTATGCATGAATAATTTTTACAGGTTCTATATGATTTGTAGGACTGAAAATAATATTGGGAACATACCCTTGATGAGATTCGAACGCTAGAACAAAAGAAACCAAAACTCTACTCGGCAAAACCCTAATCGACCCAGAAACTAACCACGATCAAACCAAGACCTTAGAACTCGAACCAGATTTTTAACACCTTTACCTTCAAACTCGTCCAAGAAAAATAGCTCTAAGCCTTGAAAACCGAATGTCGAATTATTTAGGTTTTCTTAGGTCGGTTTGGTATAATCGGTTTTAAGGTTGTTAGGAATAAAATATAAACCGTATAATGTGTTTATATATGGTTTTATAATTTTATATGGGCTATATAATGTATTGGACTTATAATAAATGGGATCTTAATTTTATAAATTTGTATTGGGCTTTTATTAATTTTATTCTTTTATAAAACTTAATAAATATATTCTACCATATGTATAAAACACAAAGCTAATTTTATAAAGTTATAAACTATAAAATTAACTTTACAAAGTCTTTAAAATTTATTTGGATCATATGTGATATTTCTTGATAATTTTCTGAATTTACATAGCTTATTTGGTACTCTTTAAATGAATTATTCATACTTTTTGATTATAGGGGTATTTTGGTCTTTTTGTGAATTTTAGAAATTCAGGTATTACAGAAACTTAGCATTGCTGTTCGAGAGACTTAGTTGTTGCAGATGGGTGGTGTTTTGGTTGTTGGTGACATCCATACCGTCATCTGATCCAGGCATGGTGTATGTTGTTTTGGTTGTATGGGTGATTAGAAAAGATTGTTCTTAGTATCGTAGAGACTCTCTCGACGCTCTGATACCACTTGTTGAAACTGCAGACCTTGATAGATCTTGAGCACTCGTAGATCGTTAGTATTGCTTATGTAATCACAAACAAACTAATAGATAATCTCTATGACTTATATTCTTTAGCGAAAATCAAATATAAGCACAAACACAAATAACTAAGAACACGTTGATCCTCTATAGATCTTTATATTACTAAAACTTTGTTTTTTCCAACTCATTACATTCATCATACTATCGCGTTCCTTTTATAGACAAGGAACCCTAACTTGTTTCCTAAGAAACATATAAACATAAAACTAAATAAGATATACAATATAACTTCCTAATAAAGCTCATGCATATCCTAACTAACTCTAGAAAACGCGGAATAACTATCTCCGCAGAAACCATCTACACGGTTTCACTACTTCAGCAGAAACTCTTCTTCAGCAGATTCCATATTCTTCAGCAGAATCCATCAGCAGTAATGTCAGCAGAATTCCTACTTAGCATAATTCCCAACAAGAGCGATAACGGGGGACTAACGGTGTGATTTACAACTAACGTGAGGGGCCATTTTTGTAAATTGCTTAGCTACGGTACAATCACTATTCCCCACTTTTTCACTTGTAGCAATCACTGTTTGGCATTGTTTAACACTGTAGCAGCGTTATTTTCCTTTTTAGTCCCTGAAAGTGGAGGTTTGTTGCAACGTTAGTCCTTAGGGACTAACCCTGAAAATAAAAGTTAACTTTAGGGGCTGTTTATGATTAATATTTACACAAATATCCCTGAAGTTATTGTTCCGTTGCAAATTTAATCCATGACTGTTAGGTAACGGAAGTTAAGGACTAACTTTGCAATTGATTACTAACCTCAGGGGCTAACATGAAAATTGCGTGGGTCATGTAGCTACACGGTCTTGAGGATGATATTTAGTATATGTTATAATGTCCCAAAAATAATTGTGTACCTAGGACTTGTATGAGTTTTTTTATTTTACCGTAGTATTTTAAAATTTATTTAACAAAAAATAGTAGTTTCAAATTTATTTAATTTATTATTTTATTTA
Source organism: Chrysanthemum lavandulifolium (assembly GCA_022545495.1). Taxonomy (NCBI): domain Eukaryota; kingdom Viridiplantae; phylum Streptophyta; class Magnoliopsida; order Asterales; family Asteraceae; genus Chrysanthemum; species Chrysanthemum lavandulifolium. The sequence goes on along the minus strand of CM040241.1, from coordinate 73,967,687 downwards.
TTACCTTTTAATATAACTAAAGAAAAAAAACCACCCTTTTCAAAAAAAGAAACAGAAAAGCTCAAGAACCTCCACTTTTAATAGGATCAGTATCTACTTCTCATCGTGATCTGGCGCCCCTCAATATACACACCAACCACTACACCGTATAAAGTCGACTTCTCATCATTATTTTTCGATCTTCTACACTGTTATGGTATGATCGATTGCCTTTACCTTAATTTTTAATTGTTTTCTTTCAGTTTGAGTAAACCAATTACATATTGTTGTGGTACTTTATCAACAACTTCAATGATAAGTTTCAAAACCCAAATTTAAAACTAATAGCTTATCGTGTCGGGAGTCAGAATCAAGTTCAAAAGTTCAACTCAATTATGGAAAAAATTGGGAACCTAAATCCAAAAGATCGTGAGTGGCTTGAAGGACATCCCTTGTCCAAATGGACGCTGGCACATAATGGTGGTAAGCGCTACAGTACGCTCACAACAAATATGTCAGGGATTTTTAATAGTATGCTCAAGGGTGCTCGTTACTTACCTATAACAACATGTGTCCAACTAACATTATATTGAGTGGCCCACTATTTTAATGTGAGATGTTCTTTAGGACGTGTCGCTCAAGCTAACGGAAATTTATATCCTCCACATGTTCTTTGCAAAATTGGTTGCTTGATGACAAAGGCTAGTGCACATACCATGAGAATATTCAATAAGGAGAAAGGTATTTTTGAGTGACAACTCAAAAGGAAAAAATGTACAAGTTGTTAATTTAGAGAAACAAACTTACACATGTGATGAATGGGAGATTAACAAGTATCTATGCTCCCATGTATTAGGTATTTAAGTGGATGTGCATTTCTTTTTGAAGATTTCACAATATGTTCAAAGATATTACTCAATTATAGAGTATTCGCTACTTGGGCATCTGAGTTTTCCCACTTCCTCATGAAACATATTGACCGCAATCATCTATCACATTGCTACCAAGTTCTTATCTTAAACGAAAAGGAAGAGGTCGTCCTTGTTCAACAAGGCTTCGAAATGTAATGGACATTAAAGAAGGATGAAAAGTTAGCCTTTGCAGGATTTGTCAGTAAACTGGTCATTATCAGAAAACATGTCCTTCTAGGCCTAGAAAAAAGACATGTGGAGACGTGATTAAACCACATAAATGTGGTCATTTATTTGTCTTAGTACCCGACCTATATTGTCGTTTTTAGTTTAATCCGCACTACATGTTTGTTTGTTATGGATATTTTGTTCAACTACTTAGATGCGCCGGTGAGAACTATACATGTTTTGGTCATTTGGTTTTGTTTAGTGGAACTTGTTTCTTAATGAATATTTGATTTCCTTTTCTACACAAATATGTGTGTTTCTATTCGAGTTTAGGTCTTCTTGCAAGTCCAATTGGGTTATTATGTTTCCGTGTCGACAAAATGTATGCGTAATGCGGTAACTTTCTGTTTTTAGTGTTTGCAAAATGTATCGCAAAGTGAGTCTCAAGTCCGTTTAGTGTATATGCTTTTTCAAGTTAGAGTTGCAAGTTTGTTTGTTTGGTCAATTGTATGCCATGTGGTGCTTTTAGTTTGTTTGTTTGGTAGGACTTTGTTTTAGATCTTAAGAGCATTTTGCGGTTATATGGCTTTTTTTAATAGGTCTGCAGTATATGGGTGTTTGGAACAACGGGTCTGCAGTTATATGGGTGTTTGGGACAGTGGGTCAACACCATTTCTGTCATGGGTGTTTGGTTCAGTGGCTCAAAACCTGGTTGCAGTTGTACGGTTGGTTTTTATCTCTGCTATATTTCCATAATGGGTTGTTTTCGTTTAAAGGTCATGGGTCCGGTTGGTATTGCTGCTACTTTCTAGGAATGCACCTTATGGGTCATGTGGTAAAGTTTTTATTTTTTGCTTTTAATATATTTGTACTTTCTCTTCACTAATTCATGTTAAACAACAGGAAGTGGTTGGACTCGCTTAATATATCATTTGAGTATCTAAGGTTAAACAATTGCAAGTGGTAGGACTTTGCTTAATCTATCCTTCATCGTCTAGCAATATAAAATTAGTTTGAGACATTAAAAAGACTGAATGTCAATTTAGTAATCTTTGTGGTCAACTACAAACAACATTTAGTTTCTTTTGTATCGTTGTGTTTCTTGCATTTAGTTTCCTTTTATGCATTTGGTCTTGTTGGTTGGAACAAATTGCCTTTCTAAAAAAAAATAATAAATAAAAAAATGCCAGCAGCCAAAAATCATAGTTTATGTAAAAGTACTATCTTTTGTTAAATAAATTTGAAACAACTATCTTTTGTTAAATAAAATTTAAAAGTATTATGGTCAACCAAAAACTCTTTCACATTTCACAATCAATATTATCTTTACGGGGAATTAAGTGCCAAGCACACACACACACACACACACACACACACACACACACACACACATATATATATATATATATATATATATATATATATATATATATATATATATATATATATATATATATATATATATATATATATATATATATATATATATATATATATATATATATATATATATATATATATATATAGGGATACAATGAAAAGTTTCTTATAATGAGAAGGGTAGGAAGGAATGTGGAGGTGACATGTGTCACTTTGCCACATCATCATGCCACGTCATATGACACGTGTCACCACCCACCCCCTCACCCTCCCCCCGAAATAAAAATTCTGCAAAAAAAATTTTGGGGCAAAAATTTTTTTCCACCAAATTTGTTTTATCGCATCATTGTTATAAAAGTTCTTGCATTACAAGCGTATATTACTTCAAACTAGCGGCAGATCCATTGCGGTTTCAAGTGTACTAGCGACGAGATTCACCAAAGTTATGCATCACAATTATTTTTGTGATGCGGTAACTTTATAACTAGCGACAGATCCGGCGCAGTTTTCAAGTGTACTAGCGATAGATGCACCAAAGTTCTTGCATCACAATTATTATTGTGATGTAGTAACTTTATAACTAACTTTTCAAGTGTACTAGCGGATGCACCAAAGTTACTGCATCACAATTATTATTGTGATGCACTAACTTTATAACTAGCAGCAGATCCAGCAGCAGTTTCAAGTGTACTAGCTGCAACGACTTGCATTAGATACATTTCTATTCATATAGATGCATCATCTTGAGTTTCGAAAGTTAATTTGATGTATAGATGCTGTAAATTGATTTTCATAATTTCGGCACGTGCAGAGGAACGAAAAACAAGAGAAATCATGAAATGCATCTAATATACGTATACGCATATGATTAAAAGCTAGAAAACACACTATGATGTGTTATAATGCATCTAAGATTATAGGAATGCATCTAATTTAGGTCGGTGCATATCGGTTTGGGGTTATAGTTCTTTATTCCTTCTTATTTTAAGTACTTATTATTTGATCATATATATATATATATATATATATATATATATATATATATATATATATATATATATATATATATATATATATATATATATATATATATATATATATATATATATATAGTAATGAGATGAAGTAAATTAAAATAAGAAGTGGTGAAATGACCAAAACCATGCATTTGAGATGCAACGTCTTGCATTAGATGCATTTATATTCATATATATACAACATCTTAAGTTTGAAAGTTAATTTGATGTATAGATGGTGCAAAATGATTTTATGATTTTGCACGTGCGAGAGGAACAAAAATAAGAGAAATCATGAAATGCATCTAATAAACATATATGCATCGATTAAAAGTTACAAAACACACTATGGTGCGTTATAATGCATCTCGATTATAGGGATGCATATAATTTAGGTCGGTGCCTCTCGGTTTGCGTTATAGTTCTTCTTATTCCTTCTAATTTTAAGTAATCTTCTTATTTGATCATAATTATATATATATATATATATATATATATATATATATATATATATATATATATATATATATATATATATATATATATATATATATATATATATATATATATAAAGGTAGGATACAACGAAAAGTTTCTTATAATGAGAAGGGTAGGAAGGAATGTGGATGTGACATGTGTCTCTTTGCCACATCATCACGCCATGTCATATAAACGTGTCACCCCCCCCCCCCCCGAAAAAAAATATTTCCGCCAATTTTTTATTTTTCCGCCAATTTGTTTTTGCATCACTGTTATGAGCGTGTATAAAAATGTATATAATAACATTATATACGTATATAATAACATTATATACGTATATAATAACGTATAAAAATATAGACAACAACGTATATAAAAGCGTGTATAAAATGTATACAAAATTATATAAAAGCGATACAAACTTATATAAAAAATGTTACTTTTCTATAAAATTAATATTAAAAATCAAAAAACTTTAAATAAATCGAAAATATTAGATTATAAATGGTCGTTAGTTTAAAGGATGGATGTTGCAACGGTCGTTAGCCAAAAGGGGCTAACGTGTAATTGTTAACAGAATCCACTTAACGCCCGTTAAAGCCAGGGAATAAAATGATCCAAAGGTTTCCCCACAGTGAGGCCTCCTGCAATTATGAAAGACCAAGGACGATTCATGCAATCTTGGCAAACCACAGGGACGATTTCTGCATTTTACTCTTTACTTTATTGTATTAAAACATGAAATCTCAAACTTTTCTTTTAAGTATACACTGATTTTTCTACATAATTGTCATTGAAATGAGTGTGAAACATATACTTTGGCGATTTTAAATGAACTTGAGTTGGGTCCATCGATACCGCACATATCAACTCTAATTTTTTGGATAGAGAGCTTTTTGGTAGGGTTTCAAAAGATTAAATAATAAAATATGAATGTTCATATAGGGTTGTACACCAAATACCTTTCCCAATTCCAAAACAGTTTTTAATATTTTTTATTTCCTATATTTTGTCTTCTACTAACTCATTCATAATAATTATTCGGGTGAAAGTTGAATGATGAGACGTCTTTTTTATTTCTGCTCATCTACGCCAACATACTTTGTTAAGGGTTAAAGCTTACACATATTTCAAATTTTTCGATCTAGCTAATATGACTGTTCTTCAGTTGAGGTTACAGTCACCTTGCTAAAATTACATGTGATTAGTCTCTGGGACTAACGATCGTTAGCTAGATGATAACGACAAATTAAAAAAAAAAAAAAAATTAAATTTTTTCTTAAAATCTACTTAAAATATTTTTTTTAATTCATAATTTTTATAAAAAAAAATAGTTTAAAAAAAAATCGAACTTTTTTTTTTAAAAAACGTAATTTTTTTTAAAAAAAACGTAATTTAAAAAAAAAAAAAACGTAATTTTTTAAGTTTAAAAACCTAATTTAAAAAAAATTAAAAAATTACGTTTTTTTAAAAATTACGCTTTTTTTAAAATACGCTTTTTTTTTTTTTTAAATCCGATTTTTTTTTTAAACTATTTTTTTATAAAATTATGAATTAAAAAATATTTAAGTAGATTTTAAGAAAAAATTTAGAAGTTTTTTTTTTTTTTTTTTTTTTTTTTTTTTTTATCGTTATCAGCTAGTTAACGGTCGTTGGTCCCAGAGGACTAATCATGCAAATTTTAGCAAAGATGACCCGTAACCTATCACCAATGTGTCATATTAGCTAGATCGAACAAATTTGAAAGTATTACTAGCTTTGACCCTTAACAAAGTATATTGCTAGACGATAATTTCAAAAAAGACGCTGCATCAATAATTTTCACCCTAATTATTCACTTTAATTTTTTAAATATTTTTTAAACAACTATTACCATAAATATTTTTATTTGCTCAATATAATATTTAGTGAAAAATATATGAATAGATTGAGTTTTAAAAATATTTTCATTTGTTATAATTTTTATCAAGTATTATATAACACAAATAAAAATATTAATGGTCAAAGTTGAGCAAAAAGACTAAAAAATCAAAGTGGACAATTATTACGAAACTAATGGAGTATTGTTTTGATTTTATGGTTTTAGTTATGTAATTTTTCCGCGCTTTACTAATTTAATAAATAAAACAAAACAGCTTTTATGGTATTCGCTCATTTTAATACTTTTACTACCCGTCCCATATTAAATGTCCTGCTTTGAATTTTTGATTTTTTTTTCAATTTTGACCTAAATATTTTGGTTTGTCGATAATATTTGATAAAAATTATATCAATAAAAATATGTTGAAAACACAATTCATTCATATATTTTACATCAAGTATTGTATAACACAAAAATATATTTAAAGTCAAAGTTAAAAGAATGACTTTGAAAAGTCAAAGTGAACATTTATAATTTTTGTTACTTTTTAGTTTACTAATTTATTTATAAAAAAACAAAATTATAAAAGTAAAATATAAAATAAAAATAAAAAACTTAGAAGATGTGTGAATCCTATTTACCTAAATGGACTAATACAATGGCAGTTGGAATCTTTCTTGTTCACATTAAAATCTACAATCTATTATATATAGAGTGTATGTATTACATAGTAATAAAGCATTTCTGAAAATTTCCTCGATCCTTCTAGTTTTTAAGGCTCTCTCGTATACTTTTCCAACATTTCAATGTCGATTAATATTCTCCACGGAGATCTTCCTGACGTCAAGGTTCGTTTCTAGTTGTATATATGCTTGTTGCTATGGTTCATATTAAGTACTACGTAGTTTAGAGTAATAATAACGGAGTCTATCATGTTAGCTTCTCTCGCTATTTAGAGTAGAAGAAATCTTCCATCTCATATATATATTTCGATAATAATTTATAGGTAATGACTCCGCAAGTTGATGCTAAAGAAAGAATTGATGAACTCAAAGAAAAGACTAGAAGAGTTTTGATGACGACTTCAGATCCCAAAATGTCACTGAAGCTAGTTGATACGATTCAAAGATTGAAAATAGGGTACTATTTTCAAGAGGATATCAATGAAATACTAGAAAAGCTCAAACAACGTTTGCCTGATGATGAATTACATATAGTAGCTCTATGTTATCGCTTCACGACAAAATGGCATCCCTACCAATTCTGGTACTAGCTTAATTTCAATGTTCCTGAAACTTAACACGAGAATTATATGAAGAAAAATGTATTTTGCATTTAAGTTAGTTAGATTTTCCTCTCATCCACTTATTGTTTTAATCGTTGGTTGAGTAATTCGCATTGAATATGTTGAGTAACTCATATATCACCTTTTATTGCAGAGGTTTTTCTTTGATCTTTAAGATTCGCTGATACGAATGGTGAATTCATTAAGTCGACAAGTGAAGACATAGAAGGATTGTGATGAGTTTATATGAAGCTTCATTTGGGTTCAAAGGGAAATATTTTATTGCATGCCAAGGAAATTACTACACGAGAACTCAGTATACGTGTTCCAAAATTAAGTCCCAAACTTTCAAAGAGTTTTACAAGCTTTAGAGCTTCCAATGCACTTGCGCATGGAAACTGTAGAAGCAAGAAGATATATTGAAGACTATGGTAATGAAGACGATCACAACCCATTACTATTAGAGCTTTGCAAAGTTAGATTACAATCATGTTCAATCGCTCTTCCGAGGGGAAATGGTTGAGGTGGCTAGGTAAAGTACTCATCCCGTCTCAAAAGGGTTCAGTAAACAAAGAGCACCCGTCTTAAATTAGTTCTAGCAGTAATATGCAATGATTACATCGTTTTCTAGCTAAATCAAAATTTATCTTTTTAACAAGCATAAGATTCAAAACTTAAAATTAATACATCGCTTTAATCATTGTAATTTTAAAATTAGACACATAAACGCAGTAGTTTTAGTTTGGAAACGAACGCTCACTTCCTTTTGTTTCTCGTGAATATATATTTCATTACATCTCTTGACAATTCAAAATTTTGTTTTAGATGGTGGAACCATTTAGGTCTTGCTCGTAAATTTAGTTTTGTACGAGATCGACCACGTTGAGCGTTTTCTATGGACTGTTGGAGTCCTACCTGAGCCAAAGTACTCTGCTACCAGAATCGAGATGGCTAAGCCACTTCCATTTTGTTGCTTCTTGATGATATATATGATACTTATGGCTCATATGATGATCTTGTACTCCTACGAAAATAATTCAGAGGTAATTTTATCGGGTTTTTTAATGTTGATTGAATCATATATTGAAACAAACATTTTTTAGATGGGACATGAATGAAATCGAACAACTTCCTGAGTATATGCAAGCAAGCTACATGGCATTGTATAATACTAACAGTGAGATATGTGATAAAGTCCTTAGAGAACGAGGGTTATATGTCGAACCATTTCTCATAGGACCGTAACTATTTTCTTCTTAATGTTCTACTAGTGATTCAACTTTATTGTTTGCATATATAGATAGATATAGATTGATTTTGATAGTTTGCACTTTATATTATAGTGGATCAAGATCGTAGAGGGTTACATGGTGGAAGTCAGATGGTTGAAAACAGAAACCATACCGAATTTTAAAGACTATATGGACAATGCGGTTACAACATCCGGGTCGTATATGGCATTTGTGCATATGTTCTTTCTTATATGCGATGGAGTTAATAAAGAAAACATGGTGGATTTTCTTGAGCCATACCCTAAATTTTTCACCTTGGCGGGAACCATTCTTCGGCTCTGGGATGATTTGGGAACGGCTAAGGTATTAACTTATATAGTAGAAAGCTATTAGAGGTTGTTATTTTTTTAACTAATACCATGAAGCTTCCTTAAAGTCTTGTGCTATTAGGTTTGTCATGAACTTGACTAAATATATCAATGTGGCATATATGTGCATAGGAGGAACAAGAAAGAGGCGAGGTACTATCGAGCATACAGTTGCTCAAGAAAGAGAAGAAGATAACTTGTGATAAAGATGAAAGAAAACAAATTTTGGAGCTTATCCATGAGTTGTGGAAAGATCTCAATGCGGAGCTTGTTGCACCAAATGCGGTGCTCTGGCCGATGATAAGAGTTGCCCTTAACATGTCAAGAACATCTCAAGTTGTTTATCAGCATAATGAAGATAGCTATCTATCAAGTGTTAAGGATCATGTAAAAAACTTGTTCTTTAAAGCTATTGATATGTAGTTCTGTAATATATGCAAGGTTATTTACCATTTGGCACGGCAATATTTTCTATGAGAATATTTGTTCTGTTAGGAATTGGAAATTCCATGTTAAAGTGTCAGTCACCCCAATTAAGGTCTAGAATATGTTAGCTCGTAGACGTGTCATTATTTACGTTATTTAGTAGTTAAATAGTTAGTTTGTAGCGTAGTTTAGTTTAGTGTAACACCGTAGAGGAATGACGGGTCTTTACCCACTGTATGCCTGATCCACAGTCCGACTGGAGGACGTTTAAGTTGTAACTATAAATATCCCTTCCATCAATGGAAGGGGTGGTGCTTCTCAATCTAACATATCATTTGTTTCAAACCAGGTCTCTACCAAGAACACCCTCTCTTTCTTTCTCTCTCTAAAACATGGCTTTCTTGTATCACCACCATCCAAGACCACCCGAATCATCAAACACAATAATATTAAGATCATAACAATTGGTACAAGAGCCTAGGTTTTGTTGTTTGTGATTCTCGTGGTTTATTTCATGGTTTTAAGTGGTTTTTCATGCGTCTCTTTAATGCGGCTGGTTATGGTTTTTTTTAAATGTTTGATGCGGTTTATTGCTTTGGTCATGATGTTGGTTTGTAACTTTTGTTGAACTGATTTTTATGGATGCGATTAGTGATTTCAACACTCTTTTGATGAGGTTATTATGGTTTTGATGTTACGAATTGGTGTTTAAAGTTGGTCTTTGATGCTTATCGTTAAAATGGTAGCGATTTGACTAAATCATTTAGCGACTTATGTCAAGTAAATGAAGCTAGCGACTTGTTATTTAACAAGTTAGTGATTTGTAATTAGCGACTTGACTAGTCAATAGCGACTTGTGTATGCAGACCTAGCGACTTGTTATTTAACAAGTAGCGACTTGTCTAAAAAGGTAGCGACTTGACTCATGGTAGCGACTTGATCGATTTCAACTAGCAACTTGGCTACTAGATTAGATGAAAGGAAGATGAAGATGATGAACTTGAACTCGACCACATGACCAACAAATACCAAATACCAATCAATCATCACACGACCTCGTGTTCTACATAACCCATCATTGGTCCAAGATTATAACTAAAAGAAATTCAACATCGCTCCTCGTTATCTATCCAATTTCATCATATCCCAAAACTATTCTACATCTAAACCAATATCCGAATCTATCCATATCTAAACTAAAAGATCAAATAAAATGTAAACGACTCGGATCTCAGCTTATGTGTTCTTCAAACTCATTCCGACCATTAAAGATCATTCACATGAGTTAATACATCAACGATCCATGACAAAGACAAATCTATATCTTAAACAAGATCTCGATTTTTCATGTCTCAACCCTTCAAGGTTCTACACGTTATTATTCCGTCACAAATCGACTCAAACAACATATACTAAAATCTAAAACATGGTGAACAATCTCAGCTTCACTGCTTGTGTGGTTCTCAAAACGCTTAGACCATACAAGATCTATACACACAAGAATTTTACATCACAGATCTCACTTTACACAACTTTTGTTTGTTGTTCTAAAATCAAAACAAGATTAAAACAAGATTGTTTTATCTTGTTTTATTTCGGTGGAAACAATAACAAGAATCAAAGTAAACCCGCCTGCACGTCTGGGCTCTCTAGCCATCCCTCGTGGCCTCGTCATGTGCCTCGCACCATCCCCGTGGTGAGGTCTTGATGATTATCGAAATGGAGAGACACATTCGCTTTGATTGTGCATTAAGTTGGATTGATATATGAACTTTGATATTTTTTGTGTCGATCGATTTGGAAGAGATGGAAAAATGATGGGGCGAGACTGTTTGTGATGTTCTTAGGGTTTGTTGAGTGGCATTTTAGGGTTTGAGAAAATTTTGTGTGGTTGGTGTGTGATAAAACGGGCGTAATATTAGGAAAGTGTATGAGTATGGCTTATGTACTCCCATATTATTAGGGTTGTGATGCTTAATGTACATGTGCATGGGCTTGGTATTTTTTTTCGGGTCGTATCCTTGGAATGAACATTGGGCCGAGAGTTAGGGTAACATAAGGATGGACCGATCACATTCTTTTTTGTTACCGATCAAGCACCTCATTTATGATATGTGATCTCGATGATATGTGGTACTTTTGATTTAAGATATGTGAGCCGAAAGTTTTGGATATGTGATCTCAATGATGTATTCTCATTTTCAACTGGTCGAATATGAATTAATTGAGTGATCAAATGTGATAAATGATGAACCATGTGATTAATGGTACTAATTTTGGAACGGGTTATGACTTTTGGGCCTCGGTTCTAATCGATTGTATCAGATACTCGTTGAATCATACTCTTAACGAAAATATATGGTGTGAAATGGGCTTTATAATTCGGATATAATACATGTGTTGGTGCCATGTCTTTGGATTTTAGGAAAACATGAATTTTAAAGATACATTAATTCCTGATGGGTTTTTATGATCAGGTGTGCTTATGTTAAAAGTGGGCTTATCGTGGATCTAGTGTAAGTTTTGTATGACAATGAGAATTGTGATAATGCGTTTTGATGGTATGAAGTTTCTTTTTGACTTCTTGAATTAAGAAATTTGACACGACAAGATTTGCAATTGATGGGATTTATGAGATTTGTCGATGAGAGTGGGTATGCTGATGAGTTTTGTTATGAGGTTTGATACTTTGGTTTATGCATTCTCACGGAGTATTGTATGTCACGGCTTGAATTGATTGTTTAACAAAGTTGACTACGGGGTTATTTGGACGGTATTTCATATTTGGATTTGAAGTGAGGCTTTCCAAGGCGTATACTTATTTTCATCTTCTTTCTTTCTACCCTTCCGCCAAGATGACTTGTTCGAGCATTTATAGAGTGTGATAAATACTTGGCTATTTAGTGTTAGGAATTAGAAAATTCCATAGTGAAGTGTCGGTCACCCCAAGTATTATCTAGCATAAGTTAGCTCGTGACATATCGTTGTTTACGTTATTTATCGCTTATTAGTTAGTTATTAGTTTATTTTAGCGTAGTGTTACACCGTGGAGGAAGGACGGGTCTTTACTCATCGATACCGATCCACGTAATCGATAGGAGGTCGTGTAAGTTGTAACTATAAATACCCCTTCCATCCATGGAAGGGTGGTGCTTTCAATCTAATATTCCATACTTTTGTGTAAACCTCTAGCAAGAACACCTCTCTCTACTAACTCTCTAACTATGGCAAACATGTATTTTGATCATCCAAGACCACCCGAATCATCAACACAATAAAATAACGATCCTACAATTGGTATCAAGAGCCAAGGTTATTGTGTTGTGTGGATTTGTTGTGGTTTTTTGTACCAAGTTGTAAACTGTTTTGGTATTGTTCTTGGTCGAACTGTTTTGGTATTGTTCTTGGTCGGATTAATATTATTCATATCTTTGTGAAAAAAAAATGCTTTTACATGTTGTCTGTTTTGGATCATTCTTGGTCATAAAATGTCATGTGGGTTTTGTACATCTGGTCTTTTGTCATTCATTCATATGTCATTTTGTACCATTATCTGTGAAAATATGTTGTGGTCAAACAGTCATATACATGGTCAAATCTGTCACAATTATGCAGTTTTTTACTACAGTTTTTTGAGTTTTCTGGGTTTCTTTGAAGATGGTCGGAAAAATGGTCGGAATTACTCGCCGGAAAAAGTATAAAATCTTGCTAGCGACTTGTCCAAGTGTCCAGATTCATTGTACCTCATGTATAGCGACTTGGTGTAGCGAGTTGTGTCAATAATCTGCCTAGCGACTTGTCTTTACAAGTCGTAGCGACTTGTCATGTCTGCTAGCGACTTGACTATGCTAGCGACTTACTCATGGCTTAGCGACTTACTCATGGCTCTAGCGACTTGACTATTGAGTCAATTGTCGTAGCGACTTGGTTTGAAAAAATTGGGTAGCGACTTGTTTCAAAATTTGGCTAGCGACTTGACTCAAAAAGGGTTAGCGACTTGACTCCATATGGCGACTTGACAGAAAGGATGAAGAAGAGTGACTTTTTGACCAAACCAAATACCACATGAATCTCTCATGACCTCAGGTTGTATACCTTCATCAGTCCCACATCTTACAAGCATCAAACACTATACATACAAGATCTCAAAGTATATCAAGGTGTGGCTGAAATTATCATTAATTCAACTCAGGTTTATTTCAAACCCCTCGACTCTCTTCATCACAGATCTACTTATAAAAAGTTTTCTAAGCATTTGAAGGAAGAGTAAGGTCTCAGTGAATCTATTCATAGCATTCAAGATGCATCAACTCACAAATGATTCGATCTTCATTGACTTACATTCTTTTATGTACGAATCTCAAAGGAGTAAAAACAACATGTGTTTAAAACCATTCAAGAGTTTCGACTTTGTGCTAGTGTCAAAGAAAACGAAAAGGATCAAAATCGACTCAATACCACAAGATATCGCTCTTTGTGTCTCAGAACGAACCTTTTTCGCCCAAACAACATCAAAGATTCTCTTCATAGATCTAATCTCAAAAGGACTTAATGAAATGTACTATGGATCTCGATTCATGAAAACCCTTGCATAGATCATTAGAGATCTTAAAAGTTCTCAAGTTCATCATAGATCGCTTGTTGAGTAATAACTCCATTTAATTTCCGAGACAACAAGTACTCATTCATAACAAGGATGCTATGATTAAATACTTTGCTCGTTGTATGATTTAACATCATCAAAATATCTAAACGTGTTAATGGAAACCTACCTTAATCCATAGCGTTTGAAGCCGTCTAGCCATCCCTGTGGCATTATCGACATCTAACCATCCCTGTGGTGATGTGAGTGATATGTCAAGAGAGATTCAAGCTATGATGGGGATTTTTGTTTGGGTTATGCGTGGGGAGGGAAGAAAGTTTTTGGTGAATGTGATATTAACGTTTTTCTTCCGAATGAGTGATTTGGGGGGCGGAGGATTTTTTGTAAAAGGATTATTAGGGCAATGCGTGAGTAAGTGGCTGTTTTATATCCCAAATATTAGGGTATGCATACTAATGGATCGGGTATGGGCCGGATATTGACTAGGATGTATTGGACTTACTTTGGGCCGAGTGGATATGGTCTGGATCCATAATAGATCAAGCATACAAGCTATTTTTTTTTCACGATGGATACTATTTTGATTTTATTTAAGTGGGATTTTGTGGTACTACTCTCATACTCGAGCCGCTTGTTATCTTACTTGGTCATGTGTAATTTTTGTTTTATGAAATATGTGATCGATGGGCCTCAACTCAATTGGACCGATCTTGAGCATTTATAGAGAAAGTATTATGGATCGTGTGCTATTATTGCTTATATGCTTAATGACTTTGGATTTGTTGGACCGGTTGATAATGAGATTTGATGATATGAGAGTTACTGAAGTGATTTGTCGATGAGATTTGAAAATGAGACTTGTTGGGCTATGAGAGATTAATTATGAGACTTGATGTTGATGAGAGTTGATGTTGTGATTCGTTGTGTTATGCAATTTGATACTTTGGGGTATACATTTTCACAAAGAATATTATGTCACAGCTTGAAGTGTTTATTGGAAAATGTTGCCTACTGGGTTGTTTGTTCGGTAATTCCTATTTGGATTTGAAGTGAAGTTTTCCGGGCGCGTTTTCTTATTTCGTCTTCTTTCTTTCTACCCTTCCGCGAGGATGACTTGTTTGGGCAGTTATAGAGGGTGATAAAGACTTGGCCATTTAGTTACGTTTGTGATTCTTTCTCGCTTGACCCACAACGTTGCTATCACTTCGGTGTCTCACTCAGTTGAGAATGTCAAGAGGTTTTGTACATTGGGTACACCGTCTCTTTTTCACGAGGATTAGTACAAGTTTAAGTAACATATCTGGGGAATTTTACTTCATGTTCAAGCTTGGTATATCGGGTTTACTTCACCATATGGTCACAGCAATTGCCAACAGAATTTGAGAATGATGTGTTTACCAAAGTGCTTACTGGATGGGTGATGATTTTGATGATGTTGGATAATGAACCGCTGATGAACCGCTGCATGTTCCCCTAAAACAAATATTCACTGAAACCAAAGATGTCATAACACATTCAAGCTGACATTGTTTACGGTTTTGTCTTGATTTTGTAAAATCCCGCGAAAGAACCTATTTCTTGGTTTAAATCATAGACTTGTAAAATCCATAGACTTGTAATTTCCGGATCTATCTTACGGTTTATTCTTGGTTTTGTAAAATCCCGCGAAAGAAACTATTTATCGGTTTAAACCATAGAATTGTAAAATCCCGTAATGATGGAACCATCTTGGAGAAAGGAAAGTGTGTTTCGGGATCTTATTTGATGTCGGTGCTACGCTTTCGCTTCAAAGAAGGGATAAAAGGTGCACTTCATGAATTGGGTGTGTGTTGGGTTGTCTTCATGGCGTTATTAGATGGTTTTACGGGGTTATGTGCTTTTAATCATGGTCGAGATGAAACCATTATCAAAGTTCATTTAAAACGCCAAAGGAGGCTAGAATTGAGCTTTTATTCGGAAGATGTGACAACGGAGTTAATTCACTATTATTTATTTGAGGTTGAAGTGAAATATCACGGGCGAGCGTACTTAGTATCTCAAGGTATCGGGATGGTTGGATGAAGATTCTTCATGATCCTTGTTCGAGCTTATTATCAAAACAAAGACTTGGAAATCTAGTTATTTTGGGAGTCTTTTTATTTTACCACGAGGAAATTGGGCTCAGATCACCACAAAATAACTATCACTTTAAGGAGTTACGTTGTAGTGCTCAATGGTCACATTCAATTGTGGATTTTCAAGAGGTAATGTACGCCTTATACTTGATGGTTGGTTGGTTGAAGAGTATAGAGTACATAGAGTACTTAGAGATGCTAATGGAAATCGGCACCGCTATTTGCTTCAAATGTGCAAGTTTAAGTCACGAGTTCGGGTAGTTTACTTTAGAGTCAAATTCATTATATTGGTTTTCTCCATCACCGTCACGACAAAGAGCCTCTGAATGATAATGGGGATGCTTACATGTTTTGCTAAGAAGAAGCGAAAAAGAGAGATTATGACGTATGAACATAACAGTTCATGCCTCGTTCTCTAAAGAAAAGAAAAGTGTATATTTCAGTGCGCTTTATCTTCCAAGAAGAGAAATCTTCTTATGACGTATGAACACAACAATTCATGCCTCGTTCTCTAAAGAAAAGAAAAGTGTACGTTTCAGTGCACTTTATCTTCTGAAGAAGAGAAATCTTCTTATGACGTATGAACACAACAGTTCATGCCTCATTCTTCAAAGAAAAGAAAAGTATGCGCTTGTCGGCGCTTTATCTTCAAGAAGAGAAATCTTCTTATTATGACCATTCTCATCAACATGCTTCATACTTTTCCATGCGCTTGGTCATCAAGTGAACCTGCCATCAGAGATTGTTTTCGATTCCACTTTCTCAACTATAATGACGATGGCGACATCCCGTGCTAATTTTATGGGGAGAAGTGTGAATAGACTACATTTGGATGATGTTCACTTGTTTAATCAAGAATGGCATCTCCGTATGCAATTCTTGAGGGGAGAAGAAGTGTGAATTTTTGCATTGTTGATTGATATTTGAGAATTAATGGTCATACGGCTCTAAACTCATGTAAGAACCGAACCTCTTCTTATCGTATCGGGTCATCTTCACATGGAGTTTTTCTTCTAAGAGCCGTTGGTTGACATCTTCACTCGGATTGATGAGTTTATCGACAAAGTGCTTCCGGTTAATGCTTCACGATACATCAACATGATGATTCCGAACAATCTCTGCTCTTGTTTGATGTGATTGGTAGTTTGGTGTTACCATCTTGTGTGTTCGCTATGGCCCGATTGCTGATTTCCTTGATGAACATCTTTCGTTCTTGTTTGATTGGGAGGATTTTAGTTAAGGGATTTGCAAGATGTAAGTTAATTGGGATGCTTTTGGTGGGATGCCTTTTGGTGTGAGTTGAAGATGTTAATTGTCTATTCCCAACCGGACAATCTTGAAGAAGGTCAAGTCTACATCCGTTTCTACATTTCTTGTTATATGTTAGAAGACCAAAGACGAGTTGCATTTAATGATCTAAAGACTTCTTCTTAATCGGGCATTTATCAAAAGATTGTCGGTCTAGGGAGAGCACTAATTGGAGGAATGTGATATGTCAAATTTAATCCCAATTAGACTTGCTCACATTATTCAAGATGTTGATTCTCACAAAGACTTCAAGCGATCTTCTCAACAAATTTCAAGTATTTGGGCATTCAAAGAGTTGCGATATCAAGTATCAAAACCGTAGAAGGGAAGGAGACAAGCATCTAAACGCGAGTAAACTTGATGTACTTAATACTTCTAAGAAATTGAAGATATCCCGGAAGACAAATGTCATGACCGCAGAGAAACTCAAGGTTTTACTCATCAAGCGTTTAGTATTCTTATTCTAACTATGTGGGGAAGCGATGGAAGAGTTAGTTTCAAGATAAAAGAGGTACACAAGTGCGTGATGATCTCGATGTTATCACAATCATCGGAGGAGAGAATTGTGTACATTGAGGCGCTTCAATGTTTCACTTGAGGGCTTAATCGGTGATTCGTAGATATAATCACTTATTCCGAGTTGACATCCTCGAGATTGTCATCCGCAGAGATAATCGCTGACTTGGCTTGCTTCTTCAATGTTATCGCTTTTCCTTCCTCGGGTATTGGTATACTTCGGATACTTGAGCTTCATACACGATCATCGTGGGAAGAAAATGTGAACATGGGAGGTGTTTTCATTCCCTCATGATATGTATTCGGGAGAGCTCTTGGGTATTGGTGTACTTTGGGTTCTTGAGCTTCATACACATTCATCAGGGACAAAAGATGTGAACATAGGGGAGGTGTTCTTCATTACCCTCATGATGTGTATTCGGGAGAGTTCTTGAGCATTATTCTAAGAGACGGGCTGCATCATTTCAACTACGTGGGGGAAGTGGTCTCTTGACACCTTTTGGAATGGATTGCTTCAGACTTCAGTGGTAATGAAATTTGAAAAGAAATTTAAAGAGTGGGATGAAACGTTGCTGTTCTTATTCTTGATGATATAACCCCGAATGGAGATCCTCGATTATCGTTCTTAAATGGAGCAACGAGATTTATGGTAATGGTGTGCTTTTCTGCACTGGCTAAGGCAAGCTTGAAATAGAGCTTCAAATACGCTCATCTAAAGGATTTTCGGTTTGGGGAAGTCGCCAAAGTCTCACTTTCGATGGTTCTATTTCTTTCAATTCAAGAGCCCTTGAAGCTTTGGTGGTGGATGTCTAAGAGATGACGAATTATATCTTCTACGACGTCTCGCTAGATATCCTTATTTCGGTACTGTATCATCATCTTTCTTAAACTATATCATCTACTCTATCTTTGTATATATTTATCCGAAAATCAAAATACAAAAATATAAAACCAACAAAAGAAAATAGAAAAATATAAAACCTTCAAAACCCATAAAATCGAAAATTTCAAAATACTAAAATATGTTTTCCAAGACATGTCTTCGATATCGATAACATCTACGGTCTTAGAAATGTCATTCAATAATGGCACGGGACTTTAGATGAAGTTCGAAAGGGAGGTGTAAATATTTCTTTCTAAACATGTCTCAAAATATGGCTTACAGATTATTTCGTGATCAGAACTCGGGCTTAAATGACGGTTTGCGCTTATTTCGATCAGTAACCCGGCTTCAAATGATGGCTTGCTATTATTTCGAGATAGCAACCCGCTTCTTCAAAAGAAAGGAAAGTGTTGCGCTAAACCAATTTTTCAAATATTTCGTGACTTATCCTAAAAACAAATGAGGAAAGTATGTCGAAGGATCTGTTGCTCCTACTCAAATATTTTTCCGTCTATAAATTCTTCTATAAAATATTTGTTGTTTTCTAAAATGGTGGTAAATGAGTTGCTTGTAAATCTATCGATTCGTAGTTTTTGTGAAATTGAAAACTCAATCAATGACTTCGCCGCTTTTAATCTTTTCGTAAAATAAGTCATTGATTGAGGGGAGAATGTTGTCAAATTTATATCATCTAACGGACTTTCTTAATTATCCTACGTGCTTATCTCGAAAAATATAATTGCCTATGTTGAAGGACTAGGTTTCTAGGATATGATTGTTAGGTTTAGATGATTAGAGTTTGAGAAACAAATTATTCCCATACCTTACATGATCCGATTGATATGTTGGATTGACTTTTATTAGTCGATTGTTGTTTGGGTGTTGTCGACCACCATATATTTGTATGTGTGTTCACTAACATATGCGTATATTGGTATATAAGAATGTTCCCGATCCGGATCCCACAAATGAACATGATTGGATGCCGCAAGGAAAGGGTAACGATATCTTGGGTTGACAAATGAAGAAACGAAGCTTAATTAGACTTCAATGGAGAGTTGGCATAAATGCAACGTAAGAGGTCTCACCGCATCGCAGATGGTTTTCTTCTAGTGATTGAAGAAACGAAGCTTAATTTGACCTCGGTTGGCATTCAAATGCAACGTAA
Source organism: Chrysanthemum lavandulifolium (assembly GCA_022545495.1). NCBI lineage: Eukaryota > Viridiplantae > Streptophyta > Magnoliopsida > Asterales > Asteraceae > Chrysanthemum > Chrysanthemum lavandulifolium. The sequence continues at coordinate 73,947,989 of CM040241.1, read as the reverse complement.
GAAGAAGTCTCACTTGCATCTACTGACGGTTTTTCTTCCAAACCCTACAAAGAACAACAACGAAGCTTCTCAACCACCTAACGATCTTTGTGCGAGATACCATTTTAAACAATTTTGAATAATTTGATTAAATTGTTTTGAAAATGGAAAATATTGTTTTGAAAATATATTGACTAAATTTTGAAAATCACCGGACTTCATTTTATCAAAACCTATGTCACTCAATCATTGACCACCGTCATCGATTGAGGGGAGAGTGATTTAAAATAAAATATTTTCAAACGATATTTCTTCACAAAAGTTCCGCTTTGTACAATATAAGTGGTGATCTAAAGATTTAATGTTATGTCATGGTATGATTTTTTCTTTAGAATCAAGGTCTTTCAAATGAAATTTTTCTCGTTCTTGTTTGATTGTGAAATTGTTTTATTTTACTAAAAGATCAATTAAAACTATCATACCGACACTAACAATCTTTAATGTCTTAAATTGGTCCTTATCTCGTCATTTTTCAAAATTAAATCTTGCCACGCTTTCCCCAAACTCTTTTAAATGATTTAAATCAATTGGGATCACAAATCTCAAAAGGTTTGAAATTTTTGATCGGGTGAGAGATCGTGATTTAAATCTCATATCTGTTTTAACGGAATTGGTTTTAGTCCTTTATAGGCACTCCTGCCTCCATGTGCCAAACGATTTCAAATATAAAATGCACATGTTGAGGAGGACCATTTATCCAAAAACAAGATGAGTATTTAAACCTGTCCACATTTTCTCCCATGTTTTCTAAACCTAATTAAATCACTTGGGATCCAAAATCTCAAAGGGTTTGATATTTTTGATCGGGGAGAATTTGTGATTTAATAATGAAATTTGATAAAAGGTGATCGCTTTTGATTTAATTGTGCATCGTTGCTCGCTCATATGTGCTAAACGCTCGAATCTTGAAGCACATATTGAGGGAGGAGCAAATAAACTATCGAGGTACGAAAGCTTTTTAAAGTGATTTATAAAGTACCTTGATTGAGTTTTTTAAATGGTTTCTTAATGGCTTGTGCGATCGTAAATGTGCTTCAAAAGAACTCTTGCCTCTATGTGATAAAATGATTTCAAATTTCATACGCACATATTGAGGGGAGAATTTTACCATGAAAATCAAATGGCTTTTTCAGATGAAAATTGTGATCAAAGAAAATATTTCAAAGTCCTCTTGCCTCCTCGTATAAACAATTTCTAAATCATACGCACATGTTGAGGGGAGGTTTTCTAAATGATCAAAACTATTAGGGTACAAAATGCTTTGATCTCGTATCACAAGTACCTTGATTGTTTTTCCAAATGTTTTTCAATTGGTTTCGAGAAGGAAAGAACAATACCAAAAGACCCACCAATTTATTTTATGCATGGTGTTATAAGGATGGTGAGGTTAGGTATTTGTTCCCACGATCCGCCGTAATCGGAGGGATCTACCAGGACAATCCACTAGATAGTGTGTAGTCCTTAGGTATATTGAAAAAGGAGAAAAATGAGAATATGGGAAGAGTGCGGATCGAGACAGAGCTAGTACCGGAATAAACCCAACAAGGTTCTAGTAATGAAGTCTCGGAAAGCAATCAAGGGGTTGAAGAATGAAAAGAAATGAATGTGAAAAGGGTGAAAAGAAATAGCCCTCCAATAATTCAACCTTAGGGCATAACCGGGTTCAATACATATGCTACTAAGTGGTTACTAAGGTAACATCGGTATTGAAGACAAGACGTCATGGACCCAAAGGACGACCGCACTACAACTTCCCAAGCCACTCAAGTTCCTCTTAAAAGGGCTTGTTTCATTCTCACGGGAACCGACATAATCTATCGACTTTCTTTTAGAGATGGTTGATATTGAAGTAGGAGACCCTCTCCTAGTCTCCGACACAGAACCAAATGAGCACTATTGAGTCTAGAGCAAAGAGATCATCCACAATATCTCATTAGGACACTATTCTTGAAGACTTGCTATTTCACACAATGTGGAAAGTAAGAATATATTAAGAGTCCCACGATTATCCTTGGGGTATTGCTGAACATCCGAGTGATATGTAAAGTATTCACAATGAAGATGGAAATCCTTCTAGAGCCAACATCAAGCAAGCTCTTGGTGGGTGACATGTGAGATCTTCTCGTAAGATCAAACTTGTGACAACCGGATAGAAACGATGGGAGATTCAATCTTGAATCAACCTTGGTCCAGATTGAATTGACGAATACTTTTGAAACACCGCTCGATGTGCAAACCTTCTTTTCTCTAGCACGTCGAATGTGTATTCATGTTTTCAAACACGAAAAGTATCTCGATTGAAAAAAAATACTTCTAGAAAACCGCTCGATGTGCGAATCTCTTCTTCGCTAGCACGTCGATTGTGTACTATTTTCAAATACAAAAGTGTTTTGATTAAAATTGATCTTTCTCATAAAACCTTTGTCGTATTGCAAAACTCTTTATTCTAAGCAATACGCGATTGTTTTCAAATCAATTTTTCATCAATCGCTGAATCTCAATTACCGGTTCACTCACCCGTGTTGTCTTCTTTGAGACGCCCGGTTTGAGAACAACTAGAACAATTCACGAAACCCCGCCAAGGAGATTCTTAGGAATCCTACCGATCACAAAAGAAGATTGTAATCGATCAACGGGAACCGTGGGCGTGTACTCAATTCAACGAAGTGATCAAAGACACTTTCGTGCGCTTTATTGCTAACTGTTGTTTGCGGTACATTTGGACGGTTGCACCGATCGTAATTGAGGAGTCAATCCAAAGCCACATGCTCACAAAGATCCACACTTAATTTGAAGAAATCATGACCGGTGCATATCTACATAACCTGGCTCGATATTTCATACTATGCTTCGTCATTGTTGCAAATATCATGAACCAAAGAAGGCTTCCGCCACTCGATGGAAAGATGTCATGATTCAAAAGTGTGAGCATGTCGGTCCAAAAGTCACAACATCACATGATGGCAACACAATAAAGGGTGATCCGAGATTTACTGTGGCTGATGATCTCAAAGAAAGTTCAAAGATCATCAAAGATGTGGATCAGTTAAAGGCCTCTACTAAAAGTACAAATCAATGCGGACTTTGAAGTTGCACTAGTTAAGCACAAAGATTGCGAAAGTGAAGAATTAAAGTCTACGAGCTCAAGACTGAAGATAAAATATAATGCTAGGATTCAAAATGTAAAACATGGGGTAACCTCCCTTAGGGGGAGATTGTTAGGAATTAGAAAATTCCATAGTGAAGTGTCGGTCACCCCAAGTATTATCTAGCATAAGTTAGCTCGTAGACATATCGTTGTTTACGTTATTTATCAGTTTATTAGTTAGTTATTAGTTTAGTTTAGCGTAGTGTAACACCGTGGAGGAAGGACGGGTCTTTACTCACTGTATACCTGATCCACAGGCCGATAGGAGGTCGTGTAAGTTGTAACTATAAATACCCCTTCCATCCATGGAAGGGGTGGTGCTTTCAATCTAATATTCCATACTTTTGTGTAAACCTCTAGCAAGAACACCCTCTCTCTCTACTAACTCTCTAACTATGGAAAACATGTATTTTGATCATCCAAGACCACCCGAATCATCAACACAATAAAATAACGATCCTACATTTAGTTACGTTTGTGATTCTTTCTCGCTTAACCCACGACGTAATTATCACTTCTGTGTCTCACACAGTTGAGAATGTCAAGAGGTTTTGTACATTGGGTACACCGTTTCTTTTTCACGAAGATTAGTACAAGTTTAAGTAACAAACCGAGGAATTTTACTTCATGCTCAAGTTTGGCATATCGGATCTACTTCTCCATGTTGTCATTGCAATAGCCGACATATTATGTGAATGATGTGTTTTCCAAAGTGTTTATTGGATGATTGATGATATTGATGATGTTGGAGTAAGAATCGTTGATGAACCGCTGCATGTTCCCCTAAAACAGATATTCAATGAAACCAAAGTTGTTATTACACCTTCAAGCTAACATTGTTTATGGTTTTGTCTTGATTTTGTAAAATCCCGCGAAAGAATCTATTTCTCGGTTTAAATCATAGACATGTAAAATCCCGTGACAATGGAATCATTCCTGGTAATTGTAAAGTGCATTTTCGGATCTATCATACGGTTTATTCTTGGTTTTGTAAAATCCCGAAAAGAAACTATTTCTCGGTTTAAACTATAGAATTGTAAAATCCGTGATGATGGAACCATCCCGAGAAAGGGAAAGTGTAATTCGGATCTTTTCGATGTTTGGTGCTACAATGTCTTCTTCAAAGAAGGGATAAAAGGGTGTACTTCATGAATTGGGTGATTACTTGGATTTTCGTCATGGTAGTTTGGTTATTACATGGTTTTACGGGGTTATGTGCTTTTAACCATGGTCGGGATGAAAACCATTATCATAGTTCACTTAAAACGTCAAAGGAGGTTAGATGTGAGCTTTTAATCAGAAGATGTGACAACGGGGTTAATTCACTATTATTTATTTGAGGTTGAAGTAAAACATCACGGGCATGTGTACTTAGTATCTGAAGGTATCGAGGATGGATGGATGAAGATTCTTCAAGATCCTTGTTCGAGCTTATTATCAAAAACTAAGACTTGGAAATCTAGTTATTTTAGGTGACTTTTTCCTTTTCTTTTTTCCATTTGGGGGAATTGGTATCTTACCACCTCAAAATTACTATCACTTTAAGGAGTTACGTTGTAGTGCTCGGTCACATTCAATTGTGGATTTTCAAGAGGTGATGTACGCCTTATACTTGATGGTTGGTTGGATGAAGAGTATAGAGTACTTAGAGATTAAATGGACGATGAAGTCTCGGCACCGCTTTTGTTACATATGTGCAAGTTTAAGTCACGATTTCGGGTTGTTTTACTTGTGGTCAAATTCATCATATTGGGTTTTCTCCATCACCGTCACGACAAAGAGCCTACCTGAATGATAATGGGGTTGATTACAAGTTTTGCCAAGAGAGTCGAAAAGAGAGATAATGACGTATGAACACAACAGTTCATGCCTCGTACTCTAAAGTAAAGAAAAGTGTACGTTTCAGTGCGCTTTATCTTCTGAAGAAGAGAAATCTTCTTAATATGACCATTCTCATCAACATTCTTCATGCTTTTTCCATGCGCTTCAGTCATCAAGTGAACTGGACTACTGTTGATTGTTTTCTTATTCCACTTGCTCAACTATAATGAAGATGGCGACATCATGTGCTAATTTTGCGGGGGAGAAGTGTGAATAAATGCATTTGGAAGATTTTCACTTACTTAATCAAGAATGGCAACTCCATATGCAATTCTTGAGGGGGAGAAGAAGTATGATAACCCTACATGGTTGATTGATTTCTGAGAATAAATGGTCAAACGGCTCCAAACTCATGTAAGAACCGAGCTTCTTCTTATCGGGTCATCTTTACATGGAGTTTCTTTTTAAGAGCCGTTGGTTGACATCTTCATACGGACTGATGAGTTTAATGACAAAGTGCTTCTAGTTCTTTGGGTGATTTCTTTGATGAACATCTTTCGTTCTTGTTTGATTGGGAGGATTTGAGTTAAGGAATTTGCTATTTGTAAGTTAACGGAATGCATTTGGTGAGTTGAAGATGTTGACTTTCTATTCCCCAAATGGACAATCTTGAAGAAGGTCGAGTCTACATCTGTTCTACATTTTATGATGCATGTTAGAAGACTAAAGACGAGTTGCATTTAACGATCTAAAGACTTCTTCTTAATCCGGCATTTATCAAAAGATTGTCGGTTTAGGGAGAGCACCAATTGGGGAGAGTGAAGCCAATGTTAATCCCTAATTATATTTGCTCACAATATTCTTCAAAGAAGTTGATTCTCACAAAGATTAAAAGTGGTCTTCTCAAAAGATTTCATGTATTTGGGCTGCTAAGATGTTGCTGATTCTGAAGTGTCAAAACCAGCAAGGGGGAAGGAGACAAGCATCTAAACACGAGTAAACTTGATGAACTTAATACTTCTAAGTGATTGAAGATATCCCGAGAAGACGAAGGTCATTACCGCAGAGAAATTCAATGTTTATCTCATGGCGTTTAGTGTTATTATTCCAACTATGTGGGGGAAGAGATGGAAGAGTTAGTTTCTGGTGATAAAAGAGGTACACAAGTGTGTGATGATTTTGATGTTATCACAATCATCGTGGAGAGATTGTGTACATTGGGATGCTCACCGTTTCACTTGAGGGCTTAATTAGTGATTTAGAGATATAATCACTTATTCCGTGTTGACATCCGCAGATTGTCACCGCAGATAATCGATGATTCGGCCCGCTTCTTCAATGTTATCTGTTATTCTCTTTGGGCATTCGGTACTTCGGTTCTTGAGCTTCATACACTTTCTTCATGGGAGAGAAAAGTATACATCGGGGTTATTCTTTGGCTATCGGACTTAATCGCTACTTGATTTTATAAGTTTCTCCGTCTTCGGTATATGTGTATTCGGGTTCATGAGCTCTAGTCTCAAGAGACCAACTACATCAATTCAACTACGGGGAAGTGGTCTCTTGACACCTTTGAATAGATTGCTTCGACATCGATTGGAAAAGGAATTTGAGAAGAGGTATTCAAATGTGGGATGATACGTTGTCGTTCTTCTTCTTGATGATATAACCCGAATGGAGATCCTCGATTATCGTTCTTAAAAGGAGCAATGAATTTATGATAATGGTGTGCTTTTTGTGCACACCGCTAAGGCAAGCTTGAAATAGAGCTTAGAATCGCTCATCTAACGGATTTTCGGTTTGGGGAAGCGCAAAGTCTCTTTTCTCAAAGGCTCATGTTCTATCTTCTATTCCGGAGCCTCGGAAGCTTTGGTGGTGAAGTTTAAGAGATGACTAATTCTATCTTCTACAACGTGTCGCTCGATATCCATATCTCTCAGACTCATATCATCATCTTTCTTAAACTATATCATCTACTCTATCTTTGTATATATTTTTTAAAACAAAATAGAAAATTATAAAACCAAGAAACAAAATAGAAAATTATAAAGCCATCAAAAATCCATAAAAATCGTAAAATTTCAAAAATACCAAAAATATGTTTTCTCAAGACATGTCTTCTGTATCGATAACATCTCGGTCTTAGAAATGTCATTCAATAATGGCACGGGACCATAGATGAAGTTCGACCAGGAGGTGTAAATATTATTTTTCCAAAACAAGTCTCAAAATATGGCTTACGCTATTTCAGATCAGAACTCGCGCTTCAAAATGGCTTGCAATCACTTCCGATCGCGACCGCGCTTAAACTATGGTTTGCTATTATTTCAGATAGCAACCCGTTTTTCAAAAAAGGAAAGTGCTACACTTAAACGATTTTCACAATATTCAAGCACTTATCCTAAAACAAAATGAGGAAAGTATGTCGAAGGACTGCTGTTCCTACTCAAATATTTTTCCTTCAAAAATTCTTCAGAAAAATATTTGTTTTAACTAAATGGTGGTAAATGCGTTGCTTGAAAAACAATCAGTATCAGAATGTTCATAAATTTGAAAACTCAATCAATGACTTCAACGCTTTTAGATTTTTTCAGAAAATGAGTCATTGATTAAGGGGGAGAATGTTCTTCAAATTTACATCATCTAACGGGCTTTCTTAATTATCCTACGTGCTTAATTAAGAATGATATTTGCCTATGTCAAAGGACTAGGAATTTAGGATATGATTGTTAGGATTAGATGATTAGAGTTTGATGAACACATAATTCCCATGCCATATATGGATTGACTTTTATTAGTCGATTACTGTTTGGGTGATGTCGACCACCATATATCTGTTTGTGTCCACTAACATATGCAGATATCATGGTATAAAAGAATGTTCCCGATCCGGATCCCACTAATGAAGATGATTGGATGCCGAAGGAAAGGGTAACTATATCTTGGGTCGACAAAAGAAGAAACGAGCTTAATCGATCTCTCCATGGATAGTTGGCACAACAGATGCAACTTCAGAGGTCTCACCGCATCTGCAGACGGTTTTCTTTCATCCTTTCAAAGAACAATAGAAGTAGCTTATGATTTTATCCACCTAACGATCTCTGCGTGTGATTTATAGTGATGTTACCATGTTCGTATGGTAGATAAATATTGTTTTTGAAAATAAATTGGACTAAAATTTGAAAATTACCGGACTTCATTTTTTAAACATAAGTCACTCAATCATCGACTACGGTCATCGATTGAGGGGGAGAGTGATTTAAATTAAAATATTTTCAATCAATATTTCATCAAAAAGTCCGGTTTGTACGATTATATGTGGTTATCTAAAGATTTAATGTTATGTCATGGTATGATTTTCTTTAAAACTCAAAGATCTTTCAAAATGAAATTTTTTCTGTTCTTGTTTGATTGTGAAATTATTTCTTTTACCTAAAGATCTCTAAAAAATTAGCATACCTGACACTAACAATCTTTAATTGTCTAAATCTGTTCCGCTATCAGAATAAAATTAATCTGGACACATTTTCTTGCCATATTTAGTAAACCTATTTAAATCACTTGAGATCCAAAATCTCAAAGGATTTGATATTTTTGATCGGGGGAGAAAATGTGATTTAAATATGAAATCTGATAACAAGTGATCATTTTGACTTAAAAAGTGCAGGCTGCTCTCCCATATGTGCTAAAACACTTTCGAATCACGAAGCACATATTGAGGGGGAGCACTTCTAAAAAAGTTAAACTATCAAGGTACAAAGGTTTCAACGTTTTATCATATGTACCTTGATTGAGTTTGAAATGGTTTCTCAATGGATTTTGTGATCGTGGTTGTGCTTCAAAAGAATTCTTTCCTCTATGTGATAAAATGATTTCAAAAATCCTATGCACATATTGAGGGGGAGAATTTACCAAAGAAAATCAAATAGCTTTTTCCATGGAAATTGTGATCAAGAATATATTTCAAAGAACTCTTGCCTCCATGTGCTAAACAATTTCAAAATCTTATGCACATGTTGAGAGGGAGCATTTCTAAATGATCAAAACAATTAAGGTACAAAATGCTTTGATATTATATCACAAGTACCTTGATTGATTTTCAAATGATTTTTCAATTGGTTTCACGGAAGAATGTACTGTACCAAAAGACCGACCATTTTACTTTATGTATGGAGTTATAAGGTTGGTGAGGTTAGGTATTAGTTCCCATGATCCGCCAGAGTTGGAGGGATCTACCCAGGGACAATCCACTAGATAGTGTAAAGTTCTTAGGTATGATGAAAAAAGGAGAAAAGTGAGATACGGGAAGAGTCGATCGAGATAGAGCTAGAACCGGAATAAACCCAACAAGGTTCTAGTTATGAAGTTTCGTAAGCATTGAAGGGTTGAAGAATGAAAAAGAAATGAAGGTGAAAAGGGTTAAAAGAAATAGCCTCCAATAATTCAACCTTAGGGCGTAAACCGGTTCAATTCATATGCTACCGGTGGTTACTAAGGTAACACCGGTATTAAAGACAAGACATCATGGACCCAAAGGATGCACCGCACTAAACTTCCCAAGCTACTCAAGTTCCTCTTAAAGGGCTTGTTTCATTCTCACGGGAACCTACATAATCTATCGATTTCTCTTAGAGATTGAAGAAAGAGACCCTCTCCTAGTCTCCGCATAGGAACCAAATATGCACGATTGAGTCTAGAGCCAAGAGATCATCCACAATATCTCGTTAGGATACAAAATTAATGATGGCTTCTTCGTTTCACACAATGTGGAAAGTAAGTATATATTGAGAGTCCCACGATTATCCTTGTGGTATTGCTTAACATCCGAGTGATATGTAAATATTCACTATGAAGATGGAAATCCTTCTAGATCCAACATCAAACAAGCTCTTGGTGGGTGACATATGAGATCTTTTCTAAAGATCGAACTTGTGACAACCGGATAGAAACAATGGGGCGATTCACTGTGAATCAACCTTGGTCCAAGATTGGAATTGACGAATACTTTTGGAAAACCGCTCGATGTGCAAACCTTCTTTTCTAGCACGTCGAATGTGTATTCATTTTCAAACATAAAAAGTATCTCTCGTTGAAAATACTCTTGGAAAACCGCTCGATGTGTAAATCTCTTCTTTCTCTAGCACATCGAATGTGTACTCATTTTCTAATACAAAAGGTATTTTGATTGAAAATTGATCTTTCTCATAAAACCTTCGTCGTATTGCAAAACTCTTTCTTCTAAGCAATACGCGATTGTTTTTAAATCATTTTTCATCAATCGCTGAATCTCAATTACCGGTTCACTCACTCCGTGTTGTCTTCTTTGAGACGCCCGATTTGAGAACAACTAGAACAAATGCGAAACCCCGTCAAGGAGATTCTTAGGAATCCTACCGATCACAAGCAAGATTGTAACGATCAACGAGGAACCGTGGGTCGTGTACTCAATTCAACAAAAGTGATCAAAGACACTTTCGTGTGTTTATTGCTAATCGTTGTTTGCGGTACATTTGGAAGGTTGCAAAATGATCGTTATTGGGAGTCAATTCACGGCCGCATGTTCACAAAGATCCACACTTAATTAAAGAAATCATGATCGTTCATATCTACATAACCCGGTTCGATATTGTTATACTATTCTTCTATTACGTCGCAAATATCATGAACCAAGAAAGCTTCCAGACTGGATGGAAAGATGTCATGATCCAAAAGTGTGAGCATGTCGGTCCTAAAGTCACAACAACACATGATGGCAACACAAAAGGGTGATCCGTAGATTTATCGTGGTCGATGATCTCAACGAAGATCGAAAAGATGTGGATCAGTTAAAGGCCTCCACTAAAAGTACAAAACTATGCGGACTTTAAAGAATCGCTACTAATGCACAAAGATTGCGGATTTGAAGAATTGAAGTCTACGAGCTCAAGAAAGAAGTCAAGAATAGAATGCTAGGATTCAAAATGTAAATCATGGGGTGACCTCCCTTAGGGGGAGATTGTTAAGAATTGGAAATTCCATGTTAAAGTGTCAGTCACCCCAATTAAGGTCTAGCATATGTTAGCTCGTGACGTGTCATTATTTACGTTATTTAGTAGTTAAATAGTTAGTTTGTAGCGTAGTTTAGTTTAGTGTAACACCGGGAGGAAGGACGGGTCTTTACCCATCGTATGCACGATCCATAGTCCGACAGAGGACATATAAGTTGTAATATAAATACCCTTCCATCCATGGAAGGGTGGTGCTTCTCAATCTAATATATCATTTGTTTTAAACCAAGTCTCTACCAAGAACACCCTCTTTCTTTCTCTCTCTAAAACATGGCTTTCTTATATCACCACCATCCAAGACCACCCGAATCATCAAACACAATAATATTAAGATCCTAACATGTTCTCTCGCCTTAATTCTCTCGATTTGTGTATTCGTTTAATTAAGAAAATACTTTGAGCGTTGAGTGTTTGATGACTTGATGTTGTGAGAGATCGCATCCATTTAAGGGACAATCTAAAATTTATTTTGTGTGTTTGTTTGCACTGCTTGAGAACAAACTTGATAGGATTCTTTAGTAATGATAAGGTCATTACTACTATATTACGTTGCTACAGTGTTTTTTTTGAGAAAATATATATACTTCTTATGAATAGTAATGTTGTCATTATTTTATTTTTCTACAAAGTTCTGCTTTTACCAAATCCCATCTTATTCTTGAATCTTCTTGATCCATCCATCCAAACGCACACACGCATACGCTTTGATCTCCAAACAAACCGAGATCAGATTCCATAAACATATATGTAAGTGATTCACTTTTTATTATTTTATTTTTTTTACAAATTAGGGTTCCGTTAATTTGGGGTTTTTTTTTGTCGCTATTGATTTTTAGGGGTATCATTTGATTATGTCGATCAGATTCCATAAACATATATGTAAGTGATTCGCTTTTTATTATTTAATTTTTTTTACAAATTAGGGTTCCGTTAATCGGGTATAAATTATTGTGACATAAAATTTCGATGTAGGGATAGGCCTCTTGATGAGCATAGTTGTGGGGTCGATTTGTGCGCTATTGTTTGTGCTACAATGGGGTTGACGGTGATCTAAAGGAGCCCAATCTATATAATGATACCGAAGAGGGGAGTTGGCGGTATGTGGATGATTTCCAATGGTCGGTATCCTTTTCCCCTTATTTTAGTATTTCTTTTCTTGTTTATGTCTTCTTTGCATCGCTTAACATTGCATCGAAAAATGTGTGCGTAAGACACTTTTTAATTGGGGGTGTTTGGGTATTTTTTCAAAATTTTATTATTTTGAAATTAAGGTTCCGTCATGATTTACAGTTTTTTTTTTTATATTTTTTTCCGGGTAATCTTTCGCACTTTTAGCATATAGTTAATTGATTGTAATGATTTTGATATTCATTCGTGTTTGTTGTTAGGCTGCCTAGGTTTTTGCCGCCTAATTTTTTGCGGCTGACGATGTGGTTTGAGTTAGGATCATGGGGGACAAAGGTAAAATTAGCGTTACATTTTAATTTCGTTTCTTTGTTAATTTTGTATTTATTTATTTATGTTGAACCTAAGACCTTGATAGATCTTTGAGCACTCGTGGATCGTTAGTAATGCTTATGTAATCACAAACACACTAATAGAGCGCTCATTACTTGTATTCTAGAGCGGAAATTAAACACAAGTAAGAACAATAATAACTAAGAATACTTTGATCCTCTATGGATCTTTTAATATAACTAAAACTTGTTTTTCAAAAACGTAAATCATTCATACTAAGGTGTTCCTTTTATGGATAAGGAACCCTAAACCGTTTCCCAAGAAACGTATAATCATAAAACTAAATAAGATACACATTATCACTTCCTAATAAAGCTCATGCATATCCAAACTAACTCTAAAATACACGGAATATCTATCTCCGCAGAAACAAACTACGCAGTTTTACTACTTCCACAGAATCATGTCTTCAGCAGATTCTACAACTTCAGCAGAATCCATCAACAGATTCTTCAGTAGAATTCGTACTTAGTAGAATTCCCAACAATCCTCCCCTAATCTTGAATTTGACATGGTTAAGTTCAAGATTCTTGATAGATCTTTAACACTTCAGAACATGAGGATTGTATTCGAACATCAGCAGCAAAGAACCAAAACACTCACATCTCTATGATGACCAAACTTTTGAAACTCCAGATCTTTGCAGCAACAAATGACAAAATGTACATCAAAACATATTAGTTTCATACTATTCTCATCACATCCAGGTGTGTTAACTCCTGAGAGAGGTGAATCATTGAAAACAATGGATTGGATGTCTCTTTACCAATAGCCATTACTACTGGAGTAGCCAAATGTTTAAGTTCGAAAACTATGGTACATGAGATAACCATCGATTTTAGCAAATCATCACTATAAACGGATTTGAGATGTCTTTACCTGTAGCCGTTTGCTCATGACTAGTCAATTCTTAGGGGAAAGAATCACCTTTGGTGAATTGAGAACCCA